>JAJMGD010000002.1:0-1210784 GCA_030568515.1 Suhomyces guaymorum
GATCTATTGACACTTAGCCACTTGTGTAACTAAGGGGCCCAGACATTTCCCATGAATCGACATTCTCCCAACCCCCGCCTGAGGCTTAGTGCGATCAATCGAAGCGAACGGCTTGCTGTCAATTGAATTGCGCCCCACAAGCTGTTTTGGGTGTCGCCTAATCTGGGACGGGTTAGAAACGGACAAAAGATAAGGAAACGGTTGGAGTTGCAAACAGATGGAGTTGACGAATGGAAACAGGCGTAGGAAGGGCATGCAAGGAAGCCATGTGAAAAATAGACAAGCCGTAATTGGCGTGCTGAACGGAAATAGCGCAAATTATTTTTTGCACCGGTGTCAGCCCATCGCACTGTCTATTCTGGCCAATTTACTATTTTTTCAGATTTACGAACTTTTTTGATTAAAATGGGATGAAAAATAGCTCTTTTAAATGGTACAGGTAGTAGGGTATTTGATGGACTTGGAAAAGATGACAACTCCCGATCCGGTCGTAGATTCTTTAGAGAGAGAGAAGTAGCTGTGAAATAGGACATTGAGCGAATAATACTAGGATTTCTAGAATTTGGTATTTTTCATGTTATGAATTTATTGAGGAATATGAATGTTGTTGTTCTAACTGACTTCTTTTGTTATGATATCAGGTATAACTTCTTATTCGAGTGGGTTGCATAAACCAGCATTTTTCATCGTCAAGAAAAAGCCTGCGTAGCGTAATGGTTAACGCGTTTGACTTCTAATCAAAAGATTCCGGGTTCGACTCCCGGCGTGGGTTCTTCTTGCGGTTTTAGCTCAGTTGGGAGAGCGTCAGACTGAAGAGATTCAGTCACAGTTAATCTGAAGGTCCTGTGTTCGATCCACAGAAATCGCATCTTTTTTAATACTCTTAATGAAGTGGTTAGAGTAAATCCATTTTTTTTAGATTCATGATCAAATGATTCATGAATCACTTGGGGCATGTTTCTATTCATTTTGGACGTTATACCATTCTTCAAATTTGTTCCTTTTTGGGCAGTTAATGATTCTATTTCATACATTAATCCATTCTTTTAGTAGTGACTCAAGATTTATAAAGAGTGACTTCAGAGGCCGTTTATATTGCTCATAAACATTAGCTTTGCTGGGCGTAATTGTACATATTCATCTCTGTGAAAGCCACACTCAAGGACTGATTCTTCACTCATTTAGACATATTCTGAGTTAGTACCAAATCCAAGATCGAATATCCTCGGAGTCCCTTCCTATTTTATTCTGATCGCATGCCGGGCTTCTTTCGTCCTCGTTGGGTCCAACTGCGGCTTCTGCGGCCCCGGGTTTACACTTGAACCCTTGCATCGCTCTCGAGGCGCCACATGCACATCTCGCGCTTCGCGTCCTCTACTTGATGGCACACGAGCTTGAGGATGGGATTAAAGGCATGGAAAATGAAGAGAAGAGAAGTGTGATGAGTTGATAGTGTGCCACTATACAGCTACTAGTCTGTCAGTCATTTAGATTTGGAATAGATTGCCTGAATAGTTGGCAATCACACCTCGTTCCGGTCTAGATGCCCTGTTGGGCTTTTTTCCACGCCTCTCCGGTTTCGGATGCCCCATATTTTCACACTTCACGTGGAGAAATAGATCCGATCAGATAACTTTACCGATCTCCGGACCAAAAATGTTTTTAGCGGTTCCAAGATTTTTCACATAACCATATGACTCGTTTCTAATATAAGTCCATTCATATCCACAGTTTCCACCTTGCTTGATTTCCTTTAGTTCATCACCATGATCCAAAATCTTCCTGACGAGATCGCCTTGACTATAGCCTGCCATCTAGAACAGAACGATGCGCTTCACTTGTCATATACCTGCCGGCATCTCCTTCGCGTCGTACAGCCACGGTTGTTCTATGCTGTTGTGGTAGACTCATCCAAGAAGATCTACAACAAGAATAACGCCACTCATGTGGTCAATATTCCATCGTACGGCAATAGAACCTTCACTATCATTCCCACCGTGATCTCTTCGCTATACTCGCTCAACTCATTTTTCAAGCATTTAGGCAAGTACCCCGATTTGGTCCAAAATATCAGATACTTGGCTTTCAACGAAAAGATTCCAGATATCTCGGATCTCAGCTTGATTTCTGACCTCGAGTTTCTTCTTCCTCAAGCATCTTCGTTACGTGTTTTTCACTGGTACAGTCATGGCTTCGATCTTCCCTCGACACTCGTGTCAGGACTTAGCTTGGTCCAGCTCCACGGGAACTTTGTCCATGCCGAATCTGACGTGTGGGTGCAAAACGAAGATTTGGCAACATTGAACATCTCCAACTTCAACGATCCCAAATGGTTGGCGGGGTTGGACATATCTAAAAGCGCAAAGCTTCGAGAGCTCGTGATATCCAAGACAAAAACCAACGGAACCGACTTCAAGTACCACCGAGGTGTGGAGACTCCTTTGATCACTTGTGATGCTAATGATACCTACATCAGTCAATTATTTTCGAATTTTTGCACCCAGACAGCGCCACTTCATCTCACTAAGCTTTCACTCAAAGGCTTGACAATTTCGCCAAAAGAGGCCGAAAGACTCAGCGAATGCATATGCCTCGAACAAGTAACTGAATTATCGATTCTTGACTGTACCGAAATCCTTCCTGCTCCAAGAGGTAGATTTGGGTCGCACAACATCTCCAAATCCTTTTTGGAAATCCTTTCACCACGGTTGCAAAATTTAGAGAACCTCAACATCTCGCTAATCAACGCCTTGAACTACCACAACAAAACGTTCAAGTTCTTGTCCAACCATGCGCTCCGCTCCCTTAATATCACCATCAATATCAACAATTTTGAAAATGTTGATGCAAAAATCGAGCAGCTTTTCGCATCCATCAATGGCGAAAGGCTTGCTTTCCTTAATTTTGACTACAATGTTGTCCCGGGAATGCACCAAATAGCGGTAGCTTCACAAAAACACTGTGATCACTTTGCTATCGGGTCAATACGGCCCTTGGGCGCATTTTCACAACTTCAGTACCTTCAACTTCCGATTGCGCGCTACCGCATCAGTAACTTAATACCTTTACTCAAAGGGCTCACTAACTTGAAAGTGTTAAGCTTAAACATGCTCAAGTATGGTGACGGTAGCAGCGAAGTCAGCAAAAATGTCCAAACCCTTATTAGCCAGGAGTTTCTCGATTTTTACGCTGGAAACTCCGGCTACAATAGAGACGATGCTAGCCAGTACCGCAATTACGCATACGATTTCCAACATACCGTGCCCAGCTTACGCTGCACTGTTTTCGAGACCAGCACCGAGGAATACGTCTTTGAAGCGTTCTCGGGAACGTCGGTGCCACCGGGAAGTCACGAGCACATGGTACAAAGGTATTTGGGAATGTAGACCACTAAAAGTTTATAATAGAATGGAAGTCACGAGATTAACTAGAATGTAGATTCGGAAAATCAAGAGCAGTACTTGGAAATCTAGTCAGGAAGTCACGGGACGGTAAAGAAGTATCTTATAGTCCTGTGAATCGGCTCAAAAGTTGCTTAGAGATAGAGGTCTAGATGTAGATCATTTAAAATAGTCCTGTCACAACATTAAATGTAACGAGTACGGTTGTACAGGGTGGAGATGATCGGTTGATTTTCCAAAGCAAAAGTATTCTCATTTACCAGTTTAAACTGAAAATAACCGAATATCATCAGGGCAGACGAGAGGCATTAAGCTTTGGGCTACATGAAATCGTGATATTCGTGTATTGACTATAGGTTGATGTGATGAGTAGAAGAGAATTGTGTTGAATTTGAGATTTTTCACTGGATCCAATGTGCGGGTAACCGTGAGAAATAAGCGAGGGCTACTAGAATTATTAAGGCGAAAGAGACGGTGAGGTAACTACAAGACAAAACCAATAAATGCGTAGGATGAATGATTACGTAATAGAACGGTTCAATCTTAGTATTTTTCTTAGTTTTTCTTTAGGTTTTATTCTTAGTTTTTTTCCATTTTGGGTCGGCATTCCATTGCCACTCTGTTGGTTTGTGCGGTGGACTGATTCGGTGGGTGCGAATCCGTATTTGGGTTGCACAAAGGCCGACGGCGACCTGCACGGAGTGTAGAGGCGGCATACGAAAAGAATGGTGGGAGCCCGATAAGGACAGTTCTAGGCTGTGAGACCAGGAAAAGAGTAGAAAAGAGAGGATTAAAGACAAGCAAGAAATGGAAGTCTTTGAAATTTGGCAGAGTATTTTTTTCCGCTTTTAGAACCACCCTTTCTACGTAAATCAACGCTTCCTCTGGGCTTTGTCTGGATTTCTCTGGGCTTTGTCTGGGCTTCTAGCTGAAACCCGTCAAATTCTGCGTGTAATGTTGGTGCAGCCCATCACGTGGACGCCAACATTCTACGCGCGAAACCCTGCACTCGGAGCCTAACTTGTAGTTTGGATTGTTGGGTCGCACCGTTGCAGCCATTGAATCTGCAGGTTATGCTTTTGTTGGAGCCCATCATGGCCTTAGTGTGATGCATATATAATTAATAGCCGCCACATCTTCCAGACCTCATACCAAACACCCAGAACTTCAATAATGAGACCTGAAGTCGAACAACAATTGTCTCACACCTTGTTGACAGAATTGTTAGCATACCAATTCGCATCCCCAGTCAGATGGATCGAAACCCAAGACGTGTTCTTGAAGGAACACAACACCGAAAGAGTGGTTGAAGTTGGTCCTTCTCCAACCTTGGCCGGTATGGCCTCCAGAACCATCAAGGCTAAGTACGAGTCTTACGATGCCGCCCTTTCCTTGCAACGTCAAGTCTTGTGCTACTCCAAGGACCCTAAGGAGATCTACTACACCCCTGATCCCGCCGACTTGGCTCCTCCAGCCGCCGCCGCCGGTGCTGCTGAGCCAGCTACTCCAGCTCCAGTTGCCACCCCAGCTCCAACTGGTGCCGCTGCTGTTCCACCAGCTTCTGCCTCTGCCGCTCCAGCTCCAGCTCCAGCCGCCTCCTCTGCTCCAGCCGCTTCTGTTTCTGACAGTCCAGTCACCGCCAGCTTGGTCTTGCACGTTTTGGTTGCCCAGAAATTGAAGAAGTCTTTGGACGCTATCCCAATGAGCAAGGCCATCAAGGACTTGGTCAACGGTAAGTCCACCGTCCAAAACGAAATTTTGGGTGACTTGGGTAAGGAATTCGGTTCCACCCCAGAAAAGCCAGAAGATACCCCATTGGACGAATTGGCCGAACAATTCCAAGACACCTTCAACGGTCAATTAGGTAAGACCTCTATCTCCTTGATCGGTAGATTGATGTCCTCCAAGATGCCTGGTGGTTTCACCATCACCAACGCCAGAAAGTACTTGCAAACCAGATTCGGTTTGGGTTCTGGTAGACAAGACGGTGTCTTGTTGGTTGCTTTGACCAACGAGCCAGCTGCTAGATTGGCCTCCGAAGGTGATGCTAAGGAGTTCCTCGACGCTAGTGCTCAAAAGTACGCCACTATCGCCGGTATCTCTTTGGCTGCCGAATCTGCCAGCGCTGGTGCTGCTGGTGGTGCCGGTGCTGCTGTCGTTGACAGTGCTGCTTTGGACGCTTTGACCGCCGAAAACAAGAAGTTGGCCAAGCAACAATTGGAAGTTCTCGCCAGATACTTGCAAGTTGACTTGAACAAGGGTGCTAAGGCTCACATCAAGGAAAAGGAAGCTTCCGTCGTCTTGCAAAAGGAATTGGACTTATGGGAAGCCGAACACGGAGAATTCTACTCTAAGGGTATTAAGCCTGCCTTTTCTCCTCTCAAGTCCAGAACTTACGACTCCTACTGGAACTGGGCTAGACAAGATGTTCTTTCCATGTACTACGATATCATTTTCGGTAAGTTGACTTCCATTGACAGAGAAACCATCAGTCAATGTATTCAAATCATGAACAGATCCAACCCAACCTTGATCAAATTCATGCAATACCACATTGACCACACCCCAGAGTACAAGGGTGAAACTTACCAATTGGCCAAGAGATTGGGTCAACAATTGATTGACAACTGTATTCAAGTTATGAATTCCGACCCAGTCTACAAGGATGTCAGTAAGATCACCGGTCCAAAGACCACCGTTGATGCTAAGGGTAAGATTCTCTTCGATGAAATCAACAAGGACCACGTTAGAAAGTTTGAGCAATACGTTTACGAAATGGCTCAAGGTGGTAAGTTGACCAGAACCGAGCCACAACCAACTATCAAGGAAGACTTGAACAGAGTCTACAAGGCTATCACCAAGCAAGCCAACAAGACCAACAAGGTTGAATTCCAAAAGTTGTACGAGCAATTGATCAACTTGGTTGAATCCTCCAAGGAAATTGATGCTAAGGAATCTACCAAGTCCATCTTGCAAGCTCCTACTGGTACCAACACTCCAACAGATGAAGATGACTTGTCCACTGCTTCTGACGACGAAATTGCTTCCTTGCCAGACAAGACTTCCATCTTGCTTCCAGTTTCTTCTTCTATTCCTCAAGAAACCATCCCATTCTTGCACATCCAAAAGAAGGGTAAGGACAGCTGGGCCTACGACCGTCAATTGTCTTCCATCTACTTGGATGGTTTGGAGAGTGCCGCTATGAACGGTTTGTCTTTCAAGGACAAGCACGTCTTGGTCACCGGTGCCGGTGTTGGTTCCATTGGTGCTGAAATCTTGCAAGGTTTGATCTGCGGTGGTGCCAAGGTTGTTGTCACTACTTCCAGATTCTCCAAGAAGGTTACTGAATACTACCAAAACATGTACGCCAGATATGGTGCTGCTGGTTCTACCTTGACTGTTGTCCCATTCAACCAAGGTTCTAAGCAAGATGTTGATGCTTTGATCAAGTACATCTACGACACTCCTAAGCAAGGTGGTTTGGGCTGGGACTTGGATGCCATTATTCCATTCGCTGCTGTTCCAGAAAACGGTAACGGTTTGGAAAACATCGACTCCAAGTCTGAATTTGCTCACAGAGTCATGATGACCAACTTGTTGAGATTATTGGGTGCCGTTGCTACCAGAAAGACCACCGACACCAGACCAGCTCAAGTTATCTTGCCATTGTCTCCTAACCACGGTACTTTCGGTTTCGACGGTTTGTACGGTGAATCCAAGATCTCTTTGGAAACCTTGACCAACAAGTGGCACTCCGAAGACTGGGGTACCAAGTTGACCATTTGTGGTACCATCATTGGTTGGACCAGAGGTACTGGTTTGATGAGTGGTAACAACATGATCGCCGAAGGTATCGAAAACTTGGGTGTCAGAACTTTCTCTCAAAAGGAAATGGCTTTCAACATCTTGGGTTTGTTCACTCCTGAACTTATCCAAATTTGTCAAGAAGGTCCAATTATGGCCGACTTGAACGGTGGTATGCAAAACGTTGAAAACTTGAAGGAAGTTACCTTCAAGTTGAGATCTGACTTGCTCGAAACTTCCGACGTTAGAAGAGCTGTTTCTATCGAAGCCTCTATCGAACAAAAGGTTATTGAAGGTGACAAGGTTGATGCTAACTACAACCAAGTTACTGTTCAACCAAGATCCAATATGAAGTTCAACTTCCCTAACATGAAGTCTTACAAGGAAGTCAAGGCTATCAACCCAGAATTAGAAGGTATGTTAGACTTGGAACACGTTATCGTTGTTACCGGTTTCTCTGAAGTCGGTCCATGGGGTAACCACAGAACCAGATGGGAAATGGAAGCCCACGGTGAGTTCTCTTTGGAAGGTGCCATTGAAATGGCCTGGATTATGGGTTTGATCAAGTACCACAACGGTAACTTGAAGGGTAAGCCATACTCCGGTTGGATCGATGCCAAGACCCAAGCTCCTGTCGATGATAAGGACGTCAAGTCTAAGTACGAAGAGCAAATCTTGGACCACGCTGGTATCAGATTGATCGAACCAGAATTGTTCCACGGTTACGATCCAAAGAACAAGCACATGATCCAAGAAGTCGTTATCCAACACGACTTAGAACCATTTGAAACCTCCAAGGAAACCGCTTTGCAATACAAGCACGAACACGGTGAAAAGTGTGAGGTCTTTGAGATTGAAGGTACTGGTGAGTACACTGTTAGAATCTTGAAGGGTGCTACCTTGTACATTCCAAAGGCTTTGAGATTTGACAGATTGGTCGCTGGTCAAATTCCTACCGGTTGGGATGCTCGTACTTACGGTATTCCAGAAGACACCATCAACCAAGTTGATCCAATCACCTTGTACGTCTTGGTCGCTACCGTTGAAGCCTTGTTGTCCGCTGGTATCACTGATCCATATGAATTCTACAAGTACGTCCACGTCTCTGAAGTCGGTAACTGTTCTGGTTCCGGTATGGGTGGTGTGACCGCCTTGAGAGGTATGTTCAAGGACAGATACGCTGACAGATCCGTTCAAAACGATATCTTGCAAGAATCTTTCATCAACACCATGTCTGCTTGGGTTAACATGTTGCTTCTTTCTTCTTCTGGTCCTATCAAGACCCCAGTCGGTGCTTGTGCCACTTCTATCGAATCTGTTGATATCGGTATTGAAACCATTTTGGAAGGTAAGGCCAAGATCTGTATTGTCGGTGGTTACGATGACTTCCAAGAAGAAGGTTCTTATGAATTCGCCAACATGAAGGCTACTTCTAACGCTGAAACCGAATTTGCTCTTGGTAGAACTCCAAAGGAAATGTCCAGACCAGCCACCACCACCAGAGATGGTTTCATGGAATCTCAAGGTTCCGGTATTCAAGTCATTATGACCGCTGACATGGCCATCAAGATGGGTGTTCCAATCCACGCTGTTTTGGCTATGACCGCTACCGCTTCCGACAAGATCGGTAGATCTATTCCAGCTCCAGGTAAGGGTATTTTGACTACTGCCAGAGAGCACCACGGTGACTTGAAGTACCCATCTCCTATGTTGAACATGAGCTACAGATCTAGACAATTGAAGCAAAGATTGGCTCAAATCAAGAACTGGGAAGAATCTGAAATCAACTACTTGAGTGAAGAAGCTGAATTGGCTAAGCAAGAGTACGGTGCTGAATTCTCCATGGCCGACTTCTTGCGTGAAAGAACTGAAGAAGTTCACCGTGAAGCCAAGCGTCAAAACAGTGAAGCTAGAGTCCAATGGGGTAACCACTTCTACAAGAAGGACCCAAGAATTGCACCACTCAGAGGTTCTTTGGCCACTTACGGTTTGAACGTCGATGACATTGGCGTTGCTTCTTTCCACGGTACTTCCACCATGGCCAACGAAAAGAACGAAGCTAACACCATCAACTCCATGATGAACCACTTGGGTAGATCCGAAGGTAACCCAGTTTACGGTGTCTTCCAAAAGTACTTGACTGGTCATCCAAAGGGTGCCGCTGGTGCTTGGATGTTAAACGGTGCTATCCAAATCTTGAACTCTGGTATTGTTCCAGGTAACAAGAACGCTGATAACATTGACAAGGACTTGGAAGAATACGAATACGTTTTGTTCCCATCCAGAAGTATCCAAACCGATGGTATCAAGGCTGTCTCCGTCACCTCTTTCGGTTTCGGTCAAAAGGGTGCTCAAGCTATTGTGGTCCACCCAGACTACTTGTACGCTTCTTTGGACCAATACACTTACGAGTCTTATGCCACCAGAGTTGCTGCTAGAAACAAGAAGACTTACCGTTTCATGCACAACGCCATGACTCGTAACACCATGTTCGTCATGAAGGACAAGGCTCCATACTCAGACGATCTCGAAGAAGGTGTCTACTTGGACCCATTGGCTCGTCTTACCGCCAACAAGAACAGTTTCTCCGGTAAGGAAATTCAATCCGACCAATCCTATGTCAGCAAAGCAGCTGATGCTACTGCCAAGGCCTTGAGCGGCTTGAACAAGTCTTCCAAGGGTGTCGGTGTGGATGTTGAGTTGCTCTCTGCTATCAACATTGCCAATGAAACCTTCATTGAAAGAAACTTCACTGCTGCTGAACGTGAATACTGTAACAAGTCTGCCCACCCACAAGCTTCTTACACCGGAACTTGGTCTGCCAAGGAAGCCGTGTTCAAGGCTTTAGGTGTTAAGTCTCAAGGTGCTGGTGCCTCTTTGGTTGACATTGAAATCACTCGTGACTCCAATGGTGCTCCTCAAGTTACCTTGAACGGTAGTGCTGCCCAAGCTGCTTCCAAGGCCGGTGTCAAGAACGTGAGCATTTCTATTTCTCACGATGACTACCAAGCCACCGCCGTTGCCTTGAGTGAATTCTAAGAACGTCACTTTATATAGCGAATAATAAATTCAGACTTTATCAATTGAAAAGTATGATTCTTTCCATGACCTTAACAATTGATCAATTTGATCCTTCCTTTGACTTTAACAGTAAATTAATTTCATCTTGCCATTACTAACAAATCAAAATTGATGTTTTCGATAACTTTTACCTCTTTTTACGCACCCAATTAACGTCTAATTTTTAGATCGATAGATTGTCACTGCGGATCAAGTGGTCGTGCGCGCACCACACAACCAACAAATTACGGACAACTGTTGATTTCTAGACAACCCTTATCTACCCCATCCATTGCATCCTCCATCGTGAATAATATATAGGCAGCATGTCAGATAACGGGACTGTCGCAAGCGAGAGACCCGATGATGCGCCTGATTTGAAAAACGATGATGTCCCCAGCAATGAATTGCCGGATCATCCCAGCAACACCCCAGCGGTAAATGGGAACAAAGACGATGAAGAGCACCAAAATGAGCAAAAAAAAGAAGAGCAGGTTGAGGCTGCCGATTCAGTCGAGATCAATGACCAGTCTGAGATTACAACTACAAAGGAAGAGGTGAAGGAACTACCAACTCCACCGGAAGAGCAGGAGGCAAATGAGACTCCAGAGGTGAATGATACACCAAAGGAGAATGGAGAAAGCTCTAAACCAGTTGAAGAGAATGGTCAAAGTGTCGAGGAGAACGGACAGAGCTTAGTTGAGGAGAACGGAGAAAGTTCAGTCGAGGAGAATGGTAAAAATGGGGAAACCGGTCAAAGTTCAGTCCTTGACCTGGTCCCATTGTCTCCCTCAAAATCATCCCCAGCTCCTCCCAGCACTGATTCGCCACAAATTGGCCATATCAGACAACAGTCGACTGCTTCAGTAGCATCTTCCACTGCCACCGTCAACAACATCCAAATCTTTAAAAAGACGTTCGAGACAATCATGGCCAGCAAAGAGGCCAAAAAGAACGAAGCATTCAAGAACACCATACAAAACGCGATCAACTCCTTGAATGTGAATGATGCTCGTGAGCCTCAAGTCATTTTTGAAGCTTTGAAAGCTACTTGTGAGATCTCATCCAGCAGCGAGCTCAAGGTGTTGGCAATTGACTTATTTGCAAAGCTCTTCGACTACGCCCAATTCGACAACAAAATGGATAAGTTCAAGCTCACCGATGCATCAGTCGAGGTCATCTCCGAGTGTTTTGAAGGCGAGGGCACCGATCCAGAATTGGAATTGCAAGTGGTCAGAGCATTGATGCATAGTGTCTTGCTCATGTCGTGCCACGGAGCTTCGCTTCTCAAAGCCGTCAGACAAATTTACAATGTCTTCATCTTCTCCTTGTCTTCAAGAAACCAAGCAGTGGCTCAAGGGATTTTGGCACAAGTCATTAGTGCCATTTTCCAAAGAATCACAGACTCTCCTAATTTCAAGGCCAAAGGCAAATCTAACAGTAATATAAATCTCAAGTCCAGTACTGCCAGCAAGGAGGAGCTCGATCTTGCACCTGAATCCAGCGATAATGAATCGAGGGAAAAGTTGACTCTCAAGACTTTGGAGAGACTCAATGCTGACGTTTATGACGATCAAAGAGTAAGCGATGCGAGCCATGCTACCGAAGGCGACGAAGACTTGGTTGTGAAAGACGCATTCTTGATTTTCAGAGCAATGTGTAAATTATCCGTGAAGCCTTTGGAATCAGAAACAATTGATATGAAATCACACTCTGTCAGATCAAAGTTGTTATCGTTACATATTATTCATACCATTTTGAGAGAACACATCGAAGTATTCTTGAGTGAAGACGTTGTCATTTTGTCTTCTAATTCGTCAGAACAAACTAGATTAATCAGTGCAGTCAGACAATACGTTTGCTTGTCTTTATCGAGAAACGCAGCCTCTCCATTGGCCCCAGTTTTTGAACTCTCGTTGGAGATTTTTTGGCTTATTATCTCGAACTTAAGATCAGAATTCAAGAGAGAGATTCCAGTGTTCTGGGACGAAATTTATTTTCCTGTGGCTGAAATGAAAACTTCAACCCCTCACCAAAAAAGATACCTCCTTTCGATTATAGAAAAGCTCTGCAATGATTCCAGATGTATCATTGAATTTTACTTGAACTACGATTGTGATAGCACAATGTCAAATATCTGTGAGAAGATCATCGACTATTTGACCAAATTGGCTTTGATCAGAGTTGATGTATCCCCACAACAAAAATTGGCTTACCGTGAAAACAAGAGGAATGGTATTTCGGTGTATGATATCAGCAAGATCGCCAACTTGACGAGTGCCACCATGTCCTCGAAGCCTCCAGAGCCAGATGTGTACAATTATTTCCCATTGGAATACGCATTAAAAATGACATCCATTGGTTGTTCTGTGGCGTTTTTGAAATCCTTATACTCTTGGGTGCAAAAAGGTATTAATAGCTCTTTGAGCTCCAACAAATTGTCTACTAATAATAATTCATCCCATTTGAACCTTCAAAGAGATAGATCTGGTACCGTTGATTCTAATTCTTCCACCGGTAACAACTCCAGAAGTGCTTCATTCCTCAATGCCGAACAATTCAGCGAGTCTGACAATCCAGAACAATTCGAAAATTTGAAGCTCAGAAAGAGAGCATTCCTCACTGGTATTAGACAATTTAATCAGAAGGCGAAGAAAGGTATCGCATATTTCTTGGAAAACAATTTCATAGAATCAGATGATCCTGAGAGTATTGCCGCCTTCTTATTGGAAACTGATGGCTTGGATAAAGCAGTCATCGGTGAATACTTAGGAGAAGGTGAAGAGCATAACATTGCGATCATGCATGCTTTCGTTGATCAAATGGAATTCACTAATACCGAATTTGTGGACTCCATGAGGCGATTCTTGCAATCTTTCAGATTACCAGGAGAAGCACAAAAAATTGATAGATTCATGTTGAAGTTCGCCGAAAGATACGTTTTGGGTAACCCATCAATCTTCTCCAACGCAGATGCCGCATATGTCTTAGCATACTCCGTGATTTTGTTGAATACCGATCTTCACTCGCCTCAAATCAAAAATAGAATGACTTTTGAGAATTTCGTGGCCAACAATGCTGGTATCGATGATGGCAAGGATTTACCAAAAGAATTGTTACACAAGATTTACGAGGAGATTGCCAGTAACGAAATCAAATTACAATCAGAGCAACACGCAGCCTTGTTGGCTGGTGATATTTCCGTGTCTACTGGTCCAGCAAACCTGGGATTCTTTGGTAGTCGTGATTTGAACCGTGAAGCCTACAACTTTGCTTCGAAGGAAATGTCCACCAAAACCGAAAAATTGGTCAGAAACTTGGGCAAGAAGTTGAAGTCGGACGACTCCAACGGAGTATTCTACGCAGCCTCCCATGTCCATCATGTTAAATCCATTTTTGACACCTTGTGGATGTCAATTTTGGCAGGCTTGACACCTCCTTTCAAAGAATTTGACGAAGAAGATACCAGCAAGATTTGTTTGGAAGGGATCAAATTATCGATCAAGATTGCATGTATGTTCGACTTAAAGTACGCCAGAACTTCTTTCATTGGAGCTTTGGTCCAGTTCCAAAATTTGAACAACTATGAGGAGATGAAGTCCAAAAACGTCGATGCCATCTATATCATGCTTGACATCGCTGTGTCTGAAGGAAACAATCTTGGTGAATCATGGCCCCAAGTATTACTTTCAATTTCTCAATTAGAGAGATTGCAATTGATTGCCCAGGGTGTGGATCAAGATTCTATTCCTGATGTCTCATCTGCCAAACTTGTCAATAGAAACTCGATCGAAAGTTCAAGGGTAAGCACCAGTTTTTTCAGCTCATTCACCGCAACCCCAAGTGCTTCTCAAACCGCCTCTAACAAGTTCCATAATCAGCATTTGACCCAATACGTGGCCCAACTTTTGACCAAGACAGAATTGGACGTGGCAATCGATAAAGTGTTCACCAATAGTGCCAACTTGAGCGGAGAAGCCATCGTTGCTTTCGTCAAAGCGTTGTCAGATGTCGCGGCAGAAGAGATTGAATCTTCAGGTCAAAGCTCTAATCCAAGAACTTTCTCCTTGCAAAAAGTGGTTGATATCTGTTACTATAATATGGATCGTATTCGTCTTGAATGGTCTCAATTATGGGCCACCATGGGTGAAACCTTCAATTCCGTGGGCTGTCACAGCAACCCAGCCATCCTGTTCTTTGCATTGGATTCTTTGAGACAGTTATCGATGCGCTTTTTGGAGATCGACGAATTGGCCCATTTCAAGTTCCAGAAAGAGTTCTTGAAGCCTTTCGAATATGTCATGCTTCACAACGATTCTTTGGAAGTCAAAGATATGGTTCTTGAATGTCTCAATAACATGATCCTTGGTAGAGCCAATAAGATCAAGTCTGGATGGAAGACCATTTTCGGGGTTTTGACCGCTGCCGCCAGAGAGAAGAAGGAAAGCTTGGTGATGAAGTCGTACAAAATGGCAAACTGGATAAATAGAGAGTACATCGACGAAGTCCGTGCACAAGATCTGTTTGCTGATTTGGTCGTCTGCTTTACCGAATTGGCCAAGAACGAAAGATTCCAAAGAGTCAGTTTGCTTTCTTTGGATGTCTTGCTGAAATTGATCAACCAAGTGGCACAATTGAGTTTCGGTGACAAGAGTAAAACCGAAGCTTCTATCGCCGTCAACGGCAAAGATGCTGAGAAGAACGATCACCTTGTCAAATTATGGTTCCCCATTTTGTTTGGTTTCCATGATATAATCATGACGGGTGAGGAATTGGAGGTGAGATCAAGAGCTTTGAATTATTTATTCAATATCTTGCTCGATTACGGTGAATATTTCGAAAACGATTTCTGGGACTTGATCTGTCGTCAATTGCTTTTCCCAATATTCGGCGTTTTGAGTAACCATTGGGAATTGAGTGTGGAAGACACCAACGATAAGTTATCGGTCTGGTTATCAACCACATTGATTCAAGCATTGAAGAGCATGATTTCCTTGTTCACCCACTACTTCGAAGCCTTGAGCAAACTGCTTGATGAGTTCTTGAACTTGATCATTTCGTGTATTTGTCAAGTGAACGATACAATCGCCAGAATCGGTAGAGAATGTTTATCCACTCTCTTGATTGAAAATGCTACCAAATTCGATGCTGGCCAATGGGAAAAGGTTTGCGAAGCTTTCTCATCATTGTTTGAACTCACCACTGCCAGAGAGTTGTTCACTTCTGACCCATTGAAGAATAAGGTCTATGAAGATGAAAGTGGCGATTTTGGCTCCAACGTTGATTTGAACGATCCAGCATCCCCCAAGAACCATTTCGTTGATGATACCGAGGCCAGATTACGTAAATCCAAGGAGAAATCTTCGATTGTGGTCAAAAGTGTCTTGCAACTTTTGTTGATCCAAACCTTATCGGAATTGTTTGAAAACGATATTTTCTACGAAGCTGTTCCTTATAGCCACTTGATGACATTGGCAGACTTGTTGAATAAGAGCTACAGTTTCGCCAAGAAGTTCAACGACGATTACGACTTGCGGGTGAGATTGTGGAATGCTGGAGTCATTGAAAGATTGCCCAACTTATTGAAACAAGAGTCGTCCTCCTCAGCAGTGCTCATCAATATCATGTTCCGGATGTACTGTGATGACGAGAAGACCAGCACCGGGGCCAAGGATGAGATTATGAGCCAGATTGTACCCATCTGTAATTTTATTACCGAGAGGTTCGCCGAGTTCGATGAAACCAATCAACAGAGAAACATTTCGACCTGGAAACCAGTGATAATTGAGATTTACCAAGGATACGTTGAATTGGACGATTCTGATTTCATCAAGTTTTCGCCTCAAATGTATGAGCTCACCTTGAGTTTATTTGCCAGAAGCATTTCCGTTGATTTGAGACTGGCCATCCGCAGCTTTTTGGCTCGGGTGGGCGAGGATTTCATCAAGCGCAAAAAGATATGATACATGTATAGTAAATGAGAATATAAGAGTTAATAAGAACGAATTGATGAGCGAAGCCAATCAATGAGAAACAAGAGGGAAACAAGAGGGAAATAACGAGATAGTAAGCGAGATATTAAATGAGAGCTTGAGAGAGTAAACGAGAGAAACAACGAGATATTAACTAAGAGAATGGAGTTTCTCTAATACATTGCAGTATGGGTTTTATGGAGAGTATAAATGAGTTAATAAGAAGAAAAATTAGGTAGAGAGTACGTAATATAGAGAGTTAAATGGAAAGTATTGGAAAGTATTGGAGAGTAATATTGAGCCATTAGATCAATGAACAGTTTCAAGCAGAGGGGCAAAAAGAATGTTCCAGCAATTGTGCCTTTTTTCTGAGTCATGAACTGTGGCATGGCTTCCAAAATTAGATTTTGGTATCAAAATCGGAACCCAAGGAAGCTAAAATATTTCAAGAGGACTTCAAGTTAACAGGACTAAATCGTAGGTTACTCTCCACGGATACTGTTGCTACTGGTGATGGCGGACCGCGAGGCTGAACCTTGCCCAGTAAACAAACCTGCAAGTGGCCCGCCCAATCAAGGGCCAACGTAAGGGGAAATACACCAGAATCTTACCAGTATTTACACCACTATTACACCAACAGTTCACAGTCTCAGGGAGATCACTCTCACTAAATCCTGTCAATCAGTCACTATAGTGCCAGTGATTTAATCTCCTCTTTTCACTTTTAGTACCAACCCTGGGCTAGTCGGTATTTAGGTGCCAGGGGGGATTGTGGGGCCCTGGCGCGCGCTGCTGTCATTCATCTGGCCCCGCGCCATCCCCTCTTTCGTGGGTGCAAAAAGCCGCTACCGCCACCGAACTCGCACGAGAGTTCGCCAGCAACGTGCGGGAGCAACTGAAAGGCGGGGTCCGAATCGCCGCGCTACCAGTTGCAAACACCGGAAAAGTATATAAGGAATATTGAACAGATCTCATCTGTCTCCCTTATTAGTCATTAGAAGGGTTGACTTCTGTCCCCTTTCGGGATGGTGTCGGATCACCGTAGAGCTTCGGTCCCCACTTAATAGTCATACGACCGCGCGCGCGGTGACTCTAATCTACGTAGCGTGCCCAAGGTTACGCAAGGGACCTCGGTGACACAAAGCGGCCAGTTTTTTTCGGTCGTCGACGGTCAGCAAAATTTTCAGTATGGACTTGGAATTAACAGTCTTTTTTGCATTATAACGAAGTTAAAGTGATATCAAAATGTCCTTTGAAAACAAGGTATGTGCCGATTGAAGCCCGAATTGGCGTCCCAGTCATGAATTGCACCACCAGCACCGAATTGGCCCGGTCCAGGCCATTTCCAAACGTGTGGGGTCCACCAACATCCACTAACAACAGAACTTATACGCTTTGTTGGGTAACGACGTCGAAGACGACAACGCCGCCCCTCAATTGCCAGTGAGAGAAATCGTCAAGAAGACCTCTTCTTCCAAGAAGTCCGACGTTGCTCCAGCCTCTGCCGACCCAGCCAAGGCCAAGAAGAAGTCCAAGCCAACCGGTAACGAAGGTGCCCTCAAGACCAAATTGGACAACAAGAACACCTCTGCTCCATCCAGCACTCCATCCAAGCACTACAAGAAGCCTTTCGACCGTCACTCCAGATCAGACAAGACCGACTCCAAGAAGAAGATCAAGCAATCTTGGGGTGATGCCACCGACAGAGAAATAGAAGGTGAAGCTGAAGGTTTGGAAGATGCCGAAGCCGAATTGGCCGGTGAAACCGTCGTTGCCGCTGAGCCAGAAACTCCAAAGAAGTCTTTGCAAGACTACTTTGCCGAATTGAAGTTGAAGCAAACCGAATTGGAAGGTGCCAAGGTCATTAGAAAGGCCAACGAAGGTGCTGAATCCAAGTGGACCAGCTCCGAAAGAATCGAGAAGCAACAAGAATCTTACGTTGAATCCACCGCCAACAAGAAGTCCAAGGCCAAGACCCAAAAGGAAAAGAAGTTCTTGGAAGTCAACGCCATCTTCGCTGATGAACAACCAGCTAGAGACAGCAAGCCATCCACCAGAGGTGGTGCTAGAGGCGGTGCCAGAGGTGGCGCTAGAGGCGGTGCCAGAGGTGGTGCCAGAGGCGGTGCCAAGGCTGGTTCCAAGCCAGCTGGTTCCAAGCCATCTGCTTCCAAGCCAGAAATCAACGACAAGAACTTCCCTTCTTTGTAAGTGGCTGACTGATCTCAATTGCGGAGGAGGCCTCGGTGCTTCCAGTATCTGCTCTTTGGTTGCGAATGGTATTTACTACCATTCTGCAATACTAAGATCTATTTGTATAGTTGATACTATTAAGTAACGATTAAATGAACAAACTAGAACCACCGGTCTAGTGTGTGAGTCAGTGTAGTCGCGTGCGAATTCTCCAAATCCCCATACATTACAATAAGCAAGGATATAAGAGGACAAAAAGAAGAAAAATAGAATGAAGAAAGGCATACTGAAATAGAATAAAATTAGTGCAATGAAACTTATAATAATATGGATAATAAAACTATAGAATTGGTATTCAATTGCTTAAATCTTATCCCATAACCTTCCCTATTCCCTATTTCTTCCTTCGGAGTCGCGCACATGTGAAATTAACCCCACAATTACCGATCGAGCATCAACATTCTCCATAAACTAAACTTGACGTATCCCTTTTCTTCTTTTCATGTCCCACTACAAAGAGCACGCAACACGGGCATTGGGACGGATATACGATCGCTCCAATGCCTATGCCGAGAACAATGCGGGCCGTAACCGAGGCATTGCCGTTGGCACCGCGGCGTCTATTCTCGAAATGGGGATAGATCGAATGAACAGAAAGAAGGAAGATATCGACCCAAAAGAGAACCATAGTGTTCCAGGAGAGGAAATAAACGATAATGAGTCCACGGAAACGTCTCATTCGCTGTCACGACCTTCTCTGAGCGAAAATGGCGACCCTAGGGCCCATTTCATGGACAAGCTTCTCGAGAAACTCATCAATCATACCATCCCAGAAGATCCCGACAAACAAGTCTTGGAGCACCGGTTGAAGGATCCTTCAAGGAAGAAAAAGCCCGGATTATCTCTCCGTTTGATCTCCCATAACTTCAAGAGCTTGGCGTCTCGGATGGGGACGTTTTTCGAGCTCCAATACGGACTTATTCATATCTTCACTTGGAGGAAACCCTCTAAAACCTTGACGGTTTTGGTGTTCTACACGGCCACATGTCTCTGGCCCCATTTGGTGCTTGCCTACCCGATGTTGTTCCTCTTATTTGGAGTGATTATCCCTGGCTATCTCCATAGACATCCCATGCGCACTCCTGAGATTATTAAGGTCAAGAAAAGGGGCCAATCGCTCTGGAGCTTTTTTGACGGCCAGTTCGAAAGCTCTATAGTGGAAGATTTGCTCAATGAACATACAGAAACCGAATTGCGGCCCGTTTCTTCTACCAGTGATTCTGCCTCTTTGAGCGAGCTGGATATTGTTAGCTCAAAATTGAGTGATCTGGACATTGTTCAGGATGCGAAAATCGATAAGGACGAAATCAAGGATAAAACCAGCAAAGTCAAGAGTCAAATGGCGCTTTTGATCAACATGAGAGACCTCCAGAATTTGACTACCGATTTACTAAAAGCTTTCGATCTTGCGGAGAAATTCTGCTTCGAAACAGCCGGGTTCCAGGATGAAAAACTCTCCACATTCATCTTTTATGGAGTGATTGCAGCAACCTATGCGATTTTGTTTTTGGGCCAATTTATTCCCTGGAGACTCATTTTCATCCAATCCGGCTGGGGCATCTTGATCTTGTGCCATCCAGCATCCAAAAAGTTCATCACCCAAATCCAGGAAAGAAACAAAGCTTTCCCCAAAAATTCCAAGAAAAAACCAGAACCTGAACCTGCCGACAAGAACAAAAAATTCCAAAGACACGATATCATTGTGGACGACTCTCCAGAAATTAGGCATGTCGAGATCTTTGAGTTACAGATGAAAAACGTTTTGGATACCCATTGGTCCTTCTACCTGTACTCCAACAATATGTTTGATACCAAGAATATCACCAGATTAGCACATAAAATCCCCAAAGGTGTCGACCAACTCTCCAAGGTTCATCCCGTTAAAGAGTGGAAATTTGACTTGGGGTTCGCCAATAAGTGGGAAATTGATCGCGACCCCACAAAATGGTTGAAATTCAGATCTTCGGAAAAATCCAAGGTCTTCGAGCTTCGTGAAGATGCCAAAGAAGGCTGGATCTATGACGTTGCGCCTCCTCTCGATGAAGACATTTCCGTTGAATTCAGAAGAAGAAGATTGTACAGAGAATGTTACCGCTACGCCAGACCCGTGAAAACTCCAACGAAATTATAAACCTAAATTATAAAAAAATTCGGAGAATCCTAACGAAGTTATGAAATGAGCCTTCAAATTATTTATTGTGAGAGTGATGGTTCAGAAATCAGAATTAAAGTTTGATCAAATCATCAGAAGGAATGATGGTTCGTTTGAAGGCGAAATAAAGTCATGTTGTTGACCTGAATGGTTGTTATTCTCACATAAGTATAATCAAAAATGCTTACATTTGTAACACGTCTATGGGTAACTAAGAAAGAGTATACTGATGTATAGATTTATATTAAATGAGACAATGAGAATATTTAATGTAGATTGAATTAAATTTCGAATGCAAGACTTTTAAAGGCGATTGTTTTGTGATGACTATTTTTATACTTTCTTATGAATTTAAATTGATTCATTGTTCCGCCATTGCACCCAAGGGGAGAGGATTGATATCTTCCGTTCCCGCCATCCCCACGAACAACTTCTTGTAGCACCCGGATTCCGGTAAGGAAAAATGGTCATAATTAGGACCAATAATCTCCTGACAAAGGAAACAGAAATTGACCAAACATTGCGAACATCTCATTTTGTTACACCCATCGGTCTTTTCAATTCCGACCTCGCAGCATGGACACGAAACAACGTTTTTGTTCTCCAGTAACATTTTGTTGAATAGTTGATCCATTTGGTACTCATCAATAGCGCGAAGCATCACGGCACGGCCGTACCTAGAAGTCAAAGCCTTTCTCTCATAAGAGCCCTTTTCGAGTAATAAATAGAGCTCAATATCGTCCACGGGCACGCCCAAGTAATTATTGCCCTTTTCTGCCAATTTCTTGCAAATGACAAATCTGGCGTGCCATGAGTTATGACAATCGTTACAGAATGCGTATGCACACCGAGGACACACCACGAGCTTATCGTTCAAGTCTTTGCGGAAAATGACCTCGGGACATCCGGTACGGGGACAATCTACCAACCGGTTGGGTAGCAAGTTTCCGATGAATTCGTATTGGGACTTTTTGAACATTTCTTGGTAGCGTTTTATGAGCGATTCTGATTCCTTGGAGGAATCTTTTTGTGAAGATTCATTTTGGGGTGTTTCCTCTTTATTTGAGGATTCCTTCTTATTTATGGATTCCTTCATATTCGAGGCCTCATTTGGGGTTTGCGACTTCAAGATTTTACTGAGTAGGGCGAGGGAAATATTCGGCGTAAGGAGAGTATTCACGATTTCCTCCACCGGACAGTTTTTCTGCATCCAGGTCTCCAAATTGGAGTACTCCCGTCTGGTTTCCACAAACTTTCTCGTACATTCAAAAGACGGACAGTGCACTTTTTCTACCTCTCCAGTGGTAATTACAGAGCTGAAATAGTCAAAAAGGCAATGGTTGCAGAAGACGTGCCCGCACTCAAACTGCAGACAGACGTCGCCCTTGTAGTCTTCCTGACAGATTTCGCAGCTGTAAGTCTTCATCTCGAATTCGTGCTGGATCACCTCTTTATCGTGATCGATGACATCATAGTAGTGTTGTGGGTCGGTAAAAGTAGTTTGAGGAGGTAGCACTTCCAGCTGGGACTTTTCGGTGACCAAGTCGATGATGTTGAAAAGCACCTGATCTCGGTAGTCTTGCCAGATTTGGTGGAGCTGGGCCAAAATGTCCTCGATGAGCTCCTGCGATAGTATGCTTGATTTCAACTCTATTGTGGGGGCCTCATCATAGGGATACTTTTCGGGAAGTTGGAACCCGAGGGTGATAGATGGGAAATTGTGCACTATTTGGGAAGTCAAGACTTCGGGGTCACCAGTGGACTTTTCAGCCGGCGGATTGACCAATTTGATCTCGGTACCTGCTTCCACTTTGATGGCAATCTCTATGGAGCCGCAGAGCTCCAGCAAGTCTGCGTGGAAGCCCGGATATATGCTTTGCACCGACTGGAGCTCCTGCACTCGTAGATCGTCGGAGAACTCTATATTGTCGTAATCGTCCATCGATGGTGGATTGTGGAGGCAACTGATGAGTTACAAGCGAGTCATGTGATCATATATTGATCTGGAGGCAACGATGCGGCCTAGTGAGTCATGTGATCGTATAGTGAATCGCTCTGGAGGTTATAGGGTGAGTCATGTGATCAGTAGAAACTAGATCGATTCGATATCGTGGAGGAGACTAATGGGTGAGATGGTGATATCTCCACGTGACCAATTACGATCCGCTAGTTGGCATTTTTGCGACATCTACAGACGTGGCTGTAACACTCGAGCTTCACCCATCATGGACTCTTTTGCCCAAAAAGTACGAACGTTCGATGCGTTCCCCAAAGTGGATTCTGAGCACACCGTGCGGTCGCAAAGAGGTGGTCTTTCCACTCTTCTCACCATGTTCTGTGGCCTCTTCATCTTCTGGGTCGAAGTAGGTGGATTTATGGGCGGCTACGTCGATAGACAATTTTCAGTGGACAATGGCATCAAATCCGAATTGACCCTCAACGTCGACATGCTCGTGGCCATGCCCTGTGAATACATCCACACCAACGTGCGGGATATCACCGGAGACCGCAATTTGGCGGGCGAAACCTTGAATTATGAGGGCAGAGACTTCTTCATTCCAGACTCCTTCAACGTCAATAACCAAAATGACGAACACAGCACACCGGGGCTCGAAGAGGTGATGCAAGAGTCGCTCCGCGCCGAGTACCGGGTAGAAGGAGCCAGAATCAACGAAAACGCCCCTGCTTGTCACATATTCGGTCAAATTCCCGTCAATCAAGTCAAGGGTGATTTCCACATTACAGGCAAGGGCTTCGGCTACAGAGACCGTCTGTTTGTCCCTTACGAAGCCTTGAACTTCTCGCATATGATCCAAGAGTTTTCGTACGGTGATTTCTACCCTTTCATCAATAATCCGCTTGATGCCACCGGAAAAATCACCGAGGAAAAATTACAGGTCTACGGCTACTTCTCCAAGGTTGTGCCTACCATTTATGAAAGACTTGGTTTGATAATCGACACAAACCAGTACGCGTTGACCGAGCAGCACCATACGATCCGCGTCGATGAGTTTGGCAAGCCCGAAGGAGTACCGGGAATTTATTTCAAATACGACTTTGAACCCATCAAGTTGTCGATCTCCGAAAAGAGAATTCCATTCTTACAGTTTGTGGCCAAATTGGCCACGATTCTCGGTGGTTTGGTCATTGCTGGTGGATACTTGTACCGTTTGTATGAGAAGTTATTGATGATCTTGTTCGGCAAGAAATTCGTTGAAAAGGATACCGAGAAAAAGTCAGGTGGTCTTCTTGATAAAGAAGTGGGTGTCAACCGGGAGTACTCTTTATAGAGAAAGAAAATGGTTTACTAAAGAATATTTGGTGAACAGTGAGATAATATAAAAGTATCAATAAGTGATATATTAGTAGAATAAAAGTTATTAATTTAAGTGACAGAATTTGTAGAATATGAGACTCTTTAAGGGGAGAATAATGACCGTTTTTTCACCTGGAATTATTCTAGAGAAATCGATTTCAATTAAATGTTTGCTTGATCTAATAGATTATTGAATTTATCTGGAGATCTTTTTCATTTAAATTCATCTAGTTAAATGATTTGATATCAGCTTTCATAATTAATCAACTTCATCTAAATATCTCCTTCAGCCTCCAACGACTACAAAGTTTATCTACATATCATCTTCCATTCTTAAATACATCATGCCCGTTTCTTCTTTCTATTAGTTCTCATAGTTCCTGTTTTGGACGGTTGCAATTTCTACCCCCGCACCCAACAGCCTGCATATTCAACGTCATAACTTACAATCTTCTTCACCAGTACCGGACAATGAAAGCATGGATGCAAAGCCCAAGATAAAGCGAAGCAGGAACGGATGTCACAAGTGCAAGAGCTTGAAAATCAAGTGCGATGAGCTCAAACCAAGCTGCTCGTACTGTTTGAAGTCGGGACTGAAATGCGATTACTCCATCAAATTGACCTGGGGCGGAAGACCGTTCCGTGATCCCAACAAGAGGAAGTCGGTGATAGCGGACGAGGGGACTGGTCAGTTTCGAGTGAAGTTGGAAGCGGACTTTGAGCCCGGAAATGGTCAGAAACAGGCGAAAGAGAATCTTAATAGAGGTGAAAATGGACAGATAAAGGATAACTTTATTAATGGAGGGAATAGTTATAGAATTGACAATGGTCAGACAAAGGATAATTTTATCAATGGAGGGAATAGTTATAGAATTGGAAATGATCAGAAGCCAAAAGATACTTTGATCAATGGGGTGAATAGTCAGAAACCAAAAGATAACTTTATCAACCAATCTGTGAAGCCGAGAAAGAGGAGCTCCACCAGCAGTGTCGAATCTGGGCCGAAGAAACCGAAACAGGTACAGAAACCGACACTGGTCCCAATAATTGAGCCAATGATCGACACAATACCCCAAATACTGCCTCAGTTCTCACTTAATAACTTTCTTCCATCAAGTGTGGCTTCCACGCCAGAATCCACCCTCGAATTCGGTCAAAATCGTTCTGACACCAAATCATCGGCCTCCGTTCTAGACAACATCCCTGCTATCCACGACGGAATGGAGTCTCTTTCTCACGCTCTCTCCAGAATAAATGGTGACCATTTCCAACTACAGAATTCCGAAATTTTCAACAATTTTGTCATGACCAATATGGAGGCTTCAAACGATAGCGATATCTCCAAAATTGAAAATGACTTCTTTGGCGATTATTCCGAGGATTTGGAGAGAATCAATCTTGCCATGCCTGAACGGAAATCGAATTTCGTGGCTGATACCTGGGCCATTTCTGCGCATACGCACCGTCCGTTCCAGACCTCTTCTGGAACCAGCGACGAAGAAAATAGCATAGAAGAAATCATTTCCCCATCTCTAAGAAAGAAGCAAGATAAAGATCAGGACCAATTCTTGACCCCAGACCAAGTTTTCTCCTCCATTCCAGCACAATTATTGCCCTTGCCTGAGCTTTTATTGGAAGTGCCATTTTATCGCCAACTCATGCACTTTTGGCTGGAAGTCGCCTGTGAACATTTGGTTCCAGCACCAGCGCATATCTACTTGGAGAATCCATTCAAGATCATTTTGCCACAAATGGCGATGGAGTTCCCCTCGATTTTGTCCACTCTATTGGCCTTTTCTGCAACTATCAGATCGTCACTTTTTCCGGACGCGGGCGCTCAACAGGCAGTAATTAACCAATTACTAGCCAGGTCCTGTGCCGAGCTTCTTAAGCTTTTGAAAGACAAAAAGAAGGCCACGGCCGATCCTGCATTGGCGACAGTATTGTTACTTTCGTGCTACGAAGTGTTCTCTTCTAGAGACTTTGATAATCACCGTGTCCATATTCTTGGAGCCAGACAAATCGTGAAGGCCAGAACATTTAAGCTGGGGAAGGGATGGCTGAGAGAAGATGAAATCGGTACCAAAAAGGGAAGCGAAGGTGATATCACCTTCTTTTTGATGAGATGGTTCGTCTATATCGATATCATTGGTGCCCTTTCAGCCACCAGAAACTCGCATAATTATTTGGCTTCAGGTAATGAACTGTCCTACGAGCCAGCGAAATCAGTCGAGATTGCCAATCAACAGATGGAAGAAACAGCTAAAGACCCAAAGAGAGATATTGACCATTTATTGGGATTTGATGTCAAGTTTTTGCCTCATTTTTCGCAAATTGCCTTACTTATCAGAAAAACCGATACCTATTTGAGTAGTGCTGAAGGTGATTCTACACGAGTTCCAATCGATATTGTTACTGCTGCCTTGGAAACCAAGGATAGTTTGATGCTGGCCTACGAAGAAGGAGAAAAGAGAAGACAACAAAAATTGGATGAAATAATTGATTATAAAATTCAGCAGAAGAAGGAGCAAAGTAAGACTTCTTCCCCTCCAAACTTGACCAATTTGATCCAACAGGACAATATCTTGAGGTCTACCAATAAGATGTTCTGCTACATGGGCATCATTAATTTATACCGTCGAGTAGTAAGGATCCCTAGAAATTCGGCCTTGGTCCAACATTTGGCAGATAGTATTGCTGAAATCGGACAAGAGTTCATCGAGCCTCAATCTTCGGCCGATATTTGCACTATCTTCTGCAGTTTCACAGCAGGCTGTGAAACACTTAATGAAGGAAATAGACTTTACTTCCTTGACAAATTCACCAGATTGACTTCGATGGGTAATGCGAACGCCATGAAGGGTCTCAAAATCATGCAGCGATGTTGGGAGACAGGAGAGGACTGGATGGATGCTCTGAAATTTTTGGACATCGACCTTGCATTATTGTAGATATATAAGTAGTTCATCATTTTTAGTTTTAAATTGTAGTAAATGAAATAATTACTGAAGCTAATTATATTGAACTTTTTCTTTTAGTCAATGAATTAAATTATTGAAGGATTATATTAAATTTTTAATTTGTAGACAATTTCAGTAATTGTTAAAGCGAGAATTAATATTCAGTTGTAAAACTACTTAGTAAAGTACTCTGGGCTCATCAATTGCTGAATTAAATATTAATTTATAGAATAAAATTTAATTTATAGTTCTAATTGTGTAAATGAATATAGTGCGTGGGAAATTATCTAGCCCTAAATGTGTCAAATTCCTTCCACAGTAGAATAAATTCCAGCCTGAATAAATTAGCCCAAAATTTAAACCCACCCTGATAAATAGTAAAATCCTCAAATAAATATCTCTCATTTAAGTTTCCCCTCCATAAACATATTTCTCTTTTAATCCATTTCTCTTATTCTCACCATTCTCATTCTTCACCATTCTTACTCAATTTATAGCGCGCGATTCAGCGCTACGCGTAAAAATTCATCACCGCCATGTCCTCCATCAGCTCCAAACCTGATGGGTTCGACGACCTCGTAGCCTCCATAGAGAGCTCGCACAAGGAGCCGGGAACCAGCGACGTCCACGAAGCCGTTCTCAAAAGATGCATCCAGTATCTCCGCACAAATCACCAGGGTCGTCATTGGTTCTGTGACCCATACATGTTCCCCATCACCACCCATGTTCTTATATTATTTTCGTTTCCAAACCAGAACTTCCTCCAGGAATTGAAGCCGTTGATGGCCACCAGCTTGGCCGAGTGTACCAAGTGTATCAACCATTTCAACTTGTCGAAGTCTGTGCTTCGAGAGAACTTTGCAATCACAAAAGGGATTCCGATTGTGAACGTCAACCATTTCTTGAAGCTTATAATCGAATGGGAAACGCTGATCGCCGCGGGAGCCTTCCAGAAGTACCAAAGGAACTCCAGTGATGACGAATCCAACATTAAGGGCTTATCAGTAGCCGTCCACCAGTGTTTGGCGGGGCCTGCGATCTTGCGATCCGATAAAGTCATACGAGAAGCCTTCAAAACCATTTTCACCGATTTGGTGATTCCCGGCAAGATCATCGTTGCCTACGAGCAAATACTCCAAGGGTTGATCTACTTGAGTTTCGAAGGAACCTCCGATCAAAAGGCCTGGGCCCACAATTGCATTACGTCTCTTCGAGACGAAAAATCTCATAAATATACCAAAGAAACCTTGACTTTGCCTATGGTTGAAGAATTCAGTGTCCATCTCTACAAAATCCAGGACGCCAAGTTTTTCAGCGAACACGTCTCCACCAAGTTCTGGAGCGTTTTATACTCGTTATTGGAGATCATCGATAACGATGCATTCATAGAAATGTTGAATTCGCCTCGAGACCTCCAGGCAATGTCAGAATTCACCAATATCAGACTATACCCGATAATACGGGTATTTTTCAACAACATCATGTCATTTTTAAAAGAACCGTTACCGATTTTATTGAAATTATTGGATACGTTTTTCGTCAGATTCAAGCAAAACTTCTGGACTTATGCCAGCCCTTTTATATATAGCAATATCTTGGATAACGTGGTATCCCACCCCGAATTTGGGCGGTTGCTCTTGGTTCTTCCGGTGAAAATAGACCAGGCAAACGAGTATTGTTTGAACGATGTCACCGGTTGGATATTCAGTCTTTTGGCCAGTTTGACGGAATCCCAAATGCAAACCGCCAGTATTAGAATTGCCACCTTCTTGTTGAAACACTCAAAGGCAAATAAAGCTATAAATCCTAACAACGGCGATTTGAATTCGAATTATAAAGATTTCAGGTTCAAGGTCCTCGATACCATCTCCTTCAAGATCTTGCTTGACTCTTTCAGAATCGGAAACCAATCTAACGATTTCAGAAACAAGTCCTTCTCAGTAAACCTCTTAAGGAGAAGAGAAGTCAGAGCCATCATTGAGTATAACGCTGACACGGTGGTGGATCTTGCCGTCAATTCCGATATTGAACTGTGTGTCAAATTAATTTCGGAATCCTTAGAATATGATCTTGCCTTGTTAGCCCACAATTCCAGTGTTTTGCTTCAGGATCAAGAACCAACCTCCTACGATACTTTCCCGTTCTTATGGCAAAACTTGGCGCAAAAACCAATCTATTCGCATCAGTCTTTAACCACCGAAATCTTGAAAGTCTTACGAAACGCATCGAGTTCCATCGAATTCATCCCCAAGAAAAAGAACGACGCTACACCAAAGAAACTCTTGGAAGCTCGCAAACAACACAACACCAACGTCTCGCTCATTTTCAAGCTTTTGGCCGAATTGCTCGAGAAAATCAGTTTGGCAGACCCTTCGATATTGAAAGATACTTTCATCAGTGTGGACGGTCTGATCGCCATCTGGTCCTGTGTATTTTCACCGTTGGTCAACCAAGCAGCATTGGACATTTTATACCAAACATTTGATGTCGGGATCGGAGGTCGTTTTGAAGCGATTCAAGAGCTCTTGGGCAGTCACTTGAAGCCCACAATTACAGCAGTCAATGAGGAATTGTGTAATTTGACATTAATGGGCGCTTTTGAACCTTGTCCCAAAGCTATCAGATTAATGATGGATGTGTTCAACGGTTTGTGTGATCCTTTGACCGGTGTTTTATCCTCATCAGACCAGGTCAAGGATTGTCACCAGGAGATCCAAAAATTGTGGAGCAACTGCTGGAGTTTTTTGGTGATGGTTTACCAAAAAACGCTCGTGTGGGCCAATTTCTATCACCTTGAAGATCTCATTGAATTCACCAGAGATACCCTCGATCTCAGTCATGTATTACTCAATTCTTTCAGAATAATCACCGATAATATTTCACCAAGCAGCGAGACCATCACTGATCTTTTTGCCGATTTCATGAATGCTTTCAAATCGGTGGTTGTATGGTTAAGATTGGGTGATATGTCTTTATTGAACTCGTGTGTTGATCTTGTATTCAATGGGTTTGATTTGGCTAAAGATTTGGGCCAATCGGTCGATCACGATTTCCTCGAGATGTTTGTCAAATACGGTGCCAAAGCCAAGAAGTTCAATAACAAATTGACCGAGAATCAAAGGCAACTCATTTTGGCTAAAGCCAAAGAGTTTGACGAGGATTTGGTCACCAAAATTGTCCACGAAACTCAATTACAAAGAAGCAAGGGTAAAACTATCACGATTGACTTATCAGATGATCTGACCCCCGAAGCTGCTACCTACAAGTACCAAACACATCCAAAGCCTCCAAAACAACAGACTTTAAGTAGATACGGCGTGGTCTCTGCTGAGCCACCAGTGGCACCTGCTCCCGCTAAAGAAATTAAATCGCTGGGTATTGATGCTATTCGGAAAGAATTGAAAAATGCCAGAGCTCCCGTCAAACCTGCGGTTCCGGCGGTGGCTCCGGCGCCAGCCAGACCTGCTGGATTCAATTCTCGAAGACTGGCAGCCCCAGTGGTTGGTCGTTCTTTGAATGGATTGAAGAAGAAGGCTGTGGATTCAGACACTTCGGACGAAGAAGATAATGCCGATTTTGGTGATTTGTTCGTCGATAAGAAGAAGAAGGCAAAGATCACCGAAGTCGATATCAACGGTAAGCCTGTGCTAGCCACCAGCCGTGTCTCCGCCGTGGACCAGGCAAGAAAGGAGGAAGAGAACATGAGAAACAGACTCAATGTCAGTTTGAAGCCGTTGTACAATACTATCTTGAAATGGAACTACAACTCCACCGACGAGTTTCCTTTCGGCGATAGAGAAATGTACCAGCCCACCAAGAACACTTATAGTGATGTTAAAGATTATGTGAAGACGACAGAGCCGCTCTTGATGTTGGAATGTTGGCAAGGAATCCAGTCTGCTAAGCAAACTGGACAAGAACAGCCATTCGACCTTTTGATCGGTAGCAGAACCAGTGTGGACGGATTCTTTGATGTCTATGCTTCCTGCAGAAAAAGCGTGCTTTCCGAGAGAAAGATTGGTGACTCTGATTTATTGGTTTTGGGCTATATCAATCTGGAAGAATTTTCATCGCCAGTCCATGTTGCTTCCCATTTGAAAGCTCCTAATACCAGAACATGTATCGCCAAGGTCAGAGAGATCAAATCGGCCAATGCCGATTTTTCAGATATCACTTTGAGAGTGTATCCTAGTGGTTCAATGATGGGAGTATTGACTCCCAAATCGCAGATTGTGGCGATGAAAGTCATGCAAATGATCACGGTCGAAAGAGAATACTCCTCGTTGAAGGGATTACAATACTACAATTTGAGCGACGCCATCTTGCTGGCCACTCCCAACGATCCAATTGAGATTAACGACGCCGAAGCCAACGCCATGCTCAACCTTTACGATGTCAATAAGTCGCAAGCTAAGGCCATCATGGGCTCCTACAACAGTGAAGGCTTCTCTTTGATTCAAGGGCCTCCTGGTACCGGTAAAACCAAAACCATTCTAGGAATTGTGGGCTACTCTTTGTCTCAACAAATCAACGCCAGTGTAATCGATGTTCCCGATGGTAAACCAGCTGGGTCGGAGAACAAGGCCAAAATCTTGATTTGTGCTCCGAGTAACGCTGCTGTGGACGAATTGGTTGTCCGTTTGAAAGACGGTGTCAAGAACTCTCTGGGTAAGACAATGCCTTTGAATGTGGTCAGAATAGGTCGTTCTGATGCCGTCAACGCCGCCGTTAGAGACTTGGCGTTGGAGGAGTTGGTGGAGAAGGAGTTACAGGCCAAAACGGTCGATACTTCTACAGATCCCCAAATCAGGGCCAATCATACTAGTTGTATTGAGGAAAGAAAGAAAATCACCCAGGAATTACAGAATGGCGATTTGACCCCTGAACAACACACAGAGCTCGAGACCAAGTTGAGAGATGTCAACCGGAAGAGAAACGAATTGGCAAAGAAGTTGGATGAACAAAGAGAGCGTGTTTCCATTGCATACCGTACGCGGGAAATTGAAAAGAGAAACCTCCAAGCTAAAATCTTAACCAATGCTCAAGTCATCTGTTCTACATTGTCCGGTTCAGCTCATGACCTTTTGGCCAAGCTTCTGATCAAGTTTGACCAGGTCATCATAGATGAAGCTTGTCAGTGTGTGGAGTTATCTGCGATTATTCCGTTGAGATATGGGTGCAAAAAATGTATTATGGTTGGTGATCCTAACCAATTACCACCAACTGTTTTGTCTCAAACTGCAGCCTCCTTGAATTACGAACAGAGTTTATTCGTGAGAATGCAGAAGAATAACCCTGACTCGGTATACTTATTGGACGTTCAGTACCGTATGCATCCCGACATTTCGCAGTTCCCAAGTGCAGAGTTCTACAATTCAAGATTGAAAGATGGTGCGTATATGTTCGAGAAAAACGAGCGTCCATGGCATCAAACATCGCCTCTTACTCCCTATCGATTCTTTGATATTGTCAGTAAGCATCAGCGGAATGAGCTTTCCAGATCTCTTTATAATGCCGGAGAGGCCAAAGTTGCTTTGGAATTGGTTGAAAAATTAATGAAAATTTTCCCAGAAGGTGAATTTGGTGGCAGAGTCGGTATCATTTCGCCATATAAAGCCCAGATTCAAGCCCTTAAAGATATATTTATTAGAAGATACGGACGTGGTATCCTATCTGAAATCGATTTCAACACCGTTGATGGTTTCCAAGGTCAAGAGAAGGAAATCATTATCATGTCGTGTGTCCGTGCCAGCGAAACCGGTAATGTTGGTTTCTTGAGTGATATCAGACGTATGAATGTCGCATTGACCCGTGCCAGAACATCTCTTTGGATCTTGGGTAACATGGACTCTTTGAAAAGAAACAAGGTTTGGAAAAGATTATTGGAAAATGCGGAAAGTAGAGGTTGTGTTTCCAAGGCTTCTCCCGGATTTTTGAACTCTGTTAAATTATCGATCAAGAGAGGATGGGAAGAAGAAGGTGCTAGAAAGAAATTCAAGCCCGAGCCGGAACCTAAAATCGAAGAAATTGCAGTTGATTCGAATTCTGAAATCAAACCGGAGATAAACTCTGAGGCCCAGATTAACCATCAGTACGCTCCAAAAGAAATCAAGCCAGAGGCCAAGATTCATCAGCAGATTCCAAAAGCTGAAACCCACCAAGTTAATACTGAATCCAAGCACAAGGTCTCAGAGCCAGAATCAAATTTCACACAAGAGAATATTGCCCTTCCACTGAAACCAAAATGGAAGGCTGATAATGTCAGTTCCTTACAGAAGCCAAAGCCCAGTAAGCCTAAGGGCTTGCCAAACATCCCAAACCACTCTGCTTCTGGCTCAAAAATCCAACCGATTAAAAGCCTGGTGTTCTCAGCAGCACCTGAGCCTAAACGTTCCCATCCTCGCAAGAACATTCCGGTAGCAAAGATCAGCCCTCCCACAAATTCCGGGGCTATACCTGCTCCAGAGGCGCAAGGGAACTCACCATATACACCCACCAACAGCGGTATGATCAAGAAAAAGCCCAGACCCTCCGGTCCTGGAAGCGGACCTTCAAAAGGTGGATCCAGCATCTTTATTAATAGAAAGAGACCAATGAAGAAGTAAGTAGTAATTAACTTGCAACTGGTCTCAAATTACGAATATACGTATTATAGATTATCCTCTCTTACTGTAAATAGATAGACTTCTTTGTGCGATAGACTTTTGAATAGGTTTCTATACCCTTTAAAACGTACCATTTGCTGCAACTTTGGGTGCGAAAAAATAAAGAAATGACTACAGTTTAGCTTAGAGTCTAAATTTGGTAGATCTATGTATTCAAGTATTCTGAGAATATAATTAAGTTCTTTCCAAGTTCATTCGTTCTGAAGGAAGAGAAATGCCTGGGGGTGTTTAGCTCCAGCCTTTTGTAGTTCCAAATATTTCCAGAGATAGAATTCTAGATATTCTTATTATGAATCGTACTTTGCTTTCGAATATCAAACTCTAATATCAGGACCGTTGATTCAAACCCTTAAATTAGCTTGACTTAATTGCATCGGTTTCCTATCAATATCAGTCCCTAAATTACTTGTTTTTGTTATAGGATAGAGCACTAGCATTGAATTCTCTTCTCAAGTCTTCCATATCAGAGACCAAACTAGATGAGACTGAAGACATCAGATTCAAGTGATTAGTGCTGGTGGTCGGCTTCGAAGTCTTAGTGAAGTCTGGCTTCCGGAATTGAGCTTTGGAGTTGATTGCGGGATCGCTGTAGATGATTCCGAGCTTCTCGAATTCTGTTGAAAGCTTCTTGCTCTTGTCAGCTTCAGACACCATGCTAATTGCAGATAGGATAGCACTAACTTCGCTGCTGACAACTTTGATCAAAGCGTTCTGCAGTGGAGACCTCGAAAGCACTGGTTCCATAGATTGTAGTAGAATATGAATGAAGTTGAGGGTTTCCTCAAGAATCGCTGCAATTGCAGGGTCGGAACCATTCGGCGAAGGAACCGATTGAGACATATACTCAGAAAGTTTGTCTTCTTGTACGTCCAATCTTTTGATAATGTCGGACCACACAAGACTATACTCGTGGTACAAGCGAGCATTTTCTGAGGATTGTTGATGAAGCGAATTGAATGCTCCTAATTTATGTTCCAATAATTCCACTATCGGATCAAGATCCAATTTGTAGTTAATAGTGTTGAATTCATCGTCCACTTTCTGAGAAGTAGCTCTTGGAGCCAGTTTCTCTCTATCAGTTGACAGTAATAATTTGTTCACAAGTTGTTCAATGTGCTGCTTCACTTGGAATGATACTTTCGCCCCTTTTTCGTAACCCTTGTCATACGCACTCTGTCCATAGCCATGATTCCAGAGCTCTTTGTCGTTGGAATCCTTCTTGCCATTGGAAAATGGTGTCTCTGGCTTGCCATCGGCGTAATTGTTACCATTTGAAAGCGTTGTTTGTAGGTTTTCATCGGGGATAACAAAAGCTTGCATACCCATAGTACTTTGAGTGATTCGGTCATTATCTTTCGGTTGCTTATCGGGAGGAGTCTCGTCTGTAGTCTGTATCACCGAGTTGCCCTTCATGATGTTGTATTCGTTGATGAATGTCAAATCTACGGGGACTGTTCGTACCACATCTTCCACCGTAGATTCTGGGATACCACTACTGTTCAAAAATCTCGTCATGGCCAGCTTTCCCTGACTTTCAAGGTTTCGCAACATTTCCACGTACCTGGAGGTTTTGCTTTCCAAAACAGAACTGGTGGTTTCAATTTCAGAGTTGATGATTGTTTTCTGGTTTCGAAGCGAAGCGAGCTTTCGTTCGAGCTGATCAATTTCTGTATCTATATCAGTTGCTTTATCCAATAGTTGAGATAATTTAGAACCGTGTTTTGTTTCTGGATTTTTGATGGCTCTTATCTTATCAAGGATTTTATTTCTCTTACGATCCCATCTTTCAAAATTTGCAAGAAGGGACTCCATCAGATCAATTTCACGAGCATAGAGCTCATTGACAGAATAGTAGCCTTGGGATAATTGTTCGAAATTTTGGAAAATCATCGATCTTAGTTTATTGAGGTCTCCTTCACCACTCAGCAACATTTGGCCGTGAAACCTGAGATTATGATCAAGCTCCTTGAGCAAGAGCTCGTTTCGATTTGATGCAAATTGTAGCGGACTTTCTGAAGATTCCAGCTTGTAATTCGGTACGGTGGTCTGTGGCATGAGGACCTGTGAAGTATGCATAAAGAATTCATGATCGGGCGCTTCGACGCCAGCGCCATTCAGCGACTCGCTGAGAAGTAATTCGGCCGGATCAAGCTCATTATCGGACTCTATCGGCGGAGTTGGATCGAAATGACTGCTGATGTTATTGGGCCTGCCTGCAGGTCTAGGATAGTGGATTGATTGGTACTCTGAGCCTTTAAGGTTGATGGATTCGAAGACGTCCATGATGGAAGAGTGCTTTGGGAGTGTTGTGGAGCCGCCTGGGAAATCACGGGGTGTTGGGATTAGAGTGGGCCACCAACAAGGGGTGTTTATATGAATCACGTCAAGGTTGTAAAGTGGGGGATTTACTTATCTATCGAGAGTGTCATCTAGTCACGTGAGGGTTGCAACACTTAGGAAGTTAGTTAATATACGAAGTGAAGGGAAAGTTGAAGGAAAGGATGAAGTAAAAGATGGAAGGAGGTAAGTCTTGTGGCGAATTGGTAGGTTATGGTCATTTATAATTTGATACAGTTTAGATCACTTCAAACATTTACAGGTTTGCCACAATCAGTACCCACTCAACCTCATCAAGAGTCAAGAATAGCATTTTTTTTGTCTATTAAACCTACTAATAATTTACTAGCAGTATAATCCCATCCGATCACGTTTATATTAGCACCCTTTTCGAATATATTAGAATTCCATATAATTTATTTAATTCTTCCTCATTTTCCCCAGACATCACCTTTTTTACCGCGAAATCGCGATCTTTTGGCAACAACGCGTACGCGGTACCAACAACCACGATGAGAATCCTATGTGTGGCAGAGAAACCCTCCATCGCCAAAGAGGTGGCTGGGATCCTCAGCGGCCGCTCGTTCCGCACGCGCAAGAGCAAGAACAAATACATCATGAACTACGACTTCTCGTACCGCTTTGCCAACCACGGCGTGTGTGAGGTCACCATGACCTCAGTGCTAGGACACCTTACAGGCATTGATTTCCCGCCGCCGTTCCAATGGGGCAAGTGTATTCCCGGGAGACTTTTTGATGCTGACTTGGTGGAGAAAATCATCAAGCAAGACGTCTACGATAATATTGCCAAAGAAGCCGCCACCGCCAACCTCCTCATGATCTGGACCGATTGTGATCGAGAAGGCGAGTACATTGGCTACGAGATCTTCACCGCGGCCCAGAAGGGCAACCGGCTGCTCCAGGTGGAGAATATCTGGCGGAGCAAGTTCTCCCATCTCGAAAGAAACCATGTGATTGCGGCTGCTAATAATCCAATAGGTTTGGATATGAAATCGGTCGATGCAGTGGCATGTCGACAGGAGGTCGATTTTCGGGTGGGGACAAGCTTTACACGGTTGTTGACGGACGGACTCCGTCAGCATAAGATTATAGAACAGAAAGAAGTGGCTTCTTACGGTACTTGTCAATTTCCGACCTTGGGGTTCATAGTCGATCGATACCGACGAGTCAAAAGCTTTATACCAGAGCAATTCTGGTACATTGCGGTCGAAATCAAGCACGAGGGCGTAGCGGCGTCGTTCAGCTGGGTCAACGGCCATTTGTTCGACCGCTTGTACGTCTTGATCCTATACCAACAATGCCTCGAACACGAAAACGGCACCATCACCAAGTTGGATCTGAAAAGAACCACCAATTGGCGTCCCTTGCCCCTCACTACAGTCGAACTCCAGAAAGACTGCTCGCGTCTCTTCAAAATGAGTGCCAAAAACTCGCTTGCGGCAGCTGAAAAATTGTACAATAAAGGTTTCCTTTCTTACCCCAGGACTGAAACCGACTCTTTCCCCGCTAGTATGGATTTTAGTGGTACACTTCAAAAACAGGCCCAAGATTCCAGATGGGGCCAATATGCATCTAATCTTGTCCAGAATGGATTTGAGACCCCAAGAAACGGTAAACACGACGATAAAGCGCATCCGGCCATTCACCCAGTTAATTACGTCGATATCAGCTCTCTCAGCTCGCTAGACGAGAAAAAAGTATATGAATATGTGGTCAGAAGATTTATGGCATGCTGCTCAAAGGACGCAGTGGGTCAGCAAACCACAGCCACCTTGAAATGGGGTGACCAGTTCTTCACCGCTAGCGGGCTTGTGGTGTTGGAAAAGAACTACTTGGAAGTATATCCTTATAAACAATGGAAGAGCACCAAGCTGTTGCCTAATTTGACCGAGGGTCAGAGCATACGTATATCAAGTGGCAAGATGAAAGACGGTAAAACTAGTCCTCCCAAGCATATGACAGAACCAGAACTTATCGCCCTCATGGATGCAAACGGAATCGGCACTGATGCGACAATTGCAGATCATATTGAAAAAGTATTGAGCAGAGGATACATTGTTAAACAAAAACAGGCATCGGTAGAATACATCATCCCTTCGGATCTCGGGATGGCCCTAATTGAAGGGTTGGACGCGATGGGATTCGATAATATCTCATTATCCAAGCCATTTATGAGGAAACAGCTAGAAAGCCTCTTACAGGAAATTGTCCAGGGCTCCAAAACGAGAGTGGAAGTTTTGGCAGACATTAAAAATATTTATAGACAGGCTTACGCCGTGACTTCTCGCAATATGCCCTCGTTGGCTCGCTCTTGCAAGGATATAATGGCACGCACATAGTTAATTAATAATAATATATGATAGTCCATTGGGGCCGGTGGTGTAATTATCTGAATTATGGCAATTTTATTTGACTCGAGATTATGTCAATGAAACTGAGAATGAAAGGTTTTGTAATTGCTGGGTGTTATGACTGTAAATTATGTTGTATCTGGTCGATGGTACTTGGTTATCGTGTTTATGTAATTTCTTATGTAATCACTCTTCTCAAAGTTTACCTAGATAACTGCGCGACCACTACAGAATCAACAGCCATCATGTTTGGACAAAACGCTGGCGGATTTGGCAAAAGCGGATTCGGCCAATCTGGTTTTGGCCAATCTTCAGGATCCCAACTGGGAGGCTTCGGCCAATCAGGTTTTGGAAATGCTGGCTTTGCAAAATCTACAACATCACAACCTAATCAATCTGGATTTGGGCTGTCTGGTTTTGGACTGGCCAGTTTTGGTAAGCTGAACACCACAAATACCAGCGGAACATTCTCCAATAGTGCTTTTGGAGCGCAAGCCAACAATGCACCAACAACAAGTTCTGCTTTCGGAAGTCAAGGCTTTGGTCAGAGCTCCAATAATTCAGCATTTGGACAAAATTCAAGTGGGAATTCAAATCCTTTCAGTGCCAGCGGTGCAGGCACTTCTGCTTTTGGCAACTCAGCATCCAAACCGTCGGCTTTCGGCGCATCTACGGGCTCTGCGTTTGGTGGTCAAGCCACCAACACTGCTTCTCCATTTGGAAACGCAGCCACCACCGCACAAGCATCGAATCCTTTCGCATCTCTGGCCAATAAGCCTAATCCATTTGCCGCTCTGGCTGGTAAGCCGAGCCCCTTTGGAGCATCTGGCGGAACCACCTCTGCATTCGGTAATCAGGCCAATACTGCTTCTCCATTCGGAGCAGCTACCACCAATAACCAGGCAAATGCCTCACCTTTTGGCGCTGTCAATAGTACTAGTCAACCGGCAAACTCGCCTTTCGGTGCAGCCAATACTACCAATCAACCAGCAACCTCTGCATTTGGATCTGCGGCCGGATCCAACACCAACGCGTCGCCTTTTGGCAATGCCAGTAACAATAATAACGCATCGCCTTTCGGAGCTCAAGCTAATGCTAAGCCGTCTCCATTCGGATCGAATAATACTGCTCAAAATAACGCCTCCGCCTTTGGATCGGGCAATACCGCTCAAACCAATGCATCTCCGTTTGGATCAACTAATACTGCCTCGGCTTTTGGGTCTTCCGGTACGTCTGCATTCGGATCGAATAATTCTGCATCTTCAGGTTTTGGCTCCACAAATACCGCATCGCCATTCGGTGGCTCGGGCTTTGGCAATACTTCTGGTGGATTCGGTTCCTCCACACAAAGTTCCAGTTTCGGAGAGGCTGACTTGAAAGACATAGATAGCGTTGTGCTCGAGACATTCCAGGCGGAAACATTCAAACTTGGTGAGGTTCCAGAACAACCACCTCCACCTGCGCTTGTGAAACCAGTGTAATGGAAATATTCACACCTTCTTGAACTGAATTATTAGATAGAATACCCAGAGGATTTAATGAAAATGTACTTATAGATTACGAGCATTATAAATAATGTAAATTACTAGGCAGCAACTACACCAAAAGAAGAGGAATTCACGTAGGTTAGAAAAGAAGAGCTACACTACATAAGCTTTATTAATAATTCAATAACTTTTTGTTATCTCTTGTAGGATTCCGTTCTCTAGAGGCACGCGCACGACCAAATATCGCTAGACACAATATGCGTAGAATCATAGATCCAGCTCTTCATTCAGCATCTTTCACCGACCAAAGGGTTCCAACCCTGTACATTCTTATTCAGTCATTTTCAGATTTCCCTATCTACATAATATTCAATTTAGTTCGGCTAATATCCTTTGCATCTGGTATCAATACTAATCATAAAGAGTAATTGATTTCCACATTCACTATACTTGTTGATTCATTTCACTCATTGACTCATTCATTGATTCACTTATTAACTCATTCATTGATTCGCTTCGCTCATCAATTCGTATTAGGATGATCTGCATAGAGTGTGCCTACAACGACATCGACTGTCTCTACTTCAAGTACAAAAGTGAATACATCAAGCTCACAAAGTGTCCGAAATGCGAGAAAATCGCCGATAAGTACATCGAATACGACAATGTCATCCTCTTCCTCGATACGCTTCTCCTAAAGGCACCTGCCTACCGTCATTTGGCCTACAATGTCACCGAAATGGAACTTGGCCAGTCCCCGCAAATATCATCTTTGCGGAACTTCATTGAACGCTACAAGAAGCTTTTACGTCTCATCACATTAATCATCCTCTTCGAAGTCTATTTGACGTGGGCGTATCAAGAGAAACAGGCTTACCACACTGTTGCCATGGAGTATATTCTCGGGCTCCAGATCTACAGTCAATATTCATTCTTCCTTGTCAAACTGATGGTAGAACAATTTGTGCTCAATTTCGTCATACAAGTGCTATACCGAAAAGTATTCAAATGGGGCCAAACCCCTAATAAGAACCTTCCGAATTATCTCCAAAATGGCTACTACACTTCAGTGCTCTTGCTTACGGTATTGGTTTCTGGTTCTATTAAATTATTCCCGATCTTGATGTTGATTTGGCCCTACGATAAAACGTCGATCTCCGGCCCCATCATTAATCTTGTTGCATTTCTAATTATTATCGAGGCATTGACCATCATCACAAGATCTTCCTATTTCACGGCCACGTTTGTTCTTCTGTTTGCGACTTTATTGGAGGTTTTCGTCTCTAGGCAATTGCAGAGCGTCTTGGTCGCTCACTTCACGAGTTTTAATTATGGGGATATTATCCAGAGCGAATTCGATGATTTGATCCATCAGGTCTATCAGTATAGTGAAGTATGGTCCAGTATTCGCGAAAGCCTCTATGCATAACTCTCAATCATCAATATAAAGACGATAGTATAGTAAAATAGCATAATTCACGATCTAATCTTCTCATAACAAGTTCTTATTGAACTCTCATAATGATAATTTTCGTTATATTCTAGTCTCATTGATAATTTCTAGTCTCATTCTTTCGATATTCTAGTCCCATTCTTCGAAATCTTGTGTTCTTTTGATACTTAATCCATCCTTATTGATCATCAAAACATCGTTTCCGTCTATAGCAATCAAAGGTCCATCAAGATCATTAATTAAATGTGGAAACTCGTATGTCTTGTTCAATTCTCTTCTTTCGTCCAAAGTTCTATCTGTCAGGTGCCACACGTTCTCTTGGTCGGTAGCGTTGAAAGTCTGATGGTTTTCAATCGATCTTAAAGCAATGAAAATCGATAATGGTATATAATTCTTCTGAAAGCTCCATAACAAGGATAAGGTCAAAATAGGCAAAGGTGCAAGGAATGTGGCACAAATGTAAGCTTTTTGTAATGCCAAAGTACCAACCATGGTCAATTGGAACAAAAGGACCCCAAGAATAATTCTTCTGAATACCAAAGGCCACACTTTTCCGGTAGAATGAGGAGGGTGCACACAAGCATAAAGAAGCTGATATTTACACACGAAGTACCCAATAATGAAATAAAGTAATCCAGCAGTAAGAATCTTGCTGGACATCACCGAGTAAACTACGGTGATGATAAAAATTAAGATGGGTTGTGGTAATTGCAATCCAAAGTTGAACACTGGAGGCTTGTATAGTTTGAGGTGGTCTCTTGGAGTTTTGCACCAGAATAAACTACCCAAAGGAAATTTGATGAGGTTTCCGAGGAGAAGCAATTTGTAGGGGAAAATACCCAAGCCCTGTAAAATGATCAAATCCACGTAGAATAAGGAAAGATCACGAAGTGACAGTGCCAATTTGTTGGCGATCTCGCTAGTTTCACTAAGGGAAACAGTTCCGAAAACAGTGAAGATCAAGAACAAATTGACGAAGATGTAAAAGAAATTTTTGGACACGGTCGATAACTCTTCATCGCTATGGGAGGTGAATCCTTGGCGTTTTGAAATCCAGATATAAAAGTAGGGGATGATCATATTCAAAATGGTGAATAAATAGGTAGGAAGCAACCCGGTAATCAAGGTTTCTGCCCATTTATTCGCTTTCAAGAATTCGCCTAATTGGGGCCAGACTTTGCTGATTGATTTTAAGTTTAAGAAATTGGCCAAGTAACTGACTGGAATCACCAAAAGAACACTTAAGACACCAATAAATACCGTGGTCAAGAAAATACGAGTATTTCTTTCCTTTCTCGATAAACACAAATTGTTCCATCTGATATCGTGAGGAGCTGGTGCTAGGTTTGTGATCAAGTGATTGACTTTTGGATCCAACACAGCTTGGGCGATCATTTGCGCCTGTGCCACTGTTTTCATCGTAATGAACGAGGTGGATGTTGCTGGGTATTCCTTGGCTCTTGCTCTTATAATTTCTTTATCGATGATTTCTAATTGTTCTGTTAAATAATTGATGGCGTCCACTTTAGGTCCAAAAATGCCAAAGAGCCCTTTTCTTATTTGAGGCCTTGGATTTGACTCGTCGTCAAGTAAAGGTAATTCATTGATGGAAGGAACTGGATTTTGGTCTGCTTGCTCTATGATTTCTGTGATTTGTTCAATAATTGACGATCTTGGAGTACTGGACTCTGGTGGTGGGGATTCGACGGGAGGGGAGTTATCCGGAGTATCCGAGTACCTATTGTCCAAATTGATGGTATCGCCAAGATTCGATTGGATGTTTGCCGAGAGCAAATCTGATTTATTGGTGATTCCATTGTTTTTGAAATATTCCACCCATTGCACTTCCAAATTGCGGAGGATTTTCTTCCTGAGGTTGTATAATTTATTGAGACTGGTCCATTCTCTCACTATGACAATAGAGTCCACTTCTCCTATCCCCAAGCTTTCAATATGTCTCTTTAAGTCTTCCTCGTCTCTTAAAATTGCTGGAATTCCTGATAACTTGATTGTTCTGTCTGTAATTGAATTCTGGCTTCCCAAGTACGCTTGACGCAAATTGATGATTTTGACGGTCTGCTTGAACAAGAAATAGCAGACAATGAAGGTGAAAACGTAGGTAAAAACGGTGTACAGCCATAAGAATTTGGGGTACGCGTCTTCCTCGCCGGCGAATATCGATCCAAACATTCTTTTCGTGTGTTTGACATTATCCTCCCCTGATTTTAATATTGTTCCAAGTATTCTCTTGACGTGGTTATCCTCATCCGTACTAAAAATTGACCCCAATATTCTTTTCACATGATTATCCTCATCGTCACTATCACTGGGATAGTCCTGGTCCATTTTCCCCGTAAAGTAGTATCGTACCGGCGAAAGCACAGTGATGGCAAAGAAGAGACATGTCAAAATGATCTTGATGCACATTTTGAAGAATCCCAAGAACACCACCGCGTCTAGCCCGGCGTGTTCCAAGATCTGTTGTTCGCTTATGCCATACACAATTGGAATCCATCCGAACAACGATTTCGCCGGGATTTTGGGTAGTTTACGCCGAGACGTCGAGTGCAAGTAATTGCTGTTGAATGTGTTGAAATTGGCGACGTATATCTTGGGATATCGTACTCGAAGGACGGAGAAGATTAGAAATGCCGATAAGCCGAGAACCGCCGAGATCACCACTTGAAACAGGGCGATTCGGCCTGTGGAGGGTCGGTAGACGTCGTGCTGGTGCTTATTGGCGCTTGATGTGAAGTTGGACATGTCTAGGGGGTGAAGGGAGTCCATGGCGCCATTAAGAACGGAATTAGTATGACTGCAGAGGTTGTATGGTGGAGATGTATGACTGGCGTTGGATGCAGGAACGAGATTGAAGGAAGAAAGATAAGGAAGAAAAAGGGAAAAAATAGGTGGAAAAAAGTGGAAATCTCCGTTAGAACTCAAAGAAGGTTTTCAGTTATTGAAGAGTGATTTTTAGATTTCAATTTGGAGTTTTGGTCATTTTTGGGTTCAAGTTATGGCAGCAATACAGGGCCCCTCGGGCTGAGCGCACGATAAGAGTCACGTGCTGTGGTTGCAAAATGCCAGACAATTATGACAATAGAAGAACGTTATTTTACAACTGTTTATTGTACAGTTTGGAGGGGGTTGTCTAAAAATACTCTACTAATTACTATAAAATTGAAATAGGTTTTTTCAAGAATACTATACTATTTCTTACAGTTAGACGGGTTCGTTCTAAGAGTGCTATTTATTATAGTCTAGAAGGGTTATGTAGGGCCCATAATGAATAGTATGCGTAGCAATGATGGAAGCTTATGGAGTCCTCCTTTGAGATATATCAATTGGGCTCCAAAGTGGCCGAAATGAAGGTAAGAAAACAGAAGATACAGCGAATGAATGTGAGAGAAATAAGTATAAGACCTGAACAGACGCATCCAGGTTTATACAAGTCATGATTATCTCTCTCTTAGAAGGCTTGTTCTTCGTTGAAGATAAATTAATGGTGCTTATCTCTCCCTTGGAAGACTTGTTGTTCGTTGGAGATAAATCAAAAATGGCTATCTCTCTCTGCTGGTTGACTTTTTGTTTTGTTCAAGTAGCACCCGGTAGAAACCATCGATTTTGAGATCAAGTCTGTCCGAGTTTCGATTGATCGTGTCTTCGAACTTCAGCATGTTGAACTCCATCCGTTGTTTGAATTGCTGGAAATCTCGGTCTAGCCTATCAAGATGATCATTGAGCCGGTTCTGTGACTCGAGGATTTGTTCCAAGATATCTTTATCTCTCGATGCTCCCCACCTTCGTTTTCGCGAGGATTCCACCTCATCTTCCGGAAGCTCATCCCTTTCGAAACCAGGCTCTAGGGTATGTTTCACTGTCTGGACTTGATTCTGCGACGGTATCCCTTGGTTTGCCGCCTGGTAGAGGCGAAAGTGGGTTGGTGGTGGAGCCAGCCCAACACCAGTGGGATATGTCAGCGAGGACGTTCGAAGATTCGTCGCCGCTTGTTGCGTATGGGGTTGCATATGAGGTTGTATGTGAGATTGCATTGGATCTTCCGGATGGTGTATTTCTACCCCGTTATCTGGCTGGTTGAACATAAAAACCGGTGGTTTCTGGAATGCACCCGCTGTGTTAGAAATTTGGTGCATCCGTGGTGATTTCGTGGGACCTTTATCAGAACCATTGCTATTGATGGAAGTCTTGCGCTGCTTGAAATCCACTGGAGAGGTCAATGCTTGCGTCTTCGGCTCTGTGGTGGCTAGGGGAGACGACGTCGTAGACAATGCTTCCGGTGGAGCCGCTTCGGCCAGCTCCGAATAATTTGAGAAGGCTTTGGTTGATTTCGGGGCACCAGAAGAAGAACTCTTCCTGGAGCTCAAGTATCCGTTCAAGGCGACCAAAATGTTTTCGTTTTCGTTCAACCCAAGCTCCATGATGAGGCTTTGTTCGTTCAACAACTTCTTCTCCAAGTTCTTCCGGAGCACCTTGAAACGGTTGTTGATGGTACGGGTCTGGAGAATGGCGGCGTCGAACCTCTGATTGAACTCGTTGAGCACCATTTCCCACGTTTTGATGGTATTTCCCCTGGTAAACAAGTCTTCCTTATACTTAAAGATGAGTGCCAACAACCCGTTATCAGCATCATAAGTGAATTGGAAGGTGCACCTTTTGCCCGTGGCTTTGCCATTGGCGCTGGCTGTTTCGGCCTTTGCCTTATCTTCGTCCCCGGACTCGTGGCCCTCTCGTGGCTTCTCCTTATCGTGCCGGCGGTGTGTCATAGCTGGCTGGTCAAACGCTGCAAAGTGGGAGGCATTATGAATCGAGTTGATAGTTGTGGAGTCTCCGACTATACGAGAGTACAGCTAGTGAGACTAAAGGGGGTTGGTGCGGTGGTTAGACTTATGATAAGTAAAACGGCTTACTAAAATTGACAGAGTGACAGAATCAAGATTGTTAATTGTTAATTATTAAATGTTGTGGTGTAGAGCTAAAGATTGACAGCGCGCGGCGTCCCTAAAACGGTGCGGGAGTGTATCTATTATTTGTGATAAGCGTTGAGGATCAGAAGAATAAGCAAGGGGGAAAGAAGGATCAAAAATGAAAGGAAGAAAAGAGAGATGGAAGAGAGAGAAGGAAAGGAGAGATGGAAGGGAGATGGAAGGGAGAGATGGAAGAGAGAAGGAATTGGGAGATGGGATTATAAAGTATTTTTAACAGAGAAGAGGTTGAACTCGTAATAGTAAGCTCATTGCGGGAGATCGCGTTTTTTTATTACTCGCTATAAACAGATCAATTTTACAGCCATTGACCGAAACATTCTTTAGAACGACTGAGAAACAATCGCAGTCAATATCCAGAAAAAATCCTGTTGAAGAGACTGTCATTCTCATAGACTGTTCATTGTCATAGAATCAATACACTCACTAAGATCCTGAGGATGGACCACTCCTACCTTTACACCAAACGGTTCATCGATGCCCAGGTCAAAATCTTGAACCAACCACTCCGAATCGATGATAATATCAGAAGCATTTTGGCTCGTCAGCACGAGCTCGGAAACACCGACGGCGAGTTGACCGAGGCTCAATTGGCCAAGATCATCGATAAGATCAACGTCAGAATGCGTCGTCACAACAATAACGTGTTTTCCAGTCAAGTAACTCATCGCGTGGTGCAACAGGTGCTAAAATTGGAACAAGCCAAGCTAGCCGAAGTCAATGAACACTTGGTGAAAGCGCAAACGGTGCTACGTCCTATTCTAGTGCCGGAGTTCGAAGAACTTAGCAATTTAAGTGAGATTGAACGTCTCAATCAGTACGGCCAAATTCTAGAAGAATTACCAGAATCGAAATATTTGATGGTGGAGAACGACTTGCCGCTGGACGGCCAATTCAGTGACTCGGAACAGTCCTCAGATGAAAACGGATTGGTACAAGATGAACAGGAGAAAGTGGAGGCACCAGTATCCAAGAGACAGGCTAGAGCGCAAGAAAAACGAGAAACGGCGGCAGAAATAAGGAAAAAGGTCGACGATGCCGGAATCAAACAGATGGTCGAGAAATATGAACAGTTGAGAGTGGGACTTTTGGAATTACATGCGCTGTTGGTGTATAAAGTGGAGAAAAAAATGTACTTGGAGAAGCTCAAGCAGGAATTGGACTCACTTCTTGACCAGGAAACAACGACAAACGCGGATCAGGAAGATCCGGGAGTGGAAGGGCTTCAGGCTAATTTACTGACTTCGAGGAGCAACCAGGATAGTTTGAATAGTGAAATCAATCGGTTCAGGATATTGGTTGAAAAATTGGCATATAAGCTAGGAGACGATTCTTCTGAGGTGCGGGCACTTATTCATGATATGAATCAATGAAACGATAGGGTAATAAAAGACAGGAAAATATCAGAAGGAGTTTCATCAGAAAGGACAATATTAAAGACCAATAAAAGAAGATAATATCAGAAACGATTATTGAAGACAGATAATATCAAGATATTATGACTTATATTTATCAATGAAATATAGAATAATATCATTTAAGTTCAACTAATGAATTAATACAAATTAGTTGACGAAGGATGAGTCTTATACATGATATATTAAGACTATTCTGAATTTTGATAATTTGTCATGACAGTTGATTATGCTAAATTATTCATCAAATGGAACTTGAAAAGTAACTTATTATCAATAAACTTATAGAACATATCCTGTCACTTAATAAATATTTAACTTTCTAATATTCCCTTCGAACTAACTATCGCGCACAATACATTACAAATAAGCCCTCTTATTATTCTGATTATTCTAAATCAAGAACTTGAAGACTATGAATATTCACGATCTCGTAGATTGAAAGAACCATTCTATACTCCTCATTAAGGAGGATGACTCTCAAAATAAGCTAAATGATATACTCATGAATTAATCACTCAACATAATACTCATTGATTCGCTTCGCTCATCATTCGTGGATTACTACAGTTTATGAAGTGGAAGATGGATTGATAATATACACAGTTATGCAAATTCTCTAATCGAACAAACCGAAACCCATGTCGTCATCGGATTCTTCCTTGGCTTCTTCGGCCTTTTCTTCGGCAGCTTCTTCAGCAGCACCACCGGCAGCAGCGGCACCAGAAGAGGCAACAGCAGCACCACCAGATGGAACGGAAGCCAACTTGGTGTTACCTTCGGCGATCAATTCGGCGACGGTCTTGCCTTCCAATTCCTTCAACAAAGTGGAGATTCTGGAGGCTTCAGCTTCGACACCAACAGATTCCAACAAAGCGGAGATGTCGGCAGCGGCTGGGGAGGCGTTACCACCTTGGACTAACAACAAGTAAGCAGCTAAGTATTTCATTTTAGAATAATCACTTTTAAGCGGTAGGGCAGACTATCCTTTGATACTGAAGAAGAGTTTGGCTGGAATGAGGGTTGAAAATTTGTGAGGCCCCAGGGTATCACGGACTGCAGACAACGCGAGCAGCATCAGTGAACTGGGAGAGCGTCGAGAACCACACGTGCAAAAAGCAGTCACAGCATCGCTCGCACTAGCGCGTGCACACCTTTTCTTCGGACCTGTACACAGCGGCGTCCAGTGCGCGGATGCTGGGCACGACAGCGCCTGTATGGCGATACTGAAAAGTTAGCTTTACAAAAATTTTCTTTTCGAGCTAGTATCATTAATCATAGTTAACATGTCTGAAACTGGTAAGTGTCATGAAAGTAGGAGGATCATATGGCAACTACCACCATCACTCAAGTACAATAAGTGCCGTCAGGCTTCTACCATCCGGTTTTCGTCAGGTTTTCATCCGGTTCCAATTCGATAAGTTCTACCATCCACCATCAAGTTTTACATAGGGTGAAATCAAATAAGATGTTTTAAGGTCAATCATCGAATCCATTCCATCAGAGAAAACGTCCACCTATCAATGAATTACCCCTGATTCAAGAGCCATTACATCCGTCCATCCATCGTACCTATCATATACTAACAACTTTAGCTGACAGAAAGAAGAGAATCTTTAAGACCTTCTCCTACAAGGGTGTTGACCTCAAAGACTTGGTCGAAATGTCCACCGAAGACTTCACCAAGTTGTGCAGTGCCAGAGTCAGAAGAAGATTCTCCAGAGGTTTGGACTCCAAGCCAATGGGTTTGATCAAGAAGTTGAGAGCCGCTAGATTGGCCACCCCAGAAAACGAAAAGCCAGCTGTTGTCAAGACCCACTTGAGAAACATGGTTATTGTTCCAGAAATGATCGGCTCTGTTGTCGGTGTCTACAACGGTAAGGTTTTCAACACCGTTGAAATCAGACCAGAAATGGTTGGTCACTACTTGGGTGAATTCTCCATCACCTACACCCCAGTCAGACACGGTAGAGCCGGTAACGCTTCTTCCAGATTCATCCCATTGAAGTAAGCTGCCTTATGGTTTGACCTTTGTAATTTAATGGTAACACTATAAATAAATAAACCTCCTATCAGATGAAATGTAGAATTGATATTTGATGAGCGAAGTGAATCAAATAACAATTGAATCTAACTTGAGAACATGTTAGATCTATGTTCAATTCATGTTGATTGTGTGAAAATACAATTGAATATATGAGTGAATTATGATAATGAGTGATTAAATCAAAATTGAACTAAATGAGTGATTTAATTTGTATTGAGTCAAGTGAGTTATCTTGATAATTCGAATGAGTGAATTACTTTTGTAGCTTGAATCCATGATAACTGTTCCATAATTCTACTGGTATAATAAGCATTTCTGGTAGATTGCAGTTAATGGACTCAATCGAATGGAAGAGGGCATCTGTACATTTTAGCTAATAAAACTCAATTTTGCCCAATACTAGAGAATTGAAAGCAACTGGAATTCCAGAAAATTTAGTAAGGTAATAAGAAGGCTCAAAGTTTCAACTATTGAAATAATAGGTAGAGTCGATTTTGGTTGACTATTGCTGTGATAGGTTTTATTCTCTAGAAAAGAGGCTTTAGAGTGCACTGAAAAAGTGAGTCAGAGTAGAATTAAATCGAAATTGAGCTCTCAATTTTTGAATACAAACCATGTTTCAAACATATATTTTCAATTCAAGTCATGCTTGACTTTAAATTCTCTCATATGGGAGATACTTCTTCTCTAGCCAAATTTAAAACCTCTTGTACTCTTTCAAATAACCTCTCAAATCAGAGATTCGATTACGTCGTGTGCAGGCTTGACGAGATTTTTCACAAGTTGCAATCATAATGACATTTGCGGGATAAACATTATAGACCTCGCCACGTCGTTTCTAGTACTTATAGAAGAATCTGGACTCATCTTATAGTTCCTGTGTCGTTTTTTCCAGGCCCCAAAGTGACTTTCAGTTAGCATCTCATCGCATCAGATCATCGCATCGTTCATTGCATCCAATGACAGAACCAAACCCTTTGAAAGAGATAGCTTTCGGGGCTATCTCGGGGATGCTCGGCAAAGTGGTCGAGTTTCCCTTCGATACCATCAAGGTCCGTCTCCAGTCGTCGTCGTTACCGCTCTCGTCTTTCCAGATGATTAAATCTACATATACCAACGAAGGCTTTATCAATGGCTTCTACAAAGGCTTTAGAGCACCATTGATTGGAGCTTGTGCTGAGACCTCCATTTTGTTTACATCGTATAGCTGGTCCAGTTCTTACTTCATCAGTAACTTGCGACCATCTACCGGCACCAAATATACCGAGGAGACACTTCCTTTCTGGACCAAGTGCGTTTCTGGAGGATTTGCTGGTTTCATGGCATCCTTCATTCTTACTCCAGTTGAACTCATAAAGTGCCAGCTTCAAGTATCCAATTTGGCAGGCAATGTCGACAAGAGTCAGAGCTACTTGTACTACATCAGACAAGTGATCAAGAATAATGGCTTCACCGGGTTATGGAGCGGGCTTTCCAGTACCTTGGTAAGAGAAGTCACTGGTACTGCGATTTGGTTCGGCACTTATGAGTTCATTAATGACTCGTTCAAGGCAAATTCAGTGGTAGCCATCTCGCCTGAAATCCAGCTGTTGATCAGTGGTGCTCTGGCAGGTATAGCCTTCAACTGGGCCATCTTCCCCGTAGACACTATCAAGTCGAATATTCAGACCTATGAGATTCTCCATGCGCACGATAAGAATCGACCTAAAAGAATTGGGGTATGGTTTATCGTCAAGAAATTAATGGCTAAAAAGGGAGGGATCAAGAACTTTTACAATGGATTGGGCATCACCTTGGCCAGAGCCGTGCCTGCCAATGCATTGATCTTCTTTACGTATGAGCAGTTGAAGAAGAATTTCTGAAGATGAGCTCTTTGATGAGCTAATTGATGAGCGAAGCGAATCATTGAGTGAATCAATGACTCAATCAATATCTGAATCAATAATTCAAGCAATAAGTGAACAATCAAAACATAGTATGGGTTTTAATAGTAATAGATATAGAAAAAATAGAGTTAAATAATATTCATAGAGAATCAATAGTGACAAATAGACAAATAGAGGAAATCATACTTATTGATTAATTGGTGTTATCGAATATAGGGTGATTGATACTAAAGAATAGATAGTGTTTCTGAACAAATAGAGCTAAATAATCTTCATAAAAACTAGTGCTATAGAACAAATATAGCCAATTAGTATTAATAAGGAGTATTGTTACAGAACAAATGAAACTAATTCATATTCATAAAGAAACAGGTTTATAGAATTTAAAGAACCTAATATTGAAGACTTATCTCTCAAGTTTCCTATCATTATATTACGCTGGTACAATTTTATTAAGATAAGTAATTTTGAACTTCATTGCGAAAAATTAGCTAAATTGGAATTAATTAAATTTTAAGACTAGAGGTAACTCCTTCCTACTAGACTCAATTAATAGGGAGAAAGCTCCGTGCTTCCCTCCCAGTGCACTCAAACTTGAGATAATCACCACTTCATCGATAACGCGATTAGCATAAATCCTGCAAAAGTGGATTGGTTGCTCTCTACTGCAATATGGTGGCCGGCCGTATATGATTCTCCAAAAAGTTATATCATTTCGATCAGCTCAGCGATACTTCGGCCATTTAAGTAGAGAACAGCATCAATAATCATGAATCGAAGTGATTCTGTTCATTTTATTCTATTGATGGCTGAGATGACATGATCGCTGACTTTTCTAATAGTTTTGAGAGCGATTTCGCCAGTTTCTAAGTCAAAGTTCTGTAACTGAACCTCGATGAACTTGATAATTGACGACCTTATTTTAGCAAGCACCTCTTGATTAAAGCTAGCGAACGTAGTCGAATCTATTCCTTCAGCGTCCACCTCTATTTCTTTCGACGAAGTGGTCACCTTCAATTTCTTCTCCCCTACCTCTATCTTAACATGTTCGGTAAGAAGAATGAAATTTTCGAACAATAAGACCAACTCGCAACTTGCCTTCAAGGCAAAAATGGGGTACTTGAGCCATGCATCATGGAGGTTACTTTCCAAGTATTCTGCCAGTTGCCACTTGTGAGACTCTTTCTCCAAGGAAGTGGGCCCCACGATGATTTTGTATTCGGGAATGATATCAGCATCGATATCGTTGTGCTCCAAAGTGATTAGGTGTGCCATAGCCAAAGCATGTTGTAGCACCATGAAGATCGTTTGCCAAAGCTTTTCGTCCGAAGCCTCCACATTTTTTTGCAACTTTTCTACGGCTGCAAAATCATAAGACTCGAGATCGGGGAACACCACAAATTGATTGGTAGCAGCCGCGGATTGCGCTTTGAGCGCGAAAAAGTCGTTAAGTGACGACTGGTTGATGTAAATCGATCCAGCGTGCATGACGAATTCGCACAATAGGTAAGAGCTATTTATAACTACCCTTTTGGAAGCCCGCAACCAATTCACCGATTTGCCCTTGATATAAGGCCACAAAGCATCGGTGATCTCCTTGTAATGTTCTTGAGTTGGATTGTAGCGCAGCGATCCGTTGAGTAAGGTCAAAAAGTTTTTCGCAGCCAACACCACTGCATTGTATTCGGAAGACGCAGCACTGGGATCGTTCCATGTGACCCTATTGTTGGCTTCGGTGATCTTCAAGTAATCCTGATTTTCCGACGGCAAGAAGAATTGGTCCATGTTGTACAATGGGAGTTCCTTAAACGAACAAGGAGGGCCCACTTGAAAATTATGAAAAACGTAATGGTGCACAATAAAGTCCCAGACGAGTTTCACGATGATTTCTTGTTCGAACACTTGCCGAGAGGTGGAAGGTTGGGCTGTGGGGATGATATTGATGTAGCTGTTGGTGCTGATCAAGTGGTATAACCGAAGCGAGGTCTCGTCGAACAGCGCAATGTTGGTATAGTGAGTGGAGGTCTTGGAAAGTAAACTGGTGGTTAATAAAACACCCATGGTGTCAAGATCGTCCCAATATCTGTAAACATTGGAGATCCAGTGGGACTCGTCGATCGAGAGCCCCGGGAACGGCTGCACCTGTTCCTTTCCAATAATAGAACAAATGGAAGCGATTATTGCATGAAAAATCAGCGCTTCCCGCAGAAGCGACATTCGCTTAAGAAGAATGTGCTTGGGAGGAAGGATCTGATGGCTGGGATGGCGGTAGATGTAGTAGGTGTCGATGATATTCTCCAAGATGCCCCAACGAGGCAAATTGTAAGCCACGAGCTTGGAATCCGACAACTGCGGGGTTCTGTCTTTATTGTGTGAAATTCGCGGTATTGGACGTTCTTGTGATCGGTTACGGTCGTTGAACTGGTGGGGTAGTTGGTTAGGGTAGGCGGTATTCAACGGTGGAAGTCCATACGAGAAAGATGGCGGCCAGCGTTGGTACTGGCCCGCTCCGCGGTCTTGCTGAGAGTCGTGAGTGTTCATACATGTTGATACAAAGGTCAACGGAGTGGCCGCAAACTGCTGAGACCCCTCCGAATTCGTTCGCACTGGGTTCCCTGGGCGTGAAGACGCTGGTGGGGGTGGTAGCGCCGTGGCAGGCCAGTAGGGCTTACTGTTCCAGGCCAGGAGGCCTGGAATTGCGCTTGGAAGCTGTGGTGGTGGAGCTGATTCTAGGGCTTGTTGATGTGGTTGCGCGGCGGCTGGATTTGTTGTCCAAGGACGGTGGAAGCCGAAGTAGGTCTGGTAGTGATGTGTATATTGGTAGGGGTAATGGCTGGGGCCCTGGGCCGTAGGGTGCTCTTCGTGTCCCTGGGGGTGTTGTTGTTGCTGTTGGTGTTGCTGGTGTTGGTGTTGTTGGTATTCGTGCTCCGGAGCTGAGGAATAGGGTGGTGCCGGCGAAGTAACAGAAACTCCCGGGGCCTGTGATTTTGATGCCAGTTCTTCCAGAACAGTGGCTACCAATGGAGCCAGAGCCTCTGTAGCGTGGTGTCGAGGCACGGAGGGACCATCGATGCTGGTCCGGGCCCTTCTGGGAATGTACTCATCCTCGTGGAACGACTCGTCTTCGGAGTCCCGCTTCTTACGGCGGCCACCTCTATTGCTTTGGACAAACACACATTCGGTGCCCAAAAGCTTGCAGTTAGAACAGATACGGGTTGTTTGCGGCACAATCTTGTTGGTGCCATCGACGGAGACTATCTCACTAATGGGTTCACCATCACATTTGATCTTCTTTTCTCGGCATGACAAGCATGCCCGACGGGATACGGGCCTTCGTGGCGGCGGTAACAGTGAGGAGGATTGAGCCATGTTTGGTAGGAATTCGAAAGATGCAAATGGCGTATAGAAGGCACTATTTAGCAGGCCTAAAGATCCTAGTTGACTACAATAACGATCACACACTGTGCCACTAGAAATTCGGCGAGGATTGGCACACGCAGCATCATCGTACTAGCGCCGATGCGCGAGTCTGGGGCACATCGAGGAACGGCTGGCGGGGCCACTGTGCGCAGGGGACTTGACAGGTGCGTTCTTAGTGCGAAAGGACCCTCGCTTAGGAGGGCTATGTCTAGAATGGTGATGGTGGGTGATTGCTCTTGCCGTGGAGTTGTGATGCCAAGTCATCGTCCTGGTGAATGAACTAATGCACCGGAGTCTCGGGCCGAGCTTTGACTGGGGTGTTTTATTTTTAGTCCCAGGTGAGCGCAGGCGGACTGCGGGTTTGGCGTGGAAGACGCAATAGTCGGATTGGTGAAGCGGACGAGATCTTTGCAGACGGGCTCGTATGCTGGAGATGGCGCGCGTGCACATGCTACAATAGTAACAGTAAGCGGCGCAGTTCGAGACAACTATACTACAGATGCACAGAGGGGCTTGGATGGAGAAGGTGTGTCAGTGGAGGCTCAAGCCCTGGACTGGAGTATTTAATAGCGCCACTTTCCCATTAAAATGAATCTCTTGTCCCTACTGAAAAGCTCAAAAAAGACGGAATCTGGTCGCAACCAAACCCCTGATTGCAGGAGTCTAGCCAAAAAATTGCATTCTAAGCATGCAGTTGCAGCACTAATTCGACAATATTTAGGCCATCGACATTGACCCCAGCAGAATGCAACGGAAATAATTTCCCAAAGTATGAGCAAGCTCACTGAAATGGATGGTGACTATCCTTGCATTTACCAATTTCTACAATTTTTCCGGTCCCAACTGATTGACGATGACTAATGAGAATAGTAAAGGGGACGGTTTCCGGAAATATGCCGTTGTCATCCCCTGCCAAGACTTCACGGTTGGAACTGTTTGCTTACACATGCTTCCCACCATGCATTCAATGTGTTCTTGCTTACATTCTTGCTGTTTTTGTCCTATTTCTCTCTACATTTACGGTGGAAATTGACACTTTATTCGCGCAATCCTCTTGTTTTCTACGAACGGCTCTCCAGATCTTTCACGTTCTCGGGCGCAAGGCCTCGCCTTGATCTGATTTTCCGCCTGGTGACACTTCTGAGGGTCGAATTAGGGGAATTCGGCGCGGTAGAAACTACTCCATTCGTACAATACCAAGCCTTCTGTCTGCATTTCTAGTAGAAAATCCTCTCGATCCGATAAATGTCTTGCTCGGCTCGACTCGGTTCCAAGCTGTCATTTTGATTGTCTTCGAAGCTGAGTCGCAGCCAAGCTCATAGCCACTCGTACATTTACTTTTGTCACCCAACCGTAAAAAAATATTGTCCTATTGCTGTGCCCTACCCGTAGATTTATCGTAAATTAGTTGGTGCGTTTGATTCAGCTAATGGTAAGTGTGGGGTAAGTAATGAAGCGTAGTTGTTCGCTCTCAAGCTCTGTTTGGTGTTGCATCTTTAGGATGTCGTCTCCTTTTGCACTGAAGGCTGAATAACTGTAATTTTATAATTCTGTAATTTGATACTTTGATAATTTGCCATGGCCCCAAATACATGCATATACATTTTTCCGCGCTGGTAATTAATAATAGGTTATTAATTTCAGCTTCAAACTTAGTTTCTCTGATGGTAACCTAGGAGCTAAACACATATTTGTTGATGAGGTTGCGTCCGACATGCATTAGCGCATGTCCAATTACCTCACTTCTTCCATACCCCCACCACCCCACCGTCCATTTTAGAGTTTTAGGAGTAAAATTCCGGTCTTTCTGACTAATTATTGTGACTCTGAGTCAGGTCTGATTAAAATTTTTCCTCATGACTATGAATCTCCTCGCGCTCAATTACCTTCCAAGTGACGATAAGCCCCTTTTGTCCCGAATTTCATTCTGGTGACTACGAGTCTCTTCGGTCTCAAATATATTGTTAGTGACTATAAGTCTTATCTAAGCCATTGTAGCAACAACGTTTAATTGGTAGATAGTGTCTTCGTTTCAGATTCTTTCTGTTTATTTATCCTTTTATACTTCTATTATACTTCTGTTATTTTTTCCTCTTTTTTATACTTCTTTTATTTATCATTTATTTATCATTTATTTATTCTTTTATTTATACTTCTTTATTTACTCTCCTTTTATTACTTTTCTTTGAATGGTTCTTTACTGATTATTGATTCTGATTGATTCTTTTATTGATATTATCGTTTATTCAACTACGCCGCCACTCCCTTCTTTTTCATCTTCAACAAGCGGAATACTTGCACCAACCTCACACTTCCAACCATCAACTCCTCCTTGAAATAGAACAAGAATGCGGCCGTCGTAATCGATTGCACCAACTTCACGGTCAAGCCTCCATACAAGCCCTCGAGTCCTTCTTCACGGATGATCTTCTTGATTTCTTGGATCATCGACAATTGCACCTCTTGGTCGCGTGCCTCAATCTTCTTCTTTTTGATGTGCATCCGCGACTTCAAGGTGATGTAAGGGTAGGTCAACGAGGTGGCGATCAACTTACCGAAGGCCCCGATAAAGAAGGCGTTCATGGGGGTGAAAGCTTTCTTGCCCTTGCGAGCTACAATGAAGTTCTTGACTTGCTCGAAAATGGTGTACTGGATGATGGGGTTGATCACCAATACCAACGCAGGCAACACTCCTGCAAACAAGGTGCCCACACCGTCTTCTTCGATGATCTCCCAGATCGCACCCAAAGCGTTCGTAGACCCCTTGACCGCTTTGCCATCTTCGCTCTGCTTTTTGCGCGTCATCGTACGCGTGTTCGCGACCCACAACGGATTGGACCCTACACAGGTGATAGAACCGGCTATCGCACCCGTGATGATGGACTGGACGGTGGACAAACCTTTCCCCTTGCGCGCGCCCAAATCGTTGGCTTTGAGAAAGACGTTGGAAGTCAACTCGTAGAAATAATAGTAGATAAAATTGGTCAAAGTGATTCCGTAAAGAGCACTCTCCAATCCCGAATACAATCCAAGAACGCCCTTTTCGGCAATGACCTCCTTGGCGGCTAAATAGGTGGAGTTCTTAGTCACGACATCGAGAATCTTACGCTGGGTGGTTTCACTGATGGTGCTGGTGCCCGGATGGGACTCCTCGTCGGCGGCTTTCTTCTTTTTCGTGGTTTGCGCCAAAGTCGACAAGGTCACGAGCGGATAGGTCACAATCATGGAAAGGGCGCCTCCGCCGGCGCCGGCAATGGCGTGAGCAATTTCTTCAACGTCGCCCATGGTGGATGTGGTACGCGTATAGGGAAGTGAGCTGTTTATATATTTCAGATATGGGGGTCGATATCACATGTGCGTTTGTGGGGTAGCTGCCGAAGTACCGAGTGTGGTCACGTGAGAATGTTCAGGCTTTCGTGCAGGATATGGGTTCCTATTTACGAGGGTAGCTACAGATGAAAATGACAGAGTTAGTATGATATTGGAGAGACGAGAGATATGAAGCTAAAGAGAATCGTGTCAATGATTATAGCGTACATGAAACTTAGTTTGTAAATAAATCCATTTTTTTATTTGGGGTAAAATATCGCAGAAAGTACCATAAATTGGAAGTTTTGACAATTTCTCAAAATTTACCGATCTGTCACAGGTAAGTCTTAATAAGAATTTTGAGTGGGTCGATGATAGATTAAAAAAAAAACAGTGATCCTCAGACTATATTATAGTTAAGTTATAAGTCATAATAGTTATCATAATATTCTGGTTATAATTCTGGAATCTACAATTCTGACGTTGATAGATTTACCATTCCTTGAAGCTTCTAATAGCGATCTAATAGTTTAAAATTAAATATCACACCTAATAAATGTTAATTCCAAACGTCCTTTTCTACGAAGTATACTTCTAACACTCCGAAATGCGACATTTACCTCGCTCCACTTCTGTTATTCCGACATCTTCACGACATCCCATCACCCGATTTTCCACGTGACGGCATATCGCCCCAAGTCTATCTCACCATCGGGGTCTGAATCACTCACCAATGGCCGTTGAAACCAGAAACTCCCTCCTTGTCAAGCTCAGTGCCTTCGGTGTCGTGGCCATCGGCCTCTTCCTTGTTGGGAAAAAACACATTGCCACCTACAAAGACAATCGTCACAGAACAGAAACAGATGCCAGAGTCGATTCCGAAGACAACGAGTTCGGTTTGCAATCGCACAGACCAGGATTTCCTTCCCATAACCCTACCTTGAACTACGAAGGCAGAGAAGGCTACCAGGGCACGGGGTCCGCTTACGCAAGCAGAAAGCCAGGAGACCGTTTGTCGATGTTTGCTGTCTTTGACAGAGACTGGACCGGAAAGGGAAGCAAGTAGTGGAGTTACATGTATATAGTAAAAGAAGATGATGAGCTACATTGATGAGCAAAGCTTATCAATGAGTGAATCGTCAAGAGTTAACGAAGCATTTTGAGCTATGAATCATTCTGGATCATTTTGAATTTAAATCATTATCTATCAATTTATGAAGCAATTAATAAATCAATGAGTTTTTTCAATGAATTGATGGTGTAATGGGTGTAGTGGGGGTTTAATAAGGAAGAGTGAGAATTGTTATCAAAGTAATAGGAGTGAAAATTATAGTCGTATTGAAATTAATGGGTGACGATAATAGTCGAATGATAAATAAGTGAGCAAAATGTCGATATGGAAGAATTCCTCAGAGAGTAATAAAATTTATTGACGGAGAAATCAACTGTTGAGGAATTATAGGCGTTACCGAAGCGTTATTAACTGAAACTTTTTAAGCGATGAGGCTTCTTCGAAGTCAGTTAATAGAAGAGTTATGATTATTAAAGGTGCTTTTTTTAAGATGAACTTACATGAATTATCGTTACGGAATTATTCTCATGATCAATTATTATTAAAATCGGTATATTCTAGTAAATAATACTTATTAAAAGGTCTATAATTAATATTTCTAAAAGGTAAAATTATCACAATCAGGACTCAATAAAATCGGTATAATTCCCATAATCAATATTCATTGAATATGTATGGATAAATCTCATTTTCGCCTCAATAAATATATATGGTCCCACACGTCCGAATTATTTCATAGATTCCCACTCGTCTCAATAAATACAAAAGAATTCTCACTCGTAATTAAAAATAGATTCCCATAGTACAGTCTCGTTATCTCATTTACATCTATTCATCAATTAGTGAGATCCTCGAAGGCTATCTCGTATACCAGATTGGACTTGATGAATTTGTCCAAACACCAGCCGCACAAAAAGTTATCTTGTAATTCCTGTAAAATCATTATGATATTACTTTTCACTTGGTCGTCCTGGTTGAACAAATTCATCAAAAGAAGCTCGATTCCCTTGTTCTTATCGAAGATCGTGAGATTGCCTCCGTGGATCGAAGACGACTGTAAACTGGTGGCGGAGTTTGGTGGCACCAAGTAAGTTATCAAGAGGAAGATTTCAAGCGATTTGCCACTGATGAGATATTTCAAGAAATTGAACCAGATTTCGCGTTCATTCACTCTTGGATTATTGGTGATATTGTTCAAACTCTGTAAATGATATTGTAAATCGATCATCAAATTCAATTCGTTGGCGAGATTTGGAAGCATGAGACTGTAGGAGAACTTACCCTCGTAAAGAAGATCCTGGAATTTTTTGGAAATTAGTTGATAGCAGGAGATTTCGAGCAATTTATTGGAATCACTCTGCCAGAAGTAACCAATCCCATCCATAAGTAAAGTCAAATCTTTCTTTGGTTTGGGAGAATTGGATGGTAAATTAGGGTTGAAGTTTTTGGAGCTCAATAAGATTCTGATGATCTCGTTGATATGTCTTCTGAAAATTAACTGGATGGTAGTCAAATCGTCATTATAGTTGAATAAGGATAATTGCAAGTTCAGGAGAAATTTGGCATCTTCCGAGATGATGGAGGATTTATAATCCGGATCGGATGGATGCTGAGAAGTGAGGTAGAATTGATTGGAGTCCAAATCGTATAAGACGTCCCATAATTTGTCATTATTCTTGAAGAAAGGATTGATTGTACCTGCAATGTAAGAGTCGCATTCTTCTAAAAGATCGATCTTGGAGACATCGATCATCGGAAAGACATTATAGTTAGTTAAAAGACCGCTCAAAATGCCGCCTCCCGTCACGATTTTCAAGGCCAAGAGAACGTGATCAATGATATAGCCTGAAGAATTCTCGTAACTCAAAAAAATGATTTTTTTCCCGGTCAAAATGGCATTGATGAGGATGATGATGGGAGGGGTTTGCAAGCCATAGATGGTGAGTTCGTTATTAAGCGTGGTGGTGGCCAATTTGGCCGACAAGAGGTGGATGAGGTTTGGCTTGAAGTTGAGGTCGGTGGGGTTGAGGTAGTCGCCCAAGGTATCCGGCAATTCTATCATCGGCACTTTGATGGGAATATTCATGCCGTTCAACTTGACGATCGAGTTGAAACTCAAGTCTTTGCGGATATAGAGGTCTTGGTTGATAATGCTATTTTTGTTGATTCCCATCAACTTATTCCTGAAGGACTCATCGTAGTATATTTTATCGTTGATTGGTAAGTCCAAAATCGAGGTAATGAGCAATTTTTTGATGATGGAGATCGAGCTCGAGCTGGTGGAAAACTTGAAGTTCTTGATGTTGATCGCCAGATAGAGTTCTTTGATGATTTCCAAGTTGTTATCGCTGAAATACTTATCCAAGCAGATCAAGAGCAACGGCTTGAAGTTCTTGAAGTAGAACAATTTGGTGATGATCGAGAGCGACTTGATCACAGACCCCCGCTTGAACTTGGTGTCCTTCATGTTGTTGACTATCGTATAGAGAAAGTAGGGCTCCAGTTCGCAGGTGGCCCGGTTGTACAAGTACTGGAACTCGCCGGTGGAGGAGTTTCTGTAGAGGATGAAAAGCGTGAAGTCTTCTTCTCTTTTATGGATCTGGTCCGGGAGCATGAGCTCCGGAAGGAACGCAAGCTTCTGGAGCCCCGGAAGCTGGCTGGGGTACTGGTGGATGAGGGACGGGCCCTTGTCGATGTGGAACTCGGCGGTTACGATGTATTCGATGTTGCGGGTCATCCTAGAAGGAAATGTGCTGGGGGAGGAAGTTTCTGTTTGGAGAAGTGGATGGTGGGAGGAGGACGGAAGGTCAATGGTGGAGTCTTGGGCGTCTTGGGCGTCTGTGGTGTCTCTGATGTCTCTGATGTCTCTGGAATCTTCGGTGTCGCCTCAGTTAACTACGGGTCAATTTCGCAGTGCGAACCTGTAAGCATAACCTGTAGATAGACTAGTGCGCAGACGTGTTCACGGCCGTTTTCCAGACGTGTTAGACGAGCGGCTGAATTGGGAAGTCAAGTCATTGGCACATGAGCGATGCCGCAGCTACAATGACATCAGACACCAGACTGGTGGATGAGGAGAGAGGGTACATCAGAGCGTGAAAACGGAACCCCACCTCCATTCTAAAGTCACACTTAGAGTTACACTTCAGGCCCAATGTCACACTCAAAGTCCGAATCTCTCAACTGATACTGATAGACTGTCGCGGTGGGATTTGCTCGGGATATGCGTCCTCACTGGTTAGTACAGTGGTGCAGAGATACGACGCCTCGTAAATCATCGGCCAGATGGTTTTCTAGGCGAACCAGTGACTTAGAAGAAGACATCCATGTGATGCCGTGTGATGGTGCATTTTATGGAGATATGTCTTGAGTGTCTTGGACTGAGGGTCTTGGTGGTTTAAGGGTCCTGTTTGCTGTTTTCGGTGTTTGCAACTGTAATGTGTATTTGTTATACTGAAACGCGGCGTCATGGTGCCTCTGAGGTGGTCGTCTACAATAGTCAACTGTACTTAAGCCCCATCGAAATGAGGGTGGTGAAAAATGTGAAAATTTCAGAATTTTGAAAATATGAAATTACGAGAATATCGAGGGAACAATCTTGAAAAAATCAAACAGAAGGGGATTTTAAAATTTTTGTATGAGTCTGGGAAGACTTCTTAAAGTGAAAGGGTTATTGGATCTGTTAGTGTTTCTCATATGAAATTCGTATTCGATACTCTGTCACCTTATAATGTGGGGTCGTGATTACCTAATAAGGTCTAATAAGCGTATGCACTAAGTGCAGGAATCAGTCTGGAAATTATAACTTTCAGGTGATTATATTAACCTCAATTACTTGAGTCTACATTTCATGGTTTTAACAGTGCCAGCTGGCTAAAGTCTTACATTAAAATACATCTCGGAACACAGTTCAACGAGCATAAAATACATCGCTTAGTTGTCAAAGTAATCGGCCATTTCTTGGTCCAATTCTTCAACAGTCTTTTTGGTCTTCTTGACTGGCTTCTTCTTGGTGGCAGTCTTAGCACCGGCTTTGGCACCGGCAGCCTTTGCACCTGGCTTGGTGGTTTGCTTAGCCTTAGCAGCCTTGATTTGCTTCTTGGCAGCAGCAACCTTAGGGTTGACAGTTGGGTTGGCGGTGATTCTGGAGGCCAAGGTCTTTTGGTTAGGGTCGACAATCAACTCCAACTTCAACTTGGAAGATCCACCGTCAATTGGTGCACCGTTGTACTTTTCAACAGCAAGAGCAGCAGCCTTACCGGTCTTGAAGATAACAGTGGCAATACCCTTGAATTGACCCTTTTCGTTGTAGTTCATTGAGATGTTTTGAACACTACCAACTTGAGATTGGAAGAAATCCTGGAAAATATGTTAGTGAATGAATTAAATAAATATGAGCCACGGACACAAGTTAAAACGGATAAGAAGAAATAATTAATTGAGATTTGATCAGAGTTGCAAGATTGACGAGCCGATATGTTGCGATCTATCAATAGGTTTTGTGAGCACTGCAATGACAACGAAATCTACCCAAAATGTCCACAAGTCCGTCGCAACTTAATCTAATAAGTCACGACCGTTGCAGCCTCGAACCTTATACGTCAGTAGACGTTGATAGTATAAACGCAAATGATGTCAAGTAAACACACAGGAACAAGTTGAATGTATCTGGTGATGAATGCCGTTGAAAACCAGCATTTGACAATACCGGTCACTCCTCAGTGAACTGGAAAAACCAGTGGTCACAAACTTCTGCACTTGGAGTGAAATTCTGCAAGTCATGAAGAGAAGAGGAATGCTCTAGTTCTTGGAATAACCCAAGGGAGGTGAAACCAGCTCCAAGAAGGTAAATCCGTTTGAAGGAGGTTTAAAGACCAATCTTGCATCCTCGAAAAAAAATCAGAACGGTGGGCCAATTTCAGAAATAGTCCCGAAACAAGTACTAGCCCAGGTGATCAATAAGTATTCCCTGGTAAATGTTGGCCAACACCGTCAGGTGTGATTACTCTATCTGATTTTTCAATCAGTGATCAATCCGAAAAAAAAGAATTGCTCCGACTTTTCAGCCAGTGATCAATCCAAACAGACTTACTTCCGACTGTTCAGTCAGTAATCAATCCATAACAGACTAACTACCGACTTCCAGCCAGTGATCCGCAATTAAATCCGCGGTTACGAAGGCGTAACCTTTATCCCATTTAACTTGTGACGCGTAGCACGCTCTGACCAGCAGAGGCGTTAAAGCTCCAAAAGGAACATACCTTGACGTTGTCTTGCTTCAAGTCACGAGGCAAGTTGTAGACAACGACCTTCTTAGCAGCAGCCAAGTCGACGGTGGCGGCCTTAGCGGCAGCGGCGACGATGGCGGGGGCTTTTTTGAACGAAACAATTGGTTTCTTGTTGGAAGAGCCGACCTTCTTGCCCACCTTGTTGGGCTTTCCACTCTTGGGGACGACCTTTCTGGTCTTCTTGGTGGAGGAGATGATTTCGTCTAAGGACTTGTCTAAAGTGGACATTTTGGTGTAGGAGTAGATGTTGTAAAAAGGTGGGAAAGAATTCGTTTTTGACGCCGACGCTGGTGTCGGCGGGGTTACCCGGCATGAAAAAGCCAGCGGCAAGTGACCACCGACATTTCACCAAAGAGAAGCTACTGGCGCGACATCTCACCAGTAATAAATAGTCCACTGACGCGACATTTCACCATTAAATAGAAAATAGCCTACTGGTGACATTTCACCACTAATAAATAGTCTACTGACGCGACATTTCACCACAGGAAATGAAAGAGCCTATTGGCGATATAAACCTAGGGACAATCCACCGGAAAATGAAAGAGAATATGGGCGACATTTCACCACTATAATAAAAAAGGCCTACTGGTGCGATATTTCACTATTAATAGTGAATGGCCTTTTGGCGACATCACCAATAATAGTAAAATGGGCGACATTTCCCACGAAAGTCGAAAGAATCTACTGGCGCGACATTTCCACGAAAAATAAGACCTTGGTGCGACATTTACCATGGACTTTCACAATTATTGCAGGGCGACATTTACCATGTTTTCACCAAGCGACAATTATTAGAGGACGACATTATTGGACTTCCCCACGGGAAATAGAGGGCGACATTTCACAGGACAATCGGAAAATGCCGAACCCCACGCGACATTCCGCCACGACATTGCCACGGGAAAATGCCACCACAAAAAATAACCTTCGCGAATTAGCCGCTAATGCCACCACTTTGAAGCCCCACCACTTTTTCCGCCACTGTGAATGGTGTGAACAGACCACAACTCTAATTCCACTGAGTTTACCACTGTAATAGCTGGGTTTCGCGTCACGTGACGCGGACTTCCATAAGCGCCATCCCCAGGGCTCCCAACCCACGCACCCGCTTGCCGGTGCCGATCCGCGGTTTGTTCCACGGTCCAATCGTCGTGCAGCGAATCGAGGTTCCATTCTGGTTTTTGGATGGTACGGCACCAAAAAATACCCAACGCAACCCTAATTGGTGTAACAACCCTGATAAGAAAGATCAGCACAACGTTGACGAATCAGTGGTTGGTCAAGGGTGTTCTGGTCTGGTCCATCGGCGTGGCACCCCACCAGCCCAGAAACAGCACGCCATCCACCCTCCAAGGATGATGTCAATTTTGTAGCGCCAGGCCCAATAATAAGTAGACTTTTTAGAGACCCCGCGGTTGTTAGGAGGCGAGCGCAACTCGGAATTATCTTAATTCGATGTCAAAATGCCTTACTGAACGGGGAAGTTTGTCCTGATCGCACGTCAAGTTTCAGGTCTTTATCTTTAATATTAGTGTAGCACAATCCGGCCCAATCTCCAATCTTTCCGAGATACATAAGAACTTCTAATAGTCTTTTCATCAACGGATCCTCTTTATCAATAATCTTAAGTGTCACCATCTTCTTCTGTAACTTTTGATAGTCACACCATAGTTACACTTAATCCTCATCCACACTTATTACTCACACTATTACTCAACTTCCACTCACCCTCACTTCTCATCCTCGACATCTTATCACCTAATTCGTCACCCCTCGCCAGAAAAAACTTTGTCCACTGCGATCTCCTTTAATTTCCTCCAGTGTCAACTCGTCCCCTTGATGCTGTCATGATTTCCCTTGGCCTTTTCACCGGTACTCAGGGCTACGAGCCTATGGCGGGCTTCAGCCGCCACTACTTCCAGCAAAAAAAGGTGGGCATTTTCCGTTGGTTGACCAACTTGTTGTACCGTCGTACCGCCCACAAATCGCTTTTCCCGCCCACCTCCACTGTCTTCAACTTGGCCAGCCAGGGCGCCTTCTTCCCCAAGGCCTGTGCCGCCGACGACTTGTCGTTGAGCCTTGCCGGGCCCAGCGACCAGATCGAGTTTTTCAACAACTTTGTCATCTCCAATAACCCAGGCGGCGTTGCCGAACCTACGGCGGCTACCAGCCAACACTTGGACGCCGCCAGCGCCGCCTCCAGCTTGGAAAACTCGGGCTACTTGCCCACCGCCACCATGCCGTTGGGCGGGCCCCAGATGGACGAAAAGCCGCAGTTTGCCGCTCCAATCCACCACTTCAAGCACGAAAACGACGCTTTCAACGACTTCTACCCGGGCCAAGTGCCCCAACGTCACTTGCCGGTGCAGGAAATGAACTTTTTCCAGATTGATGGCGCCGACTCGTACCAGCCTTATTTCGACGATTTTAGCGTCAAAACAAAGTTCCCGGTGCCCCAACAACAGCACCAGGCCCGCCAGGACGAGATCGGCTCCGTCACGCTGTCGGTGTCGTCCAGCGACTCCTACATCAGTCCTTTGGACGACGAGTTCTTCAGAAAGTTGTCCAACAGCTATCAACAAATGGACAACCAGATGTTCCAGGACCGGGCGGCGTCGTTGCCCTCGTCGGCGCCAGTGCACTCCCAGCACCAGCACCAACACCAGCACCCACACCAACAACACCACCACCTCCACCACCACGCCAACAGCTTTGCCGCGCCCTCGTCCACGCCGGCGTCCGTGCAAATCCACCACCACCGCCAACACTCCCATAGCGTGTCGCACGCCGTACCCGCGGCACACGCTGTGGAAGCCACTAAAAAACGTACTTTCGACTCGGTTTCGTCTCCTTATTCTACCAATAACTTCTCGTTCGTGGAAGGATTCGGAATGCAACAACAACACCCACACCACCAGGACGGCAGCGTTCAGATTCCGGCCCATCTCGAGTCGCAATCCGAAGCCGCCGGTCTTGTTTCTACGGAACCATCTACCAAACGTAAATCGGACGCCTTCAAACTTAAGCGCGTGAAAAAGGAAGAATTGGAAGAGTTCCCCGCCAAGAAAGCTAACAAGAACGAGGAAAAGAACCAATTCCAGTGCGACTATTGCGAAGCCAGTTTCAAAGTCAAGGGTTACTTGACCCGCCACTTGAAGAAACACAGCACCGCCGCGTTCCTGTGTCCCTTCTACCAAGAACCCACCGAGGGCACTACAGGCACCAAGTGCCACCCTACCGGTGGGTTTTCACGTCGTGACACCTACAAAACGCATTTGAAGGCGTTGCACTTCATCTATCCGCCAGGAACCAAATCCAGCGAAAGAAATAGTATCAGTGGTAGATGCGCCGGATGTTTCGAATACTTTGAGAATAACGTGGTCTGGTTGGAAAGACACATTGAAAGCGGTTCATGTAAGGGATCGGTTCAGTGTAAAGTCAGCCATGACGGTAATACTTCCGGCAGCGAAGTCACAGTCAAGAACGAGGGATATGATGATTCCTATTTTAAAAATTAATCATTCCTGGAATTCAACTGAAGAATTTCTCTGAAAAGCTTGTTTTGATCGCTCTTTGAAGATTCTTTTAGAATTTTCCTTTGAAAAGCTTGATTTTATCGCTCTTTGAAGATTCTTTCAGATTTCTTTGGATTATTCCCGTTTATTTGATTTTGATTGTCTTTGGCCACTTTCAGTTCTCTTGTTTCGTTTGTGATAATTTTTAGTTCAGTTCTAGGTTCTTGAAGCCTCCCATCAGGGATTTATGAAGCCTCCCATAAGGGATTCGGGTGTTGGAGTTTAATTGAGGAGCCTCTCCCATCATTGTTTAGGTTGATAAGCATTGTGAATAGTCAAACGTAAAGTTCAGTAGTGTAGAAAAGGAGGGAAGAAAGAGAGAAGAGTAGAGGAAAGGATAAAAGAGAAGAGAAAATAATGAAGAAAAGGAGAAAAGAAAGAAGAGAAGAAGAGTAGAGGAAAGGATAAAAGAGAAGAGAAAATAATGAAGAAAAGGAGAAAAGAAAGAAGAGGAGAAGAGTAGAGGAAAGGATAAAAGAGAAGAGAAAATAATGAAGAAAAGGACGAAATATTGCAGTGACGATGAAAAAGTAATATCGTAAAGATAATCTTCTCTCTCAGAAATAAAGAATTCTCGCCTGAATACTCATTGGTTCGCTATCCAATTCTTGGAGATTAATTCGAGTTTGAGGTGTCTTGTAATTTAATCAAATTGTAGAAAATCCTGGATATCAATTCGAGTTAAAAATTTGACCGAGTTTGAAAATTTTTAGGAATGCAATTTTGGTTCTTCATATCTTTAATATTTGATGAAAGCTCACTTTGATGATCAGCAAGATATCTGGCGCAATTAGCGCAAATCTTAGTGAGCTTGTGGTTGCAATAGGAAATCTTGGATGACGTATTGGATTGGATGATGGAATTCTTAACTTATTGAAAAAGGCCCATGTTGAAATATTAACGTATGGTGATTTGTAGGATGGAATTTTGTAGGATGGAATTTTGTAGGATGGATATTTGTAGGATGGATATTTGTAGGATGGAATTTTGAATGATGGATGTTTGTGGGATGGATATATATATTGAGGAAGATTGGCTCCTTTAGTACTGATATAAATTTTCACTTTCTGTCAGTTATTAATAGCTGAGCGGGGGATCAAACAGTATAGTATTCTCGCGGTAGATCGATCCCTAATATCGTGGCTTTCTCCATCTATCTGTCATTTTTCTAAGGCTTTCACTAACGTTTTCTCTAAACTCTCTCTATATTTATATCATCTTTTCTCTATCGTATGACATTCCGAATATCATTCGATCGTGGGGGCTCCAGCATATATATGCCAGCAAATATTTTATTGCTATTAGCAGCCACCTGTGCCGGAACCTCGATCGGGCATTAACTACCCGGGCAAAATAGCGGTCAACTCGGTTGCAGTAGGCTGGCGCCGCACGGCACCTCGCTAGTAAATCTCGCAACGGCTGGTCGGTGTCTACACGGCATCCGAGAAATTATAAGCTTAGTAAGGGTGGGAAGATGAAGAACGAAGTGAGAAAAGGAAGACAGTTTGATCTCAGAAGCATCTTCCTCTTTATTCTCTTTATTCCTGGTCTTTTGCCGTCTTAATTGGTCTTTATTCTCCATTGGTTTCTCGGTATTTGCGAGTGCGTAGTAGCGTTGGTCCCCGGACGGCAAAGAGAGTAAGTTCCGTCGGTACCGGACAATAATAGAACGCGGAACGGAACCAAGAGCGAAGCGGAGCGGACCATGAAGGTAAACACGGCAATTGCACCCCGTGGCAACAGCCTTACCTCAATTCCACTAGAAAAGGAGAGATAGAGAGAAAGAGAAAGATAGTGAGTTAGTTAGAGAGGAAGATAGAGAGATAGATAGATAGATAGATAGATAGTTAGTTAGTTAGTTAGTTAGTTAGTTTGCTAGTTAGTGTTAAGTTAGTAGTATTGATCCGCACGGTGGTGAGGCCAGCTCCGAACCGCGGGGCAGTCGAGATCATAATTGCGGGTCGCTAAATAGTCTAAAACGTGCTAACTTCGCAGCCGGCGAGATGTTTTTGTGAGCGTGAAGGGTCTTATTGGTCAACGAGGGGGCTCAAACGTTTCGAGGCTTGGCCGAGAGAAGAAGAGAAGAAGAGGAAGAAAAAGGAATGATGTAAATAGAAAAGGAAGGAGGAAGAGAGGACGGAATTGATAAAGAGAGAAAGAAAGGAAGAAGGAAAAGAAGGAGGAAGAAAAGGGGTAATTGAGCAAGAAAGTAAGTCAAAAGGAGAGAACGTAAGAAAGAAGGAAGTAAGAGAAGGGAAGGAATTCAAAGAAAGATACGATTGGAAGACGATAAGAAGGAAATACGACATCGATGGAGAAAATATTGAGGGTACTGAAATTATTTGAGAGAATATTATATAGCCGATGCTTCAGAATTTCAGCGAGTCCGCATTGCGGACTGTTGCAGAACGTAAGGACGGAAAACAGCGGCAAGGAGTGGGGGAATGTAGCGATTTGATCTGAAAAGTGTATGATGTAGCGCTTACGTAAGCGGGACCGTAAAGTCCAGTAGTACGAGACAATTGGGAGGGAATTATGAAAGGAAATAAGTGAAGAGAAGAAATGAAGGGGATAAAGAAAGAAATGATATGATGAAATGAAATTAAGAATGTGAATTTGTTGGAGTTCATAGAAGAAGGGCAAGTGGAATGAATCGTTAGTAAAAAGTGGGTGACTCGATTATTTTTATGCCAAGTGACAATTTAAAAACACCAAAAGAGTAAACGTTTCGTTCATGATTATTATAGAGCAACGACTATGATGTGTGAAATTTTGTGTTCTGAGTATTTAAAGAAAGATCATTCAAATAAATTCCATTCTTGATTCAAAAGATCATCCAGATGGAGTGAAAATTACATCTTGAGTGATATAGAAATTCGAGTGGTGATTTTCCCATAGTAACTGGGAAGATGGTCAACCAATTTACCCTCAATGGGATTATTTCCATTCTTAAGTACCATAAAAAGGTAATTGGTTCTTCTCATAATAGATGGAAGGTGGATAAGGCAATTTTCTCAATGGGATCATATTCTATTCTAAAATGAGGCAAAATTCATTTGCTAATTTTCTCAACGGGATCATTTTCTACTCTAAAGTAACGAAGAAAATTATAGGCTAATTTTTCCCTAATGGGATCATTCTTAAGTAACATAAAAAAGTCAAGTAGGTGATTTCCCATAATTACTGGAAAGTCAATTAGCTAATTTTCTGAATGGGGTCATATTCTATCCTCGAATACTACATAATGTTAAACAGGTGATTTTCCGAAGGGACAAAATTCCAATGGGACCAAATTCCTATGGGACTTACTATTCTTGAGTAAAATGTATTTCTTGAATGGGACCATTTTCTATTCTCAAGTAACATAGAAGTTGTATAGGTGATTTTCTCATAAAATCATTTTCAACTCTAAATTACTATAGAAAGTTAAATAAGTGATTTCGACAATAAATAAGAATGGTCCCATTTATTGTCCCATTTATTGTGACTGTCAATTGTCTCATAATCTGATCGCTATTCATTGTGACTTCCAAATTCTTTCACAATCCAAATCGCTATTCATTTTGACTCTCAAACTGTTACATAATCCGATCTCTACTATTTTCATTCCCAAACTGTTACATAATCACTTTTATTGTGACTGTCTGTTACAGATCCACAGATCGGTGCCTGATTTCTCGATCCGCACGTGACGTTTCACATTCTGTCAATTCTCGCCTCGTCCCGGGTGTGTGCTGCCCCATCGTCTATGTTTATAAATCTATAACAACACTCATCTATCCTCTTTATCCCCCCTCTAAATTGGTCCAGACCTCTCCAACAAGGAAACTTCCTCGTTCCTTCCTTTTCCTTCGTTTTTCCACCCCGATCGCCCGCTTTGACGTCTCGTCTCTGCACTCTACTACATCTCCCAATTCGGGTGAGACAACCAGCCTTTTTATTTACATCGTGCCGCATCAAGCGCGAAAATCCTGCAGACAGCGCGCGGTAACCGAGCGAAACAACATCAAAAGCTTTTGACGACACATCACTTCCAAGCATCGACAGAAGGCTGGCTTAAGGGTTGTGCTTTGCGATACATCATCAGATCGAGAATCGAGACCTCTGATTTGACGGCTCAACAAAGGCGAGCTTATTTTACCCCCTGTCGCCTCCTAACCAAAAATAGCCCGAATCATCCCTAGGCCAATCGGAGCACCTGAATCAGCGTTGTCTTTACAAAGATCGAGCAGTTCATCAGAAGATTGAATAGCATCTTGAAGACCCATAATCATCCCAAATCCACATCCCTCAGAAGATTCTTCCCCTTAGAAGATCCTTACTTTTCATTAAAGATCCTTACATTTTTTAAAAGATCATTCCAGCTTGAAGATACTTTATCCTTCAGTAAATCTTATTTCCAAGCCCCTTATCCATCGCTTATCAAACTGAAGCCATCCGTTCATCCCGTTCCAAGCTCGTTTTCATCCGTTTTAAGCTCATCCGTTTCTTAGCTTTCATCCGTTTTAAGCTCATCCGTTTCTTAGCTTTCATCCGTTTTTAAGCTCATCCATTTCTTAGCTTTCATCCGTTTTTAAGCTCATCCATTTCTTAGCTTTCATCCGTTTTTAAGCTCATCCGTTTCTTAGCTTTCATCCGTTTTCAAGCTCATCCATTTCTTAGCTTTCATCCGTTTCTTAGCTTTTATCCGTTTCACCTTTCATCCTTACGTCGTTCGTTTTTCTTCTGCATCTTCATAGTCTTCCATCATGAATGAGAAGCACGAGAAGTACCAGTCGGATTATCCGAACTCCCACTACCTTTCCAACCTCAACAACCTCAACAAAACCAACCAAACAATCCATTTGAACCGTTTGCCCACCCTCGGTGAAATCCTCGCCAATAAGACTAAGTCCCCCGTGGATCTCTTCACCTTCTACCAGTTCATGAGAGATGTGGAAAACAAAGTGGACTACCTCGATTTCTGGTTCGATTTGATCAACCACTTGAACTTGTGTAAGCATTATATCAAAGGATTGCGTGAATCCATCATCAGACAATCTACTTATACCGATCAAGTACCACCTTCACAAAGACTTTCCAACTTCAGAGACTCCAATCCAAACCTGGACAGATCCAAGCACAAATCGTTAAGTTCGTCCATCTTATTGGAATTGATCATTAACGACAATATCTTGGAAGATAGCGACTCCAACCGTCTTTCGCAATTCTTGAGAGGTGACTTGAATATCGAGAATTTGGACCCAAAACTCAAGGACTTGATCGACCAGTATAACCACGAAGATCCTGAAAAAGAGCCTCTTGATGCCAAGAGTCCAAATCTCAAATATACACCAAACTTTCCCATGGACTCTCCCAGAATCCCATCGACAGAAAAGAGAATATCATCGAATTCAAGATTATTGGACGACGATGAAGCCAATAGTTCGCATTCCTTCATCGAGAACCAACTCGATGTAGGACAAGCCGATCGGGCAATGAGCCCCACCAACTATGTATCTTTACAAAACCAGAACAGGGAATCCATGACCAACCCATTCTCCACTCCCAACCCCAACCAATACGATACCAGAAGAGAATCCGTGATCAACCCATCGCTCTTGGAAAGATTAATCAAGGATTCCCCTGGCTCCGTCAGTAACTCTTTCATCACCAGAGACAACTTGAAGGAGTCTTCGCATAACCTTTTATTGAAATACTTCGTGGAAGATTCGGAGAAAAACTTATACTTACCCCAGAAATTGAACTCATTCATCATCAAGGCCATCGAACAGGACGGCAGAGACGATCCCGATGTCTTCAACCAAGTCAAAACATATGTTTTCAATAAGATTGAAAACGATCATTTACCCAAATTTCTTAATTTCATGGCAATTAGAAACATCAACCATTCTAACTTGCTTAGAATCATCATTGGATTTTTCTTCCTTTTCGTGGGATTCTGGATCAGTTTCATCTTTGTCTTTTTGGATTATAGAAAAGGCTTGAGACCGGTGATCGTGGTCCCATTTTTAATCGCATTCTATTGTCTAGTATCCTCGATCTACTTGATCGATCCAGTATTGGTCTGGCTCGGATACAGTGAATCATTTACCAAGGATGGTAGGTCAAGTCCCCTTATTAAGGTGCGAGAAACGTTCATCCGCAATCTTCTTCTTAAAAGAAGTTTGTGGGTTCTTTTCTTGATTTTGGTGTGCACGGCCGTGCTAACGATTTTGTTCTGCTTGGTGCCTGGGCACCGCTTGTGATCAACCTACGGGGCTCACCTGACCTTTTGCATTATACCGGACTAATTTACTTCTCCTGGCGTGTTTCGATGCCCAAGACTTTAATACATAATTGAAAGAACAATTGTAGGAATAGAAATAAAATGAGTATTGGAAATTATAGAAAAGAAAGAGATTGGAAAATAAAGGAAAGATGAAGAAGAGATATTGGGAAACAAGTAATTAATTTTAATTAAAATGAAAACATGGTGGTTTCAATTGTACCAATGTGATCGGAAGAATGGTGGTTGTGTTGAACAGATCATTCAACAGAAGAATATCTATACATTTCTCTCCGTTGAAGATTCAAATGAAATAGTATCCTTAATGACAGACTTACGTTTCTACAGTGTGCCGTTTGTAGTAGTCTTGATATTAGTAAGTTATTATTTCTCTAACAACTCCTCATGATCTTGGATTGGATCATTTTCTCGGGAACTATTCTTAAAGTGGGTATATCAATTTTCAGTATCGGTAGATCCTTTCCCAGAGTAGTTATGGTACTCTTGTGACGCAATTTCGGCGATTGACATCGAGGTTCAAGATAAGTGGAGCGAAAGTATGAGAGCACTTATTTGAGATTAAACTCAAGGGTAAATCATATTGGAACTTTATAGACATTTCAATGAAGTTGTCTTAATGATTTCTTACATTATTTCGTACTTGTTAAACCGAAATTACTGGTATTGGTCTTTAGATCATTTTAACCGATTTTCTATTTAAAAATATCAAGAAACGTATACTTTATACTGAAGTTCATTATATTTGTACACGAGTTTTGCAAAGAGAGACAGAACATCTAAGCGAGAACTCTGAACAAGAAAACCCGTTTGAAATATCTCTTACAAGAAAAACCTGAAAAATTCTCTTCACAACAAACTAGCCTATACATTCCATTGGCTCGAAGAAAAAGGATTTTCATATTTAGGCCAGAAAGATTAGTGGAAGAACATAAGTAACTTTCAAAACTATATAGAGTGTTTGTAAGCGATTAGAACCAACTTTGTATCTTAAATGAAATCCTTAAGATTATTATTCCTTTGACTTTCGTTTTATCTACAATTATGCTTGACACCGTTTCAATCAAATCTTGATCCATTTTCTTTTTGTTCAAAATTATATGCCTTTGATTGGTTTTTCTCCAAGAGCTTGTTGAATAAAGGTAAACTTTACTGAAATGGAATATTTAAAAGATAGAAGCAAGCTCACTTCCCAGTGATTCGAAAAAGAGAATCGAACTACTCAACTCCACAAGTATTCGAAAGGTGATTTTAGTAGTTACATTCAATAAAATGATTTCGTCATTTTTCAGCGAGTGAATCAACCATTCAATTGAGTATTAAGGCCAATATTCGATCGCTTTCAGCGAACAGATCAATCAGTTTCTACTGAGATGAATCATTTATATTAATTTACAATTATAGTCTTTTTCATTCTTAGTTATTGTTAGAATTGACTCATCTAGTTTTCCAGATTCACATGATCAAAACCTCAGCTAAATTTTTAGTTTACCAAATGAGTCACCTATAGTCTCTCCCTACAATCAATAACAATTACTCGTACATTCCAATCAGATAACCCACTCTTATTAGAGAAATAATGTATATTATTGCATTACAAAATACAATTGATATATATGAGTTTGGGTGATTATTCTTCAATATACAGTGATGACGAATCAAGATAAGATTTCAAGGAAAGCTTCTCTTTCAAGATTAGTTTTCAGCGAGGAAAGCTTCTCTCTTTTCAGCAACTCTTTGTGCTCTTCTTTCACGAGCAGCTCTGTTCTTCAATCTTCTAGCTTCGGCTTCATCCTTAAGGGCCTTTTCACGCAAAGCTTCAGCCTTGGCTTGGATGATGTGTTCGACCAAAGATCTCTTGTGCTTGAAGGTGTTACCCTTGGCAGACTTGTACAAGCTGTGGTACAAGTGCTTGTCGAGCTTACCAGCGTCTCTGTATTTGGCTAATAATCTTCTCAAGACTCTCAATCTTCTCATCCACAAGACTTGGGATGGCATACGAGCATCCTTGGTACCCTTTCTCTTACCGTAACCCATGTGTCTACCGGCTCTCTTGGATTCCAACAAAGCTCTAGCTCTGGATCTAGAGTGGACGGTGTCTGGCTTCTTGACAATGGTACCGTTTCTGTATAACTTTCTGATGGCTTGACGGGAGTTAGCGTTGGCGATCTCGGTGGTCTCGTTAGGGTCCAACCAGATCTTTCTCTTACCAACACCAACAACACTGGCAGCGAGTCTCTTTTGAGTTCTAAGATTAGCCCTGGATGGTTAGTATGACTGGATAAAGACGATGTGTATCGATAGAGGGTGGAAAAAAGATGAAAAGGCATCAAATATTATGGATATTCTTTCATCAATGGTCAAAATCAAGGAGTTCAATCGGAGCTTGATTGGCGGCTAATTGCCCCGAATTCTTTGGCTGCCTGCTTGCTCTCGTCCTGCTCTCTTTATTCCTGATGGTTCTCTCGATTCTCCCTTCATTCTATCTTGGTAGCCCACTTACATTTTGATTAATGAGTCTTCACTATACTGAAAGAAAAGATTCAAAAGTAAAAATTTTCCTTAGAAAAATTTTCCTGCCTGGTGAGACTGACTGGAGTGGTAGGCAGCGGTGGCGGGGGATGGTGAGGGTGGAGGGTGTGCGTGCGGGTAACCGCTGAAAAATGGGATTGAGAGGGGCCGGGCTGCTAACGGTGTGGGAGATTCTCAAGAGGGTGAGAATTGCGAGGGGGTGCACATAAGGATTAGGGCACAGCCCTAATCGGATGCACGTGACGAGTGCTACAGTTTTCGCGATGAGCATCCCAAATCAATACTAAGGAGAGATATCTAAGGTCATATCAGATAACTATCGTTACAATGGCTAAGTCGATCAGATCCAAGTCCAAGTTGAGAGCCAAGTCCGTCAAGCGGAAAGGCGAGTTCGCCAACTTCGTCGACGGCAGAAACAAGCGTCTTTCCGAGAAGATGGAGGCGGAATTGAAAACGCAAAAGGAAGCTGCTTTGGCCAAAAAGAAGGCCGAGGCCGAGGCTGAAGGTGCTGAAGCTCCAGAGGCCACTGAAGAGGCTTCTGGAATGGATGTTGATAAAACAGCTAAGAAAATCAGCACTTCTGGCTGGAGAGACTCCAGAAAACAGATCTACAAGAAGAGACACCTTAAGAAGAAGGCCAACAAGAGTATCAACTACTAAGAGGCCGTATTAAGTTGGAGGAGATGAAGAAGGAGGTAAAAGAATAATTTAGAAGTGGGGTAAATCAGAAAATACGGGGAAGTAATGTCAATAGTAACGTCTCCACAAGGTTAATTGATCCGGATTGAATTTGAAAAAGGTAAAGTGAATCTTAATATTTTTTGATTCAATTGGAGCAAATCGACTTCTATTTAATTATTGCCTTCGATTTTCATTGCATTCACTCATTCTGGCTTCCTGTTCTATGGGAGTACATCTTTCTCCGTATTTCCATCAAAAATTACTGGGCTTTATCATTTATTTATGACATCTATGATCCTTTCAAAAGTGAGAAATTCAGAAGTGAAATTAATATGTTATCCTTAGAATTGATTGATATTGTCTTCAAAAGTGAGAGTATTGGTTGAAAAATGTTATTTTCATTAATGATCATTTTCTTCATTGGAAGGTTTATTTACAAGTTGGGCCAATTATCTTCTCGTCTTTATATTACAGTTAGGCCATTTATCTTGCATCTGATCATGGATCTATTTCCAGATCATGTCACGTTAATCATATTCGCATTTAGTTCTCTTTATATTATTATTGCATTAATAAAGTCGATTGCATGAATGAAAGTAGAATAAAATTAATAACAAGTTGGGAATTATAATGTTATAATTAAGAAAAATGTCATAATTTTTGAAGTGCCATGATTCATATCATATGAGTTACTGTCATAATTAGTAGCATAATCAATATCATAGCCAATTTCATATAAATTAGTATCCTAAGTGTGAACATGATTGAGTACTATCTCAGGAATCAGGAGTGACGATGTAAAGATTGGGTTATGTGAAACTCTAGGAATCATGAAAAGAGCCAAGTTAATGAATAAATTCTAGATTGTTGGTATTATATTCAAGTACAGAAAAGGGACAAGCTAGGGAGGATTTGAAAGATTATAATCACAGAATTTCCATCCCAATTAAATTGCCCATCATATTCATTCATTACTCTAATTCTACTTTGTTCCTAATATATGTTCATTATTCTACTTCTTCAACTTATGAATTCTCTCATAATATCTCACAATTTTATTTATCAACTTCTTCGATAACTCATTCTATCCATTAATTCTACTATAATGACTCCTCTAATTTTGCTTAATTTTATTCATTATCTACTTCTTGTATTTATTCATTATTTCTTCAACTTTTCACTCAAGTACTGTTCGTACCCGATGGTCTCCAATGTCTCGGCTTTGCCCAAAACCTCTTCTTCCATAGTGTTCATGTACTGGCTCATTTTATCGAGCCACTTGTAGTCTGAAGAGCCCAAAATTCTCACTGCCAATAAAGCAGCGTTGGTACTGTTATTGATAGCCACTGTGGCCACAGGAATACCTCTGGGCATCTGGACAATCGAGTGCAACGAGTCCACACCATCCAAAACGGATCCCTTGACAGGAACACCGATCACGGGCAATGGAGTCATGGCAGCGACCATTCCTGGTAAATGGGCAGCACCTCCAGCACCGGCAATAATACACTTGATACCTCTTTTGGCGGCATCCATGGCGTATTGGGTCATTCTTTGTGGGGTTCTGTGGGCACTGACAATGGTGAGTTCGAAGGGAACACCAAACTTCTTGAGAATGTCTGCTCCCAAGGACATCACAGGCAAATCGGAGTCTGAGCCCATGATAATTCCGACCAATGGTTTTTCCTTGGAGGCAATCGATTGTGGGATGGTGGTGGATTGGCCCAAGATATATTCGAGTCTGTTTTGGGCATCTTCCATGGAATCAGAAATGATATTGATATGGCCCATTTTACGTTCTGGACGGGTAGTTTTGCCGTACAAGTAGACAGAAGCATTGGGGGTCTCCAAGGCACGACGACAGGCCTCGAGCTCCTTATTAGGGGTCTGGTCGCCCAAAACGTTCAACATAATCGCATTGGTGGTGGTAGTTGATAATTGGGTGAAGTTCTTTGGCATTGGCAAACCGGCCACAGCACGAACGTGGGCTTCGAATTGAGAGGTCACACAGGCGTCGATGGTGTAGTGGCCCGAATTGTGGGGTCTTGGGGCGATTTCATTGATGAGGAGCTCGTTATTAGGCAATAAGAACATTTCCACGCCGAAAATTCCACAGCCAGGGAACGATTTCACCGCGTTCTTGGCCAAAATCGAAGCCTTGGTGGCGATGGTGTCGCTGACTCTGGCTGGGGCGTAGACCAAATGACAGATGTTATTTTTGTGGATGGTTTCCACGGTAGGGTAAGCGAAAACCTCGCCTTCGATCGATCTCACCACCATCACCGCAAGTTCTTTGGTGAAGGGACACCATTTTTCCGCGTACAACGGTCTGTCCTTGAGGAATTCCAAGGCCTGGGCCAAAGAGTCCTTCGATTTGACGACGAAATTGCCTCTGCCGTCGTAGGCCAAAGTGCGCAGTTTCAACATGAATGGGTAGCCAAACTTGTCGCCAATGGCCAGCAAGGATTCGACCGTGTTTTCAGGCACCGCCAACGACTCCACCACCTCGACCTCGTGCTCGATCAAGTGCTTCTTCTGCAAGTACTTGTCCTGGATGAGTTTGATGGTTTCTGGCAACGGATAGATCTGAAGCTTGGGGAATTCCAGAGCGACTTTCTTCAAGGCGGCGACGTCGATGTGTTCGATTTCGACGGTGAGAACGTCACATTTGGCCGCGAGCTTGGCAATCGACTCGTACTCGGTGAAAGAACCGTCGACGTGACCTTCGCTGGCGTTGATTTGTTTGGCAGGACTTCCAGCGGCGTCTAAAATGAGGGTCTTGACATTGAGCCTGGAGGCGGCTTCGACGATCATACGGCCGAGCTGGCCGCCGCCGAGGATACCGATGGTTTTGGAGTCCATTTGGGATGATAGGATTGGGGAATGGGGGAGGTTTAGTGGAGAAAAGTGGTGGATAAGAGGAAGAGAAGAGGATTGATAGATTGGTTGACTCTGGAGATGATAAGTGCGACACGCGCGACATTGACTCGTGGAGAGAAAGAAGGGAAGAGAGGGAGGGAGATGGGAAAAGAAGGGAAAAAGGAGGGGAAGGGAAAAGGAAGGATAAGGGGATAAGTAAGTGGTATGGAAGTTTTGAGAGTGATGGGTGGGTTTGGTAATTTTTGAGGTGAATTTGTGGAGTTGGGCGTTGCTGATGGGGCTAATTAATGGTAATGTAGCGCGACATTAGATCTATAAGAAGCGACAGAGATTGGGGTATAAATGCGACATTAATGAATCTATGGAGATGCGCCAGAGATTGGGGTATAAATGCGACATTAATTAATCTATGGAGATACGACATTAAGAGATCAATTGCAGCGATAAGTAAGTAGACTACAAAGGAAAGAGCAATTAGTAGTGGGTAAAATGCTTACAAAAATGTTTACTATGATTTGAAGAAAATGGTGATTAAGTGATCAGTCTGATCAATTCCTTTCCACGAGGCTATAGATAAATGTCTCTTCAATGTCTCACTATGTATCTCTGTCTGGATTCATAGATCACACTTCATCTCTCCTATTGAGCCAATGCTAAGTATTCCAGATGAGTTTACTAGAATTTGAGTGATTTCACACTTAGCACCATTCTGACCTCCAATTAATGTCTGAAATTCACCTTAGATTTAGTCCCAATTAGTCGTCTAGTTAGTTCTTGTAGGAGACATTAATTAAACTATCGATTATCCGTTCTTTCCAATACTTCCAGAAGCCTGGTTTTATTTTGACTCTCCGGGCTTCTAATAAACAGACGAAACCTTGAACGCCATCTTTGATCTTCGTATTCTATAATTGGTTAGTCTCTGAAACGTTTAAGATTATGATATTGACGCGACTAGTGTGACGACACAGTTCTCCAAACCAGTCTAATTTAAGTGAATCTAAAACAATTAGACTTGAAACAAATCTAATATTCGATACTTCAATCGAGAATGAGTGTGGATTGCAAAATCGAATAAGACCACTTCTTGAGGTGAATTAGAAGGTCTCGTTTCTCAATTAAAGTAAACGATCTTTTCTTCCTTGCGTCTCTTCTTGAGCTCTTCCTCATTTTTTTACGTATTTTTTTCTTATGTAATTTTCCTTCTCTACATTCCTTTTCTCGATTTGTATTTCTATAATCATGTTATTCACATCAACTCGCACGCCGTCTTGCGGCGTGGCATCCTCTATGCAGCCGGATTGGTGATCACGAGAGTTATCATGCCGGATAAGAATTGAAACGTAGTTGTGATTAATGCAATGAGTTAAACATAATCGTTGATAAATCCTCCAGGGTATAATAACGTCTGATAATCTTGTGAATCCCCTGGAATCATCATAAAATCCATGTTCTGCTGAGATTGCGGAGCGGCAGGCATATGGTAGGGTGGGTTGTGACCCACCGGTTGAACTGGGTTGTTGCCCAGGTATGGATATTGTACAATTGGCTGTGGATAGTGTGCACCTTGGGCACTTTGTGGTGGAGGTGCTGCGTGTTGCATAAGTTGCATTTGTTGCAACGATTGGAATTTTCTTTGCACGTCGATCTGGGGCTTCTCCCAGTGCTGTTCCATGCCCGAGGATTCGGGAATTTGCGATCCTACCGCAGACGTAGGCATTGGTTGACCCATAGTCATCGCTGCAGGAGCGGATGACGCACCAGCACCAGCAACGATACCAGGATTGTAACCTGGGAACATATGACCGGTGGCGGAGGTTGGCGAGGCTGAAATTGCAGATGTGTCGTTATAACCATGGGCCAGTTGATATTCGACCACCTGTGGTACAATATTCTCACTCGCCGTCATGATTTTAGATGAGGGTAAGATCAAGTTGGAAGTGGTGGTGATGGCATCTTTCAAGTCATCGACCTTGGCGAATTCCCACAACAAGACCAATCGTATTCTCAGCTTCGACACCATGATGTCGTTGTTATTTACAGATTCTTTGGGGTGATCGGGTTCACCGTGGGACAAAGAAGGGTCATAGAGCACTTGCTTGATCGTCATGCCTTTGAAAGCCATGTTGATCTCATTGTCGTCTTTACCAACCAATTTCGACAAGAAAAATTTCCAGAATTTGACTAAAAACTCCCGGTTTTCGTTGAGTTTAATGTCAGATTCGTTGAATTTCAAAACCTCTTTGCCATAGGAGTAGATGCAGGTGAAAGATGAATAAACGGTGGACTGAAAAGGTTTAGGAGATGAAGGGTTACTAATGGCTTGGTCTTCACGAGGTTCGGTCTTGACGGATTCGGAAATTGGATGGTTGCTGGTGTTGAGCAAAATGTTGGACTTGAAGCCCATTTCTATGGAATGATTAATGGGGAGGTTGGGGAAAACAATTCTGACCATGTTGTGGATGATTGGAATATGAGGACAATCTTGGAAATCGTTTAAACCGGGGAAACGGGCGGTGAAATTGGCATTTTCCTTGATTTGTAATGACTTGGGAGAGTCTTGATTATTTTGGATTGATAAGATTATCGGGTTGGCAGAGTAGTTATCGTACACCGACATGAAGAAGTTTTCGAAGCGAGGTGCTGGTTGTGGGAATTTACGAACACGGGCGAATTCGTAGCCACGGGAAGACTTGCGACGGGCTCTTTTATGGGAAGCGGCCAGCGACTGTGACACCACCGAGTCCTTGCGTTTGGAAGGAACCGAGGAGGACATGCCAACGGAATCGTTGATCCCCATGGATTTATGGAGGTTAATGGTGGAAAAGATCTCTTCGAAACGCATCATGTTCTTCATCTGTTCGTCGTCGGACTCAAAAGTAGGGCCGTCGTTGATCAACTTGATGATATCCAATTTCTGGCCCAAGTTCTTAATCACCTGGATATGGGAGGACACTTGTTTGCGGGTCCGAAACTTGCCGGTTTTCATGAAAATATAGTCCGAAATGAGCTCGTTCCGGCCACACGAACGGCCACTGATTTTGATCTTGTTGAGGCCGTTTTTGGGGATGATACTGAGCACTTCCTCGAAAGCGTTTTCCACCGCTTCCGACCAAATGTCGTTTTCTTGCGCCCGGGAAAAGGACGCCGCCGACACCGTCAGCGTGGCCGACGACGGCGCCAGCAGGGCGTCCTGGTTGAAGACGTTAAGGTTGAGCGGGATTCGTGGCGCCGTCAGCACCGGGCCCGCCAGCACCGCCAGCGAGCCCGCGGGAGTATCCCACAATGCGGTTGGGACCGGCCCATAGGATGGCTGCGTTGGGGTGTTGAGGCCGACGATCGGGGGGTGTTTTCTGGTGGCGGACTCCGGTTCCTCGAAGTCGTCGTCGTCGGCGATTTTCTTTTGGTTGAGGGTACTGGGGGATATTGTACCCAAGACTTTACGAATGGGGGTGCGTTCTTCATCATAATCATGACCTTGAGGGTGGGGGTGAGCATTGGAAGTCCGGGAAAAAGAGGTGGATCGAGGCATTTCTTTACGGACCAACTTGGAGTATTCATGCACCTGGTACATCTGCTTGCCATTATTATCGATGGCGATATCCACGATCAAAGGTAATTTTTTGGGATCCGAGATATCGGGATGAAGGTGGGAGCCGGGAGCTACTCTCGAGGGCGTAGGGGTGGGAGTAGGCTGAGACATCATCAAAAGGAGGTACGCGATTGAGAAAGGGGGGATGTAAAGGAGCGACTAGGCGTACTGTTTTGATATGTTGTCACGGGCAAACTCTTGAAACTATGTTGGTGGGGAGTGACAGGTCTATATATTTGAAATTTCTGCAATCGCTGTAGGTTCATGCAGCATAATCGCGTGCCTCCCGATGTATCAAGCGCAAGTGTAACCTATGCAAGAAGCTCAAACAAATGCAGGCGCCACTAACTTTGAATCAGCGAGGTGGGTCGGGGAAGTGCCAATGCTGCCAACACCGATAATATTAAGTAGGCCCGCTTATATTATGCCGTGCACGCTTGGGGGGAACACCACCTGTCACCGCGCACCCCATACGCTATCTGCGCCTATCTTTTGTTCTCGTAACAATTTGTAAGACCTCAAAATGTAAATAAAGCCTGGGGCTTAGGCGACCGATCCGGTCAGGGGTTCTGTGGGTACGAGCAGATTTGCATCTTGGGAACTAGCAGGAAATCACTACCAAAGCATCGATGACAGCAACAAATGGCGAGATGTGCATAGCCGGGTTTCGAGATGATTGGACACACTACTTTGGCCAGTTTGTTGGGATTGATCATCATGTAATCATCATGTACTTAGGCGCAACCTTGGTGCACCTAGATATACTGACTGCATGCTTGGTCGCGAGTTGCATTTTGATACGTGCATTAACTGAGACCTAGATCGTTATTTTGTCGCACTATTAGGGGTGAGATCCGGTTATCGGCCAAAATTTTTTATTCACGCACCGATTTCCTAATTATGTGCCCTCGGATCTGCCGCTACCTCTGTTTGATCCCCCGGTAATCCTTCTGCTACGGCGAACCGCTTGCAGTCTATTGTATCAACTTATTGTATTGCAAATGAACTACATATCCAAGAGTTTCTAAGCACCTTTGTACGTAGCGAACAGGAATGCATATGCATCCCAGGCCATCGATATTTTTCTCTGGGGGGAGGGGCCCTTTAACCCATCACACTTGATTCACCTTTTTGTGCAAACGGCTTGCTCTTGCTCCTCCACCCGTCACCAATCACCGGACAGACCGGTCTTTATCATCGCAAGTCATCGTTTTCGACCGACCCCGCCATGGACCAGATTCGGCCACGTACTTTTCAAATGTTGTTTTTTTTTTTTTTTATTTTTACCCAGACCCGGCAAAAAAAGACCTAGAAAATACATTGTAGGTGCAGATTGATCTAGGAAACCGTACCTTGCTACATAAACTTTTGCTGGGAATAGCCCTAGACCTGATAAGGTAAATATACGTTTGCCCTGCCACTTTACTTAAGCTTCTAGATATTTTCTTAGGTTACAGTGCATGATTCCGAATGGCAAACCTGGCTGCACATCAATTGTACGATGACGACCAACATAAAACTAATAGATGAAGACGCCGTTCTATATGCTCATCTCTGCTCAATTACGTCACAAATCATATATCCGGTTGCTGGGCTCTCTCTCTCTGGAACTCGCCAGATTAACAAATTTAGCCCCAATAAACTCGATAGTGACCGTTAAGATCGTCTTTCTTTATTTAGATCAAAATCTACGGTAAGTATGCTAAAACGCTTTTAGTAATCAAAACAGCGATCAAATTACATTTCGAGTACGATCGGTTCTATTACTGAATCTAAATTTGGCGTCGAAAGTGAGGGTGAAAAAATATTCTGTTCACCAGGGTTCTGATTATTGGTGGTGGTGGTGGTGGTGGCTGTATTTCGTAAAGCAAACAAAGGTCATCACTAGCGACAGATGGTTTGAATTGCATCCAAGAGATTTAGATCTGGCAAATATTATTTTTCCGAAATTGACGATTACTTGGCTACGACTGAAAAATGAAAGTTGCTCAAGGTGGAGGCATGGTAGTGTTTGGATATGGACTTGGTAACCCAACGTTTCAGCAGGAAATATGCGGTCTCCCGCGCAAAAGCATACTGTATAATGCAAGTGCGAGAGTGAGGATGCGGGTGCGGATGGGGGTGCATGTACAGGGTGCAGAGTGCATTGCAGATTACATTTGGGAATAGAATGTAGCGGCCGCGCCCGTTTCAGTATCAGCACATTGATCGAGTATGTAGTGAGCGCTATTGTTGGAAAGAGAGAACTATCGAATGTTCCAGTGACGGGTTTTGTTATGCTTGATGCTGCTTATGTGGGCCGCTACAGGGTCAATTGGGACGGGTGACGCTCCGAAGATGGAAGCTTTTATACTTAAACGCCGTGGCATTCAATTCAGCCGCTATACATCGATGATATTATTGTGCTTCCAGATTGAGACACTGGCTGCTGCTTCGGCTAGTCCCGAGACCGCCGCGCTTGCTGCAAGGGGAACAGGAATAGCCAAGCTCGGATTTATTAAGCTTTTGATGCCACTGTAGGCTTATACTTTAGGGTTGAAGTGTGCATCCATAGACAGTTGAGACCGCGTCTAGTGGAGAGTTTGCCGCCTCCGCAATGTGTAAGCGAGATTCCCAGCGGTGATGGACCCTGTGTTTTGCGCGCCTCGAACCAGACGGCGGAATCCTAACCTTTGCCGGGCACGTGAGGCCAGACCTTCGGTGCTGGGCCGGCACTATAATTGCAGCCGACATAATAGGCGGGCCGAACCCCCAGGGCTCACCAATTGGAGCGAACAATGCTGAGCTTGAGACATTGATGTCGGCTGCTGTTATTCTCAGACCACTTTGATGTATCGCATCCGCAACCCAAAAAAATTACGGTGATGTCGATGCTGCAGCATGATGCATAGCTTTTAGATACGACATAGAAGCAGTTCCTTTGATTATTATTCTCCCCGTAACATCAATCTACAGAAAATAGTAGAATATCTGCACAATTTCATTCGCCACTACTCCCCCCGTAACAACCGTTGTATTAAAGCTTCCGATTCGGGGGTGCAGTCGTCTTCGACTTCACTCAAGTCATTTTCCTGCAAAACTTGATGTGCATCATACGCCTGTAACTTGATGTGGCCTCCGTCCATCACCTTCACAAATGGAGGCACGACATGCGCTGGATTCCCCGTGAGTTCTTGCCTAATTTGCTTTTCACAACCTTGTAATTCCGGTATCGCCGCATCAAAGTGTTTCCCCCATTTCTTAATCTGGCGTGCGATAGCTCCATTTTTCAGTTCCGATAATATTGCTCGGGATAAACTTCTCATGTCCGCTTCGAGCTGCATTACCGAGATGTACTCATATTTGTGAGCCGTCTCTAAAATTTGCGAAAGACTGCGTATCCGCTCCTGTTGATTGCGAACTACGTACTTGCGGAGGGTGTGCGTAGGGTCGTAGCGCACAAGCAGGTCGTTGAGAAATTGCAGAATCACCGCAGACAACGGGAAGTACACCCCGCCGATCACCGCAAACTCGGTGGTGTCTGCATCGGAGGCAACGCGTTGGCGGTTTAGCATCAGCGCGGCAAGGCTTTCCACGCGTACAAGGTCTTCCAGCAAAAAGCGGGCGATCTGCACTTTCTGCTGTAATGCGCTAACGCCAAATCCGTCGGTAGCATCGCCAAGCACTACACCGGTGGCAATAGCATCTGCATTCATCAAATTATTATTTTTGCGAATCAAAGGTGCACCACGCTTTGCTTCACGTTTGAGACACCAATAACGACAAAGCTCGTTCGCGATTTGGCGGATCTCGTGTTGCGCCTCTTGACGAGTGCGATTAGGTAAGCGCTGCAACCCACTAACTTGCGAATTGATCAGGCCTGGTACCACCGTGGTATTTTCCACTTTTAGGCGCGTCATTAGTGCAAAAAGGATGTCGCTGAATGCATGAGGCGCAATTGGCGTGTTATGCTCGGTACGCCACTTAAAGATATTAAGTCGATTTGCAGTTTTCTGTGTATGTTTGAGGCGAGCGTTTTGGTCTTTGAGAAGGCGGGTATCGTGGAAAAAGCGCCTTGTCCGTTGGATTCCTCGTATCACTTCGTTATTGTCCCAGTTTGCGGGCGAATGCCTGTCGCAGAATGTCTTGAGTGTCAATTTATTCGTGACAGCTCCTTGAATTCCCTGGGTGTATTCCATGTAGAGTCCTGCACGCTTGGCGCAGGTGACGTGGTATGCCTGGAAACAACTTCGATTTGAGCATTGAATGCAGGCGCCCATGCGCTGCTTGCATAGATAGCATACGAGCTTCCAGCGGCTTTTGGGCACCAAATCCATGCCCTCGATCGGCTCCATATACACCGGATTGGCAAAATAGAGCTCGTTGATCCACAAGGCACAGATCACATGACTCCACAAACTATTATCCAACTGTTTGAATGCCCCCGTTTGGCTGGGACAAAAGGCACAGTTGGTTTCCCGATTCTTATTAATCATGCATTTCCGACACAACCACAGGCCCTCCGGTATAAATGCAATGCCGTAGCACTCCTGATGCACCGCGATGTCGCAGCCATCGCAAAATACAATCGCGTTCGAATTGTCGCAGTCCAGATCGCTGCAAACTGCACACTTTTGGTCGTAGAGCGACCCCACCACAATGCCGTCGTCATTTCCATACTTATCGGTGCCGGCGGCATGGTCCAACGTCAACTCTGCTTCGGCGCCGTCCGCATGGCGCTCGCCCAATGGGGTAACCGTGGCCATTTTGTGCTCCAATTGCATCCACTCATTTTCCAAGGTAGTAATGGCTATTTCGAACACTTCGGGGGTGATTTTGATGATGCTGCTGGCCTGTTCGTTCCGCTGCTTCAAGTATAAATAGTCCTGCTCGTCCATATCGTATTCGACCTGATTTTTCTTTCTTTCCAAGAGTTTTTCGATCGTATCCACGCCGGATTTCCGTTGCGCCAGCGCTATCTGGAACGGACGGTGGTAGGTCGAGTTCTGGGAGTGTTTGTGGCTTTTCGGGGCTGTTGAGGCGTCTTGAAAGCCGAATTCGGTGAGGATTTTGGCGTATTTCACGCCGTGGCCGTCCCGTTTGCGGTCGTGACGCGCTAAACGACGGAACGTCGGTTTCTTTAGTTCCATGGGAGTCTGGGCCCGTTCGTAGGGCGTTGTAGCGGGCGTTGGTGCTGCTTTTGTAGTGGGTGTTTCGCGGACAAATACGCTCAACTGCTCTTGCTCGTCCAAATCGGGGTAGAGCTCCTTGTAGTCCCGCTCCTCACGTGGTTTGGCATCGTATTTCAACACATGCTGGTTCATCGGCGGGGTTTTGGAGTTGGTGGGGCTGGTGGTGATCTTAAGGTAAATTTGTTTAGGTTGGATATTTTGGTCAATTTTGGGGCTTTTTCGCCGGTTTTTTCGGCGATTGCGGATTTCAAGGCGTGTTTGGTTGGCTCTGTGGCTTCAAATGGGCCAAAAGGGTGATGGTTGGTCCCGTGGGGCAGCTGCGAAGGTGATTTCAGCCGTGTGGATATGATTAGTTTTGAAGCGAGACGCGAAGGGTCTGATTACGTAAGGGGTTATGTAAGCATGATTGGGAAATTTTGGAGGTGATAAGTAAAAGAGGCTGGGACCCTCCTTTGATGGTGGAGAGTGATGGTATACGCCTAACCTTGGTTTTCCCTTTAAATTACTATTTTTGACCAAATTTTTTGATTATTTTGCAGATTTTTACAGTTTTTGCAGTAAAATAAGTAATATTTTCGGTTATGAAAAAAGACAAGTGCCCTAATGAAGCAAACAACTTCCTTGAAATCAAGAGATATTCGGGAGTTTCCTTCTTACCACCGATTAAAAGCCTTATTCTTTTTTTTTGGCGTCATTTCCATTATTTGGCACTTTTTTCTCCAAAATCAATCCCCAAAATCCCCAAAATACCCAAATATAATAGTCAATCACCACCACCATCTATTACACCTACTTCTACATTTAATTTACTCCTAATATCCGTCTATTTCTCCCATATTTAATTTTTTCCCCAATAATTAATTACTTTTCCACCTCTACGATCATTTATAAAAAGAACTTTGGGGCCTCCTCGCTCCGCGAAAGGCCCATTCCAACCGCTTTCCGTCCCGTCACCATTTTCTCCAGCGAATGTTGTCTCGAAACCGCCGCAGAGCCCACAGCAGACCCGGCTGGCGTTGTAAATCTGGATACTTTCTCCGGCGACTTGCACCATGCGCCCTGTAAAGTCGCACCTTCGACCAAAGAGTTTTTTCGGCCGTTTTCGAGGCTAGATAATTTGCCTGGCTGAAGGAATTGGGCCAGATGGAAATGTTTATGGGGAGAGAAAGGGTCCGAAAAAATCGGTTCCAGCTTGACTGGCGAGCGTGGGGAGTAGCCCTGCTTCTTCTGAAGCAAACGTACCGACTCACGTAAGCTATGGAAATTTTCCGGGGTCAAAATCGAATTTTTCAGTAATTCATATTCGTTATTTTCGTCATTTTGAAGGCTAAGAAGCTGCGATTTGGACTGGTGAAGGTACTCAGGGGTATCTCCCATCTGAAGCCATGGGTGGTTCATTAATGTCAGCGCTGAAGGGCGATTTTCCACCATTAAACACGAATCAATGAAACTTTTCGCCTCGTCAGAAATGTCATCCCAATACTCGCTGGGCTCATAAGGATGGTCCGAATTGGCAATGGCCTCACGAGTCTCCTGATCCGTTTCACAGTCGAACGGCATATATCCACACAACATGAAATAAACTATCACTCCGATCGCCCAGATATCAACACTCAAATCGTGCCCTTTTTCACGATCAAACATTTCTGGAGCCATATAACTGAGTGTTCCGGTGACGTCATGCAATTTGTGACCCTTCTCAACCACTCTGGCGAGTCCAAAGTCGGCCACCAAAATTTCGTCCGAGTTTTTATCGTGAAAAAGTAAGTTTTCTGCCTTTAAATCACGATGAACGATCCGATTTTGGTGCAAAAAATTCACGATAGCCACCAATTTGGCGGTAATTTTTCGGGTGCGACTTTCGCTTAATTTATAGTCTGGTTCTGCGGTTACACGTTCGAATAATTCGCCTCCTGAGGCCAAATCTGTCACTAAATAAAAGCACTCATCGCTTTCAAAATGGTCTATAAGTGTCAAAATGTTAGGATGGATCATCAGGATCTTGCGGAGGATTTCAAACTCGTTTCTGATAGCATTTTCAAGACCATAGATGAGTTTTTTGGAGTACATTTTGGCGGCGTAGTGCAGGCCCGTGATGTTATTTTTGCACTCAAAAACGGTGGAATAAGAGCCGTGGCCGAGTTTCCGTTTGGAGAGGGTATAGAGGGAGTGGCGTTGTTGCTGGGACTCCGGCGAAGGCCAAATCAGGGAAGTCATAATGAAATGTGATAACAGATGTGATTTTTAGATGTGATTTCTAACAAGATAATCTTAAGAAGATGTGATTTTCAACAGATGTGATTCTTAACTTGATGTGATTCTTAACTTGATGTAATTTCTAACAGATGAGTCTTAACTTGATGTGATTTCTAACAAATGAGTCTTAATTTGATGTGATTTCTAACAAATGAGTCTTAACTTGATGTGATTTCTAACAAATGAGTCTTAATTTGATGTGATTTCTAACAAATGAGTCTTAACTTGATGTGATTTCTAACAAATGAGTCTTAACTTGATGTGATTTCTAACAGATGATTCTTGGATCTTTCCTTAACAAGACTGTAATGATATGATACTTAAGGAGATGATGCTTAATGATGTCTCTCCTAGTTTAGAGGTCCAGATGTCACTTTAATGGCTATGTAAGTTTCGGGCCTTTATTGAGTTGATTTGTTGAGATGCAAGAAATGACTGTCTGCAGTTAGAGTCGATTCTAAACGTGCTTATGCTGATACTTGACTCTATTTAGAGTTGATTCTAAACGTGCTTATGTTGATATTTGACTCTCTTTAAAGTTGATTCTAAACGTGCTTATGCTGATACTTGACTCTCTTTAGAGTTGATTCTAAACGTTCTTATGTTGATATTTGACTCTCTTTAGAGTTGATTATGCACGTCGGTTTGAGTTGATTTCCAACAAGGATGTTCTGCTTAGCCAAAACTCTTCTTTTCTTCGTTTCTTCTTCTATTCTTATTGAAATCTCTTCGCAGAAACGCAATCAACGTTCCACTCCTCTCGGGCAAAAGCAACTATCTTTCGGTTAGGAAACTGGGGAACTGACGATCAAAATAGCCACTGAATGTCTGAATAATCGGCCGGATTTATGCTTGTCTCTGTGCTTTTTCCACTCAGACAAATGTCGGAAGAATCTCTATAAGATATTGTAAAAAAGAAGGGATATGGCGCTTCGTTGTAGTCATCCAGTTGTGTAGTCACGAGAGGTCAACTCGGCCGGGGAAACGCAACTCCGAGTGTGATTGCAGGTTAGTCGGGAAAACAGGATGATCCGGAAAATAACCTGCAAATGCAAGACACGATAGGGGTGAGCATTAACCAGCAGAAAAAAAAAAAGGTCACGTGAGCGGCTAATAGCAACCGTTAACAAATTTAGTGAAAATAAGCGAGTGATAAATAATCACGCGATAAAACGTCACGTTTAGAAAATGTCACCTGATTTTATATCACGCGGGAATAAACATCACATGACCTAAAGTCACGTAGCTCATTCTATCACATGACTTTCAGTCATGTGATGTATCAATGCGATGAGATGAAAAATTCCCATCCCGATTCTTAACACCACCAATGGACACCAAACTCAACTTGACGTCCCTTCGGAACAAGATCGCCTCGAAGATGGGCGCACTGGCCAATGCCAGCAAGGCCAAGGCTGCGAAAAAGGAGCGAAAACGGTCTGGAAACGAGTCTGGGAGCTCATCTCAAAAAGAGGATACCCCAGCTAAATCGGCCAAAAACGCCGCTACGAAGCTGAAACTTGGCCACAATGAAGATAAGCACTCCAAAAAGGGGGGCAGTTCGAAAAACGGCGCCAAAAACGGTCAAAAACCGGCCAAAACGGGCAAAAACAGCGAAAAGTCCACCTCATCCCAACTGAACCAAAACGACCTCGAAGTGCTCAGAAGAGAAGCCATGGCACTTGGAGCCTCTGAAGAAGACATTGGACTTGTTGCCGGAGTCAGCGATGGCGAAGGGAGCGAGCAGGAGTTCGACGAAGACCAACCTTCGCAATCGGGACAGGGCAATTTCCAACAAGATTTGAAGGAATTGATGAGTTCTCTCGGTTTGGGAAAGAGAGGGGTTGATGTTGTTGAAGAGGAGGAGGAAGTTCCAGAATTGGTGGAGGAAAATGAGGAAGAAGAGGAAGAAAATGAAGAAGATATCCTGATAGGAGAGGAAAATGCCCCAATTGAGGAAGAAGAGGAAGAGGAAGAGGAAGAAGAGGAGGAAGAAGAGGAGGAAGAAGAAGAAGAAGAGGAAGAAGAGGAAGAAGAAGAAGAAGAAGAAGAGGAAGAGGAAGAAGAAGAATTAAAGGTAACTGAATTATCTTTCAAAAAGGACTCCTCGAAACAGAACCCTTCCAAACAGGACCCCGCCAAAACCGAAACCTCCTCTAATCTTCTCATCTCTCCGAGAACCGACTGGTACAACAACTACTCTGCCCAACCCCAACCTTCCACCGATGGCATCAAGAGAACCAAGGTCGACCGTTTCGCACGTGAGCGTCTCAGCGAACGTGCCCAGAAACTCGTCGATTCTGAAAATAAGACCTTTTTAGCCGAATTCACCGCCCAAAACTCCCAAAAGAAGTTTCTTGGTCAGATCCTTGCGGATGGTACGCTTAACGATAAGATCTCCGCCCTCACCCTTTTGGTCCAGGAGTCTCCTTTCCACAATTTAAAGGCATTTGAGACCCTTTTGGGTTACTGCGAAAAGAAGTCCAGAACCGCTGCTTTGCAAGCCATCAACGCCATCAAGGATTTGTTGGTCAACGGCGTGCTTCCCGAGCGTAAGTTGTTTGCTTTCGAGTCGCAACCAGCCTTGTCGGAGTCTTTGAAGGACGACGAACTCGCACTTTTCCAGTTTGAAGACTGGCTCAAAAAGGCTTATTTCAAGCTCATTTCACAACTTGAAATCTTATGTCACGACCCTATTTTGCACGTCAGAATGACCGTCGTGTCCCACTTGTTCGACTTATTGGCCGCCAAGCCCGAGCAGGAGGCCAACTTGCTCCGTTTGGGGGTCAACAAGTTGGGTGATATCGATAATAAAGTCTGTTCTAAAACTTCGCACCAACTTTTACAGTTACAGACCCAGCACCCGGCGATGAAGTCGGTTATCGTCAATTCTATCATCGACACCGTGTTCAAGGCCAACAACGACCACAACGCCAGATACTACGCCGTGGTGACACTCAACCAGACGATCTTGTTGCGTCAGGACGAAGAATTGGCCAATACGCTTGTCAAGACCTATTTCAGACTCTTTGAAGGCCTCTTGAAGCAGGCTGACGACCAGCAACAACAGCAGGAGGACCAGGTGATGGGCGAGGTCACCAAGGGCCGTAACAACGGGCGTAAGAACTTCAAAAAGGGTAAGAAGGGTGGCCGTTCCGTCAAAGTCGAGGAAAAAACTCAGTTCGAAATTGTCGAGGAAAGAAATACCAAGCTCTTCTCTGCGCTTTTGACCGGTTTGAACAGAGCCTTCCCCTTCTGTAGCCTTGAACCCGAGGCCTTCGAGAACCATATCGACACTTTGTTCAAGATCACCCACTCCAAGAACTTCAACACTTCTGTCCAGGCTTTGGGACTTATCTATCTTATTGTCTCCAAACAGGGCTTGAACCCAGACCGTTACTTCAAGACGCTTTACGAGTCGTTGTTGGACCAAAGATTGGTCCAATCCTCCAAACAAGGTATCTACTTGAACCTCTTGTTCAAGTCGTTGAAGAACGACACCGAGCCTGCCAGAGTGCTTGCTTTCGTCAAGAGAATCCTCCAGGTGTGTTCGCACTGGTTGAACATTGGTAGTGTGGCCGGTATGCTCTTTTTGTTGATGGAGTTGGCCAAGGAGGTGCCTCAAATCAAGGAAATGTTGAGCATGAAGACCCACAAGACCGAATCCAGTGAACCAGAAGCCAAAGATGCTGAACTGGAATCGAAGGAGGCTTCCGAAGACTCTGAAAAATTGGGTGCAAATTCTGCCGATTTGGCTGCGAAAAGTTACGACCCCCGTAAAAGAGACCCTAAGTTCGCCAACGCCGACTCCACTCCCTTGTACGAACTCACCCAGTTCCTTCACCACTACCACCCTACCATCTCCATCTACGCTGCCTCGCTTTTGGACGGTACTCCACAACCAAAACCCGATCTTGGTCTCTACACTTTAGCACACTTTTTGGACAGATTTGTCTACAAGAACTCCAAGCAAAAAGCAGTCACCAAGGGTTCCTCGATCATGCAACCTTTGGGAGGTGCTCATACCGGTTCTCTCTTGGTCAAGGCCACTAACGTCTTGAGCAGCGAAATCCCAGCAAATACCGAAAACTGGGCCAACAAGAAGATCGCCGACATTCGTCCAGATGAAAAGTTCTTCCACCAATACTTCACTTCCAAGACCACCAAGATCAAGGGACAGAAGGAGGAGAAGCCAGAGGAATTGGACGACGAAGAAGCCGAGGAAATGGCCGACCAGGAGGTCTGGCAAGCTTTGGTTAAGTCTAGGCCTGATGTTGAAGCTGGTTCTGAAGATGACGATCTTTCTGACTTCGACGAGGCTGATTTCGATGATATGAGTGACTTAGAAGACGACGAAGAGGCAGAGGGAGAAGAAGGAGAAGAGGAAGTGGAAGGAGACGATGATGGAGAGGAAGAGGAGGAAGAAGAAGAGGATGAGCCTGATTTCGATGAAGAGTTCGCTAAAGTTCAAGAAGACGATTTCGACGAACAAGAAACAGAAATGTTTGGCATCAACGAAGAAGACGAACTCTCTGATTCCGAAGTTGAGGTCGAGTTGGAGAAAGGATCTCAAAAGAGAAAGGCCGACGATGATTCTAAGAAGTCCAAGAAAGCCAAGCTCAAGAGCTTGCCTACATTTGCATCTGCTGACGATTATGCTCAGTATTTGGATTCTGACGATGAAGATTTTAGTTAAGTTATAGACATAATAAAGACGTGAAAAAAGTAGAAGAGAAATGTAAAAGAAAAAGAGGATGAAGTAAGATTCAAATATGTTTTTGAAGATAATCTGAATCATTGAACTCCTTATACCGATTCTAATCACCCTTGTGAATGTCTTTTTGTTATTCTTTCCTCTCATGAGACTGAACCTATCAAATATCAACCTTTATCCATCAACACATTCATACTAATATAATATTCATCATTCTAGCATATTCAGCAAATATTGCTTATCATTATAATTTCCTCTCATCAATGAATTATCTGGTTTATTTCTCTAATTCTCCCTTTTCTCAGAAGATCATCTATACTCCCATTTTCCCTAACGCATAAGCATAAATCATCTTAACATTCTGTCTACTGAACCAATTTAGGCTCTTCATTCCTCTATTATCTTCCACTTTCGTCTATTGAAAAATCCTCTTGATTCCCAACATCATTCCCTTTCGTCTATTCCAGCAAATTACCACCTCTTACACTCTATGATCTTTCGCTTTCGTCTATGAGCAGCAATAGGCTAGTCCTTCCCTCTCTCTATGAAAATCAATACTTCTAATATTTTTCAATGTCTTACATTTCCAATCCTTTTTAGACAGAAAATATACTATTTTCGCTTATTGTTTGATTGACATTCGCATTACAATTAAGGTTACATTGCTGAGCCACACTTGAAGTGTTACCCCGGATATTATTGCCTTAGCGAAGATCTCGCAAATCATAGATCCGCCATAGATCCGCCATAGATCCGCCATGGATCCGCGTAACTTTCATGATTGACGGCTAACGAGAAATTAGGAAAAAATAGGCTATTGTTAGAAAAAATTAGTAATTGAAAGGAAGAAGAAAAGAAGAAGAAGAAAGTAACAGAAAGGAGAATCGAGGAGAAGGATAGGCGAATAAGGAAGAGAGAAAAAGGGTTGAAGAAGGAGAAAGAAAAGATGCGATAAAGTTGAAATATTAGAAATGAAAGAGAGAATTACACGAGGATCAAAAGATAAAATTGAATTGAGTAATGTCGAATGGAATTAGAAAGTCAAGAAGCAATTGGACAAGTGAAAATAAGAGATAAATACGTCCACTTGTAGATTGTAATTTGTCATTGATAGTGATTATCATAAACTATTAAAGGTACTGGTGAATTTTCAAATGAATTATCGTAAAGCGCCAAATCATTATAGTATAATTTGACTACACCATTCCATACAAGATGGATAATAAAGAGTGTGTCTATTTGATATAGCAAACCAATCAATAGACGAATATACCAATCAATAAACCAGTTAGCATAACAACCGAAATAAATTATCCCATAATTGGAGAAAATACAATCAGTACGAATAACTTCCTGGTCTCCTGGTCTCTCCTCCTTACTTTCAACTATCCTACTGTTAGTCTTACTCCATCATTCAAGCCAATCAATTTACTAATCCTTTCACTCTTTAAATATCCATCCTAAATGGTTCATACCTTACTTTATAAGAATAATTGAAGCCAACATAGTAAACTATTACCATTACGAATGAAGGACTCTCGTCATTCTTATTCACCCACCTCACCCATACCTGATTTCCACTATAAAAGTAAAATTTCACCTGCTTAATTATCCAGCAAGTAACTGTAACTGTCCTTTACAAACCAGTAAGTCTTCGTACTTCACAACATCAAGAGAGTCTGAAATAACCTAGAATAGCCTCTTTCACTATCTAACAGTTTGAGACACTTGGTTTCTAATAATAATCGTTCGACACATACAAAAACATTCGTCATCTCGTACAATAGACTTTTTAAATTTTGCAGGTATACCTAACCTTAAATTTGTTTGTTTAAAGTTAAGCGACCGTGTCATCTGAGACACCCGAGATTTCAGTTTGGAAAGAGAAGGAAGAGGAGGAAAGGAGGAAAGGAAAGAAGGGAGAGCTCGATTGGCTTTCAGATAAAGTATCCTTTCCCTTCATACTTCCCTTTGAAATTTTTTCACTTCTTTTACACTTTCTACATTTGCACTTTTCACACACATCTGTAACTGGAACTGGAACTGGAACTGGAACTTCCCCCTTGCACCTCTAAACGAACAAATTCTTCACCTTCGTCCACTCTTCGCTCTGACCCGGGGCTCGCCTCCCTCCTTTCCTTTTTCGTCAAATTCCGTCCTCCCGAACCAATCATCTTGTGATTACTCATCGCGGTGACACTTTGCAGGTTAGAGCTTGCGGTCTTACAATAGGGCCAGAACCAATGCCCGCTTCGCTGCTGCCATTTTTCGTCAATTATCGTACGATTACAGTTAATCTGGTAACCAGGACGACCACGCCATCTTGGTCCGCTTTCTCTATTGGCAGATCTGCCCGGAGTTACTAAGTCATCGCCGTACTCGTCTGAAATTGCTTTTGCGGAAACTGGGGCGCAACGGTTGTGATGCATGAACCCGTCATGCACCAGATGCGCTTTTGGCCGAAAAGCCCCATTTTAAAAGGCCGAAACCACCGCTAGCACAAGCTAGTCAGAACTAGGGATCTGGTATAGATCCTTCAAGCACGCTCCCGTTTGTAGCGCTCTTTTTGCCCCCATTTTCGTCCCCTCTTCGCCTATTCTCGTGTGGCCCCGGCATGCGTCTTCCATGCAGCTACCGCATCGGGCAAAACCAATAGAACAAAAGAAACAATACTCAACGACGTTAACGTCGTCCCAGACTGCAAGTCCGCAACAGCCCCTTGGTGACATCAGATCCTGCATCCCACTTTTCTCGTTCTGATTACCTCTTCCTCCCAAACTTTATTCTTTTCTACTTTCTTATTCTTTCCTTCCTTATTCCTTCCATTTATAGAAAAAAGCCTGTTGATTCATACTTTTTAGTGAATAACTGAATCATCTGAATCACCTGAGTCATTTGAATCATCTACTGAAGCTCATAATCATCTTACTAGTCATCCTGAAGCCTCAGCCTCATCCTTGATCCATTTGATCCGATTTGATCATCCTTTAATCACAGTTCACTCATTTTCCAAGTTAGACGATCATTTCACTCATTATCCCACCAACTCAGTTCCCATAGATCCTCAGTTCCCCCATAGATCATCATCAACTAAGGTCGTTCCCCATAGATCCTCAGTTCCTCCCATAGATCCTCAGTTCCTCCCATAGATCCTCAGTTTCCTCCCATAGAACCACATTGATTCGCTACGCTCATCAATAGTTACAGTTCAAGAGTTACAGTTCAATAATTTCAGTTATTTATCAATTCGCTTCGCTCATTGATGAATTCCCTTAAAGCCCTCGGAAACGAGTACGACATCTGTGTCCTCGGCAATGCTCACTGCGGTAAGCTGGCCCTCATCCTCTACTTCCTCCACTCCAAATTCATCGAACAAGAATCACTGATAGAAGACCTCTACATCAAAGATATCAGAAACGGCCACATCTACAACCAAATCTCGTTGCTTGACACTCTGAGCACGATTGACAGTTATTCACTGTCGCGAAAACAGCAGATTCAGAACACTGCCACTATCATTTATGTCTATTCCATCGATGATTATGACTCTTTCACTGGCATCGTAGACCTTCACGAGCGGATTCAGAATTTGCGCCCAAACCTTCCGCCAATCATCGTGGTGGGCACCAAGCTCGACTTGGACGATCAGAGACAAGTCAGCCACGAAGAGGCCCAATCTTGGGCCTATTCCATTGGAGCACTCAATTTTAGCGAGTGCTCTTCAAAAAGAGGTGTAGGCATTCAAGAGACCTTTGATCCGCTCATAAACTATTTATTGATCACCAAGAGAGAAAGAGTACGTCAACAGTCGATTATATCCTTGGGCCAGATCCGTCAGGAATTACTTCTGAACCCTCAGACTCCAGATACTTACGAGAGCATGTCATTTATAGAAAACGATGCCGTGGAAAGTGTTAAGGAACAGGAGCAGCCGGGACAGAAGGCTCAGACCAGAAAGAACCAGACCCAGAAGGTGCCAGAGGGAGTCAAGGCAAGTGGTGGTTGTTGTGTGATAGTATAAAAAAATTGGAACTTCTTAATGAAAATGAAAACCATAATTTTTTTGAAGAAAATGAAGAGCCTTTTAATGAAGAGAATCAAGAGGGACATTTATTATAATAGAGAGGTATTAATGGTTTTGACTGGTCAAGAAATGGACTCAGAAAAAGATAACCAATTTATACTTGATCGATTTTCAAAAGATATGAAGTTCTCAACATTAAGTCATTCAAGAATCAAATAATAGAAGTATTGGAGACAATACATGAAACTACCGGCATAAAATAGTCGAGGAATATGGGAAAAACTAGAGTTTGTTTTCAAGAAACTGAAGGTTGTTCCCAAGAAAGAATCATCACCAAGCAACTATATACCAAGAAAGATGATTTGATCTGAGTTCCTCAATAGCATTATTTTCATTACATAATTATAATCTTAATAAATGATAGCATTACTTATAATGAAAGCATTAATCTTAGTCCTTAAATTATAGCATTACTTATAGTCCTTGATAAATCGATAGCATTACTTATAGTCCGTAATAAAATACTCATTGCTCTTAATAAACTAAGAGTAATACTCATAGTTATTAAATACAGTAATAAAATTTATTAGTTTTCGTTTCTTTAGTGCACAAATCTGCCATCTTAGATTCCAATTCATCAGCTATTATTGATAAAATACCACGTATAACTTCTTCTTCTACATTGACGAATCAATCCTTTCTATGAATCATAAACCTTTTTAATTTCTTCTTCATTAACGAATTACTTTTCTGTAAATCTTCTACATTCTTTTTGATTATTTTCATATTTTGTAGAACTTTTATTTCTTCTTCTACATTCTTAGAATTAATTGCATTTTATTACTCTGACTCTCAGTATCAAGGTATTAATTATGCTGTAGTCAACCTAGATTGTGGCATTCTCCGAAATGTGGGAGAATCCACGGAACTGCTCTTGCATCTCGGAAGTAAGCACCGTTTCTACCGGAGTCAATCTTGGAGTTTCAGAAGTGAATTCTTGATCGAAGTTGGAGTAGTCGTGTTCGGAACTGATTTCGGGCAAGTATGGTGCTTGGATCCGACAGTTCAACACGTCTTCAAAGTCGACGTCGTGGAAATATGGATGTTCCATGATTTCAAGTGCATCTCTTTCGCTGGATCCCAAACGGGTGTTTGGATCTTTGGTCAACAAGGCCTGGAGAACCAACACGGTTTGACGAGGCATGCTGATAGGATACTTGACGTCATCGTGCTCAATAGCGTTGAAGATTTCGTCTTCATCTTCACCCTTGAAAGGTGATTGACACAAGAGCATCTGGAAAAGCAACACTCCAAATGCCCACCAATCAACACTACGGTCGTATTGCTTACCAGCGATGATTTCCGGAGCCATGAACTCAGGGGTACCACAGAAGGTACCGGTGGTCTTCTTGTGCCACATGTTTTCCTTACACAAACCATAATCACCGATTTTGATGTGTCCCTTGGTGGTCAACAAAATGTTATCCAACTTCAAATCACGGTAAACAATACCGTTGTCGTGGAAATACTTGAGTCCGAGCAAGACTTCACAGGCGTAGAACTTGGCTCTCTTGGCCGAGAAACGCGATTTTTGGATATGCCACATCAAATCACCTCCGGATATATACTCCATCACGAAATAGATACGGTTCTCCGTTTGGAAACAACAATGTAAGTTCAACAAGAAAGGATGCTTCTCCTTGTTTGCGGTCAAAAACACTCTCTTTTCCGATTTCACACTTTCGGCTTCATCGTTTTCCACAATAAAGTCCTTCTTCAACACCTTAATGGCACAGAGACTTTGTGTGTGTCTGGATTCAGCCAACATAACTTTCCCGAAGTTACCTTTACCCAAAACCGCCAAGAATTGGAAATCGTCAAGACCGACCTTTCTACGACGACGCTTCGATTTGTGGGGTGATTGTCTGACTGCAGCTGCCGGTTCTGGTTCCACAGCCTTGCTCACTATAGGTGCCTCATTCTGTTCGTTGCTAGGAGCAATATATTGTTGAGTGTGTTGGTTCTGGTAGTCAAAGTTGTTGAAAGTGTCATTCGTAGGAGTAGCGAATGGATCTTCGTCCACAGAAGCTGGGACCTGTGCCTGTTTGTTGTAGTCCATTCTGGCGATTTCACGAAGGTCTTGCTGTTGCTGCTGGTAGAATCCATTTTGACCCTGTTGCTGGTAATGCTGAGCTTCTGGCTCGTACTGCTGTTGTTGGTACTGGTCGTATTGCTGTTGTTGTTGCTGATGCTGATGCTGCTGCTGTTGCTGCTGCTGTTGGATTTGGTCATTTTGACTTCCGTAATTTTCAACTGGTTGTCTTCCGTATGATCCCTCCATTTGTTGTCTACCGTAAGGACTTTCGATTGGTTGTTGGAAAGTGTTGGTGGTATGAGTAGGCAACTTGACCTCGAAATCCTTCTCTTGCTCATCGTCCGAGTCCGCTCTCTTGGTTTCCAAAGTAGCATCCGACTCAGAAGTGATGGTAATCGATGGTGGGGTAGGTACTTGTTCAAGCTGGTTATTGTAAGGTTGGTTAAATTGAGGAACATGAGATCTATGCTGGATTTGCGGTTGTGGCTTGGGGGTTGGTTTGGTGGATTTGATCGTCAATAGAATCTTATTGGCCATTTCCATCGACATTCCACAGAAATCAGGCACAAGATGGACACATTGAGCATGACACATGATTCCACACTCGGTACACTTCCGCACGTTCTTTTTACCCCATGGCAAAATGTAACCACAGTGGCAACACCATTTGGTACCGTGGTTGGTGATAGGGTCGAATCTGTGAGGAATACGATGGTTCAACTTGGTTTCATCATCCACATCAGTACTGGACTTGGAAATACACTTGGTAACCACTTTCTGGTAACATTTCTTGTGACAAAGGAAACGACAATCTTGACATTGGAAACCGGTGTAACGTAAGAACTCTCCACAAAGGGCACAGCACATGATATTGTAGAATTGTTTCTGGACGAATTGATGTCCATGTTGCTCGAAAACTTCTTCTTTTCTTTGACGAATGGCACCGTGACGTCCAAGCGCACCCATGAACTGTTTGCCTGGCCTGGCCGTTTTCTCAAAGCCAAGACTGACCAAGATTTGGCCCACTGGTTCCAAACTCAACCAGGTGTTGACCAGTATTTTTTGGTTGGCAGGGTCACTGGAGGACGAAGAAGGCTTCACTGGAGATCCAGATTCAGGATTGAACTGTTGCTGTTGTTGATTCGAAGCGAAGTTTCCACCGTACTCTTTGGTTGGACTTCCTCCCAAATCGGCTTGCGATAAGTTTCTAGCCGAAAGCCAGCCGCTAGATCCTTGTTCATTGGCCACCTTCTTTTTACGGAGCTCTTCCGTAAGGTCGGATAATAATGCCCAGTTGACGGCCACGGGGACCAAACTGGAGCCCGACTTGTCAAACACCGAAAACTCGATTTCGTTTCCTTTATCCACATCGATGGTGTATTCTTCGTTCCACTTGCCGGTTCTGGAGCCACGGGTTCTAATTTTCTCGACATCGTCGATTTTGATCACGACCACGGTTTCGGGTCTTTTGGAGAACATGGGGGATGCGATGTGGTCCACGTCTCTGATACAGGTGATGTTGACGGTGAGCTTTCCGCTCAACGGTTTTCTGGCGTGTTTCGGGGTATTGATGATCTCGAAGTCCTTGGTGATGTCCTCGGCGTTGATGTGCATGTTCTGGTACTTTCTGAGCGCCTTGTTCAACAATTGGATCCGCTGGTCCAGCTCCAAACGCCCGCCTTCGGCCGCGTTGGACAGCGACTTGTCGCCGTCCATCAAGTACAAGTGCGAGATCTTCTCGTTGGCCTCCCGGTACTGGTTTTCCACCTGGAGCTTGAACTGGAGCTGCTGGAGCATGTGTTGGATCTTGTGGCCCAACGAGGGACAGTCATACTTGATCAAATCGAACCGCGAGTACACCGGTCTGGGGGCGTTGGCGGCGGCGGCGCCATTCTTCTCGGGGGACGCTGGATCATTGTTGTTCTGTCTCTGGAGTGTGACTTTGGCCAAAGTCTCCGTCAAGTAATCAATGTTGCTCTGAGTCTCGCGGATCTGGGTGTTACATCTTTGGATCACCTCGGTGTTGGTGGTGTTCTTTTTCAACGCCTGGAAGCCCTGGATGAGCTTACGCTCCCGATCGATCTTGGCCTTGATATCGTTTAGCACGTCGTTGGAGGCCATGCTGGAAGAGTCCCGTGCGCGGTGTCAGGTGATGGGGGATCAGGTGATATGTGACGAGTCTGACGACAGATGAGCTGTTTTTGTTGATGAGTCGCTGGGGGGTCGGACAGGACTGGTGGGCGGCAGTGGGTGGACGGGGCGCTTGGTTTGTTGTCGAATTTAAGGGTTGACGGCCGTCACGTGAGGTTTTAAAACGCGAAAAATAGAAAGTGGGCAGAGCGCGCTACCATTTGGAAAGAAGGAAGGAGGAAGGGAAGGGAGAGGAAAGGAAAGGAATGGGAAAAGGGAGGGAAGGAGGAGGAAGATCGAAGGGAAATAGATGTGAATTTGAAGGAATTTGAGAAATTTCAGGGGATTTTCTCGTGTTTCAGAAGCATTTTTTTCCAGGAAATTAGAAGCGAAAAGAAAAAATAGGTTAATTCAGATGTATTCTACAAATAAGATTAACTATTGAAGTAAGAAATTCCGTCCAATTTTCCTTTTCCATTTCTTCTTGCAAGAATAAATAAATACCCTTTTGGCATTAAACTTTGCAACAAAGCAAAAGATCCGATCTTCAAAGTCACTCTGTGAAACGGTTGCGAATTCCTACTATACTCTTGAATGCTCAACGTTCGCAATCTTGAACTGTTGGATCTTTGGAGTTATAAATAAATTAACACGTAATTTCACTATTCTTATCTGAATTTACATAAATTCATTCTCAATGAGTAATTTTTTAATCATTTGGCTTGACTAAACTCACTAGTTCTCACTGGTTATATTTCTCCTTCTTCAAATAAATATATCACAAATATTGAAAAATACTCCATGAGTGAAAAATACTCCATGAGTACTTATAGTAATCTCTTCTAGTCCATAAATATGATATCATCTCCACTAGTCCATGGATATAATTTTATCTCGACTTTCTTCTATCTCTTTCGTGATTTCTTTATCTTCCCTCTCCCTTTTTGTCATCCTACTTTCCTTTTTCTATCTTTCCTCATACCAATATTTCTAGATTCTTTAACTTCTCTCTTTTCTTTTTCTTGTTTTTTTATTACCTCCCATTTCTATTACATTTACCTTATTGCCTTCTTTATTAGTACTTCTTTTCTTTAGTATCTTTTCTGATTACCTTTTTCATTACACTCATCCTATTACGTCATGATTACTTTCTATTTACTGTTACAGCGACAGTTACAGTCCGGCACCGGACAGACATAATGCTTGGAGAACCACTCCTCCGCGTGGTGGGCATGGCTGCCGTGATTACAGCTCAAACAGAAACTGAACCACTCCCTGAATTTATTCTCAATTCTATTCGCAGCCAGTACTTCTGCCAACCTTTCAGACGGTTCCAAAGGCAAAGGAGTGCCCAATGCCAACAAGCAAATGGAACAGCGAGGAAGGGGAGCTCCACAATGGGGACATGCCTTGAAATCCTCGCTCTGCTCTTTATTAATGTTCATTTTGTTGAACTGTTTCAAGAGCACTTGCGCATTACTGTTATTGTTCACAAATGCCCCAGATCTCGACTTACTGATGTTCTTGTTGCACCGGATACATTGGAGATAGACCTGTTTTGGCGTGGCCTTGATGGTGGGGTTACCTGTATGGTTCTTGGAGAGTTTGGTGCGGGCAACGTCGAATTTGGCCCGGACCCCGAAAAGGCCCCAACTGTCCAATAACTGTCTATAACAGTCGACCCAGTGTTTGACCCTATTATCAGCAAAGTAGCGAGGACAGGCAAAAGCCGAGATTAAAGCGGCGGTCTGGACATCGCTGGTTCTATCGACAAAACTCTGCAATAAGTCGATACCTCTGGGGGTTATACCGGTCAAGATAAGACCCTCCAACTCTCCCTTGGTCACCACGGAATCCGCAATTCTGTTCAAGTAAACGTTAAGATCTTTATCTGACAAGAAACGAAGCGCAACCCCCAATCTCTCTCTGAGTGGTAAAGAATGCTCGTCCAAAACGTCCCACCAATCGTTATCGGCTATGAATGCAAAAATGGCCCTCAAGTATGGATCGTCCAATTCCAGCGCCATTTTCCGACACTGGTCTTTCCAGGGACTGTTGACGTTGGAGGTCTTATAAGCCAAGTAGCCCGCTACTGCTGTCGACATGATTCTCAACCGTTCCTTCTTGGCGTTGGCCAAGATGCCTATGGCTTTGGGGACGTCTCCGTGGAAAACGGCCCAGCCAGCTGCTTTTTCGGTGTATCCAAGTGAGATCAAAATGTTGAGTTTTTCATCGAATTCAGCATCGGTGAGGTACCAGCCACTAACAATAAGACAGAGCTTTCTTTGGGCTTTTCTCTCACTATTGCTGGGGATGCTGATTCCGGCGGTTTTGGTTCCCTTGGACGAAACAATCGATTTCACCGCAAACGAGAACCATTGGTCTGTTAAAGTCTCATTGGAGTCTTTACCGGTAGTTCTATTTTGACCCTCCAATTCCTCGATTCCCTTCCAGATTCCTAGCACTCCCTGGTACCCCAAGTCTATGCCCTTAGAGACCATGGTGCCCTTATCGAGCGACTTCTTGGCCAAGGAGAGCCATTTCCAGGTATTTCTCAAAAAGAGCTGGTTGTCCAAGAAATTCAATTCTTCTAGCACTCTGATATTCTTATCACACTCCACGCCGTACCCGTGCTGGGCCCGCTTGCGGATGGTGGTACAGATGTCGTTGGTGACGACGTCCATGGGGTCAAGGAATTCTGTTAAAGGAATGAAGTCTTCTTCGAATTCATCGTTGTAATCGTTGAAAAGCTCCTTATTGGCCATCACACTCTCTTCGTCCACCATCGAGTCCACGTCCTCCGACGACCCCGTCCGACTATACTTCCTCAAGTCGCCGGAAATCGTCATATCGTGCATTTTCGCAGCCGATAATTGCTGCAAAACTGGCTTCTTCTGGTGGTCTTCTTCGGACATGAAATGGGTCATTGTGCCTTCTGGACCCGTTATGGAGAACTCGTTGTAGGAGTTGAAGTCCATGGACTCGATACACTCAACAACTGGCATTTTGAAGACAGAACCAGACTGTCTCATACACACGAAATTGGTGGAAGTATTGGACCGGAGGTCCGGGGTATAGTCGAAAGAGACCACTCTTTCGTAATCGGTCTTTGCGTCGAGCACCAAGGCCACGAATAGCGAGTCTTCGTTCTGCTTGTACAATTGTGACGACTGCAATTTCAAGCTTTGGAGCACCGTAGGATCCTTTTTGGCCTTATAAGTGCTATCAGCACTGTCTCCAGAAGCCGGAACAACACCCGTCTGCCACCTCCGGATCAAGTCTCCGTTGAAAATGGCCAGAAACTCGCCCTTACGGATCGTAGAGTATCTGACACACGGATTTTGGTTCTTTCGACTAGAACTGTCACTCAACAACTTGTGGAACTGGAGCACCGGCGACTCCAGAATGACGTTGGAAGCCAGCCCCGAGCCCTTGGCACGCGAGTTGCCGGCCAACTTCCGTCTATCCCACACCGCCACCGAGCCGTCCTCGCTGTAACTCTGGAAGTAATGAGGCATGAAATGGTCAATTGTCAAGCCATTGGTGTATTTCGATGCCATCTGGAACACCGGCTGGTCCAGCCGCAAGTCGATCTCGCGCAAGAACTTGTAGGACCCACAGAGCAAGCTGCTTTCGTGCTCCGGGTAGAATACACTGGATACTATCGCTTCGTTCGATACATAGGTGTTGATAGGACGCTTGATGTGGTCGTTGGTGCTGGTACGAGAATAGTGCTCCACGTTCCAGATCTGCAACGAGTTGTCCTGGCGGCCCTTGTCGAACCCGGCCGCCACAAGGTTCTTGTTATTGAAGGAGATCGTGTTGCACGGTCTGCTTTGTTTGGGTCTAAGCCTAAGAATGGAGGACGTGGGCGAGCTCACGTCAAAGATAGACACTCCGCCGTTAACCGAGCCCACCCCCGCGATGCCCTTGAGCACGGTGGAGTACGAGGAGCATTGGATGTTTTCGAAACCGGAGCGGCTGTTGAGTTTGATGAGCTCGTTGGTGGCCTTGCCGGGATCCTCGTGATTTGTTTGGTAGAGGAGAACTTCGTCTCCGGTGGGATTTACCGCGAAGAACTGCTGCTCGTACCCTTCGTCCCAATTGAGGGCCCTGACGATGGATCCGGTCATGATGGGGTGTTGAATATGGTGGAGTCTCGTTAATATCGTGTTTGATCACGTGAGGGGTTAGGTAAGCAGGATGAAGATTGATGAACTGAAGAGGCGAGTTTCTAACATATTCATAGAATAGTAGACTATTCACAACTCTCTAGTATCTGCAAAGGCTTTTGAATGGCAGCTGAAGTCCATTTTGATTCTCTATTTCCCTTTCTATCGTTGTGGTGGAAAATTATGAAAAATTGTGATTACGTAATCAACATAATCTTATCATGATTGACTTCAGTCAAACAACTCTATTGAAGTTATAAATCTCATTAAATCTCAGGATTATGGTATTCTTCACGTAATCGGATATCGTTCCCTCTAGATCTTTACAATTGCTTTTCTTCAGGTAAACGACGAATTTCATCCAGAACGAACTTACGTAATGACCCTATTCCCAATCTTATAATTATCGTTCTTGCTTTCCTCCGCTGAATCTCTGGCGCTTCAACTTCCCGAAGGAGTGCTTATCCTCATGCGGTAATTTCCGTCATAACTTCAGCACGATTACGCTTTCATAGCCCCGATGTCGTGGCGTTCCCAATAATTTTCTGTAATTACAGTATGGGCCCATATTATCACACGATCTTCAAGGGATGAAGGTACTGAAACGAGAGAAGCTGCAAATCGGATGGAATTGAATAGAACGACTTTAGAACGTAAATGTCACTAGTGTTATTTATCTCAATTTGAAGAGTAATACGGAATTATCTAGTGAAAAAATTCTCTGATTTCTGTACTTTTTCGTAGTGTAAGATCCATAAATCCGATTTGAAATCAATTTCATAGTACACCTCCAAATCAATTGTAAATCAAGTATGAGCTAATACTATAATTATGAATCAAGAGTATAGTTTTTACCCATTGGAGTATACACAGTTGAGCTTCAATTATTGACTTCACATGCTGCCTATTGCTAGCAATTTTATTAGTAATAACGCTTGCTCATTCCGGAAGACAGATAATCCGATTGCTCACCAATATAGAGGTGCTCATATCTGTTGCTTACTACATTATCAGAAGAAGTTAATATGTGTTGCTTCCCTCCTTCAAGGTTCGAGTCTGGACTTGGCCAAGAGCCCGTAAAAGCGGTATTCGCCGATCGAGGGCTCCAAACAGCTAATTAGAGTACACACTACGGGCATTCTTATTTTGCGACAATGTCTCGTTCCATAGCTAATCCTCCTAATTCCATCGAATCCAGGCTTCAAAAAGTGAGCTAATTGAAGATCTGAAAAAGCCGTACGCTATCTTCAATTTCTAGAATACTTCTAGAATACTACTAAAATATTCATAGATATTTCTTTTGCTTGACTTGGACTTATCTCTCGTCCTCTAGCCTTGCTTTTTGCTGACCTGCACCCCGTTTCCTCGAACTCGCTAACCTTACTCTACGTTGCGTACATCCACGCCAAAACCGTTTTTGAGGGGATGAGAGGAAAATATGCTCGGCCAGTGAAATTCGAGACTTTAAAGCTAAAAGGGGAATATGAAGACTTACAAACTAGGAAAGAATATTGAAGAAGGCTTAAGGTCTAATATTGGAACCAACACTTAAGACTTGACTTAGTTTCTATAGTGAATTCTTTGTAGATGTTCAATACTGACACTGACCTTGAATCTTGGTTTTAGTTTCTATATTGAATTCTTTTTAGATGTCCACCACTGTATCTTTTGAGATGTCCAATGGTGTATATTTTCGAGATCGGTCTTAGTAATCCTGGCATGTGTCTCTTCATATTGTCCTTCAGTTCTGTACGGTTCTTTATTTCATCTCTTATTTTCTACACCCCCATCGCTTCAGTTTACGAGGCTTTACTCCTACCTTATTTCTTTTCTCAGAATTTTCCGGCATATTTCTTTTTCAGGCTTCCTACTCTCTACAATTGATCCACCTTCCTCGACTAATGAACTTTACGATCTAGCATGTCTCCCCCTCCCTTCTCTTTCTCATTTCTGTCTCTTTTTCTTTCCTTCTTTCCCTTTTCTTTCTCTTTCTGTAATCGCAACTTTAAGCCATTGCACTTGAGCTCGTTTGGTCTGGACCCAGATCTCCCCAGATCATGCAGACCGAGCACTATTGTTCAGGACGCCACCAATAGTTGCATCCCGAGCCAGGACGGATTTCCTGCAGCACAGCCCGGTGAAAAATTTGAAAAATCCTGCAGATAGGTCTTAAGCCCGGAGATGACGTCGAGGCGATGGAGGCAAAGGTTAGCGAAAGTTAAAATCGAGAGACAGTGACAGTGTCAAGAGTGAAGTTTTTTCGGGGAGAAGAAGAAGGTGAACTGTCAGTAAGAAATTTAAAGAAGAAGGGGACTTTCGATAACTGTCACTCTGGAGAATTACAGTTCTCTACGGAGAAACACACCGAAAAGTGACGTCTTGTAGACAATTAGCGACATATTGTAGGACCATTATGCTTACTTTGTTAGGCAAAAATCAGAGCCTCGAGGTTTGATAGGCTCGGAAAGTTCCGCAGTCTAGATCTTCCTGCCAGATCGGGACATCTATAATGCCCCATCGGGTTAAGTGCTAGTGTGCATCGATATGGGCGGCGGCCATCGTTGCGAACCTTGGCTGCGCACAAAATTTGCGTTGCAGCCGCTTTTGCAATCGATCTAGACCGATGCAAAGGCAAAAGAAACAGAATCAGATGGAACCAAACGAAAGTATATAAGACGTCAGAGATCCTGGTTCAAAGGCCAGCCATCACACTCACTCAAATCCACACCAAATCAGCTGCTTCACTCTCTTGCACTGGTCTTTTGTATACTCCTTCCTTTACGTATACCGACAAATTACAGAAACTTCTAACCCGGTTTTTCACTCCCTAAGACCGTCGAACAGAACTTCTACCACTTTCATTACCCCCATTACTTTCGTGGATACTCTCCCTACTCAGTCTAACTCCCCCAAGTGACCTTTTCCAGCTCACTTCCCTTCCTTTCCCTTATTATTTCACATAAAATGCTTTCGCAATATTTTCTCGCTGCCATCGCCTTTTCCATGGCTGCAGCCGCTCCAGCCAAGACCTGTTCGCTTCCAACCGACGGAGATATCGTCAAGATCGCAGGTGCTAACAATAACGGCTGGGCCATGAGTCCAGACCAACAGTGTACCGCCGGTAACTACTGTCCTTACGCTTGTCCCCCAGGAAAATTGATGGCCCAATGGGACCCTTCTGCCACCTCCTACACCTACCCACAATCGCAAAACGGTGGTCTCAAGTGTAACGACGACGGTACCGTCTCCAAGCCTTTCTCCGACAAGCCATACTGTGTGGACGGTGAAGGCACCGTGCTGGTCAACAACAAGGCCGACTCCGACGTGGCTTTCTGCCAAACCGTCTTGCCTGGTGACGAATCGATGTTGATTCCTACCACCATCTCCAACGGTAACACCGAGACCATTGCCGTGCCAGGTACCGACTACTGGGCCAGTACCTCTGCTCACTACTACATCAACCCTCCTGGTGTCTCCGCCAGCGACGGATGTGTCTGGGGCTCCAAGGACAAGGCCCAAGGTAACTGGGCTCCTTACGTTGCCGGTGCCAATGTGGACAACAACGGTAATTCTTTCATCAAGATCGGCTGGAACCCCAAGTACATTGACGACTTCGATGGCAAAAAGCCTTCTTTCGGTATCAGAATCACCTGTTCTGGCGGTGACTGTAACGGATCCAACTGTGAAATCGACCCTTCCAAGACCGGTTTCAACGGTGTCTCCGGTGACAGCAGCGGTAACTCCGAAGGTGCTTCCTACTGTGTGATCACTGCCAAGGACAAGAGCGATGCCAACATTGAAGTCTTCTCCGTTTAAGGTGAACTGGTTATATTCTCTGTTTAAAGTTTTAAAATGATTTGCTCAGTTCACGGATTTGAACTGACTATCATCTGGTTTCTGGTTTGGATATTATAATTTCTCTCTCTTCGTGTTCAAAAGCACTATTCTTTCGGTTATAACGTTTCATATTCGGGGGGTCTCAGACCCATTTGCTAGGTTGTATATAGAAATTGCAAGGTTAAGTTAAATGATGTAGAATTATCGAAAGAAATGAAAGAACGAGATCTCTTTCTTTGATAGGATGAATTTGGAAATCCTGTGTGATCTAATAGATCTGGAAAGCCACTTCTTTAGTCCTTCTAGAGCCATTTTCTTTAGTCACTTCTGGAAGATGCTGAGATAGAAATCTTGGACAGTAATCTCGGAGATAATTGGAACGGTTAGTGAGACTTGAAATGAGCTCTAAGATTGAATGTAAGGATAAACGGAGTTGATCAACGACGGAATAAATGACGGAATGAATGACGGGATTGTAACGTAGAATGAATAGTAATATAACGAAGAAGGATAAATAATAGGATTTTAATGTAAGAAATGAATGGTCTCTAATTAATCAAATCCCGGGCGAAAAGAGGAACGCCAAGATTAATCGGACTCGGACTCTGCTTCATTTTATTTAGTGAAAGATCAGTTTAACTAATTGGAATTTTTAATGGAGAATAGATCTACTGGTCTGGATTTTTGAACAGTGAACTTCTTGACTGGAGAAGAAATTACCTGAGTAGATATTCTTTATGGAAATTAAATGAGTAGATATTTTCCATTGGTGAAAATATCGCCTTTTCTTTAGATCAACCATCTCAGCCAGTTAACAAACTCGAACCCGAAGCTTCAAATCTTACCAGATCTTTTCATCCATCGATATGTAATGATTACTCACTTTTACTAATATTCACATGAATTGTTTGCTCTCTCTTAATTAACTAATCACATGAAGTCTCTTAAACTTAAAATATAAACCTTAGACCTTATTAGGAAAATTGAATTCTAAGCCAAGCCTAATTCATGAAAATTAGCCTAGGATGTTTAGATCGTCCCCAAGGATTGTCTCCAAGATTAGTTCATTTTTGCCGTGCATTGATTTTGAGCTTTGACTCGGTCTGTTCAGAGCCATGATCTTCCCGCGCTAGCGGATTACGTGTACAAAGAGTGGGACTGTTGCTATCAAGAAGGATAAGGCACAAGTAAGTATAAGATTAGGCTCTATTAGAGTAAAATATGGGTTAAAATGCTCACATTCTATCATAAAATCGGAGTATAGGTTTCAAAAGCTTGTATCTTATCAGATGATAGAAAAATGGCTCTAGACTTGTGTCTCGGATGATGGAAGTATATTTTATGGCACATGCATCATATCATAAGATTGAACGATATATTTGGAGGCTAGAGCATTCGTTGCTAAGGTACAAGGCTCAAGTCTCCAAATTTGCTGGTGATACTTCCATAAAATAACTAAAACTTGACGAGAACTGACAATTCATACGAGCGAGAGACTCCCACAGAGGCGGTGTTCTCTGTTAAACGAACCTGATCGTAGACCGCGTTGCAAATTCAGTTTCCATCGTAAATTAAGCTAACACACTGATGATTATTTTTTCAGTGTTCACGATCATAGCTCACCAAGTCGAATTCGTTTCAAGGGTGCAAAACCTCGAGAAGAAAAAATATAGATATCTTCATTTCCGGCCTCATCATAAAATACAGCGAAATCTTATCTTTCACTTCCGACTTATTCTAGAATTCAGCATAAAATACAACAGGATCTTATCGTCCATTTCCGACTTATTCTAAACCTCAACATAAAATACAGATCCAACCTTCCATTTCCGACTTATTCTATAAAAATACTATTTTATAGACTTCTGATAGCTGCAATAATTTTTTGCGATCCTTACTCTAATCTTCTTTACGATGCGTTCACACTGTGGCAGATATTTTAGTAAATACTCTTACGGTATCAAGGGAAGTTATAGTCGGTCGCCCGCCGCACTCTTGCGGGTTCCATGCTTTAGATTGGCTTACATTCCGGAGCTTGGCATCGCATTCTCGGGTATTTTATACCAAATCCATTATTTTAAAAATTATTTAGCATGATCGACAGCCACTTTGGGGCGCGTGTCTATACGGCATGACGGACTTTAGATCCTCCGGTATCGGTGAGACATAGGAGAGGATAGAAGAAATGGAGGTAGGGGTAGAGAACGGGGATGGAGGGAGCAAAAGCCGACTTCTCGAAAAAGAGATTTGGATTAATTTTATGAACTGTAATGGAAATATATCGTTGGTGAAAATCGCTTTAATATCCGAATTAATTGGTAGTATAGTGAGATGTATTAAATGCCAGAATACCTAGAAAATGTGGGTTAATTAGCAAAATACGTCGAAATGTTTATTAATTAGCAAAAACAGAAAATGTTAAGTGCCAAAAGTGCTCATAGATCAAGAACCAAGCCATAAAATACCTAGAGTCCGAAGTAAATGGGGATTTGAGTGAACATGCGAGCTACTAACAGAATTTCTACAAATGGTGAATGAAAGCAAATCAAATGATCGAGTGAATAACAAAATTCTCACTACGGCGAATGACAGCAGTGAAGTATCATGAAAAGCCTACTAAATTTATGACCAAGGTTTGAATACTATACTAATATTGTGAAATTGTTAAGAGAGAAGTCAAATGACTTAAAAAGCTACTCAAAATGGTGGACTATGGGCTGAATTTCCCATCTCATAACTTCGAGCAGAACAATTACTATTAACTGAGCCTCATCTTAGCATATTCCATATCAGCTACAATGGTCTGTTAATTGAGAAACAGAATTGAAGCTGTGTCCACTCAAACCTCCGTTACTTCAGCCTTTAATAATATTAAGTTATAAGTGATTCGATCTTTATTATTAAGCTTAAGTGATTCTTTCTTCGAAATTAAGCTAGATTGATTCCATCTTCAATGTCAAGCCATCGGTCATCCTAACTTAATATTATTAAGCTATGAATTATTTTATCCTTGATAAAAAGCCGTGGTGATTCTTATAGCTTTCAATTTGCATACAATAAAAGCTATTGGTTTTGCATTGAACTTTGATTTACTGATTTCGACATATCAAGAACAACTGAAGATGATATTGAGCTAACAGACCAACCAGCCCTTCAATACATAAACAAAAAATTCTGTTGATAATATGGCTTCCTTTCTTCTATTACTGTTTTTTAATGGCTTACTTCTCCTTCATAACTAGATAATATGGCCTGATATTTCTTCTCTTCCGTCGGGCTGTTCCTTCCTGGCGAAACCAACAACGATACAATTCTTTCTTCCAGAAGAATTTTTCCAGGATGTTTACTTGCTTGAAGTGACTCGGCCGTACTAGATACTGGTGGTTTTCTTAAAGTCAGAAATTCCGTGCATTATCATGATCACATTACACATGTATCAATTGATATTGATGAATCATTTTTCAGTATTCATTATACACTTTTTTCTACAATCGAATATTCTTTGATGATTTGCTCTTTGACATAACTGTATTTCTACTTCAAATGTTCTTTGATTACTTTATATTATTTCATAATTCTAATTGTTCTTATCTAATTTGTTCTTATCCTTTGGTACTTGTTATATGCTTCTCATTCTTCAATATCCTTCTCTTCAATTCTTTTTCTTCTTTCAATCACCGATCTCGTTATGTTCCCCTTACTTCTTCGATAATTTTTTTCGTCTTTTCCTTATTCCTCGATATTTTCTGTCCCTTTCCTTATTTTTTGCTATTTTTCTGATATATACTATTCCTTATTCTCTCACTTTCATACCTTTCCTGCTCTTTCTTTTACCCTGATCATTTTTTCCACTTCTACAAGATTACGAATATATCTATAGATTAACAGATAAATGATGAACTATTTTATACATGGGGATTTGGGGAATGTTTAGTTCTTGAGATGCATTAGATTAACCCACTAACAAGGTTTCATCATCGGTGAAGTCGTAAGTAGGAATTTCCAAGTTTAATGGGGCTGGACCTCTTCTGATTCTACCAGAGATATCGTAGTGGGAACCGTGACATGGACAGAACCAACCACCGAAATCACCAGCTTCACCGATAGGGACACAACCCAAGTGGGTACAGATACCCAACATCACCAACCATTCAGGCTTCTTGACACGGTCGTCATCGGTTTGAGGGTCTCTCAACTTGGAGACGTCGACCTTGTTGGCTTCATCGATTTCATCTTGGGTTCTGTGTCTGATGAAAACGGGCTTACCTTGCCACTTGACAATAACGTTCTTACCTTCTGGAATGGCGCCCAACTTGACTTCGACCTTGGCCATGGCAAGCACATCGGCGGAGGCGGCCAAGGAACTGAGGAAAGATTCGACGGTAGACTTGGCACCGGCAGCACCCAACAAACCCATGGAACCGACCATGAAGTAGGTGAAGTTTCTGTTGGTTTCGGCGTTTCTCTTGTTCAAGTAGGTGGAGTAGTCTGGGTGGTCGTAGTTGGAAAGGGAGGAGGCGGTAGAGGACAAAGCTCTAACAGAACCTAGAAGTTAGTATTATGATAGAAGGAGGGAGAATGAACAATGAATGATGATGAAGAAGAGTGAAAGAATTGGGTCCATGATGATAGAAAGAATGAGGAAACAGAAGTAGAGAGTATCAGAAATCATGAAGTTCGAATGAGAAAAGAATAGGAATGGTGGAAACTGAGGAGGATCAATGATAAAAGAACTGAAACCTTGTAACGAGTCACAAGATGGGAGTCTGTCAATAAGACCAGTTTTCATTGGAAGCAACGATTATGACGCTTTATTTCGGAGTTATCAGCCTATTGTTGATGACTAGTCATACTGACAAACAAGCCGAATCACCCTTCCGAACAGAATCAGATCGGTGACCTCCATTTATAATCTCCTCTTTTATGATCTGTCACATTATGAGACTCCGTATATCTGTCACTTTGTGACCTCCGCTCCTGTCACCACATTTCCACACTCATTCAAGTGACTCGTCACATTCTCCTCAAGTTCTGTAATCCGATTCCTGCTGCAATCCTCTTCTTTCCTAATTCTGATTCTCTCTGAAGTTCTGTCACTCTTTCTATTTCTGTAATTCTTTCTATTCTGTGATACCTTGACGCTGACTATTCATGCTATTATTTCTTCACTCTTTCATTCGTTCTTCATTTTTGTTGCTAATTATGTCTGCCGGGCGGCAGACAATTCTTGACGGGTGTCTGCATGGTACTTACCTCTCATACCTAAACCATTTCTCAACGATCTGAATGCAAGCGAAGACATTTTGATTATGTTGGTTGCAGTTGTAATGAAAATTTGTTTAAGTGCTTGAAAATCGTGTACAGGTTCTAATGGTTTTTTCCGCGCTGGTGATTGGCCAAAAGACATATCACGTGGCCGAAGGTCGCGTGATATGAATAATCCGATAATTAGCAAGTTTTAGACATAGCTAAGGTCTTCGAAAATGTTTCAAAAGATGGGATATCATCTGAGGGGTATTGGGTAAAACAGAAGGATTGTGTTTGTATTGTGATTGTGAATGAATTTTTCAATTCTCTCTTCTTTTCATGAAAATATCTTGAATTATTGTGTTGCGACATTTCTGGCAGAAGACGACATTTTTAGCTATACAATTTGACGACATCCACTTTGCTGAACTAAAGGAACGCAAAAATCCAATTGCTCTCTTTTTAAAAAACGGGTGATATAACTATAATTCTATGAATTGATAAAAAGGCACATTTTGGGTTTTTCTGTTGTTATCAATTAATTTTGGAAGATTTATATTTATTTCTGTTACTATGAATTAATTGTATAGACCCATGTTAAATATCACAATTGCTGTGAATTAATTGTAAAATCTATCCAAATTGGTTCCTCTGGATTTCTATTATTAATATTTAATATCTCAATTATTTATGAAGCTTTTTTATTTCTATCACAGATCAATTAATTAGTATTTTCTCCACCAATTATCGCCGTTTTACAGCTTTATTATCCACATTCTACACTTTCAAAACATCTATTTTCTGCCATGGCTTCCGTATTTTGACTGAAGACTTCTGTATTAAATTGTTTCAATATTCATTTCAAAATTCATTTCTGTTCAGAGCATCTCCAGCTTTATATTTACTTCCCTTGTCGGAGACCTGCTCCTTCTATAACTAGCCAGCCTGTTTGTGAAATACCTTGGCACCTTCTATAACTAGCCATTAGCCTGCGCAAATACCTTGGCTTATTCTACCTTAAGCCGAATCCAGCACTATCATTGACCGCACGAGTCACTTTATCCACTAAAACCTCTTTGCTCTTGTAATTATAAAGAGCTAATTCGTTGAAACATGTATGTGCAAGTGGAAGTTTGCCAGCATCCTTCCCTGCCAAACTGATTTTGAACGTCATGTTCTGGAGTCCCGTAGCCGGAACTCGATCGGATCCAGTGACAAATATAAGAAATTTCTTTCTTTGATGAAGGTCAATTTCACTGAAATATTCCCAAAACCAAGTAATTAAGTTGGAATTGATCGCTTCCTCACGGCCTCCGTTCCAACCAACGTATACTGTAATCGATTTCAAGATATCGACATCGATACTTGAATCTTCATTGCCACAAATCAAAAGCTGGATTTCTTCAGGCAGAAAGAGTGAAAGTCCGTTTCCACCAATCACTTTTGAAAAACCCCTGTTGAACGCATCTAACTGGGGTTTGATACCATCTTTGATGAAAAAATCACAATACTTTTGAATATAATGGTCTCTATTCTCTTTGGTCACTTGCAAATTTCTTCCGTTTTTGACCAATTCAGCATGGTGTGCTTTGCCGAAAATATCGTGATAAGATACCTCGAATGTAAATTCCAAAGATTTCAAAGTTTCATCGTCATAATCTTTCAATTCCATGAGATTTTTGTATGAAACCGGAAACAATTGTTCATAATCGAGTAAACCCACACTTTTCCCTAACAAAATCTTATATATAACCATTGGGAACTTCAAGTCTAGAATCGTCGAATTATAAATAGCCAATCCCATAATCGCCCCAAATAGATAATACATTTCGAAATCTTCAATTGGCTTGACATTGAACCAAAGATAATTGGAATCTTCCACATTGTATAGCATTCCAGTTTCAGCACTGAAAATACCTTTCGTTAATAATGAAAACCATTCCTTTTTGAGACCTCCGGCATCAACACCAGGCTCGTTCAAAAACTGAACCCGGAGACTTTTCTTCAAATTGTTTGGGTTATTTTTGATGCAGTGAATGGAATCTTGGACAATATTCTCCCTTCTAACCCTCACTCTGAGATACATATCAATAGCAATTCTCTTATCCAAAGAATTGATAAATGCTTCTTCGGCTTTTCTCTCCATTTGTCTGCGTGCTTCATACTCCAAAATCGAGATTTTGGAACCCAACGAAATCAAAAATGGATATTGACACAAATAGAAAGCTACTTGATGAGAAGCCTTGGTGCCATGGATATATTCCAATACTGCTTGTACCTCATCCACTTCTGGTGAAAAACTTGCTCTTTTGGATTTTCTGGTATTTTGCCATGAATCAAAGTCCAATTTCATATTGACAAAATCAATCAAAGAGTTGTAGAAATTACTCACGGGAACTTCCGTAGTTCTAACTGAATTTGCCTTGAAAAATAAGGATAGAACTATGGCCGCAGTCTTGATATGCCAGTCGTTACCATACTGATAAAGTTTGATTCTGATATCTGAGAGTTTTGTCGATTTGGATCTCGATATTGGTTGCGACTCGAGAGGTTCTTCGGCGTCGAATCTTTCCTTAATTGTCCAATTCTCCATATATTCCAAATCTGTAGGATGGACCGAGTTATTGATCGGTCTTGCTTCCAATCGATCCAATGACTTGTTCAAGTACTTCCGTAAATGGAAAGTTATATAAAGGTTAATCAAATCAATTTTGTCGTTAAAATCGGATTCTGACATTTTGGAGAACCAACAGGCAATATAATTCGCAGGTTTTGAGGATTCACTTGAAGCTAAGATTCCCAAACACCGCTTGAGCACATCATACGATAAGGTTCTGATTTCAGGCAGATCCACCATCGATTGGATTTTTTCAGTGCCCTTGATACTCAAAGATCTGGCCAAAAAGGGGATTTCCAACAAGATAAGCACCCATAAGAACGATCTCGGGTCCTCGCTTTGAGCGTAGAGTCTTTTGCTCAATTCGGAGGCGCCTCGCAAGCAATTGTAAAGTGGTCTCTTGGTAGGAAGCCCGCAGAGCAATCTAAACACATCTTTGATCTCCTGATAATTGATATTGGCCGTGGAGTAATGGGCATGTTTGCTGGCCTTATTGATCCTAAAAGACTCGTTCAAACACGAAAACGACCGGAACGACTCGTACATGTAGCTGGAGAGTGGTTCGAAGACTCGGTGGGTCGATTGATTGCTGTTGGCGGCTTCAGTAAGGCACGAATCGAGCAATTGACGGACGTAGCCATAGGAAACGGGAGGAACCGAAGGCTTCTCGTCTTGGGGACGCTGGGAAAGCACATTGGTGGTATTGCAAACAGAACACCTGAACTTGCGGGCCTTGGAGGGGGAGGAAAGAAGCGTGGCACAGCAGGCACAGGGATGGAGAACGAAGCTGCTGGAAGCTCCGGAGGAGCTGGAAGCTTTGGAGGCGGAGTTTGAATTAGCAGAGATTGACTTTGAGTTCGATGAGTTCTTTAGGTTGGCAGTTTTCTCATTTTTTGATGCTGTTTCTTTGGTTGCCGCCGGGTGTTTTGCTTGTTTTGCTTGTTTTGAGGCTGAATTTGGGCCGATTTCGCTCGTTTTTGCTTCTTTGGAAAGCTCTTTCTGGTCTGGAGGTTTCTGTGGTTTCAGAAACTGGTTCCACGCGTGTTGCTTCGTCTTGGTGCCCTTGACGGTCCGTTGGATCAACATGGTGTGTACAAATAAATAATCGGCTGCAAAGTGCGAGAAAAATAAGGAGGGACAAATGAGGAAGAAATAAGGAGAAAAGGAGGGGGAAAATTAGGGAAGGAAAGGGGACGAAAATGAGGTGATCTGGAAATGATAGGGAGATATGGCGGGAGAAATGGTGGGAGATATTGTGGGAGATATTGTGGGAGATATTGTGGGAGCAATTGGGGAGAAGGAGAGGGATTATTGGGGAGAAGGAGAGGGATTATTGGGGAGAAAGGGGGACTCTTTAGGGAGGATGAAGGGATGATTCGTGCTGGAATTCTGCGGGCCGCGCGGGACGTGGTACGCGAGAGCTGGCGAGAATTAGGGAGAAAGAATAGGGAGAAAAGGGAGGGAGAATAGGGAAAAGAATAAGGAGACAATTAAAGGGAAGCAAGGAAATAAGGAGAGAAGTAGGGAGATTAAAGGAATGACAGTTATTTGTTAGAGGGTTAATGGTGTGACTGATGGTTCTTTCTTACGATATCGTGGCTGGTGCGACCGTTGGCGATGCGTTGGGCGATGGGGCGTAGCGAGGCGCAGTGATAGCAAGTAAGTCGGTAATCTCAATCAGCCAAAATTAGTACTGAGATTATGAGAAGATCGTTTAAATAGGGGTAGGAAGGTGTATGGGGATGGGAGGAAGGGGAAAGAGGAAAGGGGAGGTTTATGGAGGTGTTGCTAGTAAATTGGGGTGTAAAGAAGCGATCAATGGGAGTTATCTATAAATTTTTAGTGAGAGTTTATTTATAAATTTAAACGAGATCAATGAAGGGACGAAGTTGGAATGGAAAGTATACGAATTAGGTAAGTAGTGAAAATTGAGGAGAATTGAAGGAAGATCATTGAAATTAGTGAAATGAAGGGAATTACTTGGATCAATCAACAAAACGGAGATAATTGAAAATATTGTATCTAAAGGAAGATAATTGACATCATTAATAGCTAATATTAATTGGAAACGGAGTTGACCATATTTCATAATTGATATCAGTGAGGTACCATATTCAAATCGAGTCCATCGTGAGTTCATTTGAAGAAACAAATTATGGATTATTATCTATATCTGTTACTGTAACTCTCCGGTAGCTTGCTCCATATTTTCGCTTATAACGATCGTATGACCATAAATCGGCTGTAGATTCTACTAGACTTTTCTGAGAAACTCCATTCAATCTATACGTCCCAATTTGAGTTCCAACTATAAGTTCTTCACTATATGTTTAAAATTACGAAACTAATGAAGGATCTATGTCCTTTAAGTATCTCTCCATTTAAGTATCTATGTCCTTTAAGTATCTCTCCATTTAAGTATCTATGTCCTTTGAGAATCTACGCTCTTTAATGTGTCTGTGTGAAAATATCTATCTCCCAAGAATCGTCCTTTAAATCTTTACGTTTTTGAGATTTCTGTCATTATTCTAAAATTCTCCTCTTCTTCCTCTTCTTCCTCTTCTTCCTCTTCTTCCTGTTCTTCCTCTTTTTCCTCCTCCTCCTCCTCCCCTTCTTTCTCCCTTTCCCTTCCTCTTCTTTCATTTCCCCGGATCTTACCCCCGCACTACCCTTCTTATCTTAACGCACAAACATCTTATCTGACACCATCTTGGTTCTTCTCTGGATATGATTCCTTCCACAAGGATCTTTCTCTCTTTCTTCACCTTCGGGCTTCTTAACAACATCCTCTATGTGGTAATTCTTTCCGCCGCCATCGATTTGGTCGGGGCGTCCACCCCCAAAGCGGTCGTGCTTTTGGCCGATATTATACCGTCGTTTTCGATCAAATTGACGGCTCCTTTCTTCGTCCATCTTCTTCCTTATCCTGTCCGGATCTGGATCTTGGTGGCGCTTTCCTCGGTCGGAATGTTGGTGGTGAGTCTTTCGGGTCTGACGGGCTTGAAAGTGTTTGGGATCATGTTGGCTTCTTTTTCGTCTGGATTGGGCGAAAGCACTTTTTTGCAATTGACCCATTTCTATACCGAACAATGGTCGATTGGAGGGTTTTCCAGTGGCACTGGTGGTGCTGGATTGTTTGGTAGTTTCTTATTTATGTTTATGACCAATGTTTTGGGGTGGCCGGTGTGGATAGTTTTGTTTTTATTTAGTATTGTTCCGTTTGGCTTCGTGGGGGTATTTTATGGCGTGTTGCCGGAAAGGGAGGGAGGCTATGAAGCAATAGGTGATCCTTCTGGCCATTTCGAGGGTCCTGGATCGTCTTTGGGCAATTCTAACAGCTCTTATAATGAAAATACTTTGGACTCTGAGGGTAATTTTACTGGTAATAATGATCCTTCTTTGGACTCTGAGGGTCAATTTACTAGCCTTTCCGAGGGCAATCTTCACCAAAATCCTTCTTTTGGTTATTCTGATATCAAGAAGATCGATTTTAGGGGCACTCTTGCCAAAATCCGGCCCCTTGTGCTTCCCTTCATGCTCCCTTTGAGTACTGTCTACATCTCAGAATACGTCATAAACCAAGGGATTTCGCCTACCCTTTTGTTCCCGTTGGAAGAGCTCCCATCGTGGCTCTTTTCCAGCTATAGAGACATCTACGTTGTCTATGGCTTTCTCTACCAATTGGGAGTCTTTGTCTCGCGGTCGCTGGTCAATTTCGGTGTCAGAATCAGAAACTTGTACTGGCTTTCGTTATTACAGTTTCTCAATGTGGTGATCACTTTGTTCCAGTCTGGCTACGATAGGCCTTTTGCGACAATTTGGCCACTTTTGGTGCTTATATTCTATGAAGGTCTTCTTGGTGGTTTCAGTTATATCAACACTTTCATGTCAGTGAGCGAAGAGGTGCCCAAATCGCAGCGCGAATTCAGTATGGGCGCGGTTTCAATCAGTGACAGTTTTGGAGTGGTGATGGCGGGGTGTATCAACTGGTGGCTTGAAAAAAGGTTGTGCGAAGGCCAGGTGACTAGGGGACGGGATTGGTGTATGGGGGGAAAATAATAATAAGAGAGTTAGGAAGTAATAGATAGTATTTGAAAAAAGTAATAGATAATTAAATATAAAGAAAGGACAAGAAAGCAATAAAGTAGGAGAAGAATTTAGTGAAGAGAATGTTAGTAAGGAAGAAAAAGATAATTAAGTTAGTGAAGAGAATATAGTTAGGTAATAATAGATAAATGTATCGAGATGGAGAGAATTCATTATATATGAAGCTTATTAAGAGTTTGCAGTGATAAAGACAGAATATAGGTAAAAAATGGATTTATCGTAATTTATTAGATTCGAGATACATGGGAGATTTGATATTTGCCACAAAATTGATTTCTGCACTGGAAGATGGTTTTATGTCGAGTATTATCGGATTTAAATAGGAGAGAAATCAATACCACATGGGCATCGTATTACATAATATATTACGTAAGTTATCTGTTTAAGTTTCTCTACTTTTTCAGCTAATGGTTTAGGATTTAACTATCATGAGACCAATAATTGACTTTCACTACCTTCTTGATGAATCCGTTTATAATTTGTCTAATTCACTCTTTTAACATTAAATAATCGGAGATCATCCACCCTCGCTTACTAATACATTACATAATCAATCTATTATCATCACTGATCCAATTATCTTATCAATCACCACATGTTCCTTCGTTCAGCATCCCACACCCCCAACCTTTTCAAAGCCTCATGGGCCCATAGACATCAATTGGCGCTCAGGCGCCAATTGGCAACTTCTCCCGGTGAAATCGCCTTCGTTTTCGATATAGACGGCGTCCTTCTCCGTGGATCCAAAGCGATTCCTCAAGCTTCCAAAGCCTTGGAGCTCCTCAACGACTACCAAATCCCCTTCATATTGATGACCAACGGAGGAGGTATCACCGAGCAGGCAAGAACCAACTTCATCTCGCTGGTTTTGGACGTTCCTATCAGTCCGTTACAGATCGTCCAGTCCCATACACCAATGAAAGCGTTGGCACACAAGCACGCGTATGACAGGGTGATGGTGGTGGGTGGGCCAGGCGATCTGGCCCGGGTTTGCGCTCAGGAATACGGTTTTCACGATGTTGTGATGCCCATTGATATTGTTAAAGAAACACCTTCTGCGTCTCCACACCACCGCTACACGGCGGAGGAGCTTGCAAAACACGCTAAGCCGGTAGATTTGACGAAGGCGATCGAAGCTATTTTGGTTTTTAACGACCCTCGTGACATGGGAACTGATATTCAGATCGTTTCCGATCTTTTGAACTCCGAAGGTGGCAAAATCGGCACCAAAAGAAACCCCGCGAAGCTCAAACACGCCGAGGAGCCGGCGGTGCCCATCATCTTTAGCAACAACGACTTTATCTGGGCAAACGACTACAACTTGCCCCGTTTTGGCCAGGGTGCGTTCCGGATGATTACAGAAAAATTGTATTCTGAGACCAACAGATTGAAACCGGACCAAATCTTGCACTCCACTATCATGGGCAAGCCCTTCAAGATCCAATACGACTTTGCCCACCACGTTTTGATCGACTGGAGACGCAGAATTCTCCTGAACACTATCGACAGTAATGAGCCTCAAATTCTACCAAATTTGGGCGAAGCTCCACAAAACTCTCCATTTAGCAAGATTTACATGGTGGGAGACAACCCTGAAAGTGACATCAAGGGAGCAAACGATCATGGCTGGGAATCGATGCTTTTAAGAACGGGAGTGTTTAAAGATGAGGACAAAAAATCGGCGATTGCATTGCCGACCGCGGGGATTTTCGACAATGTTTTAGAGGCAGTTAGAGACGCGTTGAGAGCGAATAGAATTCTTTAGAGAATAAAATGATTAATAGAATGATGAATAGGGGATTGTAGAGGATGGTTCTAAGTCACGTGACATGTATCGTGATATGGGAAGCGGTTTGGAGCTTTCTGGTCACGTGACCGTTTTCTTCGAGAAACCTTCGATTTTGCTTGATTGAAGCGGGAATTTCCTCCTCAAACTTCATAGCAGTAAATTAAAACTATCCAGTGTAGATGTGAGGAAGTCTCTTTGCTTTTTCTCTAAGTGTTTCAGTACGAGGAGGGTTTCCCTTTCTATTTCCATCACGTGATATCACGCATGACTCGAGATCTTCGGGAAAACAGTGTCTGATAATGCAGCGCGCTTACATAAGGTGGAGTCAGTTATACGAACTGTCTCGGCCGAAACGACCATGTGTTCGAAAATTGAAGAACAGAACTTCATTTCTAACACTTTTTCCCTTTGCCCGAGACATCATACAGTAACCTCAACACTTAATCCAGGAGTCTGTTGTTGGTGGAGTCTTCTGGGGGCTCTTTTGGTGGGGACAATCGTATCTGTTGGGTGTATGACACCCCACGTTACGTTGCATTTTTCTGCGCAACGGCGATTTTCATAACTGTTACCTGCGGTGGATCTATCGGTACAGATCGCATCTGAAAAGTGTTAGATATGGGGGGTTAAAGCTGCCGACAACGAAAACTGGTTGCCTTCGGAAGTGGTGTTGTATAATTCAACGCTTAGCTTGCAGTCATCGCTTGCAGTGAAGAAGTGATATGTAATGCTAGCCTAGCATGGCATATGTATGCTCCACCATGTATGGTCCATTTGGTGCGTTTTGGCATGGGAGGTCTGCAATCTATAGAAAAGAAGAATCAGCAGGTTTCAAAGTTATAAGAAAGGCCAACGGCAAAAGTTACTAGGCAGTCGAGCAAAATCAAGCAAAAATTGTGAAAAACACCGGATTCTAGCGCCTACTTCGTGATTTGAGAAGTTGGAACCCCTTCCCGATTAGGCGATTGTGCTGGGACAAAAACGCACCTCCAGGAGTTAAAGTTTTAAGAAATGCGCGCCCGCGGGATCCATGGACGTCCCTAACCTGTTACACGCAGGCTCGCTGCGAGTCAGCGCAATACAATAGGTTCTGGAATCTAAGTATTTTCCAGCAATGCAGCGCCCGCAACCTGTTGCGTCGTTATTGCGAAAGAGTCATTTTGCCTCCGGATCACGCTTGTGGGCAAGTTGTACGAGATCACAAGCATATCTGAGCTTTGCCATCGTGCATCAGCTACAGCGGAACCTTTTTGCCAAAAGTACCCTGGTGGACCTAAGAATTATTGGCATCCCTTCTTATTTTAGCAGGTGACACATTGCATCTCCGCGCGCTCGCAACAAAGTTTAAAGTTTAACTCATCTAACATTAATTAATTAAATATATCGTGGTAACCTATTAATAACGAACTAAAGGCACCGCCAAATGCGAATACCCACCTGCTGTATGCTGAGGCATGTGGTAACCTGCGGTAGGAGCTTGTTGTGGTGGATACGAACTGTACATTGGTGTAGGCAAAGGCAATGCGCTTACAGGGTGTTGGTATGCAGGTTGGTAATGCTGTTGGGATTGTGCTTGTGCTTGTGCTTGTGCTTGTGCTTGTGGTTGTGGTTGACTTACTGGCTTGACTTCAACCGCATTCTTCATCAAGGATTCGTTGAGAAGGTGCTTTTTCAAGCTGATTCTTCTTCCGTTTTTACCTTTGCACACCTTGTTGTTCAAGACTTCTTCGGCAGCTAAAGCAGCGCCTTTTCTTTTCACAAGCTTGGCGTGGAAAAGTCCACAGGCGTTACAGAGTGTTCTGACACCGTTGGGACCTCTTCTCCATTCGGGAGTTTCGGTGGTCCCACACCTATGACACTTGTTGGTTGGCTTGTTGATGACTTCGGGCACAACGTATTGTTGTGACACTGGGTATGTGGCTGCGTTGGCAGTGGCTTGGTAATAAATAGGTTGGTGGTAGTAGCTGGTTGGGGAGGTGGTGTAGCCCACTAATGGTGCTGGAGCAGCGGCGGCGGCAGGAGCAGCAGCAGGAGCAGCAGCGGATGTGTGATTGTAGGGAGCAGCATGTCCTTGTGGCAGCACAGGCGATTGGTATGGGTAGTATTGATAGTGCAGAGCAGGGCTCGAAGATGTAGACGAAGCTTGTGGGGCAGGCAACTGCACACCAGGGGCGAGCTTGTGAGAGTCAGAAGACTCGTTTGTTACGTAGTTGGAAGGGGTGGAAGGCTTGATGGGATACTTGAAAGTGAAGCCTGTAGATGCCAAGTTTGGAAGCTCTCTGCTTCTTGGAGAACTCAGGGAGTCCTCGTTGAGTGGAGACCTCGAGGTCAACTCACTTATGGATGGAAGCTTAACGGTGGAAGCAGCAGTAGTAGTGGAAGCCATTTGATTGTAGTTGTGCAAGATGATGTTTTAGTTGTTTTGGATGGGGAACGTAGGAATGTTTTGATACCTGAAAGATACTGTTGGGGGTAGAATATTAGTAAAAGGGAAAGTAGTTATCGAGGTAGGTTGGTCTGGGAATTGCAGGATATATAAATACTTTTCTGCCGCTGAAACTGAATTAAAGTTAAGATATCAGATATTGAAGATTCAGATAAATATTTCCATATTAAATCGGCTAGGACCCTCATGTGCTGCGCTGTGTCTTATTTAATTTTTTATGATTATTTTTTATGTTCTTGGTATTACATTGCTCATCTAAAAATAAAGATAAACTTCTACACAGATAATGCGCGTTTCATGCATCCGAATTTTACGCGCAAAACTGGTGGTTTCAGACAGACAGACAAAAACCTCGAATCTCGTGCGTCTACGGGAACTCGGCAAATTTAACGGGATTAAGTCCTCCCATCATGGATATCTGAAGCGACGCATGATTAGGCGATAAATCAAAAAAAATCTCTTGTTCTTCAAGCGTGATCAACTCAAAGCCTCTTGGCGAAATCCGTCCACACCAGTTGTGGCTCCAACCTGTACCGTTGTCTCCAGTCGAACCAGACAGAGACGTCACCCAGGTTCGCCTATGCACCCATCTACATCAAGATCATGTACTGCAAAGTACGCCTGTCATTTGCCCGACGTAGCCACAGTTACCAGATGCATGTAGGTTTGTCCGGACAAAAAATTGGCCCGTACCCGCATGAAGACAGGCAAAGCTGTTCCTCCACTTTCTCCTCCACTCTGGATCCAGATCTCTCCGATCTTGGGCGGGACGAAGTGGCCCGAATCTAGCGGCTAGCCTAGCGAACTGAAATTGAATCTATCCGGTCTGGGAGCCAGGGCCGCCCTACAATTAATTCTAACAAATAACTGGAATTCTATAGCTATAGTATAAACAGATTCATCGCTGGTATTTACTAACTTCGATAATTATTCTAACTTTCGCGGAACGGATGTAAAGATAATTTTTGCCCGGCCAGAAAAGCCGGTCCGGACTCAGCTAATTTTCGTCGCTACGATGTCCTGACTCGTGCTAGCGGACCCCTACAGAAACAGTAGCTGCGGCTAAATACACAATGGGTGAAAAGAACCGTACTGCCGTTACCCACACAGGAATCTTGCGCGTACGTTATTTTAAGCAACCGATGGGGACGGCTAGTCAATAATGCTTGCCTAATTTCAACTGTAGCTTGGATTGTTTAGTTTCAGCAAAAGCCTCCATGGTCTGATTTAACGAGGCTGTTACCAATGTTTTCCGACACTCTCTTGCGGATAAAGGGACCGGGTTTATCAGGCGCAAAAGGATGTGTCAGCAGTGACAATCATCTTTCGAATGGGGCATTTAGCTTTTACGAAGTGTTCCTTTCGGATTATGACGTATTCTGGATTTCCAATGGGTACCTTAGAACCGTAATAATAATTGTCGCTACTGTCCGTATCTGATCCTTTTGATCCTAATCCTCTAGTGTCTTCGGCTCCCAATAAAGCCGCCGGCACATTCCGAAACATGCAGGGTTGAAATGATCTGCGGTCAACGTCAAATGCGGTTTGTGTTCCCCAGTTTTTTCTTGGTGTCACAGCCTTGATTTAGCCCCAGACTCGATAAGTAACCCTTCACACATTTTCAGCCCCGTCCTCAGATGTGTTTATCGACCCTTCTCCATTGTTTCTGTTGATTTTGGCGTCCCGAGAGAAATTCATTGCGAGATTAAAATTGCAAAAACTCAGAGTTCTACCTAATAAAGATGCGCTTAAGCTAGCATGAGAATTGGAACGGTGGCGGAGTTGTTCCGTTAACTGCGGCAAAATCCGTGATAACAAAGCCTATCTTTTGGTACGATCAGCGTTCTCGTAGTTCACTGAAACGTCGCAAAAAAGTTGGTGGCGGAAGTACAGTCTTTGCCTCTGGGGCGCACATAACTGACACTTCAAGTCTATTTACTTTGACAGCAGACCTTACGTAAATGCATGATTCGGGGTTCTAAGCGAAAGCCAGCTGCTATGAACTCCGGGATTTTCGGCTACTAGCTCAAAATATCATTTTGCGCTTTAGACAATAAAATCGAATTACATGAAACAGGCCTATTCTGGTAACAGATACTGGAACATCATCCACGCCGCGGTGTTTTGGAATTTGATAGTGACCAAGGGCCACATTTATCAGTTCATGAACCTCGTAAATGGGTGAAGAGTCCAATCTGGGTTCTAATCACAAGATAAAGTCAACCCAGATTGGATCTGCTTGCGGAGCAATCAAATCAGACAAAAATTGTGGGGTGATTTGGAAAGCACGTTTTCACTCAGAACTAGTATCGCCGTTCGCCTAAAGCCCTTATCTTCCCTGCTTAGATCTAAGAAGCGTCCTGACAATGTACGCGCTTACCAAGTGGCATGACTGAAGGTGTCGTCATGACTCGCTAAGAAATAGACCCCCACTATCTTTGTTAGCGGGAGTTCTTTGTTTGATGGTATTTTTACGGAGTGCATCCAGTGTCTGCATATGCATCTCGCTGTTATTGCGTTTACGTACAAAAATAAATCTGGTAATAATCTCATAACCGCATATAGTACCAACGCCTTGACGTGGGTGCAGAAACCTGAAAGTCTTGGCCTACAGATACAACTCAGCTATAACTACCAGTTAGTGATGATGACGTCGAATCTAGACATTGCCTAGATAATCGAAGACTCACGTGCACTTGCCTCATCCAACATGTCAAGGCATTTCAGGACAGAAATGAGGCGCAGAAAGCAGGAAAACCCGGACTGCAATACTTGAAACGGAAAAACTAATCCGGATCTGAGATATTGAACTCCTTGTTCGTATTAGAGCTTGGAAAAACTTTTCAGTCTCTTCTCTGGTGGCTCAAGTATCGTTTTCTGCATATCCGATACTGTTCCGGTGAAAATTAGCCCATAATATTGCAATGTCTGAGTTTTCTTCACGGGTTTGTTAAGGATAAAATTCGCGATTCTTCCCGGGTTTGTTAGATCGCAAAATTCGCGCCTCTCTTTTGGTAGGTTCATCGTATACTGGTGTCCTTTCTAAGTATTGCGGTCTGGGTCCTTTGCGAGCGGTCGCCTAAGTCCTTCCACTCTGCAGAAATTTAATTAAGTTTAATTCGAGGCGAGGCCGTGATGTTGCTGGCAAGATACATCAGTCTCAAATCTCGCGTCTGGTCTGTGAATCGGAATGAAGAGATAGAGTATTCAGGGCAGTACAAACGGTTAAAAGGCAGATAGTAGGCGCTGCGTACATTCCACGTTACGGATCATTTTTTGGGGGCAGATCATCCCGAACCTCAACTACAGCAGTCTTACCCGGGTATTGTACGCTGCAGAAGTCGTAGCGTGGTATTTTACTCTAAAGGAAGTATTCCAGAACGCTTGCAGAACTTTTCTGGAACCTATTGTTCGCGATAAGGGGACTCTTCTCTGATTTGTCCGCGCAAAGTGGTGGATGTTCGGATCTTTTTTGTTGCTGGACGATCAAATTGACCGTGCTTTAGCTCCGAACTCTAATTATATTGCTTTCTCCGACGCTTTTGCTCCTATTTTTCCGAGTGATCGCTATATCCTTAGCTGGATTGGGAATTAGCGACACCAATAATAATGATGATTTATCTACTCATGCGGCTGCACGCCCGCATTTCAGAACGCGCGCGCCAAGAATCGGCCGAAAGAGCTTTCCATGCTTATGCTGCCTGCAGACAGCAGATTCTAGAATTTTATTTTTTACCTAAAGGGTCTCAAAGGCGTTGGGCAGATCCCTACGTCGGTTCTGTAGCATAAGTTCTGACTCGCAAAGACAAGTGTGGTGAAAACAATAGGCTGGTGTTGATCCCCGTTCTCTTATTAAGCAATACGAGCTGCGCACGGCTAGAGACCAGACTCCAGGTGGCCCACTCGACGCAATTGACCCCTGCAACTTCTAGGCACGATGTTTGAAGTAATGCTTGGAGTGCAAAGAGTTTCAGTTTGAGTTTGAGCTTTAGCTGCTGGTGCTGGTGCTGGTGCTGGTGCTGGCGTGGGCCATTGCCGCACATTCAGATCTGTAACAGAATCGTATCTCTATCTCTTCCATGGTTGCTGACCAGATCTGAACGCTCCATCCTCCAGCTTCAATCCAATCTGTAACGTTCCGAATATCAGGTCATGTATTGCCTGTTCTACAGGTAGCTCGACGCCCCGATTTGGGATAGGGAAAGTGGAGGAGAAAAAGCGCATGCACCACCGGGGCTAAAGATACTCTGTTGAAGTGGTTAGATCGAAAGAGACTTCTTGCTTTGACCTCCCGCATGCAGATGCAGCATCTTACGTCTGCTGCGATAAAAAATTACGGGGACAGAAAGCGTACCAGCAATACGAATCGACATTGGTGGGTCGTTCAAGGCCCAGTTGTTGGGTAAAACAAGAGGAGTGTGTCTTGAGGTGGAGTATTTGAAGCAGCTGAAAGTGCGGTGGAGGCGATTGGGCCTGGCGGGAGCTTGCATGATCCAACTCGATGAGCTCCGGTTCCAACAGTTGTGTGTATCATCGGGCCGAAACACACTGCAAAATAAACTTAGTTTTTGACAATCAGCCTGAGCGTTCGTGCTACGCTCTAAGCCCGACTAATTTTTTCAAGCCTTCTGAAACGAACAACTCCGGCAATGTTTGGATTTACGGACCACGAAATGTACAATAAGTCCGTTGCCGATTTCACGTCCACCCAGGCTTGATCTCCTCACCAATGACAAGTAGTAGGGATAGCAAAGTAAACTATTTAGGGGTTAAGAGCAACGGTCTTAGCATCAAAGCTAGTCTTCCTTGCATGACACGTAAGCGCAAAGCTCTAGAGCTAATATTTTGTGGCCACGTCAAATCGGATGAGCCTGGGTATGCGAGTTTTTCTGCTGCACGTCTATGCAGACATTTTTCTTTTTTTTTTGTTTTTTTTTACCTTCTCTGGCTACCTCTGCATGCTTCTTCATGTGATGCAAGTTTCGGAAAAGCGACACCATCGGTCCCTTCAGATTCTCACCCCAAGGAGCGTTCGATCTTTATTCACGCACTTCTGAAATTAAAGCCTCCTCTTTCCTCCATCCCTCCGACACAAAACCCACCCACCGCCTTTGAAGCTTAGTCCCGTTTGCATAACTTTGCGCTTTGTCTCGCGGCCGAGTCCGGTGCCTACTGCATGCTACTGCTGTACCTCCTACGACACCGAGCCTACTGTGTTCAACTCGTAAACTGTCCAAAACAACTCCAAACCCATTCCAGGATCGCTTCAGGCCCTCCAGCGCGTCATGGGCCGAACAGGGTGCACCACCTTAAAATATCCACTCGTTTCAGCTAGCGGACAATACAAATTGATCTATCAGACAGCGTGGAAACAGTCTTGGCAAAATAAGACCCGGTCGGAACGCCCGATTGGGACTGTAGGCCGAGCCCGACGCTCTCCATTCCCCCTTCGCAATCGAAACAAAGCTTAAATAGAGTATTGGTTGAAACAGGGCCATTTAAGCGCTAGGATTAATCTGAAAGATATCCTTGTTTCTGTACTGATACGGTGCAAAGCATATACACTACCTGAAGCACAATTGGTGTCTGAATCAAGCATACATCTTTCCTATGCATGCCTGTAGCTTGGCACATATTGCTGCGCCTCGCCTCTTTGAGATCAAACTTTTTTTTTTATGCCTGTTCAATCGTACTTAAGCGCCGTTCCATATTTCCTATTTATAACTGAACCTTTTTTTGAATCGCCAATTTCTAACTGAGACTCATCCTGGGTTGTGCCATGATGTCCGCGTGTTCTTACATCTGCTTGCGTGCGTTCCAACAAGGTTTGCTTGCGTGCGTAGAATAACTGACTCTGCGAATTAAGGCAGTCACAGCAGATTTCAGGGTCCTGCCAGCCTGAAAAAATATTAGCTTCTTCTGGCTGGGTGACGAGCAATTACGATGATTGTTCGTGTGCAACAGAACCAGTGGTATGTCTATCGAGCCCTGGTGGTTGTCTCGCGCACGTGAAGAGCCCGGATAGGAAAAGGGCCACGCCTGAGGTGGTTTGATTCGTTTCGACGCCGTGGCACGGACCAAACGAATCTGGAGGATCCGATGCTTCATTCTCCATTCTCCATTGAGTTGCTCTTGGCGGATACTATTTTGGTCTTAAGGGCTGGTACATTGAAATCTGGCCATAAAAACTCGGCCGAAATGGGAGTGGGCCGTCTTAAAAGCGTCCTTCCGTTATGTATCAACTCTAAATGCAAGCACAAGCACCTATCTGACCCGACTACTGTCCGCATATTAGCAATCTGCATGTGTCAACCAATTCGTGCATGTCCCTCACATAAGATCAGATGAGGAATCGGAAGACTTCCGACAAGAAATATCGTACGATTACACTATGCGCTTCAAATGTCAGATCTGGGCAGCCGTTTACGGGGTATACCGGGTAAGAATAGGAAAGGTCAGCTATCTGGAAAAGCTTTGGTTCTCAATTCCGCAAAAAAAATTAATCTTCGAACATATTTTCCTCAGATTTTGCATCCGATACATCTAAAAAATCATCTCGATTAGTTTGCAGCGTGGGTCGTTCACTTTGACCAAATAAACCAGTTTTGTCACGCCAGTGGGTGTCTGAAATTACGTGATTGCTCAAGAAGGTGCCTCCACTCAAAAATTCTATGCTGGTGAATTAAGCTGCCGTACATTTTTCCAATACATAATAAACTAAGCATTAGTTATTATTATAGTCCGTGCTGCATTCAAATGGGAAATTTGCGCGATTCAATTCTGCACCGTCTACATAAATCAGGCTTAAAATGCATACTCATCTCCTACAGTCTGCAACAATCGGAGGCTCAATTCCCTAACTGCCTGCCCTGCATTAATCGAATGCCGAATTCGCATACTCACCTCCAACTCTGTCTGCATGAACTGAATGCTTATATCGCACTCACCTTCCATTACATCTGAAATCAAACGCTCAATTCGCACTCACCTTCTGCTCCATCTGCATGCAAACGCTCAATTCGCACTCAACTTCTACTTCATCTGCAAGAAAATGCTCAATTCGCACAAACTTCCTACTACATTTGCGTTAGTAAACAGTTCCAGTTCCAGTTCTTGAGAATCACCCCATTCTGCTATTCCTTGAACGTATGATTCTGAATCTTCGATACTTAAAAATTTCCTGAGATTGTTTGCATGCTTCCAATATTTTCAATAATGTGAGCAAATAAAAGCTTGTATTCATCTTTATTGTTGGACTAACTTTTTTCCAAATAAGAAGTCCCGCATTATTATTAATCGAACTTGAAACATACCTTTCCGGAAGTCCCGACAATTTCTTTGTTCGAAGCCTGTTTATGCATTGACAACTACCCTTGCCGCGATTATTTGCGACAGTTAGAGATCTATCTTTTTTATTAATAGATCTTAAATCGTGACTTATCTGCTAGGTAGAATGGTGGCGCGTTATGGTGGGGTAAGAACTTTCGAGATAAGGAAAGTTTATTTTGGTGGAATGATAGAGTGAACTTCGATGAGTTCTTTTAATTCCATAATAGGCAATGTGGTTGTCTATTTCCTTCTTTCGAAATCAGCTGGATATTACAAAAAAGTTTAAACAGCGGAAAAGTCGATTTTCTAAAAATTTAGAATTTTACGATTGGTGAGAATTAAGCCACAATTACAAATTATGACAAACAGAACTTCAACAATGACCCCGTCTAATGAAATGAGCCCACTTCTTTGTAGGTCAGATTCCGTGAAGTTTAAAACGTACCATTAGAAAATTTAATGGGATTCGTGAATTGTATTAATAATCAAAGCATCAAAAAACTATTGAGAAAGCACCTACTGAGAGATGAATACTCGTCTAAAGTAAAAAAAAATGCCTATTCAATTATTTGGGGGAACTGAAGAATAAACAGCATTAAAAGTGTCTGCCGATCTATCCTTTTTGTTTGAACAACTTCAAAAAACGGTAATTAATTTGAATGGAAAGAACCAATTTTTCTATTTTTTTGAAAGTATCGACTCCATAAAAGCAACCTTCTCAAAATTGAGCCAGTAATGAACATCTGATAACCCAAAATTAGAATAATCATCAATAATTGAGCTTCCCCCTGAGCTATTCATTTACTAGTCATAATTATGATACCAATATGAATATCCGTCTTTGATATACAACACGGTTTGAATAACCGCGTTTTAAGATTTTCAGAAAGAGGCCGGTCTAGTATAGTGGTCAGTACAGTTCGTTGTGGCCGAACAGACCCAGGTTCGATTCCTGGGACCGGCAGGCTTTACTTTTTTTAATTTTTCCTTCTCGCACTCTTTTTGCTTACCTAACACCTGACTAAGCGGCCAATGAAAAAATTACCAATAATATCGACTCAATTACTGCACCAAAGCTAGCCCAATCTACCCCCACAGTCACCAATACCTCGCAGCCATGACCGCACACACAGAATCATACGAGTACCCACCCATCCGTAAGTAATGACCACCGAAAACTCCCCGTTTTTCCGGCAAAAATCACCCTTTTTACCACCTTCTTTTTCCCATCCAGTTTCTAACTTCTAGCTTCACAACAAGAATTAGACGCCCATGACGTCCCATTCTTCCACAGAGACAAGTGCGCCGCCCACTTAATCAACTACTACAAGTGTTTGGACAAGGGTACCTCTTTCTGCAGCGCCACCAAGGACGAATTCTACAAGTGTCAATATCTTGCATTGAAAGAAAGACTTGCCAACCACAAGAACACCCAATAGGAAGCCTTAGCCCCAGGAGAAATTTTCCAGCTAAAAACCGGCATTTCTGACGGCAAAAAGGCCGAAAAAGAAGCCTGACATCGTCAAAAGTTACTAGAATGTGTATATTATCATCCCTGCTGAAGTGGAATTCAAGTCAAATTGAAGTCAAATGAGCCCCAATGAGAGCATACTCGCCACAGAGCCTTCTGGCCGTGAAATATCAATTATTCTGTTCTTGTTGGCTTCTGCCTGTTCATCATCCCTAATAAATTGCATCGTACTGAAACCACCAATTTTCCATGTAAAAGAGCCCAAAAAATTAAATTACAGTAACTAGGGCCAACTCTCTTTATAGTAAGCTCCTTCTTTCTTCATTTAGTCCATTTTTTATTCAATTCACTGCTCTTTCTTTCATACTCAAGACACTGACCTTCGTGTCCTGCACACAAGCCCTTATTTTGGGCGTGATTCTATTGGACCAGAAAAATGAAAATTGAACTATCAGAATTCAACAACCAAGATGTCCGTGACCGAGTTCCCACCACTTCGTAAGTATCCTGATGTGAAGGGTAGTAAACACGTGAGAGAGTGAAAAGGATACATGGAAGAAAAAGCCCCAAAGAAGAAGAGAAAGAGGAAGAGGAAGTGATCTTGAGGAAAGATTGGAAATGAAGAATCACAAGCAAATGGTCAAAATTCAAGCAATTCGATTTGAAAAAGAAGGGTATTTTAGAGAGAGAAAGAGAGAAAATAAAAGAAGAAGTTCCGGCCGTTTTAGCCCAAAATTGGGGAATTACAAGACTGAAGATCCAATTACCAAAAAAGACCCAAAGAGACCCAAAAGAGACCCAAAAAGAAACCTAAGAGAAACCCAAGAGAGACCAGAACGACACCAAAACAACGCTCAAGAAATGGAAGCATCTCAGCAGAAAATGGAAGCACCTCACCAAAATCCACTCATTGTTGATTCCCATTCCACCACATTTCATACTAACCAGCAGTCTCCGAAGAAGATTTACAAAAGTACAAGGTTCCTTTGCGCTGGAGAGACCGTTGCGCCGCCTACTTTGCCTTGTACCACACATGTCTCATCAGACAAACCGCCAACTCGTCTGTGGACTGTAAGCATGACAAGCACGCGTGGGAAGAGTGTCAAAACTTGGATTTCATGAGAAGACAAAAGGAGTTGAAGGAAGCCAAGGAAAAGAGAAGAGCCGAGATAAACGAGTCATAATCAATTCATTGTCCTGGCCGAAGAGGTCGGGGAAAGCCATGCATGTATAGGAGAATAAATCTCTAGAAGAACCAACGAATTGATGAGCGAAGCGAATCAATGAGTGAATTAATGTAGAAACCAAAAGAATTAACGAGCGAAGCGAATAAATTAGTGAAACAGCTCGAATAATTATGAAACAGTTTGAATTGTTATGAGTAACTATGGATTGCTTGAATCATTCTAAATCAAAGAGGAAGGTATAAGAGTAATCGAAGTAATTGAGTGGGAGAACAAATCTCTATAAGAGTAATATTTCTAGAAGATGAGGTGCAGAATTTAACTGAGTTAAATTGAAGTGGAAATGAAAAGATAATATCCGTGATGAAGTGATTATGTCAGTCTGATTCTCACCAAGTAGGAATAATTAGAAATGTTTTAAGGCAGTGATTAATAGTACTATCGTTATTATAGATTGAATATGGTGATATGGTAGTTCAAACATAAATCGGAGTCTAAATAAACTTTTATAATTACATCATTAACAGTACTATTCGAATTTCTAGTAAAAAAACAAATCAATTGGCAAGATTGATTTTACTAGTTCAAGAATTCGTCTCAATAAGGAAAGCTTAGAATAATTAATTGCCATGTTGAAATAAATTAGAATTAATCAGAAATGGAGATACAATATCGAGAATTTCGTACTAAAGTTCATATCAATACGAAAAAAGAGCTAATAATTATCAATATGACATCAAAGAAGAGTTTTCATCATTATAATCAAAACAAATGAAGTATAATGCGTTCACTACTAACTTTGATGTATACTCCATTCTCTCCGTTATTTTCTCAATAATTGGGTTAGTGTAATAGATCAAAAATGAATTTACTTGGGTTTGTAACAGATCAAAAATGAATTACTCTAATACTCAACTTTGAAGGTCTTTGTTACACTCTACTTTTCTGAAACTCATAACAGTTTTTAAAATTACAGTCTCTTCGCTCGTTCCATGACAAGTCATGAGCTTTTGTTCTCATACTACTTCCCATCAAAGTCATTAGAAGTTAAACTGTCACTCTCTCAAAATATGATTACAATTCTTCCTGACTGTCCAAATATCTTCCTTCTGTCAAGTCCTTACAATCTCTTCTTTTCCTCTCATTCCAGATGTTTGCATGGGGTCCCGAGTCCGGTCAGGGCCGGACCGTAGCACTCCATGCAGTCAATATGCCTCCGCTGTCCACACTCCATACCAATAGAGCTGGTATCAAGCTCTAACAAAATTTCGGAGTAAATCTATCTGAAGAGCAAGAAGTGGGCATCGCCGCGCTTATATACCAAAAACTGAAACCGGTCACGTGACTAAATTCTGACGACTCCCCCACCGCGCCTGTGCCTGGATCTACCGCCGCAGTAATTTCCCGCACGATCACTACTAGTCACTCGCTTGCCCCCTCCAAACGCCACCACAACATGTCGAAGAAATCATCCAAGCAAGAGCCATTGACCGTCGTCAGTGGCGAACCAGTCGACATCGCCGAAGAAGAAGCTGCCAAAGCCACAAAAACCGAAGAAAAAGCGCCAGCTACAGCTCCAGAAACCGCCGCAACAGTTCCAGAAACTAAAGCGGCTACCGCCAAGGAAGATCCTAAAGACACCAAGGACGCTACCAAAGACGCCAAAGATGCCAAAGATGCCAAAGATACCAAGGAAGCCATTGAGGAAGTCTCGTTGAATGACGACGAAAAGGCGCCAGCACAACCGCCCAGACCAGTGGATCCAATCCAGCAACGTACCAACGACTTGAAGGACGCTTTCCCCAACATCGAAGAGAAGATCATCACCGCCGTGTTGATCGCTTCGCAAGGAAGCGTCGATCCCGCTTTCAATGCCTTGTTGTACATATCGGATCCCTCGTTCAAGCCAGAGATTCCTGTTCCTGCTGAAAGCAGCAAGACCGCCAAGAAGTCGGTCGCCTTTTCTGAACACGCCCTTACCGACGACGAATTGTTGGCCAGAAAGCTCCAGAAGGAGTTCGAGCTCGAAGATGAGAGAAGAAGAAGACGTCGGGCCGAAAAGAAGAGAGCTGGCCAAAGAGGCCTGCAAAGATCGCACCAAGACGAAGAAGAAAGTCCCGATGAATTCGATCAAATCAAGGAAACCTTCACCCAGGGACTCGAGGAAGCCAGAACCACGCTTAACAGCTGGGTCAGTGGAATCGCCAAGAAATTCGACGGTAACGATAACGACTATCAAGAGAAACCCAAACAGAACACCAAGTTATTCGGAGCTTTGGGAGGCTCTTCTTTCAATTCGAACAATAAGAGACAGAACGCAAGATTCGACGAGGATCCAGAAATCATCTCGCATGATTTCCACAACAGAATCAGCTTGACCGATAACGATAAAGGAGACTTGCCTCCATTGCCAAACAGAAAGCCCCAAGCTGGCGAGGCCGCCTCCAAGCCTCCATCTGCAGGTAAGAAGTGGCAACCATTGAACTCGGACGTGCCAGCCAACTCTGACGCTTTCTTGGTCACTGATAGTGAGGATGAAGACACTGGTGTCGCCAACTACAACAAGAAGTAAATGAGCCGAATTGAGATGAAGTGAGGTAAATTGCAGCCTAATTTTCCAATGTTAACTGTAACATGGTTAATTGAAGCTGATAGATATGCTCAAATGGTAACTTCAATAAGAGATCTTCAAATTGAAGATATTCATTAAGTGTGATAACTATTAATTTGATATTTGGGCCAAATTGAAGATATTCGTTAGCTTTCAATTCAGATGATATGGTTTAAAGACGATCTCAATTGGTCGAATAATCGTCTACGATGAACGACGATTAAGTCACAAATGGGTTTATATCGCTTGGATTTATATACAATCACGTTAACAAGGATCTTGAATTAATGAATGTAGAACAAGGAAATTAAACTCAGTGTAAACTGTTAGATTGTAATAATTTTGAATAATTGTTAAATTTCACAATTTTATGATCTTCAATTGAATTATTTGATTAGTTCTACGACTTTGTAAGAATGAAATTGATAAGATCTATATACATATATAATGTGTAGGTAGAATTAGAATGGTATAAGTTTTGATGAAGTTTAAAAGATTTATATGATGTAGATAGGAAAGGCAAGAAAGGAACTAGAACTAGAACGGAAAGCAATAGTGATGGTCATATCGTAAACATCGTTGCCCACTAATGAAATATCGTGTTCTTCAAAATGGGCGGTGGTGTATATCGGTGGTTCGAAGTGGATCTGAGAGGACTTGAATCTGAATTAAGGAAAGGATATTCTTGATGGAACTAAGTTCATCGAATTCTTAAAGAAATTGAACTCAGTTGGCTTTATCAATTGAATTGAACCTAGTTGAATTCTCAATGAATTGACTTACTTGAAATTCTTTTGATGGAATCGGTGCCAGCTTGTCATAAGCTGAATTGGATCTGGATTGACATCAGGTGGTTTTAAAGAGAGGATGTTTCTCAGTGATCTTTTGATTGAATCAATTCCTCTTAGTACGATCACATCAATATTTTTCAATCGCGATGATTTTTCATTAATATGATCTCTTTGAAATGATACTCTCAGAGAGATCTCTTCAGATTTTTTCATTACATTTTGTCGAAAAGACGGACCGAAGAGTATAAAGATTCCTTTTTCAATTCCGTTTTCTTTTCAAAATCGGCCGAGACTTGGCTCAAGCCTGGGTGGTACTTGGCCCAATCCACCATGGGGGCTTTGACGACCTTGCCGGGCTTTGGAAGGTCCAATTCGTTGTTGACCAACTTCATGAAAAACTGGATAATTTCTGTTCTGTCGTTGTTTTTCATGTGGAACTCGTGGAGCTTGGCCAACTGGGCCATTTCGTCCCCGATGCGGTCCTTGCTGGAGTTGAGCAAGCGCAACAGCGAGGTGAGGCCGATGTAGTCGGGGTTGGCTTCGAGATTGGCCACGCTTTTGGGATCATTAGTTTCGTTATAAGGCAGGCTCGAGGGCGGGGTGGTACAGGTGGAGGTCGCTGGGGAGATGGAGCTCTTGTAGTCATCTCCTTCGTCCTGGTAGCTCTTTTCTTGGTAGTTCTTTTCGTAATCCTCGTCGTCGTCTTCCTCCTTGGGGGTCAACAATGGCAGCAGCTCCACCGGTCTATCGTAGTGGAGGTGGTCGAGGCCATGGAGCTCCTTGTGATGTTCTGGCAGTGGAGACCGCTGCTGGTGTGGCGGAGACTGCGGAGCAGTCACACGGTGGAGGTGGTGGCCCAGTCTGGGTTGTCTGGGCTCGTCCGAGCTCAAGTAGACGGTATTGGAGGTTCCTTTGAAGGTGACTTTGAGTTTTTTGTGGTTGTTTTTGGCGTCTTTGGTCATGATCGACTCGGGGTCTTTCCGCTTGTTTCTGACGGAGGCCATGATGGAACGGACTATTAGGAAGTGTGGAAGGGGGAGTGGAAATGAACTGGAAGTGGACTGAAAAGTCGGCGGCTATTGTCGGGCGGCTATTGCTGTCTGCTTCGAAGATGAACGGAAGAGAAGGAGACAAGAAGATGAAGGGAAGTCGAGAGTAAAACTGTCTGAAGGTCTTACTTGTCTTATCTGTCTGTCTGTCTGTCTGCTGTCTGTCTTGTCAGAGGTCCTGTCTCTTTGGTGTCTGGAAAGTTGTCGGTGGCGGGTGGCAAACGTTTCCGACAGAGTTTCAACGCACGAATTCGGTGTCAGTCGCGGGAGAGGGACTGCGGATAGGTGCGACGGCTATGGGGAAAGCCTATTGGACAGGAGGGTGGGGGTAAAGAGGATACGTAGCGGTAGCAAAGCTGGTAGCAAGCGGTAAATGTCGTCCTCCCTGGGAGTGGCAGTTCCGGGGGAGGGGAAAATCAGTTGTCGCAACATCTCCCGAAGGAGAATGTCGCGCTATCTCCGACGCGACATCACGTCTACGGGATGTAATTAGGGGCTAAAGGGGCGAAAAGGGGTGGAAAAAGGGCGGGAAAAAGGTCGAAAAGAAGCTAAGAAAGGGAAGAGACAGGGGGTGTTATCAGGCAAACGTGGGTGTGTGTTTTTTTTGCTTCTTTAGTCGCCTTCTATTCTCTCTCTGGCCACCTTTTCAACCCTTACCAGCCCGCGCGATGTCGCCGATAACGCAATAGGGGTCGCCGAAAGGAGGCGTTTCAAAACACTGTCACGGGCTGCGCGCCGCACGTGACCGCTGCCATGCACTTAGCGGAATTGTTGGCACTATTGTGCTGAAGTGGTGAGGTGGCGAGGTGGGCGTCGATGGCTGAGCGTTCGCACCCGTCAACTCCGACACCTTGTTCGGAGTACTACGTTGCAGTCAGGCTGAAAAATGGGATGAACTGGTAATTATGGATTTGACACAAGTTTTGACATCATGCCGACACTGTTGATTTTAAATATAGACTTGCATGGTGTTTTGCTACAGCGCATCACATTAATTATGCTACTACATGTAAGTGAGAAACGTTCCTTGCGTATGCATTTCGCTCGATGCACCCAAGCTAAAACCTACTATATACATGTCACCACCATCTTTCTCGATCACGTGACCCAAACACCAACTCTGTTTACTTCTTACCACCGATTTTGCCCACATTGTCCTTCTCCCTGCCCCTCAAACTCTTCACGTACGACCCGGCCTGGCCGATGTCCTTCTGGATCTCCTTTGCTCCCCATTTCCACTGGTAAAACATCCCGTGCTCCGCTCTCAACTGCTTTTTCTTCTTCTGCACCTCTCTATTCATGATCCCGATTTGTTCATCGTAAGGAATACCAGCTTCAGCCTCAGCCAAGGTTTCTTTACCGAACAAAAAGTCGAAAACACGCCCGTCCGACCAGAAAAAGCCCTTTCTGTCAATGATCCAGTTTCTGGTCTTTTTACCACCTCCAACGGCTTCTCTTAATACAAAGAAGAACATCGAGTTATCTGCAGTACCGTAGAAACCTTTACCAGTCCAAACCCGCGCCTTATGTCTTCTAGTTAAATGTTCCAAAGGAACGGTGATCACGGGAGTTGGACGGCCTGGAAATAATGGATAACTGGTGAATTTGACATGTTCAATTGGACCAGGTAAATACCACATTCTTCGGATAAGACGGGTGGGGAATTTACCAACACAATACGCCGCTCCAAGCATGATTATACTGAACACCGAATTTTTCGCAAGCGAGAACATCCATTCTCTCTTTCTCAAGATCTGGTTTTGTTCCTGCTCGTTCTCTTCGTAGTCCCGGTTGGCCTGGAACCAGGCGAACTCTGCTAGCACCAAGCCGTAAACTGTAAAAACCACCGCACAGCAGAAACATGCAAGAAAATAGAGACGATGAGGTTCGGACTCGTAGATGAGTTCTGGCTGTGTTTTACTCTTCAAGATCTGGATCACCTGACGAAAGGTGTACTTGGGGCCCACTTGGGGTACGCCTGGTTTGGGCAAAAGAGTGGGCACGATTTCCTTGATCAAGGGGAATTTGGGCACTCTATCCTGTATTTCGTTGGTTTGCACATTCTCTCCCGGAATATGCTGTTTAAGATGTTTCCACTCTCCTTCAGAGGGAAGCGACTTTTTGGGGTTGAAATCCTGGGGCAAATTGGACTTGTGTCGTAAGAAGATGGCCAAGGGGTGCGTGTGAGTCGTCACACGACGGAAACCCACGGATGTGGGGGATATGAGACGGAGCATTGGTGTGTGGAATGGATTTGGGAGAATTGGAAAATATCGATCCAGTCACGTGATAAAGATTAGGTAATCATCAGGGTGGTGATTATGTAATAAATATAATAAAGTGGTGATTATGTAACAAAAGAGTGATTAAGTAGGGCATTATCTTTCTTTAACCGAATAGCGGAATCACCTTTCAACACAATAAATTGTACCAAATAACATCAAAATCGTGTTAGATTTTTCTTCACTCTTTTCTGCATAAATGGGAAACCGTTGGTCCGGTCGCCAGGCTCAGTTACGAGCAAAGTACGGGCAAAAGGGACGTTTTACTCCGAAAACGGATAACTAAATGAATAGACGGACCACGAATTTTAGACTGAATCGTTTTCTAGCACCCTTTACTTCCGAACAGATCCCATCTACTTCATTAACCCATAGCTTTATTATCATAGAGGAAGTGACGGATCATAGCGGCTAGGATAGCTGTCAAAACAGAGAATGCTGCAAATTACCGAACTATCTGCAGGAACACAATAGCCACAGTTGATCCTACTACTATTTGCCGAGCCCCTTGTTACAATCACATGCCGGTTCTGATTCTAATTTAAATTCTCCTTCTACCGAAAATTCATAAATGTCAAAAGAATCTTCAATGGTTGAATCAGGCTTGATGGATGCTACTACGGCCCTTACTGCCAACTATAATGCTGCCTCCAATGCTGAAGCTGCAACCCTGAGTCAATTGATGGCTATAATTCTGGACTTGAAAGCTCAGAACGCTCGTCTTGTTCTGAAGAACACGAAATTGGCCCTGGAGAATGAATTGACCCAAAAGAATGGATTGGCCCAGGAGAATGAAAAATTGACACAAGAGAATGAAACTTTGACAGAACATAATGAAAAATTGACCCAAGAGAATGAATTGACCCAAGAGAATGAATTGACCCAAGAGAATGAATTCACCCAAGAGAATGAATTGACAGGAGTGAATGAAACTTTGAAAGAAGAAAATGAATTGGCCCTGGAGAATGCAAAATTGACCCAAGAGAATACAACAATTAAGCTTAAGCTTGAGAATGCCACTGGACAGATACAGGATATACATAATGGCTTGATGATGTGTCTTTTGTTGCTTGAGGAGATTAAATTGATTTCGCATGGTAATAATAAGAACTTGGAACTTCTATTTGAGATGTTGAGGCAAAGAAATAATACCGTCCCGCTAATGATCCAGAATGAGACTAAAGAGACGACAAAGAGAAGCGAGAAGCCAGATCTTCAGAATGCGGAGGAATCAGAGAGCAAAGCTGTGGTATCATATAATCTTGCCTACGCCAATGCTCATTTCTACGGAAACTTTCTTGCAAATGAATTCGTCGAGAAATGCCTTGGTAATCCCAAATTCGACCACAGTGACCATGCTATTTGGGCTTGGCAAAAGACCTTCAATGAGTTATTCCACCTGGCCGAATACCTAAAGACTATACTTAAAGGCTACGGAGACCCAGATTATGAAAATCTTGAATGGCAAGGAATGACAGGTAGTTTTCTTGAACGTGCCACTCTGTATATTTTGGATAAGTTTATGGAAGAGAAAAGAAATATGCAAATTTATCAAACGGTCAAATCACAATCAAGTTTGGAAGCTCTAAGAGACTTATATCGCACGGTATCATCTTATGAACAAAGGGCTCTAAGCTACTCTCTTAAACAATTTTTCCAGTGCTGCTCTCGCCAGGTGAAGAATAGAGTTAATTATCCCAAAGCAAAAACAGCTATTGAAGAACAGCATTGGAATCTCGATCAGGATTTAAGACACTTTATGAATTCACTTCACGATGCCACTTATGGACCACTCATTATATTTCTTACTTACGGACGAATCGGCAACAATGCGGAGATCATATGCGATACTCTCGCCAATATGTACTTAAGATGCTTGGAAGAAAAAATCAGTCCCTCTTTTCTAAACTTGTGGTGGGAATTGTCAGAAAATAGGGAATTCAAAAAGAGGATTCCCAAATATGGGAAAAGTGGCAATAAGGGAGGGCCTGGCAAAGAAGACAAGAATTTACAAGGTGATGATTCTATCTACTATGACGCACGTTCTCAAGAAAATGGAAAGAATTCTCAAAACGATAGACTGGAATGGCTATGGGAACCACCCATAGTGGTGGAGAGCAATCTCCTTGTTCACAAAGATACGGGGAAACCAGTTGGTAAGAAAGATCGCCTTATCAAAGTTGACATGATTTGTGAGGAGCTCTTCCTCGCCGGTACTGAAATTCCAGTTAAAATTAAAGATAATCGAAATTGCTGGAACAACTGAACTGATCGGCATATAGACAAATATCCGATTACAAGTCTACTCAAAGTGAATGCAGACTATTTTTGTGAATTTGAAATAAAGAATTAAATTATTATTGTGATTATTGCGAGTTTAAATTAATATATACTACTATTGTGAGTAGCTTGAATTTATATATGAAGACCTCTAGACTAACCGATAATCGTACTTCATTTCAGCTAAAATGAGTTGATGGTCAAACAAAAGAATCGCCATCCATATTGTTTGGCCCTTGAATGACCCGAAACGGTGCTTTCCTATTCAATTCAAATATTATAAATTTAGAGCGGTGCTTTCCTATTTGATACAAATATGATGAATTTAGAGCGGTGCTCCCATTTGAATAAATGACGAACTTGAAAGATATTCTTGAGTCACTTTGCCAAGTTCCTCTTGATGGAGTGGATAATATCAATAGATCTAGTAGTAACCTAGATCTGATATTGAAGAGATCTGCTAGTGCAATACTCTTCAAAATTGCTAAGAATCCGTAATGATCCTTCGAATTTCAAGAAGAATCTTTCTTATCTCTCATTCCTCTCCATCGTAATTCTTCCAGCCTATTCTTTAAAATATTCCCTGATCTCCCAATAATTAAATCCTTTCTATCTTTAACTCTTTCCATTTCTTCTTCTTATTGAAATATTCATTAGCTCATTTACTTATTGTTTCGCTTCGCTCATCAATTACTTCTTCTTTTTCACTGGCTTAATCTTCGTTTCTGCCCGCTTCAACTGCACCGGATGCAACCCCACGTACTTCCCGTTCATCTCTTTGAATGCTCTGAAATAATCATCAGCATCAGAAAAAGCCACGAATCCATATCCTTTATTTTTACCCAGTTTATTATCTATAGGAACCTTCACTTTCGTCATACTTCCAAACTTTCCAAAAGCCCCAATTAAGAGCTGGTCATTGGCATCGGGCCCAAGATTTCCCACAAACAATCTGAAGTGTTTGGGGTCCCATTCGAGAAGGGAGGAGTCTTGCCATGACTTTCCACCTCCACTTCTGTTAACGGTTTTTTCAGTGGAAATAGATGATTTTTCACTGGAAGTAAGTGATTTCTGTGCTTTGTCAGCGGGAATGATTTTCGTGCTTGAGTTGAAGGAGCTGTGGAGGAACTGGGCGGCCTGACGGCTTCCAGCGAGTCTTCTATCGGAAGATTTGGTGGTATTGATCTTTTTGACCTTCATCTTTGAAAATAATGGATAAAATTAATGGTTTTGTTTATAGCCGGACTTTTTGGATAAAATCAATAAGTTTTGACGGTATATCTGGAATTTGTAGAATGATTCTTTCAATAAATGCTGAATTTGGTTAAAAGCAACAAAATATTGATATAATTTCTAGGATTTCTGGTTAAAATCAATGAATTTTGATTTAAAAAGCTGGAATTTTTGGACAAATCTAAGGATCTTATCTTCGTATTCTTAAATGTTGACTGTTTTTGACGTTTCTGTCTCCTTTAGTAGCAAATATGGAGCTGATTGTTGTGAATTATCACTTTCTGTCTTATCGAATGATACCCCAAATATAGTCAAATATTGCTCTAAAACCGCCGAAAAAACTGGTACACACTAATTTCTGAGCTCTCTTTAACCCTGTATACTTCTCGAGCCCTCTTTGTCCGGTTTTCAAACCTTTAAGCTCTCCTTTTTAGGTTTCAGTTACTTCTGTGTTTTCTCCACAGTGCGCCCATCGAAAATCAAATCATCGCGCATCACCAAAAGCATCAACTCATCAACTTCCAAACGAAGGACATTCCATTTGCAGATTAGCACCGAGGGCCTATTTGCAGATTAACCGAAGTCCACCAAAGGTCCATTCACTACCAGAGGTCCATCAAAGGTCTATTCATCACCAAAGGTACCACATAATACAGATTACCACCAAAGGTAAAGCTTACAGATTAACCCTTCTGTTCATCCTTTACAGATTATCAACCAAAGGTACCACCCTTCACAAACTACCGGATTTTCCACTTTTTCTTCCCTTCATTAATCCCCTTTCATGTTCATTCTTTCAGAACTCACCGATCTCGTCAGGATTCCGCCCCAGGCCTTCAATATCCCCATCCAGCACTCTCTCACCGATGAGCTCAACAAGAAGCTTGCCAATAAAGTCATCAGCAACCTCGGCTTGGTAATAACGGTGTGGGACCTTCTAGACATCAAAGACGGTCTCCTCAAGCCTGGAGACGGTGGCTCCTTTGTGGAGGTCAGATTTCGCTTAATTGTATGGAAACCATTCATTGGAGAGGTTCTTACAGGTTGGGTGTCAGAATGTTCACCTGAAGGTATCAAAGTGAAGTTGGAGTTTTTTGACGAGATCTTCATTCCCAAGTCGTATATATTCGAAGCCTGTGAGTTTCGCCCAGTAGAAAAAGCCTGGGTCTGGAAACCAGACGAGGAAACCGAATTGTTCATTGATGTTAATGAGAAAATTCGCTTCAGAGTGGAAGAGGAGATTTTCGTGAATATCAAGCCTAAAAACTCGAATGAGGCTTTGGGGTTGGAAGAGGTGAAAAATAGAGCACCTCCGTATGCGTTGTTGGCCAGTTGTCAGACAGATGGGATGGGATGTGTTTCGTGGTGGGACTAACGAAGAAACTGAGCGAAGCGAAGTTTCTGAGTGAAAAAACTGAACCCAGAAGATATGAGCGAGTCAATGAGTGAAGTTTGACATAAATAATTACTTGAAAATAAATAATAGATAGAAGAGAAATTAAAAACTGAGCGGAGCGAAGTTTGACTTAGAGAATTAATGAGTATTAGTTATTCAACTTAAGATTAGTGAATGCAATAGAAGTAAAATAGGAGTAACTAGTAATCATTCAGAATTAATGAAATAAATAGATAGATAAATTGAAACGAAGTTTGACAAAAAGAATTATTAAGCAAATTGAACGTAATAGATAAAAAATTGACTTCCCACCAGAGACTCTGGAAGCAAATAAGAGCAGAAGACACTACAGTGTAAGAATATATAAGAAGGAGATGATAAAACCCAAATAGCTGATGATTATATCGTCATTGACAGATAGTTAGTTTACTCCAAGAGAATGCTCTATGACAATTTCAAATCAATAAAACTGAAACTTCCAATATATAAATTTATTCAATTATTCAAACTGGGTTGAAAGCTTTCTAATTTTCAAGTCCAGAATAGTTTGTCATAAAATAACAAAACATCAATATCAATCTCGAAACTGAATTTTGGGTCTTCATTCCATTGCTCTATTTTCAGAATATCATTTATGATTTCAAAATTATTTAGGGATCTACATTTTCCATTGAACTCTCGTTTATTGTATGATAGGTGCAATATCTGACTTTCTCAGTTATATTGCATGTACTGGCTAGTAGAGCTGAACTTCAAGTTGCCCTTAATAACCTTGTCTACGGCCTTCAAGAAGTCCTTCTCGTTGGCCACCTTTCTTCTGGCTCTGATAGCGAACATACCGGCTTCGGTACACACCGATCTCAACTCGGCACCGGTGGCATTAGGACACAATCTCGAGATCAACTCCCATCTGATATCCTTTTCACAACTCATGGTTTTGGAGTGAATTCTGAAGATGTTGGCACGGCCTTCCAAATCAGGTAAGGAGAACTCGACTTTACGATCTATTCTTCCTGGTCTCAACAATGCAGGGTCCAAGGTATTTGGTCTATTGGTGGCGAACATCACCTTGATGTTACCTCTGGGGTCGAAACCATCCAATTGTGTGATTAATTCCAACATCGTTCTTTGCACTTCATTATCACCACCAGCACCGTCATCGAATCTGGCACCACCTATGGCATCGACTTCATCGAAGAAGATGATACAGGCCTTCTTGGTTCTGGCCATTTCGAACAATTCTCTCACCATTCTGGCACCTTCACCGACGTATTTTTGCACCAATTCGGAACCAATCACTCTGATGAAAGTGGCATCGGTTCTGTTGGCCACGGCTCTGGCACAGAGCGTCTTACCGGTACCAGGAGGCCCGTAGAGCAATATACCTTTAGGAGGATCAATTCCCAACTTCACGAATCTTTCTGGAGATAACAATGGCAATTCCACCACTTCTCTCAACTTTTCGATTTGCTCCTTGCACCCACCGACATCGCTATAGGTGACATCAGGCTTTTCTTCCACCGTCATCATCGTGACCGAAGGATCGATCCGGGGAGGCAAAGGCAATTGGATCTCGTATTTCTGTCTGTCAACCCCGACTCTCATGCCTTCTTCTATATCGGTGGGCGAGACTCTTTCGCCCAATCCCACCACAAACTTGGCAATCTGCTTGATGTTGATGACGTACTTGGACTTGTTGTCGGCGTTCTGGAGTGCTCCAACCAGCGGCGTTGGATTGGTGGCCTCAATGATCTTGGTACACCTGGCCACTTGCAAGGGCTGTTCTTCGGACATTCTCTGTTTGTCGCCCATCACGTCCCACAAGTGGGGAGCAGCCAATCCGGTGTCACTTTCCTTGATGCCGATATTCTCTTTTATTCTTTCTTCGATTGTTTTCAAGTCCTTTTCGAGTTGCTTTAACGACGCAGCGTAAGGAGCAATTCCGTATGTTTTCAAGACTTGAATGTCACCCTCACTCAAGGGGACGATCTTTTCTGTCTTTTCGTCTTCCTCGGAGGGAGCGACGTATTTGTCCCAGTCGTCTCTTGGTGGCATTGATGGAGGAATTGGAGTGGAGTTGTGAGAGGGCGCTTATTAGTGAGTGGCGAGTTTGCCTCCGAAAGCTGGTGCGCGCGCGACCGGGAATAGGTGGAGGCAGTGGGAGGGAGAAAGGGAAGGGGAAAGAAGGGGAAAGAAGGGAGAAGAGGGAAGGAGAGAAAGAGGGGGAAATGAAGAAGGGGAATTGGGTTGAATTCTTGAAGTTTGGGTTTTTACGAGTTATTTTGGGGTTGTTTTCTTTGGGTGTTAGATAATTTGTAAGTCTCACGGTGTTTATTAGTGAGAATGGAAGAATAATGATATTTGGAGATATTAAGAGCAGTGAAAGAGAGATTAAGAGCATAGAGTCACGATGATGAGACTTACTAAGGATTGTATTGGGTTTCTTGTTATTTAGTCCATTTTGTTGATTAAACTAGCTTGATTCAGATTATCAAAGTCACGTGATGAGATCTATTGCCGCAAAATTAGTGCTATAAACCTACAGTATCCTTTATCGTACAAATTATAGTATTAAGTGTCTAAATCATCTAATATTAACGTAAACCATAAACAACCTTACGAGTATAAAGCTCACAAGGAACTGACACTCTCGCTGAGAGTATTATGAGATAAAACGATCGATTGGAAAGAATAATCAGTCGGAAGTTCCTTGAATCGTCGATCGTATCATCAGTATAAAAGCCATCTGGCCTCAAACTTCAAAGAAAGTCCCAGTCACCAATTTCTTTATTAATCTCCTCGTTGAAAACGAATTGACGAGTGTGGAGTCCCCGAATACTCATAAAGAGCATCTTAAATAAATTACCAATTACTCATTCTTTCTTTGAATCAATTATTCCATTTTTATCAATTCTTTGGCTCGAACAATCCATCAGACTGTTCTTCTTTATTGACTCTTTGGTTCGAACAACCCCTCGTGGCTGCTCATGGCATCCACATCCTCCTTATGCTCGAAAGACATCTTTCTTTCGATATCAGCATCGTTCCTCTCTTCGACATTCTCGAAAGGCAAGTCACGAGCGATCTGCACCGACTTCCAGGGCTGCCACACGGGAGTCTGACTGAAAATGATATCCATCTCTTCCAAGCTTCTTCCGGCAGTTTCAGGCAATAAAAAGTAGACACATGGTGCAATGAGCAAATTAATGGCTGCGAAAATGGTATAAGTGTAAGGACCAATGGACTGGAACGCCACAGGTGTGATCATTACAACCATGAAGTTGAAGGCCCAGTTACTGGCGGTGGATATGGCTGCACCGGTGGCTCTCATTTGCAAAGAAAGCACCTCTGGAGGAATCAACCAAGTGCCTCCCAAGAAAGAGACACCGAAGAAACTGTTGAAGACGAAAAGGAAGACAGCGGCCGCAATACCGGCTTTGGATCCACTACCATTGTCTGCTGCCCAGGTAGTAGCGGTCAAGAGGGCCATGGTGATGGCTTGGGCGATGGAGCCCCAGAAAAGAAGGAATCTACGGCCCAATCTTTCGATCAACAATAATCCTAGCAAGGAGGCCAAGAAGTACTCGGTACCGTTACAAGCGGCCAAGACTCTGGAGTTGAAGGGACTCATATGGATATAGTTCTCGAAAATGGTTCCGGCGTAGTAGGTGATCAAATTGATACCACAGATCTGTTGGAACATTTGCACCGAGAAAGCCAAGCAAATTCTCTGGAAATTTCTGTTTGGACCTTGCTTGAAGATCTCACTGAACTTGACATCATCAGCTCCCTCTTCCTGTTCCTTCTTGACGAAGATCATGATTTCTGCGATTTGGGCAGAAATTCTAGGGTGGTCTTCTGGCAATCCCAACAAGGCGGAGAAAACAACTCTGGCATCTTGAGTTCTTCCCTTTTTCAACAACCAACGAGGAGATTCTGGGAAGTAAAGGGCAAGACCTACCAAAAGAATGGCAAAGAAACATTGGAAGGCCACTGGAAACCTCCAGGAAACGCTGGAATGGGAACCATTCCGTAAAAAGTAAAATCCGAAATCGATCCAGTACGAAATGGTGATACCCAATGCAATAATACTACCTTGTAACATAATTAACTTACCTCTGGATTTGGCGGGCGAACACTCCGATTGGTAAACTGGAACTGTCGAAGTAATGAACCCAACTCCCATTCCAGTGACGATTCTGGCCACAATCAAATGGGCAATGGTATAGGCGCACGATTGCAAAATTCCACCAACGGTTGCAATAATTGCACCCACAAATAAGATCTTGATTCTGCCGAGTCTGTCACCGAGCCAGATCGTAGACAAGGCCGAGGACATACACCCGATTTCGTAAATAGCAATGACAGCACCTTGTAAGGTAGCGTTGTGGGAGGCCTTCATTCCAGGAAAGGTATTTTCAAAAGAGGGCAAAGTGAGCAAACTTCCCATCACACCTTGGTCGTAACCAAAGAGGAGGAAACCGATCCCGGCGAAACCCGAGACGGCCAACTGAAGCTTTTTGCCCGATAGACCCAAGAAAGAGTGGGAATGCAGCGAACTCACCGGGTCCGAGAGCTTACTCTTGTGCGAGTTTGTGGAAGACAAGGAAGACATGATAAATCTACCAAGGAAATTTGAAGTGGGAAATCATCCCGAGGTTACTGAACCCTTTATATACGTCTAAATTCTAAACACGTCTGGATTTTATTATTGAGGTCTGGGTCTTCAACCGAGTGGTATGTGGGGGAGACGGCTCGGCAGGGCTTCGTGTCCACGGCGTTACATCGCTTGAAGTATTTTATTAGCGAGTCGCATGCGCAGGGTCTTTGTAGTTTCTGTCAAAAGAGCACCTTAACTGGTAAGATGGAAAGTTACAGATCAAAGAGGCTTGTAGCCGAATAATTACAGATCGAAGTCTCCAATTCTCAATGCTTTTCTTCACCTTGTCCCGGAGATAGACCGTATTGATTCGGTGGATGTAACCACAAACAAGGACCCCAGATGCGCAGACTGAGGGCTCCAAACGGTCAAAACAGCAAGTCTCGAAAACAAGAAGTGGGGAAGCTGACCATTAAAACAGCTTATTGATCGCCGAAAGCAAGGGTTTTTGCATAAATAGCTCAGACCAGAGCCCTGCGTCTATTAAGAAGATTAGTCACCGCCAATATCACCACTCGGATACTGAATAAATGTGGTTCCTCCAGCGTAAATCAGAGTTACCCCACCGTTCAAATTAGATAGAAGCCCCACCCTAAAAAATACGGTGTAAAATTAAGCTTCTTACGTCATAGTTCTGTTGACGGCATCATCCTTAATGGAATTGAAAGCCGAGTTTGAGAGGGCAAGTTGCTGGGCTGGCATGATGATGGTCCGTTTGTAACGGCTCGTAAATAGCCTTTTTAAGCTAGAATACTAGTATACGCTTTTCCGCAACCCCAAAATGCCCCGCATACTCAAACAATAAGAACGCGATGGAAGTTAGATCCCAAAAGAAAACCCAGACCGCAGGTAGAACTAATATTACTCAAAGTGTGGGGAGATCTTGTGAAGCATCTGATAATAAACCTCCAGAATAAAAAATTATTCTTGTTAATAATTTATCGGTGTATTCGTCATGAAATGATAGAATTAAAGGTTGCTTTGATGTCAACCCTTTCTAAATGACGTTTTGAAGTGGTAGGATGAGTGGATGCTGTTCATGTAGTTGAATGAATATTGAATTAATAGATCAAACGTTCAGGATTCATAACCGATCGAACAATGAGTTTGAACCTGATTTAACTCCTCCTTGATGCCTGAACTTGCCCCTCTTGACTACGAGTAAAACAGCCGAGTTAATATCAGAAAGAGTTACCGAGAAATAATCCCGAATGATTCTTAGTACCAATTAAAGCTATTGAAGAGATATATTATAATTTTGGTATAGTACGAATTATAACCAACTATTAGCTCAAAACATGATATAGTACGAATTACAACTACCTGTTAGCTCAAAACATGATATAATATGAATTACAACCACCTGTTATTTGAAATCATGCTATAACATTTATTAGAACTTTCTAAAAAGTTAGTAAAATCTTTTACACGAACTCGGCCTTTTTCATTACTCAGAAAATTGGCTGATTAAATTTTTGCGCTATTATTTATTGATCGTAATCGTAATATAATACATATCAAACATTTTGGTGAACGTCACCTATTGTCTTCTAAGAGAAAGTAAGTTGTCCTTCTAATAATCATTATAGTTATTTTGATCTAGTTTTTAAATCACCTTTCCTTACTCTAAGTTATCTCCATATCATTTCTAACTCATTCCATAATTATTATGGAGTTTACTATTTTTCTTCATATTATCAGAATAGCAAGACTTGTCAGTATAAAACCAGTATCCCTTCCAAGCCCTGCTATTTTCTGATCTCGTATTCATCGAGCAAATTCACCGTATCATGTCTTACAACTCAATCGAGCTCATGCTTTCCATAACACGATGTACTTCCAGACACAATTCAGAACGCTCACCCTCACTACTAATCATAGCATTGAATTTCATGAGCGTAATGTGAAGTCCGTTCAATTCATCGGCGGCGTAGCCAACACTGTGCATCAACTTTCCAATCGCATTTTGAACTGAAATATCGTCTTTGTTGTCATGGATGTATCTCAATAAATTTACAAACAACTGTAAGTTTCCTGTGAACTCGCTGAGTCGTATGCTGAAGTCGAGCTTCTTCAATTCGCTCGAAGTCACCATTTTGTTCAAAGACACCATATTGTACTTGATGACTTTGAAAAGTCTTCTATACCACAAAAGAGAGGCACCCAAAGAAAGTTTGATATCAGGCTTCGAGCCGGAGTCGACTTCATTCTCCGATAACATCAATGCAAAGGAGTTGGAAAGGAAATGCAAAGTAAACTGGAACGATTCACTTGGGGAAATTTGGTCTAACTCGATCAACAAGTAGTAGTAATCCAAATTAACATATGAGGTCCAATCCTGTAGATATGGCGACAGTCCGTATACTCTGTGGATTATCGAGCTTGTATCCACTCTCCATTTCTCCAAATTGGAGGAGAGTTCTTTGAGCATCTCTGGATCATTTTTGGATCCAGAAAGAGATGATGTGAGTAATGAATCGTAAAGCTTATAGTATTTAATTTGTTGGTTGATGAGTTCCATGCTTTCTTGGTAGCCTTCGTAAGAAACTTTTGGTAAGGTCAATTTGATGAAATCTGCAGATGGGAATTGACTGGGACGTTCGAGCTGTAAACTGATTTCTTTATCCAAGTTATGAATGGACCAGAAAATGCGCTGTAAGTGGATATTTTCAGATTTTTTGTATAACTCCAACTTGATAACCAAACGGTTCAATACACCCATTAATCCCCATGTGAGTTCGGAGTTGAACGAGGAATTGCTGTAGATAGTCATCAACAACAAGAGTTCCAAATTGTCTATTTTTTCGTCGATGGAAGCGTTAGATAAGCCGAGATCCAAGACTTCTATGATCGAATCAATACTCTTTTCGTTGAAATATTTAGAGAATAATTTCTCTCTTTTTGCAGATACCGATTTCAGGTCATATGTCAAACAGCCGATACTCATCAAAAGATAGATATCGATATTGACAATTGATTCGTTTTTGAAGTCGATGGACTTGAGTCTGGACATGAATTTGTGTCTATCAATGAATGGGTATTTAGACTCGTAGTTTTCGAAATAATTCAAGGCAAAGATCAAAGGTAATTCTTCGTTTGGCAAAGCATTCATGGTGATGAACTCTTCTTTCAAGTTTGTAGGGGTGCTTCCGGATAAAAGTGACTTGGCAAGCACTTTTTGAGCCAAAGGCAACTCTGGAGGATCGCGTGCTCTTCTTGCAGAGCTGGATAAGACGGCGGTGGTCACCTTTTTCAATGGACGACGGCCTGCGGAACTGTGGCTGACACTGGTGCCAGCATTTTCCTTTTTGGACGAATCTTCATAGAAATCGTTGGCAAGCATCGAAGAAACAGAAACGAGTTTATGAGCCACCACTGAGTTTTGCTTCTTGGGAGAGCTCTCCTCTTTTGTTTCTTCAACCACGTGAAAGACCTGGGATCCATCTTCTTTCGAAATGCCAGTTTGCAAGACACCTTGCCCATCCTCTTTTGGAATTTTTTCTTTATCAGTTTGCAAGACACCTTCGCCGTCGACTTTGGGCTCCGTTCCCCGTTTTCTTCTCTTGTTACTACGCACCACATATTCACATTCAGAGCCCGTTTTCAGACAGTTTTTGCACTTTGGGTACTCTCTCAGACACTTCTTCTTGAGCCTGTAGCATCTGTTACAGTTATTTCTGTGGTGAGTCTCGGGAAACTCGATCGGGTGTTTTTTGCCCGTTTCGTTGATTATGACAGGCAGCGACCACGAGGAAGATTCTGTCTCCTTGGTGGCAGATGGAGCCACAGCCTTGTTTGTTTCAGTAGTTTCAGCAGTAGAAACCGAAGAAATAGTAGAAGTTCTTTCAGTTGTTGGGATTTCCCCTTGGCGGTCTTCAGCATCGCCTTTTCTCAACGAGTCTCTTAAACCAGACTGTTTCAGCTGGACGCTGCCAACAGCCGGCAAGCTGTTGAGACGGAACTTGCTGGCAACGGTGCCGTTGCCCATCAGCTTACGGTAGTAGAAGTCCATCGAGTAAGCTGTACTGTTGAAGTGGACTGATGAAGTGTGGATGTCGGACGATTTAGTTGAAGTGTGGATGTTCCGATGTTGAGGTGTGGATGTTCCGATTTCTGTAATTTGCGGTGTGGATGTTCTGAAGACTGCAACGGTTGACGTCTGGAGGTCTGAGCTTGGAGGTCCACGGCTGGTCACCTTGACTTTTCTGTTGAAGTCTGGTGGTGTCGAAATCAAGGGCGGCCCTTAGTTGCGGCTACAAAATCGATGATCGGGCTCTGTGACCCAGTTAGGTAATGTCACGTGGCAGGGAGCGGCTGCGGCGGCGGGAGTAAATTTTCAACGTTAATCTCTCAGAGCCCCCACTTTTCCGCCGCGGCCATTCCGCATTAGGCAAGTGTGGACGATGATCCCAAAGGGGAACCGACAAAAGGAAGCGTCAAAAAGGAACCTTTTATAACCTGAAGAGATTATAAGAGAACTAGATAAAATACAGGTTGCGTTAGCATGTATAGAGTACTTTTTTGGGCCCAAAAATGGTGCTTCTAGCGTTTTTCCTGGTCCTTATCTCGGTGATTATTGTATTACAGATATATTATGAGCGGGCTTTCGTTTCGGCACCGCAAATCCATTTAGGGCCGACAATCGGCGCGAAGCACAAAGAGAAGAGGGAGGTTTGGAGGGGGTGGCAAAGAGTGATGGAAGTGGCAAAGAAAGAAGGAGCGGAAATCGGCGTAGTACAATAGTAGTTCTTGAAGACTGTGTCTTCTTAGGTTAGAGTTGGTAGAATGGAACTTGAAGAAATGTAGTGTGGGAGAAGGGCGATGAGAATAGGTCATTTCGCGTGATAGTACTATGGTAGAATACTATGGTATATCTTTGATGAAACTTTGGGATTTGTGGGATTTTTTTAAGGACTCCTTGATTTCTTAATTCATAGTATATTATCCAATGAGCAGTATTTTCGTCAATTAAAATGTATATTAGATCACCTTTTCTATTGCTACTCCTAGTTATTTTCTTCGAATTAACCTTTCTGATCTCAGTTAGTTCTAGCCGCAGATCAACCATCTTGAGTGAGTGAGAGTTAGATCACAGAACCGCGATCTCAATAACGTGAGACTTTAAAAGAGGGTCAAAATCCCTTCAAGTCATCTACCAAGAAAGCCCTGTAGTCCCTTACTTCATACTTTGTTGATCAATTTCGTTCCCATATTAAGAGGAATCCCTTTTTATTTCTCTTTTAATTTTCATTTATCCAATTTATAAATCTTCATTTATTCTAAGTGTACATTCTAATCATCTAAATAGCATTGGTGGCGCTGTCATCTGTACGTGACAGCGCATCGATAGAGGCGTATTCTCTATGCTCGATGTACTCCTTCTTTTCCAAGTCGTACTCATCGTGATCAACGGTTCTGTGAGGTGTTTCACGTGCAATCTGAACAACCTTCCAGGGTTGCCAGACTGGAGTCTTGGCGAAGATCTCATCCATTTCTTCCAAACTTCTGCCCGCAGTTTCTGGAAGGAGGAAATAGTGACATGGGAGGATAAGCAAATTAATGGCTGCGAAAATGGTGTAAGTGTATGGACCAATCGACTGGAAAGCAACTGGAGTGATCATAACCACAGTGAAGTTACTGGCCCAGTTGGTAGCTGTTGAGAGAGCGGAACCAGTGGCTCTCATTTGCAACGAGAGAATTTCTGGAGGAATCAACCAACTTGCACCCAAATAGGAAATTCCGAAGAAAGTGTTGAAGACAAAGAGGAAGAACGCAGCAGCAATACCGGCATGGGAACCACTACCGTTATCCGCAGCCCAGGTGGTAGCAGTTAAACATGCCATTGTGACAGCCTGACCAGCAGTACCCACAAGCAATAAGAATCTTCTACCTTTTCTCTCGATGAGAAAGAGACCAATCAACGAAGCCATGAAATATTCAGTACCGTTACAAGCAGCCAAGATTCTAGAGTTGAAAGGGCTCATGTGGATATAGTTCTCAAAAATAGTACCGGCGTAGTAAGTGATCAAATTGATACCAACAAATTGGTTGAAGACTTGGCCCCAAACCGACAAACTGATTCTGTGGAAGTTTCTGTTGGGACCTTGTTTGAAGATCTCCTTGATTTTGATATCATCAGCACCTTCAGCGGTTTCCTTTTTGATATAGTACTGGATCTCTTCGATCTGAGCAATGAGTTTAGGATGGTTCTCTGGAAGACCATACAACGCGGAAAAGGACCTTTTGGCTTCACTGACTCTACCTTTCTTCAACAACCAACGAGGAGACTCAGGGAACAAGAAGGCGGTACAAACGAGAATGAGGGTGAAGATGACTTGGAATGCAATTGGGAATCTCCAGGAGACAGCAGAATGAGCACCGTTTCTGGTGAAATAGAATGCAAAATCAACCCAGTACGAGATCATCACACCGAACGAAATGATACTTCCTTGCATCATAATCAACTTACCTCTAGACTTGGCATGGGAACATTCAGATTGGTAAACTGGAACAGTAGCAGTAATGAAACCAACACCAAGACCAGTGACGACTCTGGCCACAATTAAATGGGCCACAGAAAAGGCACAGGCTTGCAAAGCACCACCAATGGTAGCAATCACAGCACCAACCCACATACACTTGAGTCTTCCGAGTCTATCACCAAAGTACATAGTGGCCAAAGCAGAGCACATACAACCGATTTCGTAGATTGCAATCACCGCACCTTGCAAGGTAGCGTTATTGGAAGCTTTCATAGCAGGGAAGGTATCTTCAAAGGAGGGCAAAGTCAATAAACTACCCATGACACCTTGGTCATAACCGAAGAGTAAGAAACCAACACCACATAAGGAAGAAACACCATATTGCAACCATTGGCCCGATAAGCCCATGAATTTATGAACTTCAGACGAGGAGGCAGCGTCCAGCTCGTCGTGGCTGGACTCGACTTTGATTGGGGAACTAACAGAAGACATTTCAAAGGAAAGAAACGTGAGAAATGTTAGAAATGGAAGAAATGTTTGAAAGTGTAGTATTGAAAAGAACAAGAGGAAGCGGATCTGGCTTCATTTAAATAATCCTATTGATAACTGGAACGAAAGCTTGGCTATGACAGTTGTACCCTTTTGGCAGCCACGCGAGTCTGCGAAATCTGGGGAGTGGCAGACGTGACTCGATGGCCCAAAACGGAAGCTATGTGCTGCACGGTTTATCCCAGTGGGGATGCAAAAGTAACTTGTCCGGACGACTCTTTGGGTCGGGGCTGCGTAATTGCTAGCAATCAAGAGAGAAGAGAAACAGAAACAGAGAGGAGAGTCAAGGATAACCGAAACTTTAATGAGGCTGAACTCAATAATTTGGATTATTGAACTGTCACTCCATTCTTAGTACAAATCTTAGCATCTCTTCTCTAAGACTTTATCCACTTTTCTACTATCTTGAGCTCTAAGTGGTCTTCTTTGCGGGGTGTCAACTACCAACGTTCAAGACGCTTGATTCGAAAGGGCGTGTTCGAGACATGACAGCAACAACCGCACGCATCGACACTTTTCTTGAGGTACCAGCGATCCTTAGCTATGACGTAGTGAGCGAGCAAATTAGTTAGCCTAGGATCGGCCGCTAGACCAAAAAGTTTGCCCGTACACTGGAATCGTTATTCACTACCGTCTTCTACCCTTGAATCACATCCCCTCTAGAAGTGGGGACTCATGCGCTTCGTTTAATCTAAGGCTAGGTTTGTAGAACAATTCCGCTGGTCTGGGCACTTGGCCCGGAATTACCCCAGACATTGGATCAGGTACGGAGTTGATTGCTCCCAATCAATACAGTGGGGTGCGGATATACCAAAGTAGCATGTTCCTGGCGATTACGTGCACATGAATGTGGGGCAGGGTTGTGATAATCGATGCAATTTCACAACAATCACTATAGTTGAAGTGGTTTCTGAGTATGATGTCATATGATGTAATCGTTTTCTAGCTGGAGCGCAGATCTCGGATTTAGCGAGACTAGTTGAAGTTACAGTTGCGAGGGTCAGGGAACCCGGAATCGAAGCTGAATACGGTAATTCGCGAGGAGAACGCGAGGAGAACGCGAGGAGAACGCGAGGATCTCGCGATCCTTGCCAAATAGAGCCGACGGTGATTGGGTTTACGCCGTAGATTGCGTTAACGATGACGTTATGAACTCGAAAAACGGAATCAGATATTGTTAAGGCTGGCAATTGCTTTGGAAGCAAGTGGAGATGTCTGAGTAATCCGAGTTTGTTCTGGGAAGTAAAAATAGAATAGCCAGAGGGGAATATTGTTAGGATTAAGGCAGCCAGCTGAGATATCCCGATTTTCTTAAGAAAGATGGAGAATTGTTGGTCTGCCTGAATATTCGCTTTCATCTCATGGTATAAAATCAGAACAATAAATTGAGAGAGCGCTTGTAATGATTTGATGTAATCACTAGGATTTTGGGAATGTATTGGTAATTATTGAAAGGGAGGTGAGCCAATATTGGGCTCCCTAAGATCTGGTCTAAGAAACATATAAAATGTTCCTAGACATAAATTGGGTATATATGAATAGCTATCATGAACTTCATTCTTCTAAGCTCTGTCCATTTGAAGTGAAAGAAGTTCTCCCACTAAGTTTTTATTTGGAAATAACAGCTCTAGTATTAATTTTTTTCAAAGATGTTTCGAACTCAGTTGAATAGGTTTGATACTCTGTTTATTGGAATTTGCTTCATGAGATATTGAATCGAAGATAAATATTTACCTGAAATAAACTGATATTATCAAGCGTCTGGAAAATAATGCGTTGAACTCGATGGCCCCCCTTTCATGCTATAATCTTTAAGTCGATTTTAAAGAGAATTTTTAATTTTGCCTTTTCTAGTAGACTATGCATTTGACCTTCAAAATATACTTTTATTTGAATCTTAGGACTGGATCTTCTCATGCATCAATTCGATCAGCAATTATCTATGTGCATGTCTTTACTATATACATTAAGCTACCACTGCCTCCTCAGAGACCTCCTTCGTCTCCTGTGCCTCCATCTCTCTCATCTTCTTGAACTCTTCCACCGCTCTCTCTCTCAAGTCATCCAATAATATACTCTGATCTCTAGGGTTGAAAGCTGGCAAGTTGTCGTGTTCCACCAAGTCCAATCTCCAGTGCTCATCTTCACCCTTTCTCCACAAGTTCTCCCATTGCAACTTGGTGTTCTGTAACTCGAACTCGTCGACAACATGGGCCAAGTCTGCTACTGCTTCTTGGGAGTATGTGGGTCTGTATTGGCCGGAGTACCAGGTGTTGCCCTCGCCGTCTTTTCTTCTCATCGACTTGGCCTCTTTTTGCTGGAAAACGTCACGCGCTTGTCTCAACTGAACCAACCCCTTGTAGGCGGCCTCAGCGTACTCGTAGCTGTCGAATGTGGCCACACACATCACTCTCCATAAATCGTTTCTTCTGGCTGGCTTTCTGTTTTCCCAGTTAGGGCGCACGAACTGCTCGTCGATCTGTGCTTGATGGTATGCTGGAACTTGCGAGTATAACACTTGTCCGCTGAAGAGGTTTTTGAACATGAAGACTTGAGGAGCCAAGTTGAGTTCTTGGAGTTGTTGTGCGGTTTTGGGTTCTTTGGCGATTCTGGCACCCAAGACTTTTCTTTCCTTGAGCTGCTCAATGAGGAGCTTCCTCATCTTCTTTTCAGCTCTTAATCGCATGGGCATTTTGGCGGTGGATGGGGTGGTATGTGAGTTAAGAGTTGAGTTTGTAGATTTAGTGAATTTTTTCAGTAAGGGTCGTGCGGGAAAAGAAGATCAAACTTAGCGAGCGAAAATCTGGGTCACGTGACCGATTAACTCCAAGCGAGTAGATCGAATCTAGCGATAGAAACTGATCGTCAATCGTCTACAATTCATCTATCCCGGCAAGAGGTACCACCCTACTCATACCACGTTACTCCTTTCTATACCATTTTGTTCCTTTCACTCGAACCCCCCCGTTTTTACCCCGTTTTTTACCCCAATTTTGCCCCCGTTTTGAGATTCATTGCCCCATTCCGGCCCCTAAATCAGCTCACATCCTTCTAATAGTCTCCCATGTCGCTGCTACTATTGGGAAGCGTGCCCTTCCTGGCGCTCTTTGTGCTTGTGGCGTTCTGGACCTACAAATTGGTCTATGACCACCAAATCATCAGAACTTACTCCGGGAAACTCCATGTGCCGAGAAACGAGTTCAACCACTACATCGAAGAGAACGTGACGAGGCCGTACGGGACCCGCTTGGTGTCGTTAACGGTGGGCGAGGACGAAGAAGAGGACAATTTCGAGCGGAATAAGCACAATTCGGACACTTTTGGCCAGCAAGATGGCTACAAAAAGAGGAACCAGGTGATTGGCGGGATCTTCAGCGTCACCATCGCGTTAGGGGTCGAGCTCATAGTTCTCATGATGTGCGAATTGATCGATTTGTTCGGCGAAAATGTTCGTCTTTTCTGGTTCAAAGTGACGATCGATATGTTGATGATCATCCTAACATTTGTGATTCCGGTCGTAATCATCAACTTGGTGGTCCACCGTGATTTAGCGCCCAAAATAAGCAAGGAGAAGTACGGCGGCGCCATGATGACGATTTTCTCAGTGATGTTGTGGCTCATCTTTCTACATAAGTGCGGAGACTTATCGCAAACTTTCAAGCCTACAAATGAGAGTTCGTACTATAATTCCGATACTAGAACGCTCATTGAAAGAAAGGTCAACGAAATATCAATTGCAGGGATCACCATGATCGCCATACTATCGGGAATCGGGTGTACTTCCACTCCATATGAGCTTTTTTCGCTAGATATCCGGCTAGGACGTCTATTCAAAGGCCAGGGCCTTAAGGAAGTGATAGGAGACGTTTCCTCTGCACATGACGCTTCCCATATCCCCAACCAATTGGATTTAAACAATTTAATCCAGTCATATAACAGTACGGATTCCTTGTTGAGCAAGAGAAAATTCGATTTAAACAACTTATTGGTATCCCAAGGAGGTCGTGTGTACAACCAGCCCAACCAGTCTACCGATAGCTTTCTTCTGCCCAGTTCTGGAAGCTCCAAGCTTCTTTCTCCCAGAAATAAGTTGGGAGGTATTATTCATAAAGTACAGTCCTTCGCCAGTATCTCGAGCTTATCTGCAGGAGCAGAGAATAGTGAAGAGTGGGAACTCAATAATGAAATCGATACGCTCAAAAAGCTCAAAAAATCAATCTACGACGATATCCTCCAGCTGGTGGCCAGATTCATCAACGACCGCAAGAGCCATCTGACCAAAAACGGTGAACTTATGGCCAATCTCTTGAAATGGGCCAATATCGCATTTGCAGGTTACTGTGTCTACCGTGTAATTAACGTGGTCCTCATCAGAATGCCATACCTCTTGTTCAATTCGCAGGGGTACTCGTACCAATTGCACTCCAAGGAGACAAACGAGGTCAAACTTCCTGAAAGTGAAGAGTCGTCTGTGCTGACGACTTCCAACGATGCTTTGGCTATCACTCTCGCAAAACTATTTTTGCTGGTTTTCCCCACACTACCAGTGAGTGAGACGCAATTGATTAATCAATTGGGGTTCATTTTATCGGGCAGTTTATTCATTTGCTCGTTTTCCAACGTGGTGATTACCTTCAAATCCTTCAACCGGTTCCTCCCAGCCAACTACGCCTCCACCTATATCAAAAACTGGCTTAAACACATTGTCATTGCCGAGCTTTTGGGAGTGTATATAATCGCCACGGCCTTGCTTATTCGTACAAATTTGCCGATGAATCTTTCGCACCAAATCTCCAAGATCCTCTCCCTTTCCGGGAGCTCAATCACCAGTGCCGAGATCTCGCAGCGGGAGGTGGAGTTTATCGATGGCTGGTTCGATAAGGTGTTCGCGGTCACGTGCATTGCTACAATACTTCTGATTGTGGGGAAGAAGCAATTGGTAGACGGGCCCTCTGAACATCAGGACTTCGATGAGGAGTCGTTTATAGAACACACCGACTACAAATTGGCATAGATAATAAAAGGGACGATAGAGAATGTCTGTAAAAGAAAATGTCATGACGATAGGAAAATGTCTGTAGCCTCGAACTTCAAACACACTGTAAATTGTCTGGAAAACATCCAGACATCATACGAGTGAGCTGATAAAGTGTCTGGAGAACTTCTGAAGATCATACGATGAGCCTATGAAGTGTCTGTGTAACTTCCGAAGATCATACGACGCACCCCACTAAGTGTCTGTAGAGGTGCTGCCAAATGCCATATTAGGAAACATCTGAACTAGGTGTAGAAGTTCCTTAAAACACCGTATTAGGAAACATATGCTCGGGTCGGGGCTTCGGATGGATTTCCACGGATATTGACGTTTCTGGCGGACTTCTTGAATGGAACATTTTCACAAGATTATAATCGTGTTACGTAAGCGGGGAACTAAATGTTCTGTCCTCTTTAAATCCGCGAGGTGCGTCGCCTGCGCTTTTGTGTCAGGGACGAAGTCGAAGCATATGATTGTTGAGCACATCAAACAGGTCTGTCTAGCCTTCAAGAATCCGTAAAATCTCCTAAAAGTAGTCAATGAATGTTAGAAGTAACTCAATTATACTTCTCTTCTTTTTTTCGTTTTTTTCAAGTCAAATTTAGGTCCAAATTCCACTCCGTCAAAACCCCGGTGTACACATCTAAATCCCCGTAAGTAGCATAATAATGCGTCACGCCCAACGTTTAATTGCAACTATATAATAGAGACTTTTCCTTCCATTTCTCGAGCAACAGACTTCATCCGAGTCCTTATCTACTCTCTGTCTATCAATCAATAGACAGCTTTTTTTTCTCGCTGCTGGTCATCGATTATTCCCAACAAAATGCTGACGGTGAACATTGAAAACAAGTCACATAAAGACAAAAACGCTTACCGAGTGGATTTGAAAAATGCCACTCGAGTCTTGGACCCCAAAAATCCATACGCACGTAACAAGGAGATCCCAATCCAGTATACCAAGTCCCGTGTGGCCGTTATTGGTGCTGGTTTCGGAGGAATTGGTACGGCGATGATGATCCAAGACAAATTGAAAGAGGAAGATTTCGTGATCTTTGAAAAGCACGACAACTTTGGAGGCACCTGGTACGCCAACACCTATCCAGGATGTGCTTCGGATATCCCAGCATTGTGGTACTCGTTCTCCAATGAGATGAACACCAATTGGAGTTCGGTGCAGCCTCCTCAGTACGAGATGGAGGAGTACCTTTTGAAGGTTGCTGAGAAGCACAACCTCAAGCCCAAGACAAAGTTCCAGCACGCCGTCGTCGAAGCCAGATATGACGAAAACGAGAACGAATGGAGGCTTGAAGTCCTCGAATTGAACACTGGAGCAATGACAGTTCATACTACCAAAATCTTGTTTTCCTGTATTGGAGGCTTGGTTTATCCAAACCAACCAGAAATCAAGGGTCTCGACACCTTCAAGGGCAGCTACATGCACTCAGCGCTCTATGATCACCTGGTTTCTCTCAAGGACAAGAAAGTGGTGGTGATTGGAAATGGGTGCTCGGCTACCCAATTGATTCCAGTGGCTTTGCGTGACGGAAAACCTGCAAGGTTGACCCAAATCACCAGATCCAAACAGCATATCATGCCGCCAATCCCCAATGAGCTCCAGATCGCTTATCGGATTTTGAGCCGCTTCAGAATCCTTCTTCTTTTGTTGAGATGGTTCGTTATCTTCGTTGGAGAATCACGTTATCCAATCTTCAAAGGCGATGGACTCATTTCCAGAACCTTTAGATGGTTCACCAAACGTACTTCGATTAACTATATGACCAAGAACTGTCCTCCTGAGTATCGTACTAAAGTGATTCCCGATTTCAAGGTTGGGTGCAAAAGATTGATTTTTGACCACGACTACCTCGATGTGTTGCATGACCCTAAAATGGACCTTCTTTCGCAAAGAATTGACCATATTACCGAAAACTCGGTCGTACTTGCTGATGGTACGGAGGTCGAGGCCGATGTCATCATCGCTTGTACTGGTTATAACCTTGCTAAGACGTTCGGTGCGGTTAAAGTCATCGGTCGCAACAACACCAACATTCAAGAGCTTTGGAAGAAACAAGGTATTACTGCATACCACACCACTCTTCTCAAGGACTGTCCTAACTTGTTCCTCATCGGTGGTCCTAACTCTGCTACTGGCCACTCGTCCGTGGTGATGGCCATCGAAAACGGTTTGACTTACGCTCTGAAGATCTGTCGCGGTATCTTGAGCGGAAAGTATACTTCTGTGGTTGTGAAGAGCGAAAAGTATGATGAGTGGTTTGAACAAATCCAGGCAGAACACCAGAAGGGAGTCTTTGGAACTGCATTTGGTGGATGTCATTCTTGGTACACCTCCGGAGGTGTGAACTTCACCACCTATCCATACTCGCAAATCACCTACTGGCGTAACATGAACAACGTCAGATGGAATGATTTGGAGATTCAATGATTAGGAGACAGAAAATCAGCTAGCATCTGCAATAAAAATATATATAAGATAAGAAGAATCTGAGATTTTTACCTTTAATTGAAAATGTAGTGAAGAGAGCAGGAGAGGTTTGTATTTAAAATGAAACTAAGGGAGAGAGGAGAGGAGAGGTTTACCTTTAAAATGAAATTAAGAGAGGGGGGGAGGAAACTCAACTTTGAGATAGATTCAAATAGGTTCGTAGGAAATGTCCAGAACAAGAAAAATTCAACGGATTGTTTTAATCTAGAAAGTGATTTTGTAGATAAGAAAGAGGATACACAGGGCTAGCAATTTATTACTGATAATTGAGAGAAAAAGAGAAAAGTTTATAGCTCTATTATCGCATTCTATGCCTTCTATCATCTACTTCGTCTTATAAGGATTATTTAGAAGGATTGTGTAAAAAGAAGTCCGTCGTTTTTCATTATTTCACTAACTTTTCTTGTCTTTTCAGTTCATACCTTCTTTCATCTTCATCTAGTATTACCCGAATTGTCTCTTCAATCCTCTTCGTCCCATTTATATCCACTATGATGTTCGCTCTCTGTTCGCAGACGTGGGACCATTTCCCATAATTCGCACCCTAATGACTCACTATAGAACAATAACCACATGGATATGGCTTCTATACAGTCGCCGAAGCTCTGTCCTCTTCTTTTTTTCGTGTTCACAACATTCTCTTACACTCATCCTCTCAACTTCTCGTCGACGTTTCACTCATTGATTCCCTCACTGATTTATTTCGCTCTTCAGTCCAGTTTATCCCCTTATTGTTTCGCTCATCAATAGTGCGACTCAACTGACTGAAAAATTTATCACCACTCCACCATTTCCTCCCTTAGACTACTAACACAGCGTATTTTTACTGCCAAAATGTCATCTGCCGCTGCCGCCCCATTCAACAGGGAAGCCTTGGAGCAAGTCTTGAAAAGAAGATTCTTCTTCGCCCCCTCCTTCGAAATCTACGGAGGTGTGTCTGGTCTCTACGACTACGGTCCTCCAGGTTGTGCCTTCCAAGCCAACATCATCGACACCTGGAGAAAGCACTTCATTCTCGAAGAAGACATGTTGGAAGTGGACTGTACCGCTTTGACTCCCCACGAAGTGCTCAAGACTTCCGGCCACGTCGACAAGTTCGCCGACTGGATGTGTAAGGACTTGAAGACCGGAGAGATCTTCAGAGCCGACCACTTGGTGGAAGAAGTGTTGGAAGCCCGTTTGAAGGGTGACAAGGCCGCCAGAGGTATTGTTGTCCAGGAAGAAGAGGAGGACGCCGACAAGAAGAAGAGAAAGAAGAAGGTCAAGGAGATCAAGAACGTCAAGTTGGACGACGAAGTTGTCAAGGAGTACGAGAACATCTTGGCCCAAATCGACGGTTACTCCGGTCCTCAATTGGGTGAATTGATCCAAAAGTACGAAATCAACAACCCAGCTACCAACGGTAAATTGGAGCCTCCAGTCGAGTTCAACTTGATGTTCGAGACCGCCATCGGTCCATCTGGTCAGCTCAAGGGTTATTTGAGACCAGAAACCGCTCAAGGTCAGTTCTTGAACTTCTCCAAGTTGTTGGACTTCAACAACGAAAAGATGCCTTTTGCCTCTGCCTCCATCGGTAAGTCCTTCAGAAACGAAATCGCTCCAAGAGGTGGTTTGTTGAGAGTCCGTGAGTTCTTGATGGCTGAAATCGAGCACTTCATCGATCCAGAAAACAAGAACCACTCCAGATTCTCTGAAGTCGAACACGTCATATTGAGATTCTTGCCTAAGGAAGTGCAAGAATCCGGTTCTACTGAACTCATCGAAAAGTCCGTCGGTGAAGCCGTCAAGTCCGGTTTGGTCGATAACGAAACCTTGGGTTACTTCATCGCCAGAATCTACTTGTTCTTGACCAAGATCGGTGTGGACCCCTCCAGATTGAGATTCAGACAACACATGTCCAACGAAATGGCCCACTACGCCGCCGACTGTTGGGATGCCGAACTCCAGACCTCTTACGGCTGGATCGAGTGTGTTGGTTGTGCCGACAGATCTGCCTACGATTTGAGTGTCCACTCTGCCAGAACCAACGAAAAGTTGGTGGTGAGACAAGCTTTGCCAGAACCAATCACCGTGGAGAAATTCGAGATCGAAATCGCCAAGAAGAAGTTCGGTCCTAAGTTCAGAAAGGACGCCGGTGCCATTGAAAAATGGTTATTGACCAGAGACCAATGCGAATTGGAAGACTTGGGCAAGGAATTGAAGGAGAACGGTAAGATCGTCGTCCAAGTGGACTCCTTGGCCGAAAAGACCGAGTTGGACACCGACTTGATCAAGATCGAAAAGGTGACCAGAACCGAACATATCCGTGAATTCACTCCAAATGTGATCGAGCCATCCTTCGGTATTGGCCGTATTCTCTACTCCATCTTCGAGCACCAGTTCTGGACCAGACCAGGAGATGCTGACAGAGGTGTCTTGTCGTTGCCTCCATTGGTGGCTCCAACCAAGGTCCTTTTGGTGCCATTGTCCTCCACTGCTGAATTACAACCAATTGTCAAGAAGGTCTCTTCCTACTTGAGAAAGCAACAGGTTCCATTCAAGGTCGATGACTCCTCTGCATCAATTGGTAAGAGATATGCCAGAAACGACGAGTTGGGTACTCCATTCGGTATCACCATCGACTTCGAGTCTGTTAAGGATGATTCCGTCACCTTGAGAGAAAGAGACTCCACCAAGCAAGTCAGAGGCTCCTTCGAGGACATTGTCAAGGCCATCAAGGAAATCACTTATAACGGAGTTTCCTGGGCTGAAGGTACTGCCCATCTTACTCCATTCGAAACCCAGAGTAATGATGCTTAGATGTAATAAATAAAGTAACGTTATGATTGAGAAGTGTAGGAAGAAGTATAAAAACTTGAATGAAAGTCAATGAAGATATACTTTATTATTTAAAGTAAAAAGTCATAGAAAATTAGTATATTGCGGAGAATCCATATTAAGGGATAATTCTTCAGTGGTTTTCAGAGATATGAATTTCTACTGGTTTTTATATAACTTAGTCATTTATTCGTAAATCGTGTCAGCATAAACCCCTATGATATTATAAGAACGCTGCAATTAATCTAGCTTTTGAATAATAACAAAATGGTGAATTCTCTTTAAAACCATGAGAATTCATTTATCAATCATAATTAATATTCATTCAATTATCGCTTCAAAGCCACAAGGTATCTCTAGCATCATATTATCACTCCAAGACCTGTTCTATTAACCCTTTATAATCAATTCGTTCTTTGTTCTAAAAATTCAATTCTCTCTCCTTTCTCCTTTTTCCTTTCTCTATTCTTTTCTCCTTTGCCGTTTCCCCCTCTTTGCTTCCTCCACAAATTGCACCCGTATCACCAACCTCATATCCCCCTTCATTCTCATAATTAGCCTCCATAGACATCCCAAATGGACCACCCCTACTAACACTATCTCCATAAATGTGTGGAGTTTTTCCTGAATTACTTCACGAATTAAATACCCCACAATTGAATTAATTATCACTAGTAATAGAAAGTCTCCCGGTTCAGGACGAAACAGACACTTCCAGGATTGGACTAGGGCCGTCCAATCGGCTGGCATAGTGAGGGAAAGGGTGAAAAGACAGGTGTATAGTACTGCGTGTGATGTCATGGTAAGAGAGACCTCTGTTGTATATGGCGGTTATCAATTGCAAAAACCCATACTTAAATTGCAACCGAAAAAAGAAAAAGAAACAGCAAAAAGGGAGAAATATGCAGGAATTAAAGGAAAAAGAGGAGTATTGATAAGAGTAGTAGAATTCTATAAAGATGTTTACGGATGATAGATGTTTTTCGATGTATAAGGTGGTCAGTTTTGCTGGTTTTAGTTCTGTTTTACAGAGTATGTGTTTTCAAGAGTCTTCGTTGTCAACTAGAACGGGCGTGTGGTCTAGTGGTATGATTCTCGCTTTGGGCGACGGTTCAGTATACTGAACTGAAAAACAAACATGCGAGAGGCCCTGGGTTCAATTCCCAGCTCGCCCCTCTTTTTTTAATTTTTGCCAGAAGTGTATTTGAGATTGGGAAGGTCTTAGCTGAGACAAGGATATGAATGATTATGTAGGCGTGTATGGTCATGTTGACAGGATGTAGCGATTTCTGTTTCATTACTGAAATGCAGAGTTATCTCGGTTTTGTTGGTTATATGCAGGATTCTATTTGGTATGTATGGAGTTTCTAATTGAGATCATGAATAATCTAATAGCACGTCCATTGATCCCTTATGAATTAGATGCTGATTTGGAGTGCCTCATAATTATTCATGCTTTTGTCATATTCAATAAATCTATCAATTTCTTCAATTTCTTCAATTTCTTCAATTTTTTGTACTTTCTCATTAATTCGACCATTTAGTTCCTGGTTTTCCTAATCCTTACCATACTTCGATTCGATTAATTACATTCCTAATTTTAATGCTCTAGTTCAATTTATATCCTTTACAATTCACTCCCTCCTTTCTTATATTTTCTATTCTATATCTTTCTCATATAATCCAAGACAAACTCTTTGAAAATTACCTTGGCCTTCTCCCAATCGTCATCCTCAACAAAACTGGCTCCGTAAGCTTTATATAACTTCTTGATTTGTGCAATCTCCATCTCGTCGCTCACCACACCATTTTGAACGGCCTTTTCAAGTATTAAAGTTGCAAAACTTCTGTCATTATCGTAAAGATTACCCAAAATTAAAGCCTCAGTAAGCAATCCAGAAGATGATCTTTTGGTAATTTCGTTCAAGTTCTTAGAAACTTTCTGGATATAATCATTGTAAATTTGAAGGGCACTTTCTATATCGAAATGGGCACTGGCCACGATTGATAATTGGAGTGCTTTGATGCTGATTTCATCTTGTGGTAAGATCGTTTGCGCAATTTTCATGAAGATCTCTTTATCTTGTTTCACGGCTTGGTACAAGAAACATTTGTGCACGTTAAGTTGCACAAGATCAATGCCATATTTGGCATGTGTTTGATATTGATGCAATCTTTGTAAGGTTTTATCGGTATCTCCCTGGCTGATTCCATATACTTCCACTAATTGAAGTCTAAGGAGTAAAGATTCTGGGTTTTTATCCAAATCCAAGTGCTTAGTTTCTATGAAATCCACAATTTTTGCACCCAAATCTTGATATTTTTGCACTTGTCCAGCTTGAGAGCTGTAAATTTTAGCCAAAGAGTCTGCTAAAAACCGCAACTCTATTGAGTCTGGAGAACTGTTGAATTTCCGGTTCAAAACCAATAAAAAGATACTGTCATTATTAGACGTTTTCAAGTAATTATTCAAGAATTCGTCAGATATAATCTCTTTCGCCAATAAGGATTCCACGAATTCAAGGTGACCATCCTCCACGAGCCTTTCAAATACCAAGGGAAGGATTTGGGACTCGTTTATGCCGTACTTTCCAAGCAAATATTCAATTTTTTCCAAACTGGTGGGTTCAATCTGAAACTTTTCACCTTCTTCCAAAGCCTGGATTTCAGACTTTTCACCGTTCAAAAGCTTCTGGAGCACCAAAGAGACGGTGGAGGACTCCATATCTGTCATTCCCTGTTCGTGAGCTTTGAAAAGGTCCCAGGTATGGTGAACTCTTCCGGGATTTACCTCCATTAACCGAGCCAAAACGTCATTTTCGTGGATAATTTCCTGCTCTGACTTGAGCTTAAAGTATAGTGAGAAGTCAGGGATGAGCTGAGCAAGTAGCTCTTTCTTTTGGGCGTTAGAAGACTTGGAAATTTGCTGGATCAATTGGATTTGTGCATTGGAATCTTCACTGGAAGCGCTTTCAAGTTGAGCCAAAGTGATCGAATTTGGATCTTTTTTTATAAGCTGGGAGAAGCGCCGTATGGGGAGGCGACGTAATGGAAGCATTTGGGGAAATGGTGCAAATGATGTGAATTTTATAGTTGGAAATAATAGCTGAAAAATCCAGATTTGATAAAGTCACGTGACATATAGAGGTCCTAATTGGATTTTCAGCTATTATTTCATCTACACTGATTCTGATAAATGCTCTTTTATAGAGATCCTGGTGGTGGATTATCAGTTATTTTACTACACTAGTTGCAGCACACTTTCTTCTGTTTTTTCTATGGTCATTTTCTTCAATTTTTTAGCTTGTTCTTCTATTCGTTATCTAAATATCTAACTGGTTCTTCTAAATCGTCTAATTCAACCGGTATTTTCGTCTTCTGTCATCATTTGCATTCTCCTCTTTCTATCAAGGTTTTATTCTCATATTTTTATGAGCTTTTTTCATTCATGATTTCATTCATGATTTCTATTATGTTTCCTTTATTTTTTAATGCTTGAGTTCTTCTTCCATTCTGGCAAGCAAGGCCATTCCCTCAAAGTATTCACTCCAGTGGTCATCGACCTTGAATGGCTCAAAATCACTGTTCACTTCAAACAATTGGTTGATATATTCTTCATAAGGAATCCACTCGTTTTTCTCTTCACAGCTACGACTCCAACTGGCTTTGAAAGCACCTCCCAAGGCACAAGCGTTGGGGATTTCGACCTTATAGTTGCCGAAAGAGGGGGCCAAAATCGAGCCCATTTTCTTGATGATACTGACGTTATTGGAAGCTCCTCCGGCGTAGAAACAACGGTGGGGTTTGGAGGTGATGGACTCAAAAGTGTGGGGTTTTCCATCGGTGGAAAGTTCGCCGTGTTTCTTGATCAAGTTGTTGTAGATGTCGTGGAGATCTTTGGACTTTTCTTTTGTGCTTTCCAGTTCTTTTTCTGACCCACTCAACATTGGTCCAGACCGCAATCTACAGCTCAAAGTCTGGGACTCAACGATGGAGCTGACGTCATCTTCAACGGTCCAGGAGTCGCCGATTTGCACGTCTTCAATTTTTCCATCCTTCAAAATCGATCTTTTGGTCTGAGCTGCTGCGTTTGGAATGATTTCTCCCAATGGGAAATAAATACCCAATTTGCCGTTGAAAGCGCTGGAACTGTCCAATAATTCGTCAAACTTATCCCACGATTTATCATCAATTTTGTACCTTTTATTAATTTCATCACGGACTTTTTCTCTGGCCAAAGAGCCGTTACAGTAGCAGAGCATTCCCATGTAGTGGTCCTTCATTGTAGGGTGCTTGAAAAGATGGTACTGCGACGAAGGATTGTAGTTTTTGGTGATAATTAAAACAGTGGTGGAAGTGCCCAAAGAGATCAAACAATCGTTGGGAGCGAGTGGTAAGGATAAGATGGTGGCCAAATTGTCACCGGTGAAAGAGTAGACTCTGCAGTCGTCTTTGAAGCCGTATTTTTTCTGGAAATGGGGAGAAATCGTTCCTGAAGAATGGTAATTAATTGGCTTAATTTCGCCCAATTTCGCCCGAAGTTGGGCCACGGCGTCCTTATACTGTTCACTACCAGAATCCACGCCATCGAGCTTAGGATGGACTCCCGCTGCAATGGCCAAAAGCTCCTCGTCGTAGTCGTTCTTCTGGATATCGTATAGATTCATTCCACAGGCATCGGCCTCTTCGATCGAACTGACATTTCCGAGCAATACACTGGCCACAAACGAGGACACAAGCGAGATTCTCCAGGTGTTTTTGTAGGCTTCAGCATCGACTCTGGTGGCCAATTTACGGATTTGCAACCCGGTAAAACGGTAATGGGCTCTGGAACCCGTTCTTTGAGCCAACTCGTCGGCTCCCACGGTATCTTCGAAGCCATGGAGCTCTTTTCCGGTGGAATGGTCTTGCCAATTGGGCGATTTCTGGAAGGTGAACGCGTCCTTGAGTTGATGGCTAAGAGCGCCAGAACCGTCCAAATTGGCCAATTTTTCCTCAGCAGAACGGGCCCAGTAGATGGAGCCGTGCTGTTGGCCGGAACCACTGATTCCCTTGACCTGGTGGAAGGGGAAGGAGTCTTGTTTCATCTGGTCGAAGACATTGTCGATAGCGTCTAACCACATCAAGACAGGAGAAACGATAGTATCGCCATCTTGGAGGACACCCTTGTTGACACCGTAGGATTCGGAGTAGGCGGCATCGAACTCAACGTGGTAGGATTTGAGATGGTTGAGGCTGGCGTCGGTGACGATGATTTTGAGCTGCTGGGTCAGAAGGTCGAACCCGAGAAAAAGGGAAGAAGACATCTTGAAAGGGAAGGAAAAGAAGGAAAAGGGAAAGAGAAGGGAAGAAAGGAACTTTAGATGATAGGGAAGGTTCTAGAAGGAAGGTTGATAATGGGGGTTGGCTCTAGGGGAGGGAAGAAGATGGGGTGATGATAGCTGTTTATTTGTGGAGTTATGAGAAAAGTATTTATTGGTGGATTGCTGCTTTATTTATAGAAGCGCAATTGTGATCTGTCGCCGGAGAAGGTATCTAGGGGTCTATATCTTCACCTGTAACCATTGGATACTAGGGTTGGTCTTGAGATAGGGCCAGTTGGGGCCCACGGCTACCACGGTGGCCACAAACAACGCGAGGAACGCATAGAGCGTATAGACAAGCGAATTGGTGGCAAAACCCACGGCCAAGCTGACGGCGATCAACACCCAGCGAGAGTGGTCCACTATGGATTGGGCGAGGCCCTGGTTGGGCAAAGTGACGGGGAATTCGACGATGTCCATGAAGAATAGCGATAGAGCGAGCGATAGCGAGCGAGAGCAAGAGATTTATGGGGAAGCGGCGGAGCGTGCAACTGCGAGCGAAAGACTAAGATTTAGGAGAGCGAGTCAGGAGAGGTATTGATAGGGAGAGATCGATTGGTAACAGGGAAGAGGAGATGTAGAGAGATAGGGAGATGGAGATGTGAAAATTCTAGAAATAACAGATCTGTTACGGAAATGATGGTTGATTGGTGGTGCAATTCTCGGTGAAAGGTGTCAAGTTCGCAGAAGGTGGTTCCAGATCGGCACCGTAAAGTATGATAGATTAGCCACCACCTTCCAAAAGGTAGAAAGGCGGGGTTTAAGGGAGATTGATAATGGGATAATAAGGAGGTGTCTATGTAATCTACCGTAAATGGTAGAATGTTCTTTTAAAACGTCTGTTTTGGTATGGATGATAACTGTCACTGAGAGTAAACAACATGGTAAACTTAAGGAACTGTAACTCTAGGAACTGCAACTTTTAGGAACTGCTCTTCTAAAAACTGTAACTTCTTCGTATATCTGTAACCGGCCCGGTATGGTCTCAATTGTCTTACCAGGTGTCGATTGTTCTTGACAGGTGTCAATTTGTCAATTGGAGCTTAGCGGTTTACTTAATTCAAATAGTTATTGGTTTGTTATTCATTCCACCAGCTTAATTGGTCTATTTGCATATCTATTATCGCTGATGGGGAGGGATAAAGGTGGGAAATCTCGCCAATTTTATCTTTCCAAAGCGCCACAACTTTAGGAGATCTCTCCTTATCCAATTGACGTATCTCGGGTTATTGGTAGTTATTTCCATATACGATTCATCCTCTCATTTACTCGCCTGGCGTTTCCTTTAGCGGTGCCGAGCGCCGCTACTGTGGATTACCCCAAAAAGCGTGAATGTTCATTATTAAATCAATCGAACTCCAGTGACAGTTATCAAAAAGCACCAGGAAACTACACACTGGAAGGTCACAAGGCTCAATTAGCATCGCAATTCTCACTACGTTTCGCTAAGTCTCCTCACGCTTCTTTCCGTCTCGCTACGCTCGCCGTTATCGCCATATCTCACCAGATTCATGAAACAAGTCCTCTTCCTCGGAGACCTCAACACGGAACTTCCCGGCTATAAACACTTCTCCAGTAAGTATGAGTGCCACTTCTATAATGTCACTACACTAGAAGACCTCCAGCACGCTTTCACCACTCGTTTTCGCGACGTAGAGGCCATTTATTCCGCCTGGTTGGGGTTTCTCCCTATTGGGGGGTTGCGCGGCGACGTTTTAGCGACAATGCCACCGTCGCTCCGCGTGGTGGCCTCTCCAGCCGTGGGCTACGAGCCATTCGACGGGCCTGCGATGGCGGCCAAGGGAATTGCTCTCACTAATGTCCCTGCTTTGGGGGCTGCGGAGCCAGTGGCAGATCTCGTTCTCTGGCTCACTTTACTGGCGTTCCGCCATTTCCAGGTGTACTCGCACCATTTTGGCCCCGCTAAAAACCTTACGGTACAAGTTCGCACCCAGTTAGGCGGTGCCGAATTTGATGCTACCACGGGAACCACCGCCAGTCTAGCGAGCGAAAATGGCTACCATTACGGCCACTACGTCCACGACCGGCTGGCGTGCTCCCCACGCGGCCACCGGGCTCTTATCGTAGGATTTGGCTCTATTGGAAAGGTGGTGGGATCTCGTTTGGCATCCATCGGTATGGAAATTCACTACGTTAAAAGAACTCCCTTGACAGCTACCGAGGAATCTGAATTGGGATTCAAGGCCCATTACCACCCTTCTATCATTTCAGCTAGAGAACAGGCGGATTTGCACTTGGATTTGGTGGTGATTGCTTGTCCTGCTACCCCAGAAACCAACCATTTAATTAATGCTCGCACGATCGATCTACTTGCTGCGAAAAATCCATTCAGAATAATCAATATCGGCCGCGGCAGTGTAATTGACGAAAATGCGCTTGTACAAGGCTTAAAATCGGGTAAGATCCTATTTGCTGGCTTGGATGTCTATGAGGACGAACCAAGGGTGAATCTGGAACTTTTTGGACGTCAGGATGTGGTTTTAACACCCCATATTGGTTCTTCGACGGTGGAGAATTTCGATTATACTGCGATGCGGGCATTGGAGAATATTGACGATGTTTTGCTGGGTGGAAAAGGATTGGATAGGGTGAATTAGAAGAAAAAGAGAGAAAGAAGTGAAGTTGATTAGAATTAAAATTGGAGAGTTTATTAGAAGAAAAAGTAGATAGTTTATTAGAACTAAAACTAGAGAGTTAATTAAATAACTAGAGAGAATGAGAAATTTAATTAGAATGAATTAGGTAAACACTATTCTTGTATAGAATGACAAGACAATATAAAGTGTTAAGAATTGTAAAGTTTTTGATGAATATTGCAGACAAAAATGAATTATCAGACAAGTTTTTCATTTCAGAGTTCTTGTTGAGAATTTTGAAAGCTTTTTGGACAATTATTTCTGGGATTAATGATCTTCAATCGAATGAAAATTTGTTAATCATTTATAAAATTGATGAGGAGCTCAATTGAAACTTATTGAATGTTCATTGCTAATTATGAGCAGCAATTGATCCACAATTGTAGACGTATGTTCTCTCTTGACAATTGAACTCAAATCAAATAATCCAGTGGACTGTTCAGTTCATTGAAGCTGAATACATAATTAGTACAGTCATTTTCATCCCTGATAATGTTAATTTTTTCAAATTAATTGTATTGATAATAATCATCAATAGTTAAGTACTGTCTTGGGTGACTTTAATGGTTTGGGAAATTTTTGTGAAAGGACAACTTGACCAGATATCTCTGTTGTACGATCTACAGATTATTTGTTCTACAATCAGTAAGGTCTAAAGTACATTTTAAACATAAACGTCGTAAACAAGGTCCAAGGAAGTGAAGTATAAATAGGTTCCATAATCCTGAAAAAGATAATGAATATTTGTCGTGAAGATGTGAATAGATTGTTGAAAATCTTTCATGGATTAATGGAGGGTTGAATAGATTGGGGCCGGAAGGTCATAGATTTGCTGATATCAGCTTTTGAATAAATTTGCTATTGCAAGTGTTGAAAATACCACTGCTATTTGATCATTCAAGTTAGATGTAGATGTGCAAGTATTGAAATGCCAATTCTTGAAGAGTCCTGCACTTTTGTAGAATTCTCTATCGTGATTACTCGAGTAGATAATCTTACTCAATTAAATGGTGTTAGATTACCATTGAGTACGCTCGTACTGATTGTCGACGTAATAATTCAAATCATTGGTCATCAATTTTTCTTCAAGGAAATCATTGATCATATTGTATTGGTCTTGCTCCTTGTTCATGGCATCATCGAATTGGAATGAGTATTGCTCTTCTGATTTTTGTTCTTCGAATTGTGGCAATTCATAAAGACGGGTAGAGTTCTTGAAAGGATAAGCCTTCTTTTCGAGCATAGGTAAGTGGTTGCTGATGGTATTCACTGACAGCACGGTAGTAGAACGAGTAAGAGTGCTCATCAAGGAGTTGTTCTCGAAATCACTGGAAGGCGAAGTAGTACGGGATAAACCGGTAGAAGAGGATGAAAGAGCAGGGCTATGGGCACCATCTTCTTCCTCGTCATCGTCATCTTCGAAGTCGATATCAAGGTCAGAATCTTCCACGGTATCAAGTTTTTCAAAATCCTTGTAATGGTTGAATTTGCGATGATTCTTCTTCTTGCGAGTTTTCTCTTTGATGTTGATATACGACAAATCATTCATATCGTTGATAAGCTCATTCATGAGGGAATTTGTGGCCAATTCGGTGTCAAGTTCTTCTTTGACTTGAACCTCTGTGAAAGAACGCTTGTGTACGTTTTTGTCGAGATCTTCTTCCTCAGCTGACTCCTTGTAGCCCTTGTTGAGCACAAGGTCTTTCATATACTTATAGTCGTGGATAAGGGAGAGAAGATTGGATTTAAGTGCGAGATTTTCAGAATCCACAAGCTTAATGTTCTTGGTTAACGATGAGATGACCGCTGGTGTAGATTGAACGGGAAGTGCTGGAGCAGCAGCTTCTGGAGATTCTGGCGCAGCCGACTCGCTTGGCTTTCTTTCTGCTTTCTTTGGTGGTGTAGCCACTATTCTTTTCACCGGTTTCTTGGCCTTAGGCTTTTCTTTGTCACGACACTCTTTGGCAGGTATGGGTTTTCTGCCGGGCTTGGGCCGGGGAGGAAGCACCCACTGCTTGGAAGTCTTTACCACGAGAGGACAGGCCTCTTGGGATGTACTAGAAGGCATACAGTTATTGGACTGTATTATGTTGGCTAAAGTTAGTATGAAAAGTCAATTACTGTAAGCTCTCCTAGGAAGCCGCTGTGGATGAAAATGTTGATATTGAACAATTTGATGAAAAAGAGACAATCAGGTCTTTTCGGGAGTTTATGTAGCTGATGATGTGATGATTTTTAGGTGTTCGGGCTTTGGAACTGGCCTGATTTTATGGTACACCACTGACTATTAGGGAGGCATTGACGGCTATAGACGGCGCACGGGAGTGACAGTTCCAGATCAAAACACTTGGTCTGGAACGGAGTGTCTGGAGCGGGTTGGTCGTCGTTGGTGCTAGCCGCCGAAGGAATCTGTTGATGAGCGTGGAAGAAGATTTTCGGCGGATGATTTTGCAGGTTTGGTGGGGCAATGATGGGGTCGTAGTTGTGGGGAGGCGGCGGGCGATTTGAGAGGGATTTCAACACCGTTTGCAATACTTACAGTACATGGCTATATCATAACGAGCATAAACAGTGGTGCTAAATTGGCAGCAGATGCGAAGGTATATGAATCTAGCATTGGCACCGGACAATTTCGGGTGGATCGTGGGGCAATGTGTCGGGAGCAAAAGCCCGTGCGAACAATTGTCTGCGCGCGCAGTGGGTGCGCCATCCCGATTGGGGGTGCAGGGATGCGGTTTTTTTTTGTCTGAGTAACTTTGCGCTCACGATTGGCTGAAATGGATGGGCTGGGATGCGAAAGGGGAAAAGGAAGGGAGGGAGTCTAGAGGTGGATCTTAAGGTGATAGTGGAGTTAAGGCCAAGAAATCCCAAGGGCTGTATATAGCCATATATGCTTCAAAATGAGTGAGGAGTCACATCTATTGGTTACATCTATTGTATCTGCTCTCTCTTTTTTGAACCCTTCGTCTGTCTGTCGGCAGGGTGCAGTGACAGAAGATCTTCAGGGCCGGGCGAGCATCGCGTAGTGTCGGCATGAGTCGACAACCATAGCAACCGACACCAGCCGCCGCCAGTGACAGATAGCTGTCACGTTCAAAAGCCCTGGGGTCGCCACCGCCACCTCTGGATCACGTCTAGATCACCGTTGGATCACCGGCGGGGCTCTCTACGCTACGTTTGACGGCAACGGACTTCCTTGAGTCACGAACTTGGTACATATACTTCCGTCGCTGGCAAGCACAATTGTCCGAATCAATTCTGCAACAGGTGCGCGTGGTAAAGAATGTCCGCCGCCGCAAGCGATGAGCGGGTTTCTTAGTCCGAGGGTAGAGCGGACAGACAGACAGACAGACAGACACTCGTCTACAACACGATTGTTTAGGATGCTAACAAGTATTGTGGGCGTTCGGGCGCCGTATTGACGTGGCTTTGAGGCTCCGCTGGTGCCGGCCGAGACGAAGTGGCCCCGAAGCGCCCCGAAGGGCCGAGGGAACGGCACGGGACGTGAGAAATCCGCTGTTCCGGATTCGAGGAAATGTAAAAAAAAATAGTCAATCCGGGGTTGCTGTCACGTGCGCTCGCACTTAAGACTTTTCAAATTACCCCGGAGTTAACCGACACAGCGCTTAACTCATCTAGGGGGAGTGGGACAATTTCCATCTAAATTCCGATTAGAAAACGCGCCGCACCTAATCTTTTCTGGAACCCTGATGCATTGAGTGCGTCAACATAGCCAGATCCTAACCCCGGTGTCTGCATTGAGTCAATTTTCCACACCTAACCAGTGCTTAGTCTAGGTATACCCGGTGTCATCTCTGGATTGCTTGACAGGGCTCGTTGTGATGGTCCGCACCCAACACATCAGATTGTTGAGAAGCCCGAGAGCGTCTTGCGGGGATCGCAAGATCCTGGCTAGTTTGCGGCCCACGTTGTAGCATAAAATGTCGCACCTCCATCGCAGATTGAAGAAATAATAATGTAAGGAAGAAATAATAATGAAAATCGCTCATGGTCCAATTGGAGTAATAGTGGTAGTTCACCAGTATGGTCCTACCGAAAGATTTCGTAAATCAACAAGTCGATAGTAGCCCCACGGAGAAAATGTCGCAGCGAACAATAGAAGAGTACTATTATAGAGAAAATGTCGCGGTGAACAATGTAAGTGATAGCTTCTAGAAAATGTCGTACTACAACAATAGAGACTAGCCCCGTGGTGGAAAGACGTCTAGCAACAATACAAGTAGCTTTATTGCAGATTTGACGTAGATCGTCAACACAAGAGGTAGCTCTCTTTAAGTAAATGTCGTAGATCGTCAATACAAATGGTAGCTTTATGGATGAAAGTATCGCAGAACAACAATACGAGTGATGGCTTCATTCCAAAACTAAAATCTTGGATCGACAATACGAGTGAAAATTTTATCCAAGAACTAAAATTTTAGATCAATGGTGACTTGCCGACCGAAAGAATAGAACTATTGGCGATTTATTTATGGCACCACTAAATTTAAAATGTCGCAAGGTATTTTTTATGGCCCATTTTAATAATTTGATGGAGATGGACCGATAATCCCGCCCAAATAAATGCACCAGAAGAGAAGACCTTTGAATCAATGGGATGATATTGGCGTACGAGTGTATATTTTTAAGAATCTATATGTAAAAAATGTGAGGGATATCGTGAATTTATTCGTAATAGAGCTTATGGGTCGTCTAATGTAATACTTATAATTTATTTTGATGTTGTCATAAGAAAAAAATTGATATATCCTATTGTCTGTGGTTTTAGTTAATTGAATACTTCACTTCTTGGGAGAGGACTATGTAATTCATATTAATCATTTCTTATTTATCGTTCTCAGTTTAATATGATCTGTAATTGATAATTTTTCACTCATCACTTGAGTTGATCTAATACATTATTTGAAGAATTAAACACTTTTAAGTCAGTAAGCTAATCAGTTTATTGGATCCAATTGGCCATTACTAGTTGATTAGATTGTTCAATTTGGATTGAATTCATACTGCTAATTTACTATTTTAGATCTCAAGATAACACACTTAATTAAACTTTTCAATATGTTGATTTTTAACCAAATAATCAAATTTCCTTTCAAGAACCTTATTATCTCATTTAATCAACTATTTTTGATGAATATTTTGTGATCATTAACGAAAATGTATTAACATTTACAATGAATTCACTATTCTTAAAAATCTCGTTGATTTTATCTAATTACTTTTGCGGCCAATAATCTCAGCTCTTTCAACATACTTACGGAGTCGAAAACGGGCTCTATTCAATATACTTAGAGGAACTTGATAGATCTTTTAATATACTAGCAAGAACTAAATGGCTCTTTTTCAAACTAAGGCGAAGTTTATGAAGTTCCCTTCATTCAATTTCTCCCTAGCTTACTGTTGCACTGGCATGCTGGTGGAAGGACGCAAGATGTCGCCGGCAACGGTGGTAGACTTCCAGGAGCTCGTGATGGTCTTTGGCTTGGTCAAAAAGTAGATTCCGCTCTTACCGTAAAAGTTCAAATCACCTCTGAAAGAACCTCTGGAACCGGTAAAAGAGAACATAGGCAATGGAACTGGAATAGGAACGTTCACACCCACTTGGCCCACATCGATTCTCTTGTTGAAGTACTGTGCCAGCGCACCGGAAGAGGTGAAAATCGACACACCGTTTCCGTATGGGTTTTTATTAATTAATTCGATGGCTTCGTCAATGGTCTCCACATTGACCACAGATAAGACTGGCGCAAAGATCTCCTCGTCGTAGCAGCGCACGCCGGGCTTGACGTTGGTCAAGATGGTAGGGCCCAAGAAGTTACCCTTGGCAAGTCTTGGATCTTTTGGCTTGTAGTTTCTTCCGTCCAAGACGACCTGAACGCCCTTTTTCACCGAATCTTCGATAATCAGATCGGAACGGGTCACACAGTCGGGGTTAATCAATGGCCCCAAGTCAGAAGCGGTGTCAAAACCGCTTCCTACGGTCAATTTGGCCGCGTCTTTAACCACATCCTCGATCCATTCCCGTGTCTTTCCCACTGTCACCAACACACTGATGGCCATACATCTTTGGCCTGCTGCTCCAAAGGCTGCTCCCGTGATCGCGTTCACGAACAGGCTCTTGTCCGCGTCTGGCAACACCACCAAGTGGTTTTTCGCACCCAAATTGGCCTGCACTCTTTTGCCCAATGCGGTTCCTTTTTCGTAGATATACTTACCGGCCTTGTCGCCTCCCACGAAGGTCAACGCCTGGATACGGGGGTCCTCGATCAACTTGTTGACGGTGGCGTGTTTGCCGTGCACCATGTTCAAAACTCCGGGGGGAACGCCCGCTTTTTGCGCCAATTCCGCGATGATCATCGCCGCACCGGGAACTCTTTCCAGCGGCTTGACCACGGCGGTGTTACCGGTCACAAGCGTTAATGGGAGCGACCAGAGCGGAACCATGGCGGGGAAGTTGAAGGGGCAGATCGAGGCGACCACTCCCAAAGGTTCTCTGATCATTTTGGTCTCCATATCGGTGCTGACCTCCAAAGTTTCACCTTTGAGGTCATTGGTTATGTTGCACGCGGCCTCAGCGACCTGGAGACCTCTGGTGACGTCTCCCTGGGCATCCACGAAGGTCTTGCCCTGTTCGAGAACGATGACAGATGCGATCCGGTCCATGTTCTCGCGGAGAAGCTGGACAAACTTGAAGGCAATGCCTTGTCTTTTGATAATAGAGGTGTCTCTCCAGGCTGGGAAAGCTTGGTGCGCGGAAGCAATAGCAGCGTCAAGCTCGGCGTCCGTGGACTGGGGAACACGCGAGACCACCTGGTTGGTGGCCGGGTCGTGGATGTCGTACCAGGTGGTGGCGTCGGACTTGACGAACTGGTTATCGACGAAACTGGGGGTGATATAGGGCTCGGTGGAGTCCTGGTTGTGATTTGTGGGGTAATTGTCCACGGTGGACAGGAGCGAGACGGACGCAAGGGTGCGGGTGCGGACGACGCGTACGGCGGCCCGAGGAACCGATCTGAGGGTTCTGGACAACATGGTTGGGATAATGGGGAGTCAATGGAGGGAGGTTGGTGATATTTATAATGGTGGGGTTGGCAGGAGGGGTGCACATTAATTCAATGATTGAGCAGTGTGCATACTGCACCTCGCGGACCTGGCCTGCCGCATGTGCAAAGAATCGGGATTCTGCTGGGGGATTGGGGTGCCGAAACCGTTGGGAAAAAGCTGTAAACTGGGGCGCTAACCTGCAAATTGGCAATTCCACCAATTTCAACTCTTTTTGGCCGCAATTTGGCTGTTAAAAGTGTTAATATTGGACTCGCAAGATTTAGCGCCAAAGTGGGCGCTTAGAGCTAATCGTTGATCCGGGGAAATAGATTGGTCACGTGAGTGATCGAAACCCGAGTTTAAAATTTCACGTGATTTTTCAGGTTCCGGAACGTAAATTTGGCGTGTTCAAAGACGTGACCGTTTATCACGTGTTTGGCTATGATGTGTCGTGTTTATAAACGTTTCCGCGAGCATTACCCGATTCGGCAGTCCCGCACACCCGCCTTCCGCTACCCCAATATGGACATCCGCGAGACGAGGCGCGCGTCCCGGGTGCACAGTAATAACAATATAAGCTTTGTGATCACGTGCTGACCGAGGCGCGGAATTGATTAGATACCAGTAACACACCAAAAATCCGTTTTTTAGATTAAAAACAACAATTAAATGCATTGGAAAGATCTTTGAAGGGTTCTAGTGCCTTTAGTGTGCACGTGACCTAATTTAGAGCGAGTCAAACTAATTTAGGTTGGTGGACGGCGGATAAATGGATAGGGGTGCAACAATTGAGTTGATAATTCAATCAATGTCGAATTGTTACCAATTCAATGTGCACCCATGTAGATTGATCAGCGTATGTTTCTGTAAATCCATGTCTCATTTTACGAACTTCAACTTGCACACATTTGTAGACGTGCTAATCAGCACGGAACGCTAACTAGATTGAGACATCTTTTCAATTGACGGTTGCACATGTTGCATTACAGGGTAACCACTTCAAAGCCCACCCCCATCTTACTCACATGCTAACGCACATACACATTTACATGCCGACATAATAACAAACGCACACCCCCTGGGTTATCTGCTTATTATGGTACGATTAGGAGCTTGAAACCTTCTTTTTCCCACATCTTATCACAAACATCTTGTGCCTCAGAGCCGTTCAGTCGTCAAGAGCTTTTACGCGATCAAAAGGGGCCGCAAAAATCAAATCACACATTTGTTTGAGAGACGCTAATTAGCCTATCGTTCTCCTAATAATATTATTTTCCGCAAATGAAGGACATATTGGAAGTAAGCTTGAAGGCAGTAAGTAAGAGGTGCACTTGTACTTGTACCTAGGTGCACTTGCACCTCTTGCTGTAGGTGCAAGGCGTAGAATGCATCTAGATTCCCCAGCATTTACTGAAAGTCGCAGGTCACAAATATGGATTGTTCGGCGCTATTGTTTACAATTGTCTTCGATTGTTCTGGTAGCAAAGACATACCCTATTGCTACATGACACCTCCAAGCTTTTATTGACCAGGCGGTTCCTTAAAGTTCTAGACGAGCGGGACACTACCACAAGTGGCACCCTTATTGTTGACGGATGCTTCTACTGCAAGTTAGCGAGCAATGTCTACTGCAATACGTGTCTCAAGCATTATTTTTCAGGTATGAAGCTTGGAAAATAAACCGGGGTGAATCGGGTGCACTGCCAACTCTTGACTACCGAAGCAAATCCAGCGAATTAACCCAAAGAGGCAGAGCAATGATATTATTGTCAGCATTAGTCAGAGAAATGAAGGCGGCCTGGCACCAAGGCTTTGTCTCAAAAGAATAGGGTGCAACCTGGAATTGCTAGCGAAATTCACGTGAAGCTCGTTCGCATTTTGAAACTTGCGGATTGTGCCGCACGATTATCACTAGCCCCTTTACTAAATATTCTTAGTGCGTATTCGTACTGCGGCGCGGTCCGCATGAGACTTTACAGCTACAGTTACAGCTACAGTTACAGTTATAGTTACAGGGTCACGAGGAAAGCAGAGGTAAGGCAAGGCAAGGCAAGGCAAGGCAAGTGAGGGAGGGTATGTAGGGTATGTGGGTAGTAAGGTAGGGACTAAGGCGGGGGCCTTCTAGACGCGTTTATTATGGCTAATCCATCCCAACACAAACCTTATTCACCACGCTATTATACCAATAACAGTAAGCACAATTGTTCTTATAGCAATTGCTGGAATTGGCACTAATTTACAACGCCCAGGCCAAATTTCAATATCGGACGGCAAATTTCCCGTCCTGCACCGCGCGGGCGGCGCGGGCATCGGCAGGTATTCCGAGCCCATTTAGGATCGGCGGTTTCCGCAATTATTTTCTGGGCTTTGAAGTGCTGCGAGGTTATGTAAGCCGCGCTGCGAGCTCGCATTTACTAGCTTGTTGCGATCGCATATGCCAACGCTAGTTGGTCTACAGATGCATGCTTGGAAAACCACCGGGGCTGCCATGGATTAATAATGACGATACTAATATACTGTACTCTAGAATTGAAGATGCTGCCATGACTCTCTTAACTTACAAGCACGCCTGGTCAAGAAAGTCGTAGTCGAACGAAATGCCATTGATGTACTCTCTCGAGTTGATGATGTGGTTGAACACCACCCTTTTGCCGCGGCGCGAACGTCTCATGCTCTTGTTGCCACTCTTGAGAGCGGGCTTCAAGCCCACGTACTCATGCTCCTCGTCCACGTCCTCGTAGTAGAAGCTCTTGCGCACGGGCGGATGCTGCTTTTTGATCGTGGAGTAGTCCGGCTCGTAGCCGCTGTCGATGGAGGAGACCGAGGACATCGAGCGGACGTCGTCGAGGTCGAGGTCGGAGCACGATGCCAGGTCGGAGAGCGAGGCGGCGCCGGAGACGAGCCCGTCGTCGGAAGCGATAGAATGATCTTTTTGGGTCTTTGGAATGGATTGGCTGTTTTGGCTGTTTTGGTTATTTTGGCTGCTTTTATTCTCAGGGCGGCTAATTGGCTGGACAAATTTGGGCCCGTAGAGCCAGGTCAAGTCGGAGTTCTTGTCCCAGTTGATGACGAAGGGGTTGCACTGGCGGAGCGAGTGCAAGTTGGTGTACATTCGCCTCCAGCAGGCGTTGTGGAGACGGCGGCTGGTGTCGGTGGCGGGCTGGGAGGAAGAGAATTGCACACAGGTCATGAGGTTGAGGTTGTCTTGGAGGTAGGAGTTGGGGGCGGAGTCCAAGTAGTCCACGTTCTCCAGGAACGAGAAGGACTTCGGTTGGATGTCGTCGTGAGAGACCATGATGGGAGGAGATGAAGATGAATGCTGGGATGGAAGAGGAAGGAAGCGTCGGTATATATATAGATATAGAGAGTGGAGGTAAGATCTGAGGAAAAGAAACAATATGAGCCCCGCCGCGGTGGGGTGAGCATAGTTAAGGAAGCAGGTGCATAAGGTTTATGCAATGGTTGATGTGAATTGAGCACTGCGGATGTCGCAAATGCAGCCATCAGGAAAAAATGCCTAATCCGTTAGTGGGTCCGGGGCGGGTCCTGTACTGTTGGCAACAAATATTTTTTAAGGTTTGGCCAAGGAGATGCGGCAAAGGGCACAACCACCTATTTTAAATTGGTGGGATATTAAGACGTGCATCTCCCTATGCAGCGAACATCTTTGATTGGGAATTCTTGTGCTTGAATACATGCCATCTATTGTGCACCCCCTGTAGCCATGCTCGTATACCGCTTGGTCGTGGCCGGCCGATTCTCTCTCTCTCTGGTGCCTCTTCTCTTTTCTTTTGGCTTTGCTCCCGGGGAAACTCAATCTCGCATCCCCCACTCGCCGCCGACGTCGGCGTCCGTTATCAAGCCATTTCCGCTCCGCTGGTCGCATCCTCCGACAGCCTCCAAGCGTCTGCCCCGCCCCCCTTCCATGCTCCCCACGATTCCCGGCGTGTGCGGAGGTGCGCTGCAGTTGTATTTACTAATATGTAAGGCTCAATCCTGATTAGGTGGCGCTCGCTGTGCCTAGAGGCACTGCTAACCATGGCTTCTGCCATTCTTGCAGCCTGATTAACTTTATTTGCGTCCTTAGTATATGCACGGCCTTTTATCGTTGCCTTTTGTGTCCATAATACCTGTAGCATTTTTTCCGTTCCGTCTAGGTTACATTAAATTATATGGCTGACGGCGATCACGCGCTGTTCACCGCCTGTATCTACGGCACCGATATGATATGACCCCACTTTGACTGGTCCCACCAAGAGCTTATCGATTGATGTTCCATGCTTTCATGCCCCTTCTACATACGATGACCTGTAAATTGCCTTTGCCTCTACATTTCTGTGCTTTTTACCTGCTTTTGCCTCTACATACGAGGCCTGTTTTACCTGCTTTCATGCCTGTACATTACTGTGCACCCTCTGGAGTTATTTTGTCTTATTTTTGTTATCAGTTTCAGCTCCTAGCTCCTAGCTCCGAGCTAGCTTCTTTTATTTCCCCACCCAATTGTCGATAATTCCGGGCGCTCTCCCATGGTTTGATGAATGATTGAATGATTGTTGGCGTAAAGGCTGGGCATATTGTGCCGAGCCTCAGTTAGAGGTACATATGCTTATAGCTTGGTTGGCATTGTATCGCGCAGCTCATGACATCGCATATCTCACTAACTCACATGCTAGCTGTCTAGCCTACATCAAAATGTCCCGATGCTCACATTCCATTAGGGGTGCACTCACTCGCAAGAAAAAAAAAAACCTGGCATGAAATTCCGTCTTTGTGGCGCTTTGCATTAGCCCCAGTGCAGGCCGCAAATTCGGAGCAGTAAACTCGTCCTTGGTCCAGCTCACGATTGGGAAAGGCTTCCGGATGATCTTCAGGATGGCTCCACCCTGGCCAAAATTAATGGGGTAATCCTGCTGAATGCTTGGCGCACCTCGATTGTCAGTCGCTGAAGTTGACGCATTCCTTGCAGATATTATTATTATTCTTCTTCATCCAGCTGTCTCTTCACGACACTTCGCACCTCATGCACGACCAAGCAAACCCGTAATGCATGCTTGTGATACAATCTACTTGGTTCCTGTGCATACGCAGACCATACATATATCTACCACGGAAACCAACCGCGATTGTTCGAACAATCACCGAGTGTGGTCCACCCTAGAATGCTGGCCCAAAAGTGGGCCGCCAGATTCGCGCTATCCTGAGGTCCCGCCGCCAATGTTTGTATTGTATGCTGCGAGTTGTTCCAACTAGTGGGAGGTGAATTGTGGGGCGGTGCGACAATACCTCGCCCGCACCTTCCCAATTGATGCCCAATCGGGATTATGCCCATCGCTGCCGCTCCGCAAAATTAAGCTTTTTGACAAGTGGCTTCCGCGCCTGCTCGGCAGCGATCTGCTCACGTATATGCATGTTCCGCTAATCACGCCCAATCGTAGTGCTGGCAGCTTGGCGGTAGTCGGTGCATATATCGTGGAGTGCCGTGTCCTGCAGCGGGGCCAGATGGAACTCGTACCTAAAAATGTCGTCTAGTGCAACTGTTGACGACGGTGGGTGCAACAATTGATATGAGTGAACTTGCTAGAAGAACAATTGTACTAGAGTGGGTCAGACTACAATACGCAAGCTCTAAACGAAAGAAAGAAAAAGAAGAAAGAAAAAAGAAGAAAGAATAAGGAAAAATGAATAAAAGAAGAAAAAATGTCGTCGGTTGATAATCGTCTCCAGACCTACGAAATGATACGTTTCAGAAGTATGATCCCTGGCAAATTCGACTATTGTAGCTTGAAACTGAAAAGTTTGGAAATTAGAGTGACAGATCATAGTTATAGTAACTGGCATTCTGTAAAGTAAGAGCCGTGTATCCCAATGGACTCGATTAGAGATATTATCTAAAAAATTTCTAGCCGATGGTATGGCGTGGGATCATCGCGTTGAAACGTGGATCCGGACCAATTATGGATAAATTTAGGAACCTAAAGCGATTTAGTGAAAAAAAGTGTCAATTTCTGATTGTTTCTATTGGTACAATTAGGGGGAGAATTAAGTTTTATGGTATCAAATGATATTAGAGTATGGTGTATATTTCTCAATATTATCTATTGGTTATTCCAATCTAATTCTGATTGAATATTCCATGGTTATTCCGATAATTGTACTGTATTGTCTATTGGTTTTTCCATCGGTTTTAACTGGTGAGTCAATAATTAATATTTAAAGAGCTCCAATAACTCCGGTGAGTCTTGTTCGTTTATTTTTGGTGAGTCTCTGGTGAGCACGTTAATCCGAGAGTTATCACTTTATTCCGAAGTTATCCCGTAGTTCTTTAGTTTTCTATAGTTCATTAAGTCAATGAATAATTTTCTATTGTAGAGAATATATAATTATATCCCTTTGATTCATATGGTTAAATTAAGTAACAAGGAATTTTAGGAAAATAGGTGATCTCATTAAAATAGAAATATTGTTCAAATCAACCGACGAAAATTATGCTAGAAATTAAAATAAATCAATTGAAGCGTATTGTCGAGCTCAAATAAGGAGGATGAGCTTGTTCTTCTGGGAATACTCTTTCTAGTCCTCCATATTATTAATTTAAGTTGAGAATTATGTTAAAAGTTCTCTTAATTGGAGTATGTTGATCTCACTAATTTCTCCCTATAATTACTTACTTCTGCTTGAATTCTCTACACTGAAAACATCCTTCTCCTATAATTTCCCCCCTTCAATTTCTATTTTTCTTAATTCAATCTATTGGTTCTCCCTTTAATTACTATCGTCCATTCATCCTTAATCGACCTGCTTTTTCACTGCTTCTTAATCAACGTTCTTTTTTACTCCTTCTAATCAACCTTCTTTTTTACTCCTCCTAATTAACCTTCTTTCTAAATTCCGTCTTATTTCTCCTTCTTTCTCCTTCTTTCTCCCTTCCTTCGATCCCCTCCTTGTCTTCCATCAACTTTACCCATCGGACTTACCCCACCTCGTACTTTTCGTATTCAATGTTCCACCCCTCAACATCCAGATCCTTTCATCTTCCTTGACCCCTCCGTTTCATCGACTCCCAACTTCTGAACCCCTCCATTCACCTCCAATATTCCTCCACCTGTCTACAAGATTACAAATGATCATTGCTCCCGGCGGAATTGCAATGGAACATCGATTTCACGAAAGTTAGAAACTGAAACCTAGAAAGACGGAAATGCTATACTTTAAATTAGGTTAGAACACCCAAAGTGCATCTAAAGCTTATTGGCTTGATAATTACTTGACAACCCCCGGTCTCTTTTTCCCCCCCCCCCAAATTCGTAAACCTTGAAGTTTATTGAGACGTCAATTCCGTGCCATCGCAAGAATAACCTTTGGATTAAGCTTTAGCATTCCCAATTACTTCTAGAAAGCCGGTATGGGGTTTTCTGAAGGCTCAGCGATCGTTGGGTTATGATCTCGTGTGGCTGTGGACCCGGAGTTTTGAGAAGCATTGAAGAGCGATTACGAAAGTTTGATCCTACAGCAACGAAGGAGCACCAATGAAGAAGCTCTGGAACGTATATACTGACTTTGCATCGGGCCCGAGTCGGTGATTCACGATCTTTTGGACCCTATAAGTGAGATACGATCGACACAGGCATGGCGTGTGCGTTATTCACTCAATGTAGATCACTTTTGTGATGCTGGAGCATCAAGTACAAAATGAAGATTTGATGGGATTCTATACATGATCTCATGTCGCGGCGCGACATTTGCTTCAAATCCAACATACAACCGCCACGCGTCTACCTTCGCCGTCCCTGTGCGGTGCTGTGCTCTGCTGTGCACTGCTGTGCACCCCCCGAGATCGGGGCCTGCGCCGCAAGCAAATCAACTCGCAAGTCGAGCGGAAAGTTGACGGAAATGTTGGGGACCCAAGCTGGATTGGGAACTGCTCGCGGAACTGGATTGCAGCAACGATTTGCGCCGGGATTTCCCCACATCGATAAAGTTGCCATTAGAATAAACTTTTTGGGGTACCGTCGATCGCGCCGGAGAAATTGAACGCACCATGTGACTATCACGTGATCTGCTACACATTCAGAGTTTTACATTCTTGTGACGTATATCCCGATTAGTATATCCGCCACAAAAAGGAATTCGTAATTGCGAGCAACCCGCTGAAACCTGCAATCCAGGCCAACCTGCAATCCGCAGTGGGGGCGGGGCAGGAATGTCGGGGCTGGCCGGGTCGGCAGAGCCCGCAGCGGGCGTCTTGACGGAGAATCACGACAAAGTTTATAGTTTAAGCTTCTGGCCTAATCGGGCAATGAAACATGAACTGAATCAACGTCACGTGAACGGAATTCAAGTCTAAAGCTTAAACTAAGAAGAAACTCTCGGGAATCGGAGACAGCCGCCGGCCAATCATGTTGCGCCAGATGTCAGCATTAAAGGAATGCAAAGGTCACGTGGTCACGTGACAAGATTAACTTAAAAAGAAAGAAAACTAACTTAGCCGCTAAAAAGTCACGTGGTCATTTTCCACGTGACTTCTTCTTCCCGCTCCGCCTGTTTCGGAATCCCGCACGTGACCGAATCTCATCATCTCCACACCTGCTCCTACTAATCCACACTCTTCACCACCACCCCAACCCTGGCCAGTCCTTCAACCACGTCATGAAGAGTAACCTGCCTCATCCGGACACGCCGGCACGTGCCGCGCTGCCCCTCCTGAACCGGAGACCCCCCTCCAACCGCCACGATTCCGGCGCCTCCACAAACCTCTCTTATCATGACCATATTGGTGCCACCTCCAATCTAGACGTGAAAACCGTTAGCAAACACTTGGTACCGCAAGAAGACCTGTTGAGACAACAAGGTGGAGATATCGTCCGTCAAATCTATCAACTGTTGGACGAATCTGGAAGTAACGGGAATATCGGGAATAACGCAAATACCGGGATTTCATCACTCGCCAATTCACCTTCAAATCACTACAATATCATTTCTTCAGGAGCTCTGACTCCTCCAATCCCGGGGCCAAAACGCAGAACCCGTTCGTCCTCCTTCCTGGCATATCTCAACGAAACCCGCAGACCGTCGGCGGCGTCGGATATCAACGTTCCTGGCGGATTTCGCCGGGAATTTCTCATCAACAAATCGATCCAAAACAAGCAGGCGCCTCCGAACTTCTTAACCCGCAATTTCGTCGAGTTCTTGCTGATCTACGGCCATTTTGCCGGCGAAGACTTCGACGACGACGCCGACGACACCGACGCCGACGACACCGACGACAATGTCTCGCTTACGTCATCGGCGTACGAAGAAGTGTTTGACGAAGAATCGTCACTTTTGGGCCGCCAAATCCCTCCCAGAAAGCCCAAACTGCACAAGACACAAAAGCAGCCTGCTCCGGGCACCGCTTCCATCCTCAAGACCTTTTTCCTCCTTTTCAAGTCGCTTGTTGGCTCCGGAGTGCTCTTTCTTCCCCGTGCTTTCTATAACGGTGGTCTTCTCTTTTCGGTAATCGCACTCACCATTTTCGGGGTCCTCACCTATTTCTGCTACGTTGTCCTCATCAAATCGAAGAAATCCACCGGCTACGGCTCCTACGGTGAGTTGGGTTTCCACACGTATGGAAAACCGCTCAAAATCTTCATTTTGGTCTCGATTGTGCTTTCCCAATTCGGCTTTGTTGCAACCTACATTCTTTTCGCAGCCGAAAATTCGATCTCGTTTTTGCAGTCGGTGTTGCCGCAACAATACCACCGCTATTTGAGCACAGCAGCCATCGTGGTGGCCCAGTTCGTGCTCATGGTGCCGCTCGTGCTCATCCGGAACCTCACCAAGCTTTCTTTCGTCAGTTTGGTGCTGTCAGCGTTCATTTTAGTCGGTTTAGTCATTATCTTCTGGTACGCCGGAGCCCAGCTTTTGCACGCTGGAGTCGGGCCAAACATCGCCAACTTCAACAGTTCCAGCTGGTCGATGCTCATCGGGGTGGCGGTGACCTCTTTCGAGGGAATCGGGCTCATTTTGCCCATCGAATCGTCGATGGCACGTCCAGAACAGTTCCCAGCAGTGCTCTTTTTCGGCATGACTGCTATTACAGTCTTATTTGTGGCCATTGGTACCCTTGGCTACGCCGCCTACGGCGATACCGTGCGTTCCATCATCATTTTGAACCTTCCTCAAGGCAAATTGGCCGTCCGCTCCATTTTGGTGCTTTATTCCGTAGCGGTCTTCTTAACAGCTCCGTTACAGTTGTTCCCAGCCATCAAGATCTTGGAGGCCTTGGCGTTCCACCCGGCCACCAGGAGCTCCAGCTCCTCGCACAAGGCCGACAGCGAGGGCAAGCTCTATCGCCATTCCGGCAAATATAACCCCCAAGTGAAATGGTTGAAAAACCTCTTCCGTGCGGCTGTGGTCGCCATTATCTGCGGAATCGCCTTCTTGAACGCCGACAACATCGACAAGTTTGTCTCCTTCAACGGCTGTTTCGCCTGTATTCCGTTGGTGTACATTTACCCTCCATTGATTCATTTAAAGACATTGAATATGAAGCCGCAATTGACTCGCCAGGATAGACTTTACCGGGCCTTTGACTATATCTTGTTCGTGGTCGGGATCGTGGCGGTGGTTTACACTACGTACCAGATCTTGTTCATGATTGAGGGTTGAATATATAGAAGTAATATATTCGAAGAAATAGAAATAATAAGAAATAATAGAAATTATGAATGAGGGAAGAGTGAGGGCGTTGGATTAGTAGGAATAGTAGAGAAATTGAGAAAAAAAGAGGGTGATTTTGGGAGATAAAGAGAAATAGTGAAGAATAGAACGAAGAATATGAATTAATATTGAAAAAAATATGGGAATGAGAAAGCAGAAATGATGAAGTCTTAACAAGGTTCTTTTAATTTCATCTCTTATCTGATGAACTCTTCTTTAATAAAAATTATCTTGTCTCTCTAACATCTTAATTAATAATCTATCTCTTTTTTATTCCTACCTATTACATATTTATTGTACCCAATACTTCTTTTATTTCCTATTCAATTCTCCGATAATTCTATTTGCTACTTCTTTAATTTCTTATATACTTAAGTCCCACTAAATTGGAGCGATAATCACTCCCGATCCCAAATAGACTCCTGGAGAAGCTGTCAAAATAACACAATAAACTCTTCCGAAGTGATGAATATAAATGAAGAACCTTGGATTTAATTAACCAGGATAGAAGACATATAAGCGAATTCTTCTCGAAGTTTGTTATATCTAAAGTAAAGAAGATTTTCTTTTTAAGTATAATTTTATATTGAAAGGAGAGCAATTTTTAACGGGGACTTTATATTGACAAATGTACAGTAGATCTTATGAAAAGAATAGATCTTCCGTTGATTCATAATGAAAAGAAGAATAGATGTTATATTAATCCAATGAACCGAGAATATCTCCTTTGAAATTGTAGGTTTCTATAGAAAGATATAAGATCTCTTCTATAATATATTTTTCTGTCATTATTTATACTCTTATGAGATCTCTTTTTCAGCCACGCTATTTTCTCCACGTTTCGCACTCCGGCGCCTCGCTACGCTCACTAATCTCACTAAAATCGCACCGCCCATAACCGTCAAAAACACCAAAAGACCCCCACTAAACCACCAAAAAAACCCAATAAAAACACCAAAAACTCTAGAAAACTTATAAAACGTCTAGAATCTTCTGAAACCTATCAATCTTCCTTTTTTTCCCTCTTTTCTTCCTTTTTTTCCTCCTTTTCTCCCATTTCTCATTGATTCGCTTCGCTCATCAATTCGCCATCTTCGCTCCCTACGGCACTACCCCCGCACCGCGATCATCTCGCCATCGCAAAATCACCAACCAACGACAAACAACCGAGAACAGACAGAAGAAGAAAGATCGAGAGATCGTCACAACCATCGAAGCTTCTAGAATACATCGAAAGAAAGAAGAGAAGGAAGAAAGAAGTAAGAAAGAAAGAGAGGAAAAGAAAGAAGAAAGGAAGAATAAGCAAGAGAGGAAGACAAAGTGGATAGTCCGAAGAATAAGCTTGTTAAGAAAGAGAGTCTTGCGAAGAGTGACAGAAAACGAGTGACAGTAGAAAGAGTGACAGAACAAAGAGAGTTTTAGAGGTTAGAACGTTAAAGAAATCCTGTTGAAGACTTCCGAAGAACTCCGAAACTCGAAAGATTATCACCGAAAAGATCACCAAAAGGATTGCTAACTCTCATAAATCACCAAATTGAAGCAGTATTAATTGATAAATCGAAGCTCTTTTAGTTCGAATCAAAAGACAGATCATTTTGACGCGGTTTTATCAATATATTGAAGTTGAAACAGCTTATTAAGCAAATAAATTGACCATTAAGCTTCAACTTCAATCATCTTCCAAAGCCACAGATCAATCAACTGTCACTGAAACGATCCATATCTATCATTTCTACCATTTCTACCATTCTACCAACTTACCAATTCCACTACTTTCACCATTTCCCTCTAATCCACATTATCCTTTGAAGGCTATTACCATTTCAATCTCACATTTAAATTATATTCACCAATTATAATTTTCACTGAAGGAATATTCACCAAAGGAAAGGTTCACTAGAGTAATTAACACCAAAGGAATCAAAAATTACTTAAGTAATTAAAGTAACTCAAAGAATTATATTAATAAGGTATCACCATTCACTTTTAATTAATTTCCTTTAATTAATTTCCTTTAATTAATACCCTTCAATTAATTCCCTTTAATTAATTCACTTGTCCTAATTTCCATTTACAATGAACAAGCTTGTCAGTTGCCAACGGTGTCGGATCCGTAAGGTCAAGTGCAATAACGAGTTTCCCTGTATCGGTTGTGTCAAAGCCGGCGTGGAGTGTGTCCAGCTCAAAGATTTAAGAAAGAAACGGCCAGCAGCGCTGTATGTGACCAAATTGGAGCTGAAAGTACGGAATTTGACCTCTTTTTTGGAAAGACTCCAAGGATCCGAATCCAAAGATATTTTGAACAGGGTAGATTTGGCGGAATTGATTCGGAGAAATGCCATTGATGAGTCGCAAGCCGAATCGGAAATCGAGCCATATGACCCTGTAAAAGTGGAAATATCGAACCAATTCAATAATTCAGAAAATAGCCAAAATAGCCACCAATTCAGCCAAAATGAGAATAATAACCACCAATTTTCAAACCAAATTCCAGATAGTAACCGCGGATCCTATTCGGATGAAAACTATCACCAATTCAAAGATAATAACCACCAATTCACAAATCCACAGAATAAGAATAATAACCAATTCACCAGCCAAAAGAATAGCCAAGGATACCCGATCAATACCAATCACGTTTCCTTTGCCAGTACTTCCGAAATCATCAACAATGCTCCGTTTGGCTCCAATAATTCCAATAATTCGAGAACCCACCAAAATCCAAGAATCGGCCAAAATGACCCCAATGATAGTTTCGATCATGACGAAAATTCCAATAATCCAAGAATTCATGAAAACGACCCCAGAAACCCGAAATTCAATCACGATAATTCCAGATTAATTCACGATAATTCCAATCGGTTCCACCTAAATTCCGCTCCCTTCAGCTCAGAAAACATCGCCAACCTCCGCAAAAATAGTATCTACGAAGATGACTCCGGAAGAGTGATCTACGGCCCCACAAGTGTCTACGATGACAGTCTTCTCTCCAAATCAAAAGGCCCCACCGCCATCGAATCTTCTGGAATCAAAGCTCTCAACACAAACCCCGAGATCCTCCACTGTATCAAACTCTTCTTCACCTGGCAGTATCCCGACCACAACATGTTTATCTTCCGTGAGGCCTTCCTCATTGACTTTTTCGACCCCAAGCCAAATAGCATTTACTGTTCCAAAGTGCTTATTCTCAGTATTTGCGCGGTTGGTGCAAAAATGTCAGATGATGACAGAATTTATCAGAAGTCGATATTGTACTATGAAGAGGCCAAGAGCCTTCTCTTGGCCAAATTGAACAGTCCGTCAATCACGTCGTTGCAAAGTTTCTTGATCTTGGCCTTTTATGATATTTCCAATGGGTATAATTCCAGTGGCTGGATGCTTTCGGGGAATGCGATGAGAATGGGGTTTGATTTGGGGTTCCAGTTGAACCCCGAGGTCTGGTTCGTTAAATCTAAGGAGCATTTAAGTCCTCTAGATGTGAGTATTCGTAGTAGAATTTACTGGGGAAGTTATGTGGCCGATCATTTTATCAGTTTATTATTAGGAAGACCGTCGCTTTTGAAATTGACCGATGCTTCTATCCCTGAAACGAATGATTTGCCAGATTTGGAATGGATCGACGAATTCACTTATAGAGGATTTATCAAGAATAAGGAGAAAGGAAGCGAAAAAGAAACCCATAAGAATGAAAATGTTCACGAGAAAGGTATCAAGAAGGAAGCTCATAAGATTTCTGAAGCTTATAAGAACTCCGATTATATTCCTAGTCCATTAAAAACTTCTGATATTCCCAGTCCTTTGAAGACAATTCCCGGAGATTATTCCAAACCCTCGGATTCTACCGATTCTTTCACTTCAAGCGAGCCCTCCTATATTTCCAATCCCTTGAACCAAATCATCAAACTTATCAATATCTCCGATAATATGCTTAACGACATTTTCACCAAATCAGACCTTGAGAACGACCAGACCAACCACGAGGATTTGAACCTTGTTTCCAGACTCGAAAAATTAAATGAATATAATGCCCAAATCAGAAAATGGAAAGAATCGCTACCACCAGACTTACAATGGGACAGAGACTCCTTGAGGCAAACAGCTGAAAACCCAACTCTTACTTGTATCAGATACTACTACTATATTTTAGTGCTCTGTCTCAATCGTCCTTTCGTCGGTATAGTGAGAAAAAGAGAATCTAAAAAGAACCAGCCCCAATCTTTATCCCCACTCAAAATCTGTGACGAGGCCATCGACGATTTATACGAGGCAATCCATAAGTTCCAGAGCATCCACGGTTATAGACGGGTCTCGATATTCATGGTCTATTGTTCTATTTTATCAATTTCTATCATTTTATTGACCAATACCAGTATGCAATTGATTGACGAGAAAAGAGATCGTCTCCAATTCTTCTTGGACGTTTTGCAAGGTTCCTCCAAGACCTGGAAGTTGGCTGAAAAATCATATATCATGATCAGTCTTAAATTGAAACTGAGATATGAAAACCCTGATGAACATGACGAAGAAATTACAGAAATTCCAGAAACTCAGGTCCACCGGGCAGCGGCGGATTCGCCAGTCAGAGTCAAGGCAGAACCCGACCTTTCAACCGAAATAGATATTGAAAAGACAAACCACCAATTGTTGACTCGTCCAGATCATCATTTTTCGCAGCCATCACCTTTGAATTTGCCTGAGATCAGTAATACCGACCATAATTATAAATCGGTGGTGGATACCAATACTGAGTTACTTTTTGATAAGAGCTTGGATTTCTTGGGTGGTCCGCCGGTGTTGATGACTTCTGATTTGTTCAATGAAGATTGGGAGTCTTTGTTTCCAGACTATATGTTCAATCCTAATAATTAATGAATGATGAAAAAAATGACAGAATAAAGGAGAAAAGAGATATTGATGAAAAAGGAAAGCAGGGGATATTTTGGTAATATGATAACGAATTGATAGATGAAGATGAATAATCATATGAAAAAAGTAGCTTACGTTATAGATTATGATCTCGAAAATAAAATAATGATTATATGAATAATTGCGTGTAAATATATGAATAATTGGATATGAATATATAATTAATAATGTATAAAGATATGGATAATTGGATGTTCGTATAAATTAATAAACAGTATAGTAAAACAGCGGAAGAGAATATTATCGAAACAGAATGAAGATTATATTAATTGTGTAATGCGAGTGTAGCCAATCTACACTATTTTAGATTTTTCATACTTTGTATTATTCAATAAATTCACTACTTCGTATTCTCCATATTAACATCATTCTGATAGTTCATAAATTCTTTTCAGTCTTCTATTTACATTGAATTCGTTTTTCACTCATAGCGTCTTCTCTTTCTAACCCTTGTTGACCTTGGCGGACAACTCGGCTTGCTTCACAAGATTATCTGGGGCGTCCATCTTTTCAAGCATGATTTCAATAAGTCTAGTCTTATCGTTCTTGGCGAATGCCTTATCGCTGAACAAGTGGCTCAACTCCAGTGGTGTCTTCACTTTCAAAGATTCGAATTCACCTTCCTTACCACCGAAAGTATCCAAAATTTGACCGTGCTTCCAGGACTGGATGTCGTTGTATTCTGCGGTCTCACCGTGGATCAATCTTTCAATGGTGTAACCATCGTTGTTCAAAACAAAGACGTAGATGTTGTTCTTGTTTCTGACCATGCTGGAAATCTCTTGCACTGTCAATTGCAAAGAACCATCACCGACAAACAAAATCACTCTTCTGTTGGGGTCAATTTCCTCGGCCGCAACAACACCTCCAAAAGCGGCACCCACACTGTAACCAATACTTCCCCACAAAACTTGGGAAATACCAATGGTGTTCTTGGGGTACTTGGTTTGGATGATACCGAAGGACGAAGTACCTGTTTCTGTGACCACCACGTCACCTTCTCTGAGCCAGGATCCCAACTTGGACCAGAGCCATTGTTGAGTGATAGTACCATCTTGGGGCTCTTCAGCCTTAAATGGAGATCTCACCACTTCGGTAGGCTTGTAATGTTCCAAGCTCTTCTTCAAGTCCTTGTGGTTCAACAAGCTTTTCAAGGCGTGCTTCATTCTGATCCCTGGGTATTGGGCTTGTCTGATCTTGGTGTAGTCAGAGTGGAATTCAATCACGTTCTTGGTCTGGTAGCTGTAGGAGAAAGAACCGGTATTGAAGTCACTCAACATTGCACCCAACGAGATGACCAAATCGGAAGATTCCACTGCTTCCTTGACTTCAGGGTAACTGAGAGTACCCACATAGATACCGGTGAATCTTGGGTGGTCTTCGACAATATCCCTAGCCCCTTTGGCCATTGGGGTGATGGCATACTTAAATTGAGTCTTTTCGATCAATTCCTTGGCTTCTTTGGTGGCATCGTGTCTGGCGCAACAGGCGTCGATAAGAATGACGGGGTCTTTGGCCTTAGAAATCAAGTCCAAGACTCTTTCCATAACTTCGTCCTCGGACTCCTTGTCATTTGGAGGAACCAGCAAATCGAGTGGTGTCTTCAATCTTTCCAAAGGCACTTCTTCATCGACCAAATTGGCTGGGAAAGCCAAGTAGGTGGGTCTTTGATTGATGAAAGCCTCTCTGATACATCTATCGATGACATCTGGCCCACTTTCAGCATCTTTAATCAAACCAGTAGTCTGGGTGATATGAGCAGACATCTTCTGGAAAACAGTGAAGTCACCATTGCCCAAAGTATGATGCAAAAGCAATTGCTTTTGCTGAGCAGCGATGGAAGGAACACCGACGATATGGAGCAATCCGACGTGTTCAGCGTAAGCGCCGGCAATCCCGTTCAAAGCCGAGAGCTCTCCAACTCCGAAGGTGGTCACCAAGGCGGCAAATCCGCCCGGACCATCGCTGAAACCACTCTTGACTCTGCTGTAGCCATCGGCGGCGTAGGCGGCGTTCAATTCGTTGGCATTGCCCTTCCAGCTCAAGCCATCGACCTCGTCGATCTTGTCAAGGAGGGTAAGGTTGAAGTCGCCCGGAACTCCGAAGACGGAGCCCACTCCGACGGGCTGTTGATGGATTCTTTCAAATAAGTATCTTCCCAAGGAAATTGACATTGTGAAGAATAAAGGCGGTTGGTGTAGATGGTTGTTGTATGAGACTATGAAGGAATCACAGGCTTATATTGAATGATCAACGTGCTATCAATTGATCTTATTCTTTTAATTGATCTTATTCGTTCAATTGATGTTCTTCTTACAATTGATTTTCTTTATCGATTGATGTTCTCAAAGTGATCTTCTTATAATTTTCAACTCAAATATCTTAGATCTGGTTAGGATTTATGGCCTTATATATTCTATTGTTGCTGTTGCTGTCGCACTAAATTGCTGCAAACTCCGCGCTAAAAAGTCTAACGATTAAAGTGAGAGGCAAACGTTTGAACGGAAAAGACGGCTAAGAGTAAAGGCCAGAACAGGTAGTGAATCAGACATAAGGTTACTAACATTATAGACATTAGGTTATTGATATTATAGACATTAAGGTATCCAAAATTATAGCCATTAGGGTATCTATAATTAAAGTATCTGACAATACGTATCCGAGATTACCGTAATTAATGCCATCAGCTGACACTTTACTTAAGGGGGAATAATTACTGAGTAGCATAGAGCTAGTAGAAAGAAGGGATGGTTGAGAGGACGACTCAATATTGCTAGATCTTAATTAGCTCTAGGTATTGCAGTCTAGGTTTTATCCTTCTTTTTTGAGCTGAAAATTCGAATTATTTGGTGAAAAAACTGATTTTGCAGAGACTACTGCACCTCAACCAGTGAGTTGCTTCAACCTAAAGATTCCATACAGTCCCATATCATTTCTCTTCGCTTCAGCGATATTCTAACGATATTCATCCACAAAAATTCAAAAGAATGATTCCGCCCAGGATCGAACTGGGGACGTTCTGCGTGTTAAGCAGATGCCATAACCAACTAGACCACGCAACCATTTCTGAAATAAAAAAAGAGGGTGGATCATCAACTCCTAAAAATATAGCCAATAATTGATATTTTCACATCACCACCTTAAAGTATCCCTCTATGACCTTTCTCTTTCTCAGTTTTCCAATATCTCCAAATTTCTAACACTTTTAATTTTCACAGTTTTCGCAATTTCTTAAAAAATTTCCAATGTCGCGAATATTCCATGCATTGACACCGTCCAAGCCACCACCAAAACCGGTTACTTTTCCCCCGTCAAACTCCATTTTAACCAGCACCAGCACGCCTGCAACATGACACGCCTAAAGATGTATACTATCACCATATTTCCTCTCTTGACCTCCAGCCCCACCTTTTAAGACCAGCAACAGCCTCCATCGCTCGTCTATTTTTGGACGCGCAACGCGTCTTCCCTGCAGACACTTTAGCGAAACAGGTAAATAAAAAGGTACCACCGATCTCCACAAATAATTTTCAAGACCATCTTCCTCATCACAAACACTTCTTCACCCGATTAGTGATATCCCTATTCACCACTGACTTCATCCACAGTGATTGAAATTGACTTCATTCCTTGAGTTATCATCACCACCGTTAATTTCCAACTCCTTCATCACTATCAATTCTCCACCACCATCACTTGACTTATTAGGATGGGCTACAGCGCAGAAGACAGAAGGGCCAACGGCACCACCATGAGCGCGCTCTCCTCGGCGTTTTTGTCCCAGTTGAACATCAGAGCCACTCCCAACTGTAAAGAGGTCTACATGATCCCTTCCATCAACCCCTACCTCAAGTTCGTGGACCGCTGCTACAAGACCATTCTCTACGAGTTCCCGCAAATCGCCAAGTTCATTGGCCCGGCCACTTTCCGTCATATAGCTGCATTGATGTTCGCGAAAAGAATGGAGGACATTACCTTGAAAAGCTCCGGAATCAGATCTACAGTAGAAACCCGGGTCTATATTCCTCCAGGCACCCAGATTTTCCAGCCTATAGCTGATATTTTGAGTTCTGTGGGTGTCACCAAGATTCTAGAAACTTCTACCGTATATATCCCACAGCATCCTTTGCCAAATAGTGCCACTAGAGAAGAGGTGTCTTATGATTACGAATTGGAAATCAGAAAAGGATGTGCATTTGACTGGGAGAAATTGAGCATGGACGCCAAGGCCGAGATGGACCAGTTGTGTAAACCACTGGAAGCATCCAACGGCACTCATAGCAAAGCATCCAAGCCCAATTATTACGAACAGTACGACAAATTAAAGGGAAGAAATAAAGAAAATGAGGTGAAAAATTCAGAACCAAGCATTGAAAACTTGCTGAAATCAGCCGGAATCTACTCCAATGGTAAGTACGGATCGGTGGAATCAGAAATAGGAAGGCTCGACGCCAAAGAGTCAGAGCTCAGTCTCGAAGAAGTGATCCGCAGAATCAGAGCCAAAGAGTTCAGATTGCCCAAGGATCCAATCAGACAAGTTGTTTCCGACGAAAATACCCGATTCCAGGACCCCGCTTTCGGCGAGTACCTTGGCTGGTTCGAAGGCGAGTGGGATGCCTACAGAAAATTGACCGATATCATCAAGAGTAAAATTCTTATGGACTGCAAATGGCCCGTTTCCTCCTCAGGAACCGCAGCATGGATTTTAGATGTCTGCTTGGGTTCCAACGGTTACTTTGTGCAAATGCCCGTGACTACGATCTCTCCAGTGGACCAAGCTTTGGCCCTTTTGGTGCCAATGTCCTCGTGGCATCTACATGACCAATCGAAGTTCGTGGAGCATTGGTACAGTGCATCATACGCTATTGAGGATAATTATGCTCCTTTGGCTCAATGGATCGGAAAGGCCACTCGTCTGAAGGATTTTTCCAAGTAAGAGAGAAAGAAATTGAACTTCAAAAAAGAGAAATGAATCGATGATCCTGAATTAATATAAAATTTCAGAGAGACTTGATGATTACTGTATAAATAATAGAAACGTATAATAAGAGAATAATTAGTGAACAGTAGACTTCATCACAGATTGAATGCAACAAGAGATGGGTTAATTCAGGATTAGTCAATGATCTAAACAACGGGTTGGATTTGGAATTGATGAGGAAAAGTGGGTAATAGCTTAGAAATCTGTTGACGTTCATCCATGTAGAGTCGATCAGGTTAGAGTCAAAAGCGATATTTCTCCAAGAAAAAAGTATCATCAGAACAGCAGTTAGGATATCGATCGGTATGTTAGACAGAAAACTATCGAGGATCTTATGAGAGTCTCGATTTATCATTTTTATCGTTCGCTATTGTTTCCTTTTTCGCAGCCATTTTGGGTGCAACTTTGTGGCCATCTACAACTCTTACTACCACACCCAACTCTCTAGTACCCTACTTCAACACTTCAACAGCACAACTAGATAAAAACAGAATAACAGAAAATACTCCCACGACACCCCTAAACGACGCTTTTTTGATATCCTCTAATTTTGGTATGCTCACTTTATAGCATACCAAAACCTATAGCATACCAGAAATATGATTTCTATATATACGGACCATGGAGAACAAGAAAATGAAACCAAACACAACACATGAACAATAACGACGATATCTTTCAGTACCTCATCCTTGATGCCGAAGAGTCCCAAGACCTCTTGAATTCGACTCCTTTGGTATCAATTGACTTGTCATTTGGTTCCAGTTTCACCACACACGAAATGAACCCAACTATATCTTTCGACTCCCAATACTCAGCACAACTACTCAAGTCAAAGCTCCGCAACCAGAGCATTTGCAAGAAGATCCCCATGAATAGCAAAGTACTCTCTGATAGTGCTAAGCTTCTTCAGTATAGATTTTACGAAAGACACAAGTCTTCTTCCTCCAAGAAGTTCCACAAGAAACAGGTGGAAAATATGATGAGAAAACAGATGAGTGACAGAATGAGATCACAATTCAGGGTTGGAAAGAACTATTAAACCTAATAGATAAACTACAGTTGAAAGCTGAAGAAATTACTGAGATTTCATGACTCCCGTTGAAGTGATTTCAATTGAAAGTTGGAAAGAAGTGACATCTAAAACTTCTAAAGGAGTCTTTCCACTAGATTTGAGAGTTGGAACTCCAAAAAGTGACTGAAACTGAAACTGAGCTTTATTATCCTTCTTACAAAAACTCCAGAAGTGCAATATCATTCTTGAGTAGTTTGGGAAACTGATTCAAAGTTTTCGTACCAAATTATTACCCCAAATAGACTCAATCTGCAATAAATGTATTACGAAATAATCAATCATTATATGTATTTTAAATTAATTTTGATATATGCAATGTATTCGAGCCGTCCAGAGTCTTTGACCTATCGTGGCGAATACGTATGAATAATTTTATAGACCTTTGCTGATTATCAGGGTATAATAAATAATTTTATAGTCCTATGTGTGTCAGGGTATAGCCAAGAATGGAGCAGCACCTCTATAACTGAAGCTATGCTGTCCTTTGATTCAATCGGTTTCTTGTGCCTCATCCTCCCATATCTCATCGTGCAAGAAGTATAACCAGTTGAAACCGTTCCAACTGCTGATAATACCAACACCACAGTATACACTTATAATCATGAGCTTCAAAAACTCCAATTTCTTCAAGATTTCAAACTTGTCGTTGAATAAGTCCATAAGACTGATGATTATGATAATTGGCAACAATCCCAAAATATAACTGTTAATAACTCTATCCAAGATGTAACTGGACTCACGAGCATCTTTGGGAAGTCTAACCACTTTTCTGAAATTGAAGTAATAAATAATATACCATAATAAAGTGTAAGTGATCTTGATGAGCCATTCGTTTGGTGTGAAGATCAAGGGGAACAAACTGATGTAAGCACAACTCACCAACAAGTTGAAAGGTCCCAAGAGACGTCTGTCTCTGCAAACGAGGAAGGACATTGGGAAAATGACAATCAAAATGGCTTTCTCATGGACATGCCATCCGAATAAGAAGGAAGAGTATCCACACAACGTTAAAGCCCCAATGAATCTTCTAAAGGTTGGCTGAATAAACAATGGAATGAGCGCCATGATTTGGTAGAAAAGGGTGAGAATGAATGTGAGTTGTGGGGTGATTGTGGGTAAAATGAGAAATTCGATATCGCCAACAATTCCTCTTGTAGAAGAATTAATGAATTTTGAGTTAGAAAGCAAACTTGGGTCGAATTTGAAGATTTTTTGTAAAGGATACTGACTGAGAGGCACTCTTTGATATACCTGAATCAATAATCTGTCCACGAAGGAATAGATAGCCCAGATATTTGGAGCCCAATAAGCATGGGTCAAGCCTCTGCTGAAGGGGAATAATCTGGCGGTAAGCTGAGGCATCACTCCATGGTAGACAAATGGTCCAAAAGCCACTGCAAACACGGCGATCACCAAAGAACCGAGTTTTGCCAAATTGGTCCATTTCACCAAAAAGAACAAGTTGGCGACCATTTTTTTCTTTGGATCGAACTGAAGATTCAAGCAGTAGGCCCGCAACAAGAAGACAAACACCGCTGGGGCCAAGTAGAGGTAGATGTGCTTGAAACAAAGCAAAACGGCAAACCAGAAGCCACACATCAAGTACTTTTCGAGGCGGGCACAAACGATGACCAAGACCAAGATCCCGTACATCATTCCATTATACTGGAAATGGATATGGTCGATCAACAACAAGCCGGGTGATAAGGCAAGACTGGATGCTGCCACGTAGGCTCTTCTCTTGGAAGCCACCGTTTTGGAGGAGTTGATATACCATTGCAAAGCGGCAAAAAGCACAATTTCACTCAAAATCACCGTGAGTCTCTGGAAATACACCGTGGGCAACGAATAGGCGCCCTTGGCCACGAGATCAAGACAGCCGTCTTGTTTGACGCTGGCAGGAATGAATTGTGCCAAGAACCATTCGAACCAGGCGAAGAACGGCGGGTAGTCCAAGGTCCATTGCGAGGTGTCCTCGATGTACCACTTGCTCACGGGCAATGTTTTGGTGATTGCAAGCCAATTGCGGTGGACGTCAAAGTCGGTGGAATGGTAGCTCACCACTAGGAGGAGTTTTAGCGCCAACATCACCACCCAAATGTTGAAGAGGGAGTAATTCCGCGGCTCCATTTTGGCGGTGGCACCGGGCCGGACAGAACTGGCCTGTTTGGGCAGTTTGGCGGTCATGATTAGCTGGTTGGTGTGGTTGTTTGGCTGTAAATTTTGATCGCGTAGTGCTGATTATGTAAGCAGAATAAGAAGAACAGAGAGAGAAGACATACACTGAAGATAATATACTAGAGGTGAAAATAAAAGGAAGGAGGTAGATACGGAGGAAAGAGTCAGAACAGAGAGATAGAGAACATTTATTAGATAATTGGAAAGTACGGGAAGATAAAGGAAATTTTTTGTGTCTCGCTGGAATGACGAAATTAGGTGAAATAACTGATATTCAGAAATGATAACAGAATATCCCCTTTTGGAGTTTATTTATTCTCACCTATCGAAACTTATTAGCACTGCTATTCCAGATTTATCTAAAAATTAATAATGAAGTCGTTTATTCATACACTGGATAATTTTTCAATTGCAATAATCATTCTATCGCCTTGATTTTAGTTGGTCTATCTATTCCCGCCCATTTTCACTTTCAAGAAAGCCTGGTTAGCTCAATCGGTAGAGCGTTTGACTCTTAAGTTAGACATCAAAAGGTTGCGGGTTCGACCCCCGCATCGGGCTTCTCTTAACCTGCCTGGTTAGCTCAATCGGTAGAGCGTTTGACTCTTATTCTGAGGTATCAAAAGGTTGCGGGTTCGACCCCCGCATCGGGCTTACTTTTTGCCAATCAAACATCCCAATAAGACTGAAACTCTTTCAGTCCTTGACACCTCTTCTTAATATTTCACTCTTAGTTCCATTTCCTCTTCTTTGGTCTTCTTAATATTTCACTCTTAGTTCTATTTCCTCTTCTTTGGTAGTACGCACCAATTTTTTCATTTCCGACCATGGCGGTCACGTGACTGCACACTTGATCAACAATTGATTTTGATGAGCTTCACAATTACCACAATGTCTGAGAAAAGAGTTGAATCGGACGCCGCAGAGTTGCTCTCGTCGCTCTCGATCCAAAAGAACGACACTGTCAGCATCCCTGCCGAAAAGCCCGCCGAAAACAAGCCCTCCACCACCGAAGAATCCACAGACAAAAATGCCAGCTCAAATGCTGCCAAACCAGCGCCAGAGGCAAAAGACACCAAAGACACCAAAGAACAAGACACCAACTTGATCAAGTCGACCTACGAGGTCAAGGTGAAGTTGGCGGACTTGCAGGCGGACCCAAACTCGCCATTGTACTCGGTGAAGCTGTTTGAGGAGTTGGGGCTTTCTCCCGAGCTTCTTAAAGGTTTATACGCCATGAAATTCAACAAGCCCTCCAAGATCCAGGAGAAGGCCTTGCCATTGTTGATCTCCAACCCTCCCAAGAACATGATCGGTCAATCACAGTCCGGTACCGGAAAAACCGCCGCCTTCTCGTTGACGATGTTATCAAGAGTGGACGAAAACCTTCCCGCCACTCAATGTATATGTTTGTCGCCAACCCGTGAGTTAGCCAGACAGACCTTGGAGGTGATCCAGACAATGGGCAAGTACACCAAAATCACCACCCAGCTTATTGTGCCAGAAGCACTCGAAAAGGGCAAGCTGACCAACGCGCACATCTTGGTGGGTACCCCCGGTTTGCTCATGGACCTCTTGAGAAGAAAACAGGTCAACGCGGCCAAGGTCAAGGTCTTCGTCTTGGACGAAGCCGATAACATGTTGGACGGCCAAGGGTTGGGAGACCAATGTCTCCGTGTCAAGAGAGTGTTACCAAAGGACACTCAGCTCGTGTTATTCTCGGCTACTTTCCCAGATGAAGTGCGTAAATACGCTGAAAAGTTCGTGCCAAACGCCAACTCGCTTGAATTGAAGCAAGAAGAACTTAACGTGGATGCCATCAAGCAATTGTACATGGACTGTGATTCCGCAAACCACAAGTTCGAAGTGTTGTGCGAGTTATATGGTCTTTTGACCATCGGTTCCTCCATCATTTTCGTGGAAAGAAAGGACACCGCCGATGCCTTGTACGGTAAAATGAGACAAGAAGGCCATCTCTGCTCCATCCTTCATGGTGGTTTACAAGTGGCCGAGAGAGACAGATTGATAGACGATTTCAGAGACGGTAAGTCCAAGGTGTTGATCACCACCAACGTTTTGGCCAGAGGTATTGATATCGCCTCTGTCTCCATGGTGGTCAACTACGATTTACCCGTGGATAAGAACGGAAACCCAGACCCTTCCACCTATTTGCACAGAATCGGAAGAACCGGTAGATTCGGCAGAGTTGGTGTTGCGATCTCATTTGTCCATGACAAGAAGTCTTATGAGGTTTTGAAGGCCATCCAGGCTTATTTCGGTGGTATTGAAATGACCAGAGTGCCTACTGACGATTGGGATGAGGTGGAGAAGATTGTGAAGAAGGTGATTAAGAATTAACGAATTGATGAGCGAATTGATGAGCAAAGCGAATCGATGAGTGAATTAATACGCGAATCAACGAGTTAAACAATGTATATCAACGAGTACATAGAAGAAAATACGAAGAGGATGAAAGTTTTATAACGTAGAAAATAAGTAAAAAGTAAAAGGTAAAAATGAAATGTGACAACTGCAGAGAGAATAGGTACATAAGCGAGGAAAAGACGTGAAGATAACTGATCTTAAAACAGGATAAACTGAAGTGGACTGAGAACTTGATAATTAGTCAGGGATGGCCAAATACTACTGAAAAATTCGATGGAATAGAAGTCTGGGTTTTTGTGGAAGGATGTTTGTCAATAGATAAATTATTGAATATCAGGTTCACTGAAAAAAATTGTAGTTTTGCTAGACTTATCTTTTGGAGTTCTGATTAAAAATTACACTCAAAATCCAATGAAAGACTACTCTGATTTACGATAGATACACTTTCTTCAACTATTAGTTACATTATCGTCTATTTACATCGGCACTAATAATTATGTGTATGAGTTGATTCATCCTTTTCAGAAGTGAATCAAAACTTTCACGTCTTCGAATGACGCTGATTATTCTTTAGATATCTTCAGATATCTTCCCCTTCTAATTTCTTCTCCAGTTCATCACCAATTTTTAAATTCATTGACTCATCGATTCGCTTCGCTCATCAATCAATTAGTAATTATTTATGAACTGCTTGGTTCTCACTGGAAGTCTCTTCACCACAACGTCCCAGTCGATGCACTCCCACACGTTTTCAAGGTACTTTTGTTTTCCGTACACTCCGTAGTCCAAAAGGTAGTTTCTCATGGAAGCATCGATGGCCAACACTGGCAATAATTTCTTATCGTTGTACAAGGTGTTGAACTCGGCTTCTTCGGCACTACCCAAGGTGAGTCTATCGATTTCCAGCTGGATTTCTTCTATTTCGCCCAAAAGTTCCTTTCCTTCTGCTGATTCTTCTGAAATTTCAGCCTGGGTTTCTCCTTCGATTCTCTTTCTTTCCAACTGCTTGCTCTTCAACGAGGCTAACTTGGCCTCCTTCTGCTGTTTCAATCTGTTGATCTGGCCCGATCTCAAGGAATCGTCCACCACGCCGGCATTATAAGTGTTAACCACAGCCAAATTGTTATACACTGGCTCTTTGGTGGCTCCTGGTTCGGTGACACTGGGGGACAGTTTCAAGACACTTTGGCTCAAGTTGCTCTCGGCGACCAACCAGACCAAACCGTCACCTTTAATGCTTTTTGCTGAATTAAGCAAAAGGGTTCTGAATTCTTCAATGGAGCCGAAGGAGTCGATTAACCAGTTCTTGAGGTTTTCATCACCTGGAACGTTTCCAAACTCCGAGCTTGCGGTCTTCAACAAGTCACGGGGCTCACTTTGCACCAAGTCGACTTCCACAGCATTTTCCTTCAAGGATTCCATGAAAAACTGGAGGTTATATAATAATGATCCGTAGGAGTAGATTCCGTAAAGCTCCGGCTTTTGGATAGTTTGAGCCACGATTTCGGATAAATTGTTGGCCTGGGACTCGCCGGAAGATGCGCTGGCCTGTTCCATCGACTGGTTCAAGCCTTCGACCAATTGTTGGCCTCTTTTAAACCACAATTCATTGACGGTTTCCGCGGAGAAAAGGCCCTTGAAGTCTTGCTGGGTAGATTTGACGGTTTCCAAGGTTGTGATGGTAGGGAGAGTGAACGAGACGTTCCTCTGGGAGTGGCGCTGGAGCGGCACTCTCATAGAGAGGATTCTGGCTGCTCTGAACATGGCTGGTGGTGGAGATTATGGTAGTTGTGAGTCTGAAAAAGGTGAAAAATTTTGGCGTCACGTGAGAGATAGAAGGGAAGAATAGAGAGGAAGGAGTAATTGAAAAGGAAATGAAGGGGGAAAGGAAGAGAAGAGAGGAGGAAGGAGTGAGAGGGATAGGAAATGAGGAAAAGTAAGAAGTTGGGTGACTTATTTGATTTATAGGCGTTTTGGTGGGGTGTGTTGTCTTTCGTTGGTTGTGTCGTAAGTGTGTCGCAAATGTGTAGTGAGTGTGTCGCGAGCGTGTCGCGGTTTACCAAGCTAGCACGATTGCAAAATCATAAGGGATCGAGAATTAAAATGGAGCTTAAACGTAAAGTTATGACTTTAAGTCCTTTTAAATGGAGATTATTCGTCAAAAGTATTATAGCAAGGTTGCTTTATGAAAAAAAAGGTTTGCTGATTAATTTGCTAAGATAATTGTCACCCAACTACACTTCTTTATTGGTTTAAATTATTTAAAGGTCATTAAAGACTAATTAAGTAGCTATGATTAATCGGCATAATCTATATACAAGAATTTTGTTCATTTTGTCCTCCATAATACTTTATTTTATACACTCCATCTTATTTCCTAGAACCTCTAATTTCCGAATAAACCTTATTTCTTAATGCAAAATATTCCTTTATACATCATGCTTTTTGTACATCATGTTTTCAATACATCATATTTCTTGACATCTTCTCCTTCTACATATCATTTCTTTAAATATTCTCAGCTTACAGCTCATCTCTAATGATGAGTCTCTTTTTCCTACGCTTTTTATGAATAAAACACTTTATTAGTAAACAAATACAACGAAGAAAAAGAATCCAGTTTTGATCTTGGAGTAAAGTGGACAGAGCCCATCAGGTTGTTTGGAGTAATGTCTATACGTATTAGAAAGTGTTTGCTTCATAATTATGTGTACTTTCTGCCGGACCGTGCAATAACTTGCCATATGTGTGATATAATTAAAGTCACCCTAATTATCTCTCAAGGATAGAACACCGGTAAATCCTTTGTATAAGCATCTTCTCAAGGGTGAAACAATCACCCCCATCATCCTTCTTTTTAACTATCGGGTAGTTTCGATCTTCTCTATTCGGTTAGTTTCGATCATCTTCCTGAGTCTCGACTATCCTCCGGATAGTGTCGATGGATAGTTTCGATCATCTTCTCACCTTCAAACTCTTCACTCTTCTCAATAAGGAAGAACCAGCTCCACCACTTGGAGGCGTGAGTTCGTCTGAAGTTTCCACCGCATTCAACGAGCCTCTTCTGACCGGCTCCGCAGGAATTGCCGCATCGTTGGAGTTTCGCCTGGTGCTGTTTTCGCTGTGACTATTGTTACGCAATCTTTGCACCAAGGACTTTTTTCTGCCCAACCCACCGTTGGAGGGGCTCAACAATTCATTATCGTTGAGTCTGGGTGCTGGAGCACCGTCGATGAATGTGGAGGAGCCCAAACCGGCGGTGGTGGAGCCATGGACTGGTTCAGCCTTGGCATTGGAGGCAAAATTGACCACCGAAGCGTTCGACGAGATTTCGCCGGCTGCTGGACGCACTTGCGGAGCAGGGGCTTCGGCCTCATAGGTGGTAGTGACGACGGGATCCTTAGGCTTGTATTTGATCGAGGTCTTTCTGCCGACGATTTCGTTTTGTTCCTCGAATTGGCCGAACGCCAAGTTCATTTGCTGGTTCTTATCGGTGCCTCCGTAGCCCTTGATGCTGCTATTGGGCCCATCGGGAGCGTATGCCATCACAGGAGCACTCTTCACGTTCTTGTTTCTGTGAGGAGTGCATGCATCGAAGGGACCATCGTGGTGGAAACCGCCGCCGAAAAAGCCGGTGACGTCGAGCTTATCGATGGTATCCAAGTTTTTGGCCTTGACGGGCTCTGGTTTCTTGGGGCTCTTGTTTCTGTCTTTGGACGAGCGATGGCCACTACGGTGATGCTTGGAGTCCCTGGAACTGCCCTTTTCTCTGGAACTGCGGTGGGGTCTGGATGCTTCGGAGTGCGAGTGGGAACGACGCGTTCTACCGGAAGATGACGATGACGATTGCTTTTCTCTGGGGTAATCTCTTCTGGCGGCGTCGGAGCCGGCGGCCTCTTCGTAGGATGGCGGAGCAAACGAGTCTGGTTTGGGAGGTCTGGCGGGAGGAGTGGCACTGTGGCTAGTGCTGGAGGATCTTGGAGGGGGAGGAGGATCGCGGTGGTGGACGTAGGAGCCGGGCTCGTTGAGAGCGGAGGCAAAGGGATTATTGGAGCTCATTCTTCTAGAAGCAGTTAGTATGGAGTTGGTCTTAGTTAAGAATTGAAGATAAGGAGATTGTGGTGGCCGGAAAGTTAGGAGAAAGTTAGGAGAAAGGTAGTGTTTTCATAAAAGTAATCTTATGCGCAATCACCGAGTTGGCGCAGTCGAGTGACAGACAAAAGATAAAAGACACAAGCAAAAAACGAGGACGTTTCAGACAGACAAATTTGGCAATTACGCGAGGAAGGGAATTGGAATAGGGCGAAGAAGGCGAATAGGAAAAGGGATTGAAGGGGGCTTAGGCGCTAAAACGGGTAAGCGAGTCGGTAACAGATAGATGGTAATCAGATGGGAACGGCTGGCAAGGGGGAATGTGACATTATCACTGACACTTAATAATAGAAGCCTGGGATATTATTATTCTTCTGGCACGTGACCACGGTTAAAGGGGTCTGGGTGACGTGACGAATGCGCGACGTGGACGCGCCGCATTGTGACTACTCCCATGAGCCACGCGACTCCGGCCGCAACCACGGTCTGGACCGCACAAAAGACCAAAGGATATTGTGCTAGGATAATGCGCTAGGATAATGTTGCTAGGATGAACAGCAATATCATAGAGTGAAAAAGATGGAACAGGAGGAAACTAAAGGGGTTGAATAGTTAGTATGGTAGTTTTGTGATCTGTGACAGTTTTTGATCCGATGACATTCTGATCTGAAGACTGTTGGTTAGTAAGCCATCGGGTGTCAATTGTCAATTGTCAATTGTCAATTCTGTCAATTCTGTCACTCATGATTTTGGAATCTTTCTTGTGGTTGTAGCTCCATATTGTATCGTTTTATCTCTCTGTTTTCTACGATCTCTTCCATCTCTTCCATCTCTTCCATCTTATTCTATCTTCTTTCCTTATGATCTTAACTCTCTTTCAATCTTCTGCTAGTTCTTCCATCATTTTTCTATCATTTCTCTATCTTTCCCATCGTCATCTTCTTCCTCTTTCTTTCCTCTTTCTCTTCTTTCCTTCTGTCTTCATTCTTCTCGTTTTTCTTCATCTTTTATCTTTTATGTTCTCTTCCTCTTCTTCATTTCTCTTTCTCTCTTCTTTCTTTCTCTTTCTTTCTCTTCTTCCTCTTCTTTCTTTCTCTTCCTTTTCTCTCTTTATTTCTTTCTCTTTTCTTTCTCTTGCTCTCTCTCTTTTCTTCATTCTCTTTCTTCTCTTTCTTTATACGTACACATTGCGGTAGTTGACACTACTGTCGCTATCGGCCCGGACGGGCTTGGGAGGGAAAACGGGCTTGCCCAAGTTGTCCTTGCTCAGCGGACTGTACTTGAGCCCCATGTTCACTGGACGGAATGGTTCTTCTTCGTCGGAGGAGTTGTCAAGGAGCTGCTTGTTTTTCTCCACCCAGTCGCCAAAACTGGAGGGTCTTTCTTCGGAGTGGAGCGACAAGTTGGATAGGTTGCTAAGCTTGGGCGCCTCGTACTTGTGCGCTCCGATCGCCTGGCTCTGTCTAAAAGGGTTGTTGGAGGATAACCGTCTTAACGAGTCGGTGGACGCGTAGGAGTGGTTGGGCTGTTGATACATCTGGAGGAAAGTGGCGTCGGCGTCAGACAGCAAGCGAAGTGGGAGACGTAACTGGGATTGTGTGTGTGTGCGGAAAAGGGGCGCCAACTATTGTATTCTGGGCGATACCAGCGTAGTCTTTGTAGAAGAGAGCCGGAATTAATTGGGATGAATTCTGATTCAGCACCGAAAAAAGCTCTGTAGTGGTAAATCCTGCGAGCTGAAACGACAACGAAAGTGGGGGATAAAAAGGTGTTTGGAACGGAGGGAGCAACGGTGAATCTGGCAGAAAAGCAAATCTGGATTAGTAGTGGATTAGTAGTGGGATTCCAGGCGTTGCCGGCGTTGGCGTTCTGGGGAGCACTGGGATTCGGTCTATGTCTGCTACTAGCTGTCGCCAGCGGGGAACAATATAGACGAGGTCGTGCGAGCGATTGGTCCGTTCTGGGTAAATTACGAGCGGAGAAGGGAGGTAAACACAATCAGAATTAGAAGAGAAGTTCTAAGAGAATGTTAGTTCGTTTAGAAAGATTTCGTTAGAGATTACGCTAGAGGAACTTTGTTTTGTCTAGAGAGTTCCCATAAAGTTCTTAGCCGTTAGCAAGCTATAAGTCTTCGGTGCGGGCTCGTGAAGGCGGTGTCACGCATCGGCGGATTAGGGGCCACGCGTCAGCGGATCGTCGATGGATAACGTCGCTACAACCCCGCCTTGTAGCACCGCCTCGTGCTGAGGGGCACTGGAGGGACACCTCAGAACGCGTACGAATGAACGAATTGGTGAGCAAATTGATGAGCGAAGCGAATCAATGAGTGAATCTAGAAGAAATCGAAGAAATTAAGAAGAAATTAAGAAGAAATTAAGAAGAAATTAAGAAGAAATCAAGTTGATGAATAGCCGAATTAGATGAGTGAACCACCTGTAAATTAATAATTACTGCCTTTTTGATGTCCCATCAGATTTATGACGGTAATTAATTATTATGATTTGAGCATTTTATTACTCACAATTAGCTAAATGTGCCTCCACTTAAGCTGCTATAAGAGCTCCACTTACGCTGATCGTGTCTCTACTTTCCTGAGCCTCTCAATTCTGAGCCCTTTTAGGGAGCCTTCCTGATTAGTGCTATTCTGAGCACTGGCGACGAGCGTTGGTCCAGGCAGTGTCGCTAAAATGTGATTTCGCAGCCTAAGCAAGAGAGATAGAAAGGATCCAGGAGGTTTGAGAATTTCTATCTGTGTAGAGATAATGGAAAGAAGGGAGGTTAGAAGAGGGAATTCGAACATGTTTCATAAGATTGATAGAAAACAAGATTCATTTTAGATATATCTGAATAAAATTGTATTATTAATCAATCTGTTTTTTCTGAATCTTTAACCGAATCGCGTTAAAATAAGCTTCAATTCTAAATTTAAATTATCTGAAGCATCCAAGAGTCTTTCAAGTCGTGGGGGATGTCTTATCTAGGAAGTCTTATCTAGAAAACGTTTCCAGTAATGCTCGATTGTAATAATTACAAATTGAATATTATCAATAAATTAACAGTAGAATTGAACCACGTAGTCTGATTACTAATTAATCTGTGGGAGTTCGATCGTGGATTTTTCCAATTAAGATATCTAAACGGGCTTCAATAAAATTATACCTCAATTGAATTCATTGAACTGGAAATTATTTAGCATTCAAATTGATTTGATTAAAAAGTTCACTTTAATGAATCTTCCAATAAATCATCTATAGAATTGAACAAATTAAAATTCGACTCCGCGGGCAGTTTCCGATATATTAATAGGGTGGACTATTTTATTCGCAATAATCATCGTAGATATAATTTACGATTTCCAATTATCATTTCCAAGAACCTTCGATCTACAAAAATTCAGGTATTCCCAAAGTCGTAATCATTCATCTATTTCTAAAAAGAACTCCAAGTCCAGTCCGATGGTACCTCGTTTGCCAGGTTTTTGCGGCTAAATCCTCCATGTGGATCCACTTGACTTCCCGCGAGAACCACGGGCTGGTTCAGTGGTCGCCGCTGCTGCAGCGGTCTGGGAGTGACGCTTTCTTTTCTCAAGGCATTGACATAGGGGTTTTCTATAAAGACATATGGGAACTTGTGAAGCATTGCACTAGCGGATGTTTGAACAGAACTATCATCTTGCTCTTCTTCATCGGCTTCGTTGGCCAGGATATTCAAATCAAGCACCAAGTTCTTGTAGATTTCACCACAATTTTTGCAGATCTTGAAAAGCTTGTAGTTCTCAGGATCGTTTATCATGGACAATTGTGATGATTCCAGCGGGCGAGATTCGCTTATCGAAGAGCGATCGGCATTCTTGTATATGGGTATCACAAACCTGGCTTTCAGGTCAAGGAGAATGCCGCTGCTCATGAATTTACCTCTTGGCGTGGAATAGATCCGGGCAGTGACCAGATGCTTCGATGCCTCATCAACATCGTTTTGAATTAAACAAGTATCGCAATAAATGTAGCCACAAAAGCGGCAATGATGACGACGAATCGATCCGCTATTGTTGTTATTATAAGTATTCTTCAGGCCAGCTGAGGTGGTCATAGTGTCACGGGTATCGCTTTCAGCGTCTTTTTTCCCATCGAACAATGTATAGACTAATGATAAAAACGAGTTACCAAAGGTCTTGAAACATTGCATGCAATGGCTGGAATAGGTATTTGGCTTCCAGTGTATATGGGTTGGTTCTAGGTCGAAAGTTTGTTGGGTCAGTTTGATCAGTTCGGCATCGTTTACCGATATTTCTTCTTCTTCTCCTGCTCCCCCATTCATCGAATCGGTCTCGAAAGTATCACCAAGGGTGGGCGACGTAATGGTATAAATGGAGTTATTCATTGGCATATTTGACTTCTTGGACAGCAACGTTGGAGTTGATTCCTTCTCGTCGATTTTGCTCGTTTTGATGGGCCGAAGCACCGCCGGGGTGCTTAAGGGTTTTTTCATTTGATATAATTGGGTGAAACTAGTGGCTCCAAGCGAATGATTGATGGAATTATCTTCGGAAGTGGATCCCGAAGCGCTGGAGTTGCTGGAGGTATTAGAAGAAGATCTGGTGAAATTTGGTGCTTTAGCACTGTTCAAGGAAGATCTATTGCTGGAGAAAGGAAGTTGGATGCCAGGAGGTTTTTTACCGGAAGAAACCTCAAACAGGGCGCGGGGGCCATGTTCTGAAATGAAATCGTTGATTCTACGGGTGAGTTTGGCTTGTTCGGAGGTTTTTTCGTAGATATAGTTGTTGACGACGTATTCTTTGAGGAGCTTGTAATTTTCATCTTCTGGTTCAAGTTCAGATCTGATTCCCACGGCGAGCTCTGCCTTATCCAGAGGCAAGGAAAAGCGGCGAAGGGGCTGGGAAAGGTCAAATGCAGCGGGACGGTAGTTACGGGTGGGGCCGTCTTTGCCGTGGTGGGATTTCCCGTCATTTGACGAGCTATTCTTCCTCAGAGTTTCAGTTGGCTTTCTGGGAGTATCACTATCCTTTTTATCTTCACTTTCCCTCCTGAAAACCTCACTTTCCCTCCTGGAGCTTTTATTTTCCTTATTACTAAGCCTTTCCTTTCTTTCACCGATACTCTCATTAGAAGGTCTCTTCCCTCCATAGGTATAGTAGTTCATATTGTTCATCTGGGGACACCGTATCTGTTCGTCATAGTTGACATCTCGGTACTTATCACTGGCGCCACTACTGGGCGACAACACGCCAGTGTTACTCCTTCGATTGGTGGAAGGAATGATATCGGAAATGTGGGAATGGAACGTCGAACGAGTCTGATGAACATCGTTATGTTGATCGCTTTTGCCGCTATTGAGGTACTCGTCCACGGGACGCTTGGAAAACGAAAATGGCGGTAGTTTGTTCACGGTAGCCGCTGGATCAACGAGATCGGTTCCAGCAGCGCTTATGGTGGTGGAGGCGGGAGCTTTAGGCGGCAGAATGCTGGTTTCGGCCATGGTGGGCGGCGGCGGCGGTTGCAGGTTGGGATGCAAGCAGCCAGGAAGACGATAGGGGAGTCCTTATAAGCGTTGACAGGACCAACAGGTGCAAAGTTGCTAAAAATGGTGCGATAAAGGTTGGTAGCAAATGTCTTATCAACTGGCGGCCCAGGGCGTCTCGAAATATCCACGTGAGACCGCCTGATAACAGTGTCACAAATGCGGGTTTTTGATTGGTGCGACAATAGATAACGATTGAGAGCGAATTGATGAGCGAAGCGAATCAATGACATATCAATGAGTTATCAATCATGTGAAATATTGACGAGATTTATTGATGAGCGAAGCGAATCAGTAAATTAATAAACGAGAAGAATAGAGAAGGAGGAATTTAGGAGGTAGAGGAGGATTGGTAGAAAATATTGTAGGAGGGGAGTCGTTAACTAGGGCCTCGTTAACTAGGGCCTCGGATTTACAGAGCCCACAAACCCCGGCAAGCAGACAGGATTCCCGTCAACAATAACTATTATTCGTGCCTGGACCCTCGTTTAGCAAGAGGCTGTTGTGGACCCTCGTTTAGCAAGAGGCTGTTGTGGACCCTCGTTTTGCAGACGCTGTTGTGGACCCTCGCAGGAATACTTGTCTATCGTCTCGGCAGAGAACAATCTTTGTGCGGATCCTCGCTATTGTCAGCCACGCCGCTGAGCCACTAGTCTTCTTGCCATTACATCCATAAGGCAACCAATTCAGGTCACACTACACTAAGACCCAGACATCACCGGGTTACGAACCGAGCCCTGTACCATTTATCTATCTATCTATTTCCATCTCACTATTTCTCTCTATATCTCTCTACTTCTTTCTTTATATTTTCTCACTCTTTCTCCTTTCATTCTTTTCTGGGGAGTCATCGCGGGGGCTGGACAGTTGCCACCGACCATAATTGTATACAGAAGTCAACAGCGTAGACTCCCCTCATCTCCCATCTTCTTTCTTCCATCTCTATCTTTAATAATCTTCTTTCTCTCATCTCTATCAGATCTTCCGCTCCTTACATTTGGCTACATGTATCAATTCTTAGCGTTTATTCTAATTAGTTCTTAAGCACAACGTACAAAGCATACAAAATACCTGGGAAGTAGGCGAACAAACAAAGAATAAGATCAATCCAGAATGGAGCACCAAGGCCTTCTCTCATGAAAACAGCCAATGGTGGCAAGAAGATAGCCAAAATAACGGCCACAATCTTTTCGGAGTTCATAATGTTTTGAAACGATTAAGGGGAATTAGCAGAGGGTTCGGCTAAGTCAGGAGGAATGAAGAATTGACACTGATGAATTACAGTGGCAGATGTGCTGAACACTTGTAGTGATAGATAATTAGGGCGGAGAACAGTTGGGGTTGGGATTGGGGCGATGGAGGCAATTGCCGCTTATTTATTCAACAACTGTGGGTTCGTTTTCTCAGTTGTTATTCGCCTTTTTCTCTGTGACTGCCGCTTCCGCTCCCGCGCCTTTGTGTAACGTTGTGACCTAAACGGATGAGTGACGATCCGAAAGAGTCCACTCGCGGAGGACCCGGCAGATTTCGTACCAGTCGGTTTATTCGATGATCTTGGCGTTGTAATCACTCCAAAAATGACAAATGGGCCATGAGCCTTGCTTGTCTGCCTGGAGCAGCCCCAAAAAAATCTCCCGGGGGTGAGTCGAACACCCGATCTCAAGATTACTTTGAGTTAACATTACAGTCTCGCGCCTTAGCCAGCTTGGCCACCGAGAGATTTGCGAGATACCGAATTAATGAGCGAAGCGAATCAATGAGGGAATGATTTTATTTGAATTGATGAGCAAGCGAATTAATCAGTGATAATCATTGAACTTGAACTTGTATTGTAATGGAGATTACTACTATGGGCTAATTTGAATAAAGGTACTTACAATAATATTAGCATATGGGGTTAGAAATAGTCTGGACGTAAATTTCCGGTAATATTATAGGGGTTGGTAATAATTAAAGTCAATCGCATATAGATTGGGTAATGTATTCCAGTCGATAAGCATGACGAAACCTTAAAGTGAGAATGAACAAAATTTCGCAGTCGATTCGGGATATTTTCTCAATAATCAATAAAATGAAGTTTAATTAGGGGTGTTTTCTCGAAAATTAACCAAATTGGAAGTTTTATTAGGGGTGTTTCCTCGAGAATGAACAAAGTTGGAAGTTTCATTAGGGGCTTTTTCTCAATAATCAACAAAATTTGAAGTCTTATTAGGGGTTTGTTCTCGAGAATGAACGAAATTTCAAACATTTTTAGGGGCTCTTTTTCGAGAATCAACAAATTCGAATTTGGGGGTATTTTCTTGGAATTAGAAAATAGTCTCGAGAGTTCTCAACATTTTCCCCAGAAAATTTAAAGTGCTTTGGGAAGAGCTCCCGGGTAGAAAACGTGGGAACTGGCGAGATATATTATTATGCTGATGTGGTCCGGGTATTTTATAAAGAGACCTTAAGGAGACTGGACATAAAAACGGCTTTCAATTTTGGCCCAACAGAAGTGTAGGGCATTAAGAGGAATTTTGATAAATCTATATCAATCGCTCATTGAAGTCGTCGATTTTTCAATGAATACTTCTCAGCTTTTAATGGAATGTCCACAAGTTTCTGATAGAATCGTCTCTATTGATATGTTCAGTTGATACTAGTCAAGCTCCTTATGATGTGTGTCTATTTTTCATTTCAATTCCATTCGATGAACACTTCAAGATTGGTCTTTACCAATATCTCCAGTGGATATTGAGTCTTTATAATTCGTCTCTATAAATCGATTCAGTGGATTTTAATCTCTATTTGACCATGAATTTCCTATGATTCCAGATTCAGCTCTTTTGGTGGGATATCAAAAGTTTATTTGATAAATCTAGTGACACATTGATATCCACTATTTGAATTAAGACCAAGTCTCTTACCAATGAGTATGCAATCGAAAAATTTTGTAGTTGATCTCTGTTTTACGTTTTCACTCATCGATTCATTTCGCTCAATTCACTCATCAATAGCCTCGTGATAGTGGCATTCTACATTTTTAATTAACATCGAAGACAGCGATGAATTATTTATGCCTTAAACCTGCGATTTCAATACGGTAAAATGGGTGTGATCAATGACTCTCAAATTGATAACCCTTATCGGTGATAACAAACCAATCACCTAAAGTGAGCCTTACAATCTTCATCCGTGATTAAAACTATCCAAACCCAACTTCAACCTCATCGGAGATAACCGACTTAGTCTCATACTTTCCCTAAAAACCACTGTATAATGAGGATTCGCCCTTATACTCGGTCTCCATCCACCTTCAAAATCACTCCATATCCACCAATATCTATCACTTCACATCCACCCGAGTGGTTCTTTCATCTTGACCCGAATTATCAGCCCATCCCATACACTTTATCTCTAAATCATACTCTCTTCTTTTCCCCACATTTCGCGTCATGTGACAGAAAACAATCACAGGCCCAGCACTGTCATCCTCCAAGAAGCCCGAACTCGCGTGCGATCCGCCAATGCCCCTCAGATTCACTGAATTACCTAATTGTCTAAAATAGTCTCAAATGCGGATTTTGTCAGTCGGTGTTTTGCACTGACCGAGGACGAAACTATGAGAAATCAGCATATTGGTAGTGAAAAATCAGTCCACCAAAAACTTAGTTCCACGGTAAGTCCCCAGTGACAGACCGAGGCCCATCTCTATACCAATCCTAGCATCTTCACGTGGTTCCGTTCTATCATCTTTTCCTCTCATGGTTCTGATTAGTTCTGATCGATTCCGGTAGTTCTGGTAGTTCTGTTTCTTTTGTCTTGCACATGCTTAGTGGCAACCGGCATCCCTTACATCTAGCGTATACACAAAAGCACCGCTCCGCGACAACCTCAATCCGAGGAGATGTGCCCGCGGTGCTGATGAGCCTCGGTATGCTGCGCGAGCGCCGGCCAGTGTGCACCGGCGTGCGCACCACAAAAAGTGGGGTAGGCTGCCCATATAAGGCATGTAAAATCCCACTGGCGGCAACTTTTTATAGCATCCCAAAGAAGCATTTCTACACAGAATGTCCGACTTAAAAGCAAACACCGGGGAGGGCAACAAGATCTTGGCCGTCGCCGGCACCATCTCCGATATGCCCGGCCCAACCCCTCAGCAATTGATTGCCGAGGAAAGAAGCAGGACCGACTTCGATCTCACCAAAATGCACCAGTTCGTCGAAGGTAACCCCGCCAAAGCCGAAGAAATCCTTAGAATCTACAAGTCTTTGGAGAGAGACGTCATCTTGCAAAGTAACCCTAAAGACTACAACAACGACAAGGCCACCGACCGTGAGTTGACTGCCGCCAGAATCGGCAGAATGGCTCAGTACATCGAGGTGGACTCGCCAAAGCAGTTCCAGAGAAGATTGCAGTTGATCAACGTCTACGACTCCAGTGTTGGTATCAGAATCGGTGTCAACTTGGGTTTATTCTTGAACGGTATCCGTGGTAACGGTACTCCGCTGCAATACGACTTCTGGTCCAAGAAGATGGAAGCCGGCCAAATCAAGAGAATCTACGGTTGTTTCGGTATGACCGAGTTGGCCCACGGTTCCAACGTGGCTGGTATGGAAACCACCGCCACTTTTGACGAAGATCGCGACGAATTTATCATTGACACTCCTCACATCGGTGCCACCAAGTGGTGGATTGGTGGTGCTGCGCACTCCGCTACCCACTCGGTGGTTTACGCCAGACTTCTCGTTAAGGGCAAGGACTACGGTGTCAAGACCTTCGTGGTGCCTTTGAGAGACTCCAACCACAACTTGTGCCCTGGTGTCGCCATTGGTGATATCGGACACAAGATGGGTAGACAAGGTGTGGACAATGGCTGGATCCAATTCTCGGACGTTCGTATCCCCAGATTTAATATGTTGCAAAAATGGTGTAAGGTCTCCAGAAACGGTACTGTGAACTTGCCACCATTGGAACAATTGTCCTACATTTCTCTTTTGGAAGGTAGAGTCAACATGGCCACCGATTCTTACAGAATTGGTGCCAGATTCCTCACCATCGCTCTCAGATACGGTGTGGGCAGAAGACAATTCAAGGACAAGGAAAGCGACGAGTTCGAAAAGAAGATCTTGGATTACACCTTACATCAAAAGAGATTGTTACCTAAGTTGGCCTTAACCTATGCCATGGCTCTCGGTTCCGACCGTTTGGAAAGACAACACGAAGCCGTCATCAGCAACTTGGAATCGGCTCTTGCTAGCAAGAACAGAAGAATGCTTGGTGAAGCCATCTTGGGTACCAAGTCCCTTTTCGTCGACTCCGGTGCCATGAAGTCCACCTGTACCTGGTTGGGTGGTGAGATCATCGAAGAAGCCAGACAATCGTGTGGTGGACACGGTTACTCCAGTTACAACGGTTTCGGCCGTGCCTACAACGACTGGGCCGTCCAATGTACCTGGGAAGGTGACAACAACGTCTTGGCGATGTCCGCTGGTAAGACTATCATCAAGAACGTGGAACAAATTCTCAATGGCAAGCCAATTGACAAGAAGTCCACCTTTGCCTTCCTTAACGAAGCTCCTCAAGTGCTCAAGTCCGGTCCTGTTCTCACTTCTGAGTCCGACTTGACCGATTTGGCCAAGATCAAGAAGACCGTGGAAGCCGCTATCATCAGATACGCCGCCGACACTCTTCAAGTTGTCAAGAACTCCAAGGGCAACTGGGATGGCATTTCTCCTCAAAGAGTGGAATTGTCCAAGTTGAGAGCTCACCACTACTTATTGGACGCTTTTGAATACAAGTTGAAGCAGCTTGATACCTCTGACCCAATCTATCCTCACTTGGTCTCTTTGGTCCAACTTTACGCTGCCAACTCTATCTTCAGCGACTTCAGTGCTCAATTCTTGAGATTCGATGTCTTCAAGTCTGACATCGCCAAGTACATCAGTTCTTCTTTCATTCCTGAATCCTTGCACAAGATCAGACCTTACGTCATTGGTTTGACCGACGCCTTCCAACAACCAGACAACATGCTCAACTCGTTGATTGGTAAATACGATGGTAACATCTACGAGAACTACTTGGGCGCCGTCCAGAAGATCAACCCTATTAACAACGGAAAGGCTCCATACTCTGATAGCTTCACTGGCTGGCTTCAAAGATCTAGTCTTGAGGAAAGAGACAGATTCGAAAAGTCCGATGATGCCAGATCTGCACTCTCCAGGGATTAGGTATATATTTATTCTGACGCGATTTATTATGAAAGAATGTAGAAAAGGAAAAAACGACCGGTTTATAGTCTTTAGTTCAATGAATATTCTAAAGAAACAATTCCAGTAAAAATATCATAAACGAATTTAATAAAGTCTAGACTGATAATTCAATTTAATAAAGCTTAGCTTAATTAATCTTCCAAAAATACCATAAACCAATTTCATTAAGTCAAGAGTGATAGCCACTTCAATCAAGTTTGGCTTAATTAATTACTCGAGTACAGATTGATGAAAAACATATCCGCGGTTAAACTCTTAAACTCATCGTCAAATACACGTTTCTTTCAAGAAATTGCCGAATGCCGAAAGTACCGACCAAAATCGGACCACATCAGACTCATAATTACTTAGTCCAGATTACTCGTCTGTAATTACTAATGCCATGTGCGGATGACTACTCCTCTCGGATATCCAGCTTTTTTCCGGAGTTTACCCCACTTATTATACAAAGTGTAGCAATTACTATTGCGAAATAAACAGAGAGGCCCACTCCACTTGGTAGAGCAATGGTCATATTTTGACGGAGGTGACTCTCCAAACTGGGGAATAATCATCTAATTTTTAGATTAACTTTAAAGGGTTTATTAATCTCAGTAATTAATATTTTCAGTAGCATCCTGGATGAATGTAAATTGAATAATTTTTGTAGCAGTCACATCCTATGAAATGGGGAGTTAATATTGTCAAGAGGAGTTTTATTATTTTCAAAAGCTCATGTGTTGCCTCTCAATTGACTTGTGATCATAATTTGTTCTGAGTCTTATCCTTCGGAAGTAATAATCATGTTTCTCATGTGAATTTAGAAAATTAGCCTACACTACAATATTCACTGAAATAAATTTCTAGTCACTGTAAATAGGGCCAAGTCTAATAAGGAGCCTCTATGACTTCGCGAATTCAAAATCATTAATCCATTTACTCATCAATTTCATTCACTAATAAATTGATTCACTTAATTGATTCGCTTCGCTCATCAATTCGCTCACTTGTCTACACCTTTCCTAAGTACACTTGTATTTTTCATACATAAACGTAGTCTGGAACGACGATTTATCAAAAACCATGTTCCAAGTCATCACAGCAATAAATATTATGATCCGATCAAGATATTTACTCTTGAGATATGAGTCGGCTCAAATTTGCCCGTCTTCTCAAGCTTAATCTTGAGATAAGAGCTTGGCGGCTTCGGCGTTCTTCTCAAATCTGTCTCTAGCATCAAGAGATGGTCTGTTCAACATGGCCTCCAAAGCATCGGAGTATGGTGCCTTGGTGTTGATTGGTGGGTTTTGTTCCTTGACAGTCTTGAAGTAGTTCTCGTAGATGTTACCGTTGAAGTTGGCAATGGCAGAGTTGACAATCATGTCGGATTGTTGGAAGGAGTCGGTGAAAGTAGCAATGTGTGGTCTGATAGCAGCGTTCAATTCAGGAATGATTTCCGAGTTCAACGTACCAACAAGAGATGCTGGAATCACATTGTAGGTCAAGAAGGTACCGGAGTGTCTGTCCAAGACAAGGGCGGCAGCAAACAATCTGGCCATGTCCATCAAGTATGGCTTAAGTTCTTCGTACTCGGTGGCGTCGGTTTGCTTAATGTATTGGGCCAAGACGTAGTGGTAACACTTCAACTTGGAGATAACAACCAAGTCACCGCCGACGTAGTCGAAGTTACCCTTTTGTTCCATAACAGTCAGGGCAGCTTGGTGACAGAGTCTGATGATACAGACTTCAAGACCACGGAGGAACTTCTTCAAGTCAAGAATGTCTTCCTTGGAGTTCAACACTGGCACGTCACCCTTACCGGCACCGACGTATTGCTTGGTGTCGGAGAGGAAGGCAGAGGAGCCCTTGATCTTCTTGTCCTTCTTGATCACGTCCATGGTGTGCTTAAGCAATGGCTTACCGATGGAAAGGGCAAGCACGTTGTTGTCACCTTCCCAGGTACATTGAACGACCCAGTCGTTGTAGGCCTTACCGAAACCACTGTAACTGGAGTAACCGTGACCACCACAGGCTTGTCTGCACTGGTCGATAGCCTCGGTGGCCAACCAGGTGGCAGTGGACTTCATGGAACCGGAGTCAATGAACAAGGACTTGACTTCTTCGATACCGTCTTGAAGAGTTTGCTGGTCGCCGGATTCGGAGGCTTCTTCCAACAAAGCGGTGGTTTCCTCGATGGTCTTTTCCATCTTGATGGCACCTTGAGACAACACGTAGGCAGCAGCAAGGTATGGGAACAATCTCTTCTGGTGCAATGGGTAGTCGATCAATTGGTTTTCCAACTTGGCGCCCCTTTGACCGTTGTCAGCCTTGAACTGTCTTCTGCCAATGGCGTATCTCAAGGCAATGGTGGACATTCTGGCGATCATTCTGTAGGAGTCCATACACATCATCACTCTACCTCCCAAGAGAGCAGAGTATGACAATTGTTCCAATGGTGGCAAGTCGACCTTACCTTCTCTGGAGACCTTACACCACTTTTGCAACATGAAGAATCTGGGGATTCTGACGTTGGAGAATTGGATCCAACCGTTATCGATACCATCTCTACCCATCTTGGCACCAATGTCACCGACGGTGATACCTGGGTTAATGTCGTGGTTGGCGTCTCTCAAAGGCACCACGAAGGTCTTGACACCGTAGTCCTTGCCCTTGACGATCAATCTGGCGTAGACAGAACAATGGGTGGCGGAGTGGGCGGCACCACCGATCCACCACTTGGTGGCACCGATGTGTGGGGTGTTGATGACGAACTCGTCGCTTTCTTCGTCGAAGGTGGCGGTGGTTTCCAAGCCGGAGACGTTGGAACCGTGGGCCAATTCGGTCATACCGAAACAACCGTAGATACCCTTGATGTAGACGGTTTCCTTTTGCAAGGCCCAGTAGCTCATTTGCTGGAAGGTACCACTGCCTCTGACACATCCGATGAACAAACCCAAGTTGATACCGATTCTGGTGAGGGTTTGGGGGTCGAAAACACCAAGCAAAGATAATCTTCTTTGGAAGTCTTCGAAGGACTCGGTTTCAAGGTAACGCGAGATTCTGGCGATTCTAAGCGCGGTGTTCTCTCTCTGCTCGTCTTTGGAGCGCTCGTAGTACGAGGCGTCGGTGGCCATGATGGGGTCTCTCTCCATTTCCTTGGTCATGGCCTTGATGGTTTCGGCTCTTTCGACCGAGCCTTCCAAAAAGTAGTGCATTTTGACGGGGTCAAAGGCTTGGTTGGCTCTCTCCTTCTGGAGCGAGCTCTGGGGGTCGGGCCCAGGTGCTGAACTGATGGTATTCTTAGCAACAGACATCTTGTTTTATCAAAAAGAATCTTAACTGCGAGTGGGTAGGCGTTTCTCTCCTTATATACTTTTTACTCCACAAATCCATGTGCGACCTATGCTTCCCAGCGCTGATCACCGAGGCATGCGCGCGGACTGCGCGCTTACACGCAAAAACAGTGTAGTAGACCTCGGCCTGACGAGCGGGCCAAGGACTACGGAAAACTCCGTGGAAAAAGCTGGGGAAGAGGGAAAGAGTGAAAATTAGCTAAGGGGAGTGGCGTGATTATGACAGTTCTACGAAACGGGTAGTTTAGCTACTTTTCGGCTGTTTTTAGTGGTACTCTTTCGCCACTGAGACATCCTCGGTAGCTAGCGGGAGCGACCCTGATAACGTGAATTGTGGGGTAATTGTCTGCAGGACATAAGCTCACTTCCCCTCTGGAGGCTCACGTGCAGAATCAGACAACCAAGATTTGGAAGCGCCGAAACGATGGGGTGATCTTGGGGCACGATCTATTATCACAGTCATCTGGAAGTTCACAAAGGTGATTTTTCAGTAGGTGAATAATTTACGGGTAGGAAAGGTAATCCTAAGAAATTGAAGGGAATAATTTAGACACTATTTATTTAGTAATAGTGAATCTCTATTCATTAAAAGGTGGGAAATCGCGACTTAATCAAAGGCAGTGAATTTCTTGATCACTGAATCTCTATTAATTCATAATGCTTCTTCTAATTTCTCTATATTTTGGTATAGGATACTCTTTTTACAGGTTTCACACTAATATTTACAGGTACCGAGCTCTACTCTTTCAACTTATTGTTTACAGTAACAGGTTCAATTGATATTCCCAATTCATTTGGTCTAGAGCTTTAAATGCAGCTATATGTCATAGAGTTCTTTTCTATAGTTAATTATGTGACTTTACTTAATACCTTGATAGTTTAAAGGTGCACTATTCTTATTTGCAGTTTCTGTCATTTGAGTCCTCGGTCATAATTCGCGCCACTCTCAACCTCAGTCTATTTGCAGGTTTCTCACATCCTTACTTAGTCCTCAGTCTACCAATTTACAGGTTTGACAACTCATATCTAGCCCGTCTAATCTGATTTGGCTTCTGGATCTACTTTCTGGTACTTTCTTCAATTAAAGTCCCCATGCATTCCACAGTCCAGTCCAATTTGCATTCAAATGTTCTACACTTTCGATTTACTGAGAAGTTAACTCATAATTAGTACTGCAATCCTTTTTGGACTACATGCAGGAACCATCAGCCTAAGCAACCTGTTCCAACTCTCTCAATCATAGGTGAAACCTCCTTCCCGATTCATTCATTCCTTCTTCTATCCCAAACTAACTCCATTTTCATTCTACATCTCGTTACTTCACATATTTATTGTATATACAGGTTATAAGCTTATAATTGAGGAACCAACATCTCCATCAATGGCGATTGGATGAAGGCGACACCGGCAACAAAGTAGGCGGCGTTAAGGCCGACGGTGAACAAAGGGCTCGAGGTGATCTTCTCGTAGGCGGATGGGGCCTTTGGAGCGGCGGCTTGGAATCTAGCAGACATGGTTGATGAGTGATAGTTGCGTTCTCAAAGATGAAAAACTTGATTAGCAAGCGTGCGAGAGCAAAAAAGACTTGAAAACGACATTTTCACTCCTCTACATGGAGAGCAAAAAGAGACTTAATACGACATTTTCACTTCTCTACAATTAGAACGAAAGAGACTTATTACGACATTTTCACTTCTTTTCCACGTGATCAGGACCACCTGATGGAACATATCAAAGATTTGCACCAAACCACTCTTCTCCAGATCAATCATGGCCCTGGCTATCCACGTGGACTTGGGCGTCCCAGCTGACGCCACCTACTCCCTCGCCGGCAAGCAGATCAAATTCGACTCCGCCGCTGACATCGCCCCCTATGTGGACGCCATCAAAAACGCCTCCAACCTCAAGAAGATCGACTTTTCCGGTAACACCATCGGAATCGACGCTTCTAAGGCCTTGGCCGAAGCTCTCTTGAAGCACAAGGACTCCATTGTCGAGATCAACTTCTCCGACTTGTACACCGGAAGATTGAACACCGAAATCCCCCAATCGTTGGAGTATTTACTTCCCGCCTTGCTCCAGTTGTCCAACTTGAAGGTGGTCAATTTGAGCGACAACGCCTTCGGCTTGCAAACCATTGATCCTATCGAGGCCTACTTGGCCAAGGCTGTTTCCATTGAGCATTTGATCCTCTCCAACAACGGTATGGGTCCATTTGCCGGTGCCAGAATCGGTGGATCCTTGTTCAAGTTGGCGCGTGCCAAGAAGGCCGCCGGCAAGACTTCCTTGAAGACTTTCATCTGTGGTAGAAACAGATTGGAAAACGGCTCCATTAACTACTTGGCCGTCGGTTTGAGAAACCACCAAGACTTGGAAACCGTCAGATTGTACCAGAACGGTATCAGACCAGCCGGTATCTCCAAGTTGATCGAACAAGGTTTGTCCCACAACAAGAAGTTGAAAGTTGTCGACCTTCAAGACAACACCATCACCACTCCTGGTGCGGTGAAGTTGGCCGACAGTTTGGGCAACTGGACCGATTTGGTCGAATTGAACCTTAACGATTGTTTGTTGAAGAACAAGGGATCTTTGAACTTGGTGGAATCTTTGGCTTCCGGCGCTGCCAAGCCTCACATCACCACCTTGAGATTGCAATACAACGAATTGGAAGAAGACAGTTTGAAGGTGCTTGTGGGAGCCATCAAGGACAAATTGCCCCAATTGAAGTTCTTGGAACTTAACGGTAACAGATTCGACGAAGACTCCGACTCTATTGCACAAATCAACGACATTTTCGAAGACAGAGGCTTCGGTGAAGTCGATGAGCTCGACGAACTTGAAGAATTAGACAGCGATGAGGAAGACGAAGATGACGATGACGAAGACGATAAGTTGGAGGAAGACCTCGACTTGGACGAGTTGGAGTCCATCTTGGCACACAAGTCCGAAGAGCACAAGGACTCGTCTGTGGACGCGGTTGCTGACGAGTTGGCCAAGACTCATCTTAAATAGAGCATCAGTTAATATATATAATAAAGAAATAGAAGTAGTAGAGAATGAGAAAAAGTAAATTTGTAGAAAGAAAAGATGTAGGTGATAGATACCTATGGAAACTGATTATTTTCTATTGATCCAGAATTCAATACTTGTAGTGTAAGAATTTTCTAAATTCCATCTATATCGAAAGTATAGATTCAACCATCAACCTTTCTCAAGATTAATTGTAGTAAAAATTACACCAAAAAATCAATTATCAATCAATTCCACAATTTTCGATTAAATTATCTAATAAAGCCAACTCATTCTTCTTGACTTCTGTCACCTTTTTAATTTTTTTTCTATTTACTCATTCACTTTCCTTCATCTTTCTCATTCTTCCATACTTCCTCTTTTTTCACCACTTAATTCTACGCGCTATTTCTATCACTATTTTCGCTGCAAATATCCCACCATTCCACCATCCCATTTAGGATGTCCAGTCTCTTCAAACTCTCTATAAAAGGGATCAGAGCCTTCGAGCCCGAACAGGAAGAAACCATCCAGTTTGGTTTCCCATTGACGCTCATCTGTGGCCAAAACGGGAGTGGTAAAACTACGATCATTGAATGTCTCAAGTACGCCACCACAGGAGACTTACCACCCAATTCCAAGGGTGGAGCCTTTGTGAATGATCCCAGCTTGGCAGGACGGACCAATGTGATCGGACAAGTGAAATTGGCGTTCCGAAACGCCAACGGGAAATCGATGATCACTACCAGAACGATCCAATTGACCAGAAAGAAGAGCACAAAGGCAGCATCGATGACCAACACTTTCAAGACTTTGGAGGGTCAATTGGTGATTATTGACAAAGGAAACAGAATCAGCATTAGTTCCAAAAACGCCGAATTGGATACGCAAACCCCGATCTATTTGGGTGCTTCCAGAGCCATTTTGGACTATGTGATCTTCTGTCATCAAGACGACAGTTTATGGCCTTTGAGTGAGGCTTCGGTGCTTAAAAAGCGGTTTGACGATATTTTTGAAGCCTCCAAATTCACCAAAGTGCTTGACAACTTGAAGGTGATAAAAAAGGACATGGCAGTGGATATCAAATTGATTGAACAGAGCGTGAAACATTTGAAGATAGATAAGGAAAGAGCGAAAAAAATTAAAGATAGAGTCAAGTCAATGGAAGAATCGTCTGAAAGCTTGAACGAGGAGATCTCTCGTATCAATATTGAAATTGACAAGAAGGAATTGGAAGCAGATGAATTGTTTTCTTTGAATCAAGATTTCCAATCGATCTTGAGCGAACACGAACGCTTGACCCATGAGATCAAAGTGAGGAATAACCAGGTAGAAAGGTTAAGAGACTCAATTGAGATCTTGAACACCTCCGATGAAGTGCTTTTACACATGCAACAGAACTTCGAAAGTATCACCAAAGAAAAGGAAGGAGAAGTGGTGAAAATTCAGCAAAAACTCGATAATAGCAAAAATGAAAGAAAACTGGTCACAGAGTCGTATAATCAACTTATACGTCAAGAGGGAGTGCTCAAGTCCAAAGAAGCTGACTATTATGAGAATATCGAGAAGCTCAAGGAATTGATAGACTCTTCAACTGATAATAACGAAATTTCCGATTTCAAATTATTCAAGAAACATATTCAAGATCAGTGCACTCAGCAGCAAACAGAGCTTGAAGCATTGGCTAAAACTAGCACTGAAGAAACCGCCAGGTTACAATCATCTCTACAAGAAGTATCGGATTCTATCACCAAATTACAGCAACAGAAAAACTTTTACAGTGATGATTTATCAACTAAATCAAGCAAGGCTTCCAAGCTCAAGGAGTCAATTGAAAACGCCGGATCTGCCTTCACTAAATTAGACTCTTTGCGCGCTGACTTGGAACTGTTAAGGGAGAAATTGAAACTGAAAAGAGAATCCAACGGGATTGCAAACCTCGAGAAGGAAATTGAGGATGAAAACTTCAATTTGTCCAAATTTGAATTTGAAGTGGAAGAATTGAACAAGAAAATATCAAGCAGTAATCGCCAGTCAGAAGTGAGAACCAAATTCGACATGCAAAAGGAAATTCTCGAGAGTAAAGAAACCCAATTGGAAAGCCAAATCAAAAAGATTGAGTCTACATACTCGGCCGTTATGGAAGGCAATTTCGATATTGCCACATCTGAGAAATCTTATGAAAAAGAGCAATCTCGTTCAAAGGATAAAAAGTCTACATTTTTGAAAACTTTGAGAGATCAAGATGCCGAAGTTGGAGTTCAAGAATCATTGCAACTGATGAAAAAGAAAGAAGTTGCAAATTTGGGTTCTCAACTTTCAAGCCTAAAATCAACCATTTTGTCCTCTATCGAAGAAGACGAAATCGATAATTACGAAATAGTGGTGCGAGACTTGGAGGAAAGCTATAGAAACGTCTTGGAAGATATCAACACTTTTGAAGTCACCAGACAATTCAATAGCACTGCGATTAATTTTGCTAAAAGCCAGAAACAGTGTCTCTTGTGCAAGCGTGACTTTGAATCACCTGGACTCGAGAAGTTCTTGAAAGAGCTCGAATTGAGTGTTAATATGAACAAAATTAAGGAAATCGAGGAACAAGCGGAAGCGATCAAGAAAGATCTTTCCAGTGTCAAGGGAATCAATCCTCAGATCGTTACTTATCGAGAAACTGTAAAAAAGCATTCCTTGTTGAAAGAAGAAGTAGAAGAATTGGAACCAAAGATTGGAGAAATAAGGAGCAAAAAAGAAGCCACCGAAAAGGAGCTCGGTGAGATCGAGCAGAAATTGAAGAAATTAGATCAAATTGGAGTTGATCTAGGTGATATTCTTAGAACAGATAGAGAAAGACAAGCAGCTCGTTCCTCTTTGGAAGAACTAAGAGAGGAACTAGAAGTTTTCGGTTCGGTATCCTTATCGATTACCGAGCTCCAAAAGCTCCAACAAAGCAAAAATCACAGCATAAAAGAAATCCGCTCCACTATTCGCGAAAAGGAGGAGTTGAAACAATCTTCTCAAAGGGAATTGACCAAGTTGGATGGAAAAATTAAGGATGTTCAATTGAGTATCAGTACTGAAGAGAACTACATTGCGAATCTTAATAACCAAAAACAGGCTCTCTCGGAACTTGAAACATCGATAGAAGAGATCAATGCTAAGTTAGAAGCCACTGCTGATTCTTTAGAAGATCTTTTTGATCAAAAAGGTGTCAGAAGCTCAGCTTTAGCGACCCTGAAAGCTGAAAACGAAACCCAATTGAATCAAAAGCAGCAAGAATTGAATAAATCCAGAACTCTTGTCCAAAGGTTTGAATCTTTATATTCTGGGGTTGAGGAATTCGAGCAACATGGCAAGACTAAGCTAGCAGATATCGTGCTGAGTGTTGAAGATACAAGAGTGAATTTGGAGGAAATCAGTACCACAATTGACGAATACCAAGCGATGATCAAGTCCCTTGAAAAGTCGATTCATGAGTCCTCGAGAGAACAGCACAATGTCTCTGCCAATTTGGATTATAGAGGCTTGCTCAAAGAAATTATGGAGACAGAGGAACGGATCAAAGACTTGGATGTTGAACAAGCTCAAGTAAAGAGAGAAGAGTACCAAAACAAATCAAAGAGCTTGCGTAATGATATTTCCAGTCTCAGATCGAACCACGACAGCAAATCTGGAGAGCTCAAGCAAATAGGGGATCAGGTGAAGAAATTGAAGGAGGAGCTCAATTCTGAGTATAACAACGTCAACTCAAACTACCACGAGGAGTGGATCAAATTGCAAACAAATATGTTGGTTTCCAATGATATTCAAACATACTCGAAAGCACTTGATAATGCGATCATGAAGTATCACAGCATCAAAATGGGAGATATCAACCGAATCTTGAAGGACTTATGGTCCCAAACTTATAAGGGTTCCGACATCGAGACAATTGCTATCAAGAGTGATGTCAATATTCAATCCAAGGGTAACAGATCTTATAATTATAGAGTGGTGATGTACAAGAGTGGAAACGAATTGGATATGAGGGGAAGATGTTCTGCTGGTCAGAAGGTCCTTACCAGTATATTAATTAGATTGGCACTAGCAGAATGTTTCGGTACCAACTGTGGTATCATTGCTTTGGACGAACCAACCACTAACCTTGATCAAGAAAATGCCGAGTCACTTGCTGAAGCTTTGAACCAAATCATCGAGTTTAGAAAGGCTCAACTGAACTTTCAGTTGATTGTTATCACTCATGATGAACATTTCTTGAATCATATTAACGGTGGAAGGTTTACGGATGTGTTTTATAGAGTCCAAAGAGATGAGCAGCAAAACTCACGGATATACAGTTTGCCCATCAGTAAAATACAAGAAAACTAAATGATGAATTTGATAAGTTTATCAATTAGTATATTTAGCTAAGGCAAAATCATACAAAATTATTAATCTGAATTCTTCGTATAAATTGCAGAGGTATTTTCTTTGATAAAAATTTGTAGAAGCATTTGTACTTTATAAATTTACAGAAAGGAGTTTTTCATACAAGTTTATGAGAATAATTATAATTCAGTTATATTCATCATATATCCTTCGATGATTTACTATTCCTTCATTCGAGTAAGGCTTAGATCTCCTAAGTTTTGATTCTTCTCCACCCATTGGCTTTCTAAGTACTTCTCCAATTTGGCTCTTTTCAAAGGTAACCTTCCCATTGATTTGATTTTCACATTCACTTTGATCGTAATTGCGTGGTCGCTGGAGAATATTTCAAGTAGTGATGGTGTGAAAATTCCCTCACTATTCTGATAACTGGTTTCGTAATGAATAGATAAATCATATATCTTTGTAAATTTCATATTCGAGCTTGCTCTGAGTGCTGTTGCAAGATTGAAAAGCCCAGAAAATCTGGGGTAGAGTACTTGATCAAGCACTGGCAAGAAATACTTGTCACTTTGGTGTTTGAGAATTTCCGAAGCGTTTTTGGTCCAGATGTTCACTTCAGGAAAAACAACGATCCATTCTGGATACTTGCTTGAGTGCAACTTCTCAAGTAATTTACGGCCCAAAGGAGCATCAAGCTCCCAATTCTCATCGCATTTTAACATATTGTATAATATTTTTAACTTGGGCACACTCCAGACCAAAAACCAGGAGAAGAAGTTGACCCTGGGCAACGTAAGGTTGTAACCGTTGACAGGGCTTTCACAATTGCGAGTTGAGAACCTTGCTAAAATTGGGATCAAAATATGGTCTGCTAACGAGCGATGATTACAGATTAGAACTGCCGAGTCTCCATTCATTTCGTCACCCAGGACTTTGATGTGAACATCATTTTGTCTCTAATATTAGTAAACTCTAGTAAACAAAGTGAACTAGAATAGAAGCAAAGTATGGTTATCACAATAGAATTAATTGTAAATCAAACCATTCTTTTCCTTCTCTGATTCTTTGGTACATACCACGAAATAGACACAAATGTCCCAGAACATCATGGCGAACTGTCGCTTGAGATCACCGGTGCTTCCAGGCAAAATTATCTCCACAATACGACAGATTCGGGATAGCCCAGCACCCAAAAGTACCAAATTGAGTAAAATATATAGGATCACCAACCCTCTCAATTTATTGACAATCTTCCCATCCTGAAGGCTCTTTTTATCTATACCAATATGTTGCAATAGCTCCATGATTAACAATATTATTATAAGAATCTTATCTCACATGTATAACAAATAATATACTTCTCACCACAAACAGAAATTCAACAATCTTTTGCAGCATGACTTTATCATTCTCACCAGGCACAAACAGAAATATAACCGAAATTCGCAGTATGGGTTTATTCTTCGCACAAACAGAACCTTACCGAAATTTGCACCCATTTCGCGCGACATCTGTCCCTACCCCCGCGACATCTTCACCTGGAGACGCGACACCCATCACTGATTTTTCCGATGAGCTTCACCATTAGACACTTCAAGATCACGACTTTCCACCATGTCTAGATTGATTGTCAAGGGACTTCCCAAGTACTTCACCGAAGACAACTTGCGGTCGCACTTCTCGCAAAAGGGAAGTGTCACCGATGTCAAGTTGATGAAGAAGAGAAATGGTGAATCCAGAAGATTCGCATTCATTGGTTATAAATCCTACGACGATGCCGTCAAAGCAGCCGCTTTCTACAACAAGTCGTTCATCGACACCGCCAAAATAGACGTGGAGCTTGCCAAGACGTTCTCGGACCCAAATGTGCCCCTTTCTTACAAGGATAAGAAGAGACAAGACTTGGAGAGATTGAGAAGAGAAGAGGACCGTTTACTCGAACAGGAAGAAAGAAGAAACGCCAAGAAGCAGAAAACTCACACTACGATTGACGACGAGATCGCCGCCAACCCCAAATTGAAGGAATTCATGGAGGTGATGAAACCATCGCATCAGGTCAAATCGTGGGCCAATGATTCCACTGCCGATGGTTCAGGAGCTCCATCTGCCCAGGCACTTGAAGATGCTTTGGCCGAAAAGGATGGAGTGAGTAAGACCAGAGATGTTGATTACGAGATGGCCCAAGTTCAGGATAACGCCAGTGACGACGAATATGAAGATTTTGGAGGATTTAAAGAAGAGGAAGAGGAAGAAGATGAGCCTATGATGAGTTTGAGCAATATCGAAGAACCAAAGAATGAAGAAAATGAAAACAGAGAAGTGAATGGAGAAGAAGTGAAAGATGACGGTCTTGCTGGCAACGAAAATGTTTCTGATCTCGACTGGCTCAAGTCCAGAAGAATCAGAATCAAGGAGAATGAAGGTGAAAATGAGGAAGGAAACGAAGAAACCGAAAAAAGCGAAGAAACTGAACCATCTGAACAATCTGAACAAATTAAACCGAAGGTTCAAGCCAAGAGACCTCCTCCAGTGGATCCAGTTCAAACTACCATAGACAAAATCTCGCAAACCGGCAGACTTTTCATCAGAAACATTCTCTACGAATCCACAGAACAAGACTTCAGAGAGCTCTTCCAAAGCTACGGAAAACTCGAGGAAGTGCATATTGCCGTCGATACCAGAACCGGTAAGTCCAAGGGGTTTGTCTACGTGCAATTTGCCAAAAACGACGATGCCATCGCCGCCTACAAGAGCTTGGACAAGCAGATTTTCCAGGGAAGATTGCTCCACATCTTGGCCGGTGAAAAGAAGAAGGACCACAGACTCGACGAGTTCGATTTGAAGAACTTACCGCTCAAAAAGCAAAGAGAATTGAAGAAGAAAGATCAAGCATCCAAATCTCAATTCAGCTGGAACTCTCTTTACATGAATTCAGATGCAGTTTTGGAATCGGTCGCATCCAAAATGGGTGTCTCCAAGTCTGCATTGATTGACCCTGAAAACTCCAACTCCGCCGTGAAACAGGCCTTGGCAGAAGCCCATGTCATCAACGATGTCAGAAAGTATTTCGAAGACAGAGGCGTGGATTTGACCACTTTTGACAAGAAGGAAAGAGACGATAAAGTCATCTTGGTCAAGAACTTCCCATTCGGAACCACCATCGACGAGATCGGCGAGTTGTTCTCGCCCTACGGAGAACTCAAGAGAATGTTGATGCCTCCAGCAGGCACAATTGCCATTGTCGAGTTCAGAGACGCTCCCAGCGCCAGATCTGCATTCACCAAATTAGCATATAGAAGATTCAAGAAGGGCATTTTGTACTTGGAAAAGGGCCCCAAGGATCTTTTCACCAGAGAACCATCGCAAGACGAGGTCCACGAGAACGAAAAGAAGGAAGAGAAGGCGGTGGAAGCCAAGGTCTCTGCCAACGATATCATGGGTGCTTCTTCCAACGATCAAGACGTGGAGGAGGAAACCGAAGTTGTGGACGGTCCTACCGTCTCTATCTTCGTCAAGAACTTGAATTTCACCACCACGGCCCCACAATTGACGGCAGTCTTCAAGGACTTGGCCGGTTTTGTGGTTGCCACCATCAAGACCAAGCCCGACCCAAAGAACGAGGGCTCCTCTTTAAGTATGGGTTTCGGTTTCGTGGAGTTCAGAACAAAAGAACAAGCCAACACCGCCATTTCCATCTTGGATGGTCATGTCTTGGATGGCCACAAGTTGCAATTGAAGTTATCTCACAGACAAGGAGGATCCACTGGTTCCAAGGCCGCCAAGTCCTCCAAATCCAACAAGATCATCGTCAAGAACTTGCCGTTCGAAGCCACCAGAAAGGACATTTTGGAGCTTTTCGGTGCTTTTGGCCAATTGAAGTCGGTCAGAGTGCCCAAGAAATTCGACAGATCTGCTCGTGGTTTTGCTTTCGTGGAGTTCAACTTGCTTAAGGAAGCCGAGAATGCCATGAACCAATTGGAAGGTGTCCATTTGCTCGGTAGACGTTTGGTAATGCAATACGCTGAGGCTGATTCTGAAGATGCAGAAGAAGCGATTGAGAAGATGACCAATAAGGTGAGGAAGCAGGTAGGAACCCAAAACTTGGCCGCTATGCGGATGGCCGGTAAGGGTAAGATCGATTTGGAGGAGAAGGAAGATGAGTTTGAGGGAATGTAACATAATAATAAATGCATTATAGAAAGAGAAAAAGGAACGAAATTGTAAGGAAGATTAATAGTGTGGAACTGTAAGAATAAGAAAAAAAAGAGTAGAAGGAAAAAGCCTAGATAAAATGTTAGAAATAGCACTGAACATTGATCAATTAATCTATTAATTAATATCTCACTGCATTCTCCAGGTGAAATTATGTCTTTTTCTTCTAGTAAATTTATTATAATCTTTCGCATCAACTTCTTCACATAATATTGGTGCGAATCAATGAATCATACAAATGCCAATTGTGAAAGATTAACATTATTATGAATGGAATCGACACTAAAATACTCTTCCAGTCGTTTCCCTGAATTTAGTCGTATCCATTTCCTTATCTTCCCTGATTTTCTCCACCCTTTTCCTCCCCTCGTACTCTCCATTTTTGATGCAAATTATTCAGTGGCGGCGCGAAATCAAATTTCATCTTCTCCACCTTTCTTAGCATGTTTCGCTTCCCTGTGAGGTCTCCGGTGGGGATCAACCACTTTTTCAGCAACTCCAACCTTCAAAAGCTTCGTGTCACCTTCAATAGCAACGCCAACCTTCAAAAACTCGGATCCAAGCCGCAAATCTTGCAATCTAGTTTCGGTCCCAGCCAATACTTCAAGAGCGTCAATCTCTCAAAAACCTTCCAAACCAGAGGAATATCACAAACTTCGGTCAGAAGCGTCAGAAGGTCACAAACATGGAACAACTACAACAAGTACTACAACAGAACCAGCTGGGATAGACTCAAAAAACCGGCTCTCTTCACCGCTTTGTTCTGTATAGGTTCCACAGTTGTCACTCCATATGCCTTCGATTACACGCCGTTGAAGTACTTCAAAAAGAACCCTTTCGCCTGGGTCTACGGCCTTATTGCCATCAACGGTGCCGTCTTCTTGCTGTGGAGAGCGCCGCAATTGCGTCGTTACACCATGAAATACGCCCTTCTTGTTAAAGACAATTTACAGTCAAACTGGTCCCTTTTGGGCTCAGCATTCTCCCACCAGAACTTAGGCCATCTCTTGGTCAATATGTTTGTTCTTCACAGTTTCGGTACCTCGTTGTGTGCCATGCTAGGCGTGGCTAATTTCACGGTGATGTACCTTAATTCAGCAGTGATATCTTCCTTTGTCTCGCTCGCCATTCCTACCATGCTCGGCACTGCATCTGGAGTATCATCTTTGGGTGCCTCTGGTGCCGTGTTCTCCGTTTTTGGTGCATTTTCTTACTTGTTCCCTAAGGCTCCTATTGCCTTGTTCTTCATCCCCGTTCCTGGAGGCGCCTGGATGTTATTCTTAGGTTCTGTGGCCTATAATGTTGCCGGAACTGTACTCAAATGGGGCAAATATGACTACGCTGCCCACTTGGGTGGTTCTATCGCCGGTGTTGCCTACGGCTGGTGGTACAACAAGAAGAGAAAGGAAGCATTCAACCAAAGAAGATCCAGATATGGGTTTTAATAAAGGAGAAATGATGTGTATAAACGAAGGAAAAACAGTTTTAGAATAAGAAAAAAGGATATTGGAAATCAAAGAAGGTCCAGAGGGTTTTGAATAGACAAGATGGTAAGCAAAGCTGAAACCCATGACATTGAGAGCCTCAAGTCCTACCAGTCAAGCATTAGAGCACTCGTTCCTACCACTTAGTATTCATTATCATTGGTGTTCTAACTCTCCATTCCGTTTTTTCATTGCGACCAAATAGAGTCCAGGTTAGAGGCTACTCGTGTAAATAGAAAATATGTATACCTGGTCGATGGTGCCAGAATTCTATGCTAGGAACTAAAGTACAGTATATAAAGTCATCTTCATGCAAAAGGAATGCCTTCTTCTTAGAGCTTATTGCAAAAGAACTTCATCTTTGAGGCGCTTCGTGCAACGAATTCTCTCATTCTTTGAGCTTCAGGCCCTCTTCTTAGAAGCTTCATCTAACGAAGCATCTTCTTTTACATGCAAACGATCTTCTTGGAAGGCTTCTTGGTGCAAACGCTCTTCCTCTCTATGCGAAAGAAACGCTCTTCTTCTTCTTCTTTGGTGCAGATTCCTCTTCCTCCTCTGCAGCTCTGGCAGCCTTGGCGTTCTTTCTTCTGTTGGCTCTCGCCACAGATGCCTTGCTCTTCAATTCAGACTTCTTACCCTCCAACTTATCCACCTTCTGTTGTTCCTTTCTCTCTATTTCCTTTCTCTTCAAGTCACGCAATTCTTCCAATCTTCTGCTCTTCTCCAACTTACTTTCGTTAACAACATCATATTTGTCATTGATGGACTTGACCAATCTGTTCATGGTCAAGGAATCGTTATCGTCCACAAACTTCTTACCCTTCTTTCCCTTCTTGACTTTGACTCCTGGAACAATAGCCTTGTTCAAGGTGGGTATTTCAAGTTGGTCTTCACGATATTCTTTACCGTTCTTGGCACCATAGAGTCTTATTTTGGCTTGTTGCTTCTTAATGGCTTGTTTGGATGGTTTCTTGGTGATGGCTTTAGGAGTTAATTTGGGCTGGTTGGCCATCAAGTTTCTGGCGGCGGAGTCGGTGAACACTTCGGAGTCATTGGACCTCGTCTTGTTCTGTGTCTTGTTTCTCTTGGCTGTTTTGGATTGTCTTGGAGCCATTTTGGTGGTGATCTACAGATTTGATTGATAGTGAAAAATCGATGCCATCGCATTTTTTTTTGCGAGACATTTTTGGCTGGCTGCAACAAAGACAGAAAGAGAAAGAGAGGGAAAAGAAAGGGGAGAGTTGAAGAGGATGGGAATCTATAGTATGTGATGGTTTAATTGATAAGATAGTTAGATATAGTCAGAAATCATAGTTAAAAATATAGATGGGGGCAAAAACAAAAAGGAAATTCCGATACCGGGAGTCGAACCCGGGTCTGCTCGGTGAAAGCGAACCGTGCTAGCCGTTACACTATATCGGATGTTTCTTGACGATTAAAATTGCCGGTTTTTTATACCGTGTTAATTAAACGGAATATTCTTAGAATTAGCGATGAGGCATCGCAGCGCATAAGTTCTAAAACGCGCAAATTCCTCTTAAAATTGAATTTTGAAGGCTTAAGGGGCCCTTCATCGGATAGGTGGAAAGTCTAATTAAACTTCAATAATGTTTCTCATAAACCAATAATAATAAACGGTAAGAATATTGCCAAGAAAAAACCCAAAGATTAAACTGATAAGAGTGAACTAATGAGGGTTAATTGGTTTAAGATCCAGGCATCTTTATCTTGATTAGTAATATCCAGAACTTATTATTGGAGAGCCGAGCTTTTATCCTATCTTTCTCTTCACCATCCATTTCGTAATTGACCTCAAGCCTTTATTGTCACTCGTAGAGAATCTTTGATACCCTTTAGAGATTTTATAAAAAGTCCTTTATAGATTTAATAGTGACTCTTTCTAGAGTGCTTGATAATCCCTTTCCCCAGATAGTCCTTCAATGGTTCACCCTTACAGACCCCGCATTCTCGGGGTTCGCAATCGTCCTTATCCGTTGGGGCTTATCTGGCGCGATAAGGCATAATAAAGATACATAGCAGAGCTATAAAAGACCCTTTCTTTCATTACCGAATTTCACAACCATTCTCGAATAATCCACCATTGTTCTGTTCTAATTTTCGAATATTCTTTTTCAAATTCTTATTCAAATATTCTTATTATAATAGTATGTCCCATCGCTACGTCACTAAAGTCGACTTGACTATCCCCGGAGACCAGCAGCCTCAATTGCACAACCGTTGGCACCCTGACGTCCCCGCTTCAGCATCAATTACTCCTGGAGAGGTGGTAAAAATCGAGTGTCTCGACTGGACCGGAAATCAGATCAAAAACAACGATAATGCTGACGATATCAGAAACGTCGATCTCACTAGAATTCACTACTTATCAGGTCCTTTTCACATTGAAGGAGCGGAGCCTGGCGACTGTTTAGTGGTGGAAATTAAGGATGTGCAGCCACTAGACCGTCTGCCCTGGGGCTACTGTGGAATATTTGACCGCCAAAACGGCGGTGGATTCTTGGACAAATTTTACCCAGAAGCGGCCAAAGCCATTTTTGACCTCGAGGGGATCCACGCTACGTCCAGACACATTCCCGGTGTCAAATTCACCGGGCTTATCCATCCTGGAATCCTTGGAACGGCTCCTTCGCAGAAAGTGCTTGAGGAGTGGAACGCGCGCGAGGCCAAACTTATCGCTGCGGAACAAAGCTCGCACGAAACTCCTATCGCTCATTTGCCAGAGACAGTCAACACACACGGCGGCAGCGCAACGGGAGACGTCTTGGAAGCAATCGCCACCTACGGGGCCAGAACCATCCCCGGTAGACCTGAGCACGGCGGCAACTGCGATATCAAGAACTTATCCCGAGGCTCCAAGTGTTATCTTCCAGTACATGTCCCTGGTGCGAAGTTATCAGTAGGGGACCTTCACTTTTCGCAGGGAGACGGGGAGATTTCGTTCTGCGGTGCGATTGAAATGGCTGGAGTGATTACGATCAAGACCAGTGTCATTAAAGGCGGAATGGCCTCGTTGAACCTCAAGTCCCCAATGTATGTCCCTGGAGATGTTCCTAATCAATATGGCCCCTCTCGCTACTTGACTTTCGAGGGCTTCTCGGTAGACGAAACCGGTCGCCAGCACTATCTCTGTGCTACCACCGCGTACCGCCAGGCCTGTGTGCGCGCGATCGAGTACTTACGTCGCTACGGCTACAACGACTACCAAATCTACCTTTTACTCTCCACCGCTCCGATTGAGGGGCACATAGCAGGGATTGTAGATGTTCCCAATGCGTGTACAACTTTGGGGATTCCGATCGATATCTTTGACTTCGATATCCGGCCGGAGGCGGCTGTTCTGAAGAAAGATATGGGCAACTGTGCCTTGGTCACAGGTGCAAACCATTCCTTGTACTATGAGTATAAATAATGAATATGAAAGGGAATTCGGAAAATGAAATAGTTTAAATCCCCAAAATTTCAATTCTTCAATTCTTCAGTTTCTAAAATTTCCATTTTTTTGAATATTTCTAGAAATTAGAGAAATAAGTAGTGATACACTCAATCAGTAGTATTATTCCAGCGATTAAAAACAAAAGAAGGGATCATTGATTAAATAAAGCTGTATGCCATTTCCATCTCTCTAGAAATCCTCACTTCTCCTTACCTTCTTCCTTTCTCCATTTTTCTCACCTTTCACCCTCCCTCATTCTGATTTTATTTCCTTCTTATTTCCATTTTCGATAAGCGCGACTTCTTATCATCAGATGTCCCACCAAGAGATAGAGCAGATCGATGGCGTCCGCTTCAATTGGAACCTCTTCCCAAGCACAAGGCTAGAAGCGTCTCTCCTAGGAACTCCACTAGCATGCTTATATACTCCTCATCACGAAAGAGGCCCAGAATTTCACAAGATTCCCAGCACCCATGGAAATCCGATCCAGTGCTCCACATGTCGAAACTACTTCAATCCTTTCATCAAGATCGATAGGCAGAACAGCATGTGGTGGTGTCCGTTCTGTCAAAAGCGCTCTTTCTTGCCCAGAGACTATCATATTCCAGAATCGCCCCAAAGTGTGGATGATTGGCCTGTAGAATTGAGACAAACCTCATCTTCCATCGAGTATGAACTTCCCGAGGAAATCTCCTCCACTATCGACCAGGAACTACCATTTGCATTCTTATTTGTTCTTGATATCTATGAGAACCACCAGGATTCTCAAGATCGCCCTTTCGAGGCTTTGGTGGCTAATTTGGTAAAGACTATCGATTCGCTTCCTGATGGCAGTTTGGTGGGTTTGATCACATTTGACGATAAGGTTACGGTCCATAGAATAGGGGAGTCGAAGAGTTCAGAAATCAGAATCGGGATCAGTGATATTTTGCCAACTTATAAGGTCAAATCGCTTTTCGAAGAATCCGCCGTTTTGAAGACATTGGAATTACTAGGACTCAATAAAGCACCAGTGGCCACCAACTACAGTGAAATTATCACTTCAAACGATAAAGCACCTTTGGCTACCAAATATACTGAGAGTCCCCTCATTAAAACCTCAACTTTGGTCCAGCTCAACAACGACTCCAGGGCCCAAATAACTCGCTACATCCACTCATTGAAGCCAAAACTCACCGAGAGCTACAGGCCACCAAGAGCATCGGGCTTGGCCCATTACCTCTCCACCATTCTTCTCTCTTCATCCTCCTACAGAAATTTCATTGGGAAATGCTTATTCTTCACAACAGGTCCTTGCACGAGTCAACCGGGGATAGTTCTTGATCTCAATCATAGTCAAACGATGAGATCCCATAGCGATATTAATGATTTAAGCTGTCCCTCCTTTGTTCCTTCTTCGAGGTTCTACCAAGCCTTATCCTATATTGCCAACGGACAAACCGTTGAAAGGGCTTATGCAATCAGTCATACTTCATCCATGAAACCCAATAGCCACGAGCTTCAGCCTGGAGCACCTACTTGGTCAACGGATCTATTTATTGGCTCTTTGGATCAAGTTGGTCTTCTTGAGATGAAATCGCTTGCCACGGCCACAATGGGCCAGATCCACTTGCTTGAATCTTTCAATTCTTATAGACTCGAAAAATGTCTTCATAAATCTTTTGGTGATCTTCCTACCAACCTATTGAACACCCTCACAATCAAAACTTCACAGGATCTCAAAATATCCAAAATGATCGGCGAATCGGGCTATGCTTTACCGTCAAGCTATGGCCAATCGGCGAAGTATCATGACGAACATCACGAGAAGATCTCCGATACTTTGACCAAATTCGACTCCTCTGTGGCCAAGAAATCCTTCACCAATAGATGGCGGTTCAACCAGTTGGATACTGGCATCACCTTGGCCTTCCAATTCGAAATGAATACCAAAAGATCAGAATCGGATTTGAACGCAAAGGGAACAAAAGAAGTGTACGTTCAGTTCCAATTAAAATACTGGCATTTCGCTTCCAAAAAGTGGAAAATGAGAATTACCACCGTAACAAAGCCAACAACCCTTTCTGTGCTATTCAGTGCTCCTGGGGGTAAAATCCAACTTTCGCTAAAAGTACTTAAAGAGCATCAAATTTTGAAAGGGTTCGATCAAGAATGCTGGGTTGCCATTCTAGCCAGACTATTGATCCACAGGATCGACAGCTCACTTGGGTACGATCAATTCGATGATATTGCAGACTTGCTAGATACTACCATAGTCAAATTACTTTACCATTTCGGCGGACTTAAACTCGATATGAGCAACTTGAACGACACCAACCCGTACCATAAACTCAAACAAATCTATACGATGAACGAGCACTTTAAACAAGTTCCAACGCTCGTGTACCACTTCAGAAGAAACCCTCAACTTCTAAGGGTATTTAATTCTAGCCCCGACGAAACGGCATACTATCATTCGTATTTTATGGAGATGAACTGCGACGCCTCAATTGATGCGATTCAGCCAAAACTATACGATTTCGATGGAACTTCAGGCAAGCAAATTCCACTTGAGTTTCCCAACTTTGAACTGGTTTCAATTGGTCACTTTTTAATCATGGACTCAATCTTCAACGTCTGTATATACAAGCAAGGAGGCGGGTTGGAATTGCATCCATCGAGTAATGAAGACTATTTCACCGAGGAAAAGCTGGAAATTGCGGAGCCTTTGGCATATTTGAAGGAGATATCGAAAGAACGGAAATTGGTTCCTACAATGATTTTGACTCAGACAGGCCATTCACAATCAAGGTTCCTTATTTCACGGTTAAGTCCTCCTGATAAGGAAGTTTCGAGTAATACTGCCAAGCCCATAAAGAAGAAGGGCTTCTGGGGAAAAGTCAAAAAGTTCACCGGTTCAACGCCAGTATATGGTGCAATCAAGACAGACGACTTGAACCTGAAAGAGTACTATGATGAACTAGTCGATCGGATTCAAAAGTTTAGAATTGGCGATGAGTGAGAACTTAGATAGAATAAATCATGAATTCCAATATTATAGATAATATATAGATAACAAAATATAGATAGATTCACGATTTCATTAATATATTTACAGTTTCTCAAGACATTCTCCAAGTTTTATTAGATCAAAATACATCTCAACTATCTCTCACTAAATATTTTCACTGGCTGCAAATTTACGCTATAGTCTCGACAAACTTGAGAACGGTGGCAATGAGGTCTTCAGCGGCACCTTTATCGGATCCCGGACCCACGTTGTGCACTGCTCCCTTCAAAATCTTACTCAAAGGGCTCCAATACTTGGAATCCGTGGCCTGTTTCCAATCATTGACGAGCTTCTCTTTATCGACATATTCAGGCACACCTTCGTCTTTTGAGCCGTACAACACCAACAACGGTTTCTCCACCTTGCCAAAGGTCTTCTCATAGTCCTCCTGGGTCAAGTAGGACGAAAAATAGTCATCGTCTCCACGAGGGTGTGCTAAAGAGTAGAAACGATACGCATTAATGGGACAATTGAAAATCACTTTTCTGAATTTCTGGGGCAAGATTTCGTGCGACTTCCCCTTAGAAATATAGTCATCATAGACTTCTTGCGCCAAAGCATCCAATTCGGGACTGGCACCCAACGCCTCGTAATCGGAGATAGGTGCTTGTAGAATGCCTCCATCTATAGGATCGCTGAAATCGGCTTCATGGGACTTCTTGCTCAAGTACTGCATGGTATCTTGACATCCCGTCAGGTGGCCCATCAATACGATTCGCGACTTGCTACCTCCCTGAGAAGAGCGGAGAAACTTGACCAATTGGGCGAGTTCGTTGGCGTCTCGCTTCAAAGACCCTACACCGTAGCCCTTGTACGAGGAGCTGATGAGTGCCTGCACCAAAGACCAGCCTTGGTGTGCCAATTCTTTAGCCAATTGTGGAACATATGGAACATTGAGAAGCCCGTCTCCCAAGCCGCCAATGAAAATCACCACTCTGGGGCTGGGATTGGGCGAGGCGGCGAATTCGAATGCAGTGAGGTTGATTCCGTAGTGATGGAGTATTCCGGGATACGACATAATATAAAAAGTGGTCCTGATTATATATAATTGATTTACTGGTTGATTTGGTTGATTTGGTTGATTTGGTTGATTTGGTTGGTTATGGCTTCAAGAGATCGAAGTCTGATGTGCAGGCACAAACGATCCATTGTCACGAGCTTGCCCCGCTATGCCCGCCATTGACACATCGCGATAAAACCGACAACACCAAGCTAGCTCCCCAATTATCTAAACCAAATGAGCCATACTCATTTAACGTAGAACCCCAAATCAATGCACATGCAGATGAAAGCTATTCTTTGTTTTTCTTACCGCTTTCTCCCTACCTATACATAGAGTTATTCTGAGGTGAGTGCGCCCTTCAAGGCGGCTTTCGCACCGCCACATGAAACAATTAGGCTTCCAATCCGGTTTCACGACATTCTGCCTGGACTAGCCGTGCCCAGCATTCTCTTTCGTCACACCACTGGTTTCTAGCGTCAGCATCCTCTAGCCCGCTACGCCCTATCTCCAGTGTTTGCCCTACTGCCCGCAGCTATCGCACTTTGCCTTTCTTGCTAGACCGGAGTTTATTTATAGAATCATCCCAATTATCAATTCGACCCTGAACCCACCACTTCAAGTCATGACCACTCCTTCCAACGACTCCTTTTTGCAGTGGGACCCGGCCCAAGTGGCCAGCCATGTGCGCACGGTACTACCAGAAGATCATCGGGCCGTTGCAGATAGCTTCTTGCATCACAAGATCGAAGGCTCACTACTTCCATTTATCACCACCGAACACCTCAAGGAGTTGGGGATCAACCAATTGGCGCATCGCTTGGCGGTCAAGAAGTCGATCACCGACCTCATCGTGGCCCACTACCAAAAGTACCCGCCCCAGTCCATGAATGATCCCGAACATCGTCTCAACAACATCAACATCAACACCAACTACGTTTCCATGGAACTGTTGACGCTATCGTCGGTTCTCATGCAAGACATGTTCAAGAAGTTGGGCCAGTTGGTCCAGCAACACGCCCAGTCCACCGAAGTGTCCCCCGTGTCTCCCAACCAGAACCTGCTGGATATCAAACGGCTCAATGAAAACTTCATCAAATTGAAAACAGACTTGATCCCGGTGATCAGGCTCCTCAAAGACTCCAAACCACTTCCTACCCCCACGCTTGACCCCGGATCGGCCACCACTTCCTCGAGCACCACCAACGTCGATTCCCCGACCCTTTCTATTCTGAGCACGCAATCGGACTCCGTAGGTTCCTGGGCCGATCCCATCTCCGATTTCGGCACAATCAGCTCGAACTCTACCTTCGCTCCCCACCGTCAGAGCGTTTCCAGAAGTAATAGTGTCAGTAATAACAATAACGGTGGTAATGCCAGCAATAGAAGCTCCTACAATCTCCCCAGTCCCACCTACTCCAAGCGGTTTTCTTCTGGATCCCAATTCTCGTTCGGTACTGGCAAAATTGTCCAGCAATCGATCCCGAAATTCCATGATAGCCGTGGCCAAGCCGATTTCACATTGTCTAAAATAATACCAGATAATTCGAATAAAGAAGCAGGAGAAGCGCTACGGCCCCGCCTCGTGGAGACGAAATCCTCCGGCTCTACCACCACAATCAATACTCTGACCCAGGGTCCTGGAACCCCCACCACTCCCACAATGAACAAGTTCCCCTCCAAACCATCTTTGAAGCTGCATGCGTCTCTGTCAACCTCGCATACCGCATCTACCGCATCTGCGCAGCCATCTAACGAGCCATTGAAACAATTGCGGGCATCTACGGAGGACTCGTGTCTCAAGATTTTGCAGCAGGCGATGAAGCGCCATCACATCCCTCGGGACGACTGGTCCAAGTACGTGTTGGTCATCTGTTACGGAGACAAAGAACGGATCTTGAAATTGGCAGAAAAACCGGTGATTATCTTCAAAGAGTTACTGGAATTAGGTAAGCACCCCGCCATCATGTTGAGACAATTGGCCAACACCGCCGTCAGCGATGCCGGCACGGACGAGCTCTATGAAGACTCCCGGATAGGAGATGACATTCCGGGAGGAACCTTGTAATGATTAACGAATGCACGAATAATTGATAAGCATCAATCAGTGAAGAGAAGCTTATGCGTAGTCATTGGAGAGAGTGAGTGGTAGTAGTGGCTGCAACTGAGTTAGGGCTCATGCCCTCGCCCCTTCAAAATTCCACGTGATGCGCGCTTGGTCCACACACGTGAACAACTCCTGCACCCGGCTCCAGTCTGCTGTCTGGATGTTCCCGCACTGGCACCGATGGTGCTGAAAAAAATCTTTCTCTTTATAACTCAAAAGTTTTACTTTCTTCACAGGTAGTTAATAACAACAGTAAGTCAATATGCCTCCAAAATTCGATCCATCTGAGGTTAAGTTCCTTTACTTGAGAGCCGTCGGTGGTGAAGTCGGTGCTTCCTCCGCCTTGGCCCCAAAGATTGGTCCATTGGGTTTGTCTCCAAAGAAGGTCGGTGAAGATATCGCCAAGGCCACCAAGAACTTCAAGGGTATTAAGGTCACTGTTCAATTGAGAATTCAAAACAGACAAGCCACCGCCTCTGTTGTCCCATCTGCTTCTTCCTTAGTCATCACTGCCTTGAAGGAAGCCCCAAGAGACAGAAAGAAGGAAAAGAACGTCAAGCACAACGGTAACATTCCATTGGAAGAAATCTTTGAAATTGCCAGAACCATGAAGGAAAAGTCTTTCGGTAAGAACTTGGCTTCCGTCACCAAGGAAATCTTGGGTACTGCTCAATCCGTTGGATGCCGTGTCGAAGGAAAGAACCCTCATGACATCATTGAAGCCATCAACGATGGTGAAATCGATGTTCCAGAAAACTAAACTAATTTATGTACAAAAGTGTCTGATAGGGTTAATTGATATTCTTACGTTTCACTATGTCAGGATGGATTTAAATACCATTTTGATATTGTAGAACTGTTTGCCAACACTCTGGTGCCTGATCTTATCTTTAGATATGCCATATTGGGTTCCTATTTTGGTGCAAACTAGATTCATAGCTGACTACTCACCATTGTTCTGATACACCATCAGAATGATCGGTCCATTTCATTAGCTAAAATTTTAAGCCAATACTTTTTAAGCGACATCTCTATTTTCTCTGTGAAATAATTGACGACATCGTCAATCCTCAGAGACTCCCTCTACCCACTGAGAGAGCCTCGATCTTCTACGGTAGGACGACATTCTGAATCCTTCAAATCAATCCCGAGTACGACATTCACTTAAAGGATGTCGCACTCGGATTCATTTCCGAAGACCAAAATGTGCGTTCCATACGAGGATATCGCACTCAGATTGATTTCTGAAGACCAAGATGTCGCGTTCATCATACGGATGTCGCGTTCAACTTCACGTGCCGTCCCCTCTAAACATCCCCGGTTTCACTGCCCCGGATTCTTGTTTGTATACATCACTTGCATCCATCTACCGTCACATCATGTCAGACTCTATTGGTATGTCACCCCGCCACACCCCCTATTTCTCTCCGTCTCTTACTAACCCTAGATCGTGTATTTGTGAAGGCAATCACAACAATCAGAGCATTATCCTCTCGGTCTAACTATGGCTCATTGCCTCGGCCGCCAGCGGAAAATCGGATCAGATTATACGGTTTGTACAAGCAGGCCACCGAAGGAGATGTCGAGGGCATCATGCCTAGGCCCATTGGCTTCACCGTAGAGGACGAAGGTGCAAAGAAGAAGTGGGACGCATGGAAGAGGGAGGAAGGTATCTCGCGTACCGAGGCTAAAAGGAGGTACATTTCCTACCTCATTGAAACGATGAAGGTGTATGCAAGTGGAACTTTGGAGGCCAGAGAGCTCCTTAGCGAATTGGTGTATCTCTGGGACCAGATCAAGGACCTCCAGTTCAACTCGGATGATGAAAACGACCATCACATACCCGTGCCTGCGTATTCTCCTCTGGTCAGTCAGGCCGACCAATCTGATAAGTTCTCAACGGGGACTCCTAGCATCGTGCCCAACCAGCAATATCGTAACAACCTTCAGAAAATCTATTCTCATTCGAGAAGAAGCACAAACTTATCTATCACCGATTACGTCAATCAGCAGAGGCAACAGTCCACATCTGCAGCTGCTGGCCAGGCTGCACTTGGCACCGCCTCGGTCTACTCGCTACCTCTCCAGGAGGGCCCGCGGTATGGAACGCAGTCCGCACGATCCTTACCCCGGAATGCAATTCCTAACGTGGCTGCAATCACACAAGCCCCTCCCACGTCTTCGGGCGACTTTAAGTCGTGGCAAAATGAGATCAATCAGGTGATCCGCAAACTCTCCCAAGAATACGACACAGGCAGAAGAGGAGAATCCTTGAGAAGAACCATTTCCAGTAATATTCCTGAGGACGACGAGCAAGATTTGAACACAATCTTGAAACGTCGCATAATTCGCATCTTGAAAATCATTGGCAAAAACGGTCTCCACTTCTTGAAGAACTTCTCCATCAGTGTGTTGGCCCTCTTGTTCTTGACCTGGTTGGCGAAGAAAAACGTGATAGTGAAAAGAACCTTGGTCAACGTGCCTTCAGCGGTTGGCTCAAGCGATAAGCAAACCCAAGAATTGGTGATCAATATGATCATCAACACAGATGAAAACAAGTGGTTTATCAGGCTTCTCTCTTTCCTCAATAGTTTTGTGGGATTCGTATAAGAATAAGAAATACATATCAATAATGGGTAAAAAGTCAATGCGATTGAAATAATTAATCCCTAGAATAAGCTATCGGCCACTGAATCTAATAGTTTATTTCTATTCACCGCCAAGTTTAGTAGTGTATAACATAATCTCTAGAATAAAGCCAAAGGCCATATTTCAGTTGTAAATATTAATGTAAACGGCCACATTTTGCTTTAATTGTTAATCGTAATCTCTGGAATAACGGCCACGTTCCTATTGTATCAATTATTATCTCTAGGGATCGTTTTCTCCCGAAATATCGATCAAATTAGGTGTCACTTGCCTCTTCTGTTAGATTGTTATTTTATTAAGTAACCATATTTTTACTTCTGCTTGAAAAGTGCTCTAGTAATTCCCACAATCATTTTCCTCTAATCTTTGATACGCACCTAATTGGCACATTGATTGTTTCAGATAACGCATCCTATATTACGGACTTATCAGGCCATCCCCATTATTTTTCTCTCGATTTCCAGATCTCTTAGGTGGTAATTTCGACATGAGATCTAAATTGTGCTCGCTCGATTAGGAATTTTTATTGCTGCGAAAACGCATCTCCTCTGCTGTATTCACACTCTAATGATACACATTTTGACATGGAAGTATTCAGAGTGATTCTTAACCCCATAAAAGCACTTCAAGCTGGGAAGGTATAAATAGAGAGGATAATCTCATTTTTTTCAATCATCAACAACAATCAATTATCAATCTTACAATGGCCGCTCAAAACACTTCCGCTTCTTCTAACACTAAAAAGTCTCAATCCGCTAACAAGGACAACTGGGTTGGTGCCAGAGTTGCCAACGGCTGGATCGCTCCAACCTGCACTATTGTCTAAGTTGGTCCTTGACTTATTTTTGTCTTTTTACTGTTTTTGATAAGAATTTCGATAACGATTCCGTGGTTTGATCGTTTCCTGAAGATTGTTATAGCGCTGGTTTTCCTCGAAGGTACTTCCAAGGAATTTACGCTATTTGCTTTTTAAGGAACAATTTAGATGTTTTATACCAAATAAATGTTTTTTTGCAATTGTTGTAGAATCATAAAAAAATTTGAAAAAAAAAAAACTCGAACTGTAAAAATGGAATAATCCTCAAAACAACCTTTAAGTAAATTACCAAACTAGTAGCTTCTTCACATCCCGATATTTCCTCTGGGGCACCTTCTTGATTGTCCTGTAGGTTCCAGTTTGGGATTTTTGGTGATGGGGCAGTAGTCGTCACGTGACACATCTACTTTTCTGAGATGAGATGACAATTTTTCATTCACCATCACTACAACACCATCATGGATATTCATAGGTGTAGATTTGTGGACTATACGCCACATACGATCACTTCTACTGCATTCTCACATGGCTCTGCCTCCAGCAGAAACACCCCAAATGACTTGAGATTGGCGGTGGGCAGAAGTAATGGAGATATCGAGATCTGGAACCCCAAAAACAACTGGATCCACGAACTCACTTTGCCTGGTTCCAGCGGTAGATCCGTTGAAGGACTTGTATGGAGCACCAGCGAGGGTGAATCTGCCCGGTTGTTCTCCATTGGTGGCTCCACATATATCACCGAATGGGACTTGAAGACCTTGAAGCCAGTGATAAATTACGACTGTAACGCCGGAACCATTTGGTCCATCGATATCAGCAAAGACCACAAGAAGTTGGCCGTGGGATGTGACGACGGTAGTGTGGTTATAATCGACATAAGTGGTGGCTTCGGCTCCTTGGAGCACGACAATATCTGCCAGAGACAAGACGCCAGAGTGTTGACCATCAAGTGGTACGAAAACGAGATGTTGATTGGAGGATGTTCCGACGGTAGAATCAGATCGTGGGCCGCTTCGGGAGACTCCAAGGGTAGAATCTTGTCAACGATGAGAGTGGATAAGTCCAAGATAGAAAGCACCCTTGTGTGGTCCATCATAGTGTTACCAAAAAAGAAACAGATTGTCAGTGGTGACTCCACCGGATCTGTCAAGTTCTGGGACCTCGAACAGTTTACCTTGTTGCAGAGTTTCAACAAGCACGAGGCTGATGTTCTCAGCTTAGAGCACGATTTGTACGAAGAAAAGATTTTCTCAGCTGGTGTGGATAGAAAGATTCACCAGTACACATTAATCCAGACCAAATCTACCAGCAAGTGGGTCCACAGTTTCAACAGATTATTGCATTCCAATGATATCAGATCGATGTCCATTTTCGAAAGCAAGTCTCACAACTGGTTGATCAGTGGTGGTGTGGAGAGATGTTTGGTGATCCAATCAGTGCAGCATTTCTACGATGGAAAATACAAGAAATTGAGTATCAACCAGCAAAAGTCCAACGTCTTGGTCAACGAATTGAAATCGTTGGTTATTTTATGGCAAGACCAAACCATTAAGATATGGAAAATCACCGATGGTAAATATAAGCTCATTGCCAAGTTGGTGCTCAATGAAGACGAAAACATCACCAGCGTCGATCTCAACAAAGACGGCTCCTTATTGGCTGTTTCAAGATTGTCTTCCGTCAGAGTCTTCAAATTGATAGAACAAGAAGGTAGCCTCAAATTGAAGGTCCGCAAGATCAGAGACGAGAACTTCGACGGCTTGATCCAAGGCGGTAAGTTGGTCAAAATGTACGACACCAATAAGTTGATTGTGGTGACTTCGGACGAAGAAATATACAAATTTGTGGTGGACTCCGAAAGCGAAATAATCAGTTTAGATGACGAGATCGAGCTTTTGGAATCTTCCCAAGCTGGCAAAATCAAGCTTTCTTACGGATCCAATATCAATAACCTTATCATATCACCAAAAGAAGACAAATTGGCCATTTCCAGATTCAATGGATCAATTGAAATCTACTCCTTATCAGAGACCACCGATGGCCACTTGGTTTCCAAATTGACTTCATACCCCCATCTCTTGGAATTCAGCGATAACGAAAAGTTGGTGGTGATGAACGAAGAAAGCAAATTTTACGAATTCTTTACTGCATCCGATTCTAAGAGTTTATTGACTCCATGGTCCAAGAGAAATAGTGAGATTTTGCCAGCACAATTCTTGGCCTTGGAAAGACCACAAGGCATTTTTGTCAATGGATCCAAATTGTGGATCTTTGGTTCCAACTGGGTCTCATATTTCGACTTGTCTTTGAACTTATTGCACAAGGAAGAGTCCAAGAAGAGAGGCAGAGATGAAGATGAGAAAAAAGAAAAGGTTAACGGAGACGTTGCACATAACGACCGTGAGGATGTCGAGGACGAAGTGGAAGACAAGTCTTACTGGATAACCACCAAATATAGGCCAGTGATGAAGGTGGAGACATTTGGCCAAAATGAGATTATTGTGGTTGAAAAATCACAATTCTCTTCCCCACACACCCCAGCATTTAACTTGCCTAAGCTCCGGATTTAGGCCAGTGACTCTAGGTGAACTCATATAGAAATAGACACCAAGCATGAAAATGTACAATATAATTACAATAATTTCAAAAGTAGATACTGAGGTGTAATTAAAGTAAAATACATAATGAAGTGGTAAATCCTTTAAATATAATAGTGACAGTAATTTACTGAATTCGATAAATTTGTATTGACAGAAATTTACTGGATTCTCTGATTTAATATTGACGGCAAATTAGTGAATCGGGATTCAATTTCAGATTTATCTACATTTGATTCGAATGAACATTTAATGGAACGACAGCATTTCTATTTTCATAAACATCTAAATATGAGGAACAACTAGCATCCCTCATTTTTCTCAATCGGGAAACGATTCTGATAGTTGATTCATTTCTTCTAAATTTGGGGAACGATTCTGGCACCCTGGAAAAAGACTCTGGCGGCAGCACCACCTCCCATCAAACACTTTTGAGGGTGGTCGTCGTCGCCCTTGTCTTCGCCCTTGAGACCCCATCCCTTCTTTCCGCCGAATTCCTTGGCGTACTTTTGGTCGTAGACCTCCTTGTAGGTGTTGTGAGGCTCGAAACTCTGGAGGTACAAGCCGTCCTTTGGATCCTTCATGTATTCGTAGAACATGATCAAGTGTCTTCTGACCTCGGTGTGGATTTTTTGCGGCAAGTCTCCTGGAGCCTGGTCGCCAATGAACAACAAGTAGTCGGCCAAACCTTCCAATAACAATTGCACGAAGTACGAAGGGTCCCTCCAGTATCTCAAGTCATCAGGGTAGTCTCTGTCGTAGAAGAAAACGCCTCTGTTGATGGCGGCAGCGGCCAAATCGTCAGCAATCTTCTTCCACTTGGAGTCCTTGGTGTGGTGGTACAAGAGAGAGGCGGCAGACAAAGTGGTACCGGTGTTGTAGGTCCACTTGACGCTGTCGACGTCGGTGGAGTCCAAGCCCACACCGTCCTGGATCAACTTGTCTTCTGGGTCTTGGAGCACCTTGATTTGCCAGTCAATACATTTGGCAGCAAAATCAATGTAGGTCTTGGCTTCGTTGGGGATGAAGCTGGCGATTTGCAAACAACACTTGGCAACTTCCGCAGTTGTACAGGAGTTAAGCAAGGTCTTGGACACGTGCCAGCGCATACCACCCTTGGTTTTGGCGTTCGGGTCGTCGTTCCAGCCGCCCATCAAGAAACGCACCAATTCGCGCCCTTGGTCCAAGTACTTTTTGTCGCCAGTGACTTCAAAAGCAGTGAGCATGGCACTGCACACTTGGGCGTCATCATCGTAGTAGATATCCTTGTCGTTACCGTTGTTCTCGGCAGCGGAGAAACCCTTGAGATGGTTGTTCTTGTACTTCTGGAAGATCTTGATGGCTTCGGGAACCAATGGGTGCAATTCCTTGTAGATTCTGGCACCGTCCACCACGGCCTGCGCAGCAACCGCCACGGCCCACACCACGAATCTATCGTCGTTGTAGCATCCGCTACACTTCTTGGGAGCAATGAAAGTGCCTTTGCTGGCGTTGTAGTAGTACTGCCAGAAATTACGGGTGATTTGGTAACCTTCAAGGTTTGGGTTCTCGAGCATGATCAAATTGAATGTTGGTGAACAATTGACTCGAGGATGAGGCGGCGCAATGGCTAGCTATATAGTCATCGTGCTCACTAGGGTTGCTACTTGGATAATAGGTGTGAAATTGGCTGAGGTCCCGATTAGGAAGCCGCCGCAGCCAGCGTGCGGGCAGCAACCGCTGCTGCAGCATTATTCTGGAAGCGGTCTATGCAGAACCGCTTGACCTGAAATGTGGATATAAGGGGCGATGACTTGATCCGCCGAGATATTATCTGTTTTCGGTCATTCCTCGTCGTTATCAGGGTCCAACTTGAGACTTCGGAAATTTTGGATAATTTCAATAAATCTTGAGAAAACTTCAGAAATCCGTAGGAATCTCAATCTGTCCGATTAATCCGAGTAGGTATTGCAGTATTTTGGTATATATCTCACTATTCATCAAATCCGGTAGACCAACTCTAAAAATATTCACATGCTTGTTCGCTTGGCAGTGCCTACATTTTTCAATCTTAAATTATGCATTAATGATACAGAGAACTGAATTGATAACTCACTTGGCGTCCAATGGCTTCTTGACAATGAACAACATCATAGGAGTAAATAACTTACGACGACCACCTTCAACCAAGTTGACAGCGGCGTCTTCCAAAGCTTCAGTGACCTTGACAGATCCCTTTGGAGCCAAACCGATCTTTTCCATGACACCGACAGCACCGGTGGTGATGGCTCTACCGATACGAGAGGTTCTGAAAACAGTGAAGTAGTCACTCAAGTGTTGACAGTGCTTGAGTTCACCACTCAATGGGTAGTACCATGGGATTTCGTCATCGACATCGGCCAAATCTTGTTGGTATTCGATTTCGAAACCGACGTTCTTCAAGGCTTGCTCAGCAACCTCTCTCTTGTACATCTTTGGAATACCATCTCCGACTTCGATACCGTAGGCGATCTTACGGTGGACTTCGTCGTTTTCGTCGTAGCTGTCGGTCATGACCCATTCGTAGACACCGAAAGTACCACCTGGCTTCAAGACCTTGTAGATTTCGGAGTAGACACCTTCCAAGACTGGAGCGTGCACGGTGGCTTCGATGGCGTAGACAGCGTCGAAGGTTTCTGGCTCGAAGTCCATCTTCATGAAGTCACCCTTGACGTAGGACAACTTGTCGTCCAACTTGTAAGACTTGGCGTAGTGCTGGGCTCTTTCGATTTGGTAATCGTTGTTGTTCAAACCAACAATTTCACAGTTGGTGAATCTGGTGATTTCTCTACCGGGACCACCAACACCACAACCGACGTCCAAAACCTTCATGTCAGCGGTGATGTTCATCTTGTGGGCCAAGTAGTGTTCGTGTCTGGCGGTGGCTTGTCTGAAGGCTTCACCCTTGTAGTATCTGGAGAAGTGGAAAGAAGAACCCCAACCGTACTCGTAGAAGTCAGTGACCAAGTTGTAGTAGTGGTGGGTCAACTGAGAGTAGTCTTGCAAACGGCTGTCTTCATCGTCCTTGGTGACACCACCGTCCCAGTGCTTGAAGTAACCTTCGTTGGCGACTTCGGAAGCGGCACCAGACTTGGCCTTGGCCATAAGCGCCGACAAACCGGTCTTTTTGTAGGAGTCACCGTGTAAGGCTTTGGTGAACTTGGAGTCTCTTTCGAAATCGGCGGCTTTAGTATTGGACATCCTGGATACTATAGAGTTGAATCAATATGGTGAAAAATATAGTGGGCGAGCGATCTGGCTTTATATATGCTGAGATCTGATGTCCACGCTGGAAACATTCACGCGTATTTTTGTGGCCATATTTTCTAAAAATTCCGATTTTTTTTGTCGTACCCGTCGTAAAAGAAAGGCTTCGCGGCTCGTTTGTCGTTCCTCGTTTAGCTACATACTGATTTCAAGGGTACCTGAATGCACAAAGCCGGGATTTATACACACACAGCTGCGGAAGAGTAGGATAGATCGATAAGTAGATCTGATTCAAGACACCTGATTGGTGGTTTACGCGATAAGCCCGTCGTCTTTCTCTGCTCCATTTCCAGAAAACACGTTACTGCCATAGTCAGGGTCTTCTCTGCTGATGTTCGTATCGAGTGGCCGAGGTACTGCGCCTGGACCACAGACGACGATGTGCAGGATAGGTAGTGACGACACTAGAGAAACATTCCTAGAGCCTACAATAGATAGAATATTAGGGGAAGTAATGGATCAGAAGAGTGGAAAAAATGGGAGGCTTACGATGCAGGAAGACAAGAATGGAGAGGATTTCGAGTAGAAGTTCTTGGTTTTTTGCCCTTACAATCACTCTCTTAAGTTATATTCCCTAGAAAGTTACTTCTTATGGTAGTTAACACACATTTAAGATTGAGTGAAGCCCTTCCAAGAACTTTTTCCTCAAATTAAGCGACTGAAGAAGTTTTGTTCTAGTTTGAGAGCTGTTCTTGGAACTTCTCCTTCATATATTAGACATCGCCGGTTTTTCCAAAGCCACTACTTTCCTCATCCAACGGGCGGTTGGTGTAGTGGTTAACATATCTGCCTTCCAAGCAGGTGTCACGGGTTCGATTCCCGTACCGCTCATTCTTTTTTGCTTCCCTACTCTCTGCAGGACAGAAACGCGAATATGTTTTGACTGCGTTTGTTATGGTCTCCTCTGATTCCCATCTCTTCACACATATCGGTGGCCCCAAGATGAACGGGCACTCCACATCGCACCTCACATTAGTCAAGCCGACGCTCGATAATATCAAGCGGATCAAAACCGCCGATGAGATCAGAAATGCCGTCAGTCACGTCTTTCAAGACGCCCAGCTCAGCTTGACTGGTCACAGAAAGCTCGTGTTGGTGATGAAAAACATCATGAACAAGGCAATCGAGTTGGACTTGGAGGAGCACTTTGCCATGTACTTCACCAAGTTGATCAACAAGATTTTGCCGTTGAAAAAGGGCGAACAAGTGGCAGATCGGATAGCCAAGTTCTGCTCCTCCTTTGTCGCCAGCGTTTCCAAAGATGATTTGGCTGAAAGGCAAAGCAAAGAAGAGAACGACGAGAAGAAAGAGGTGGCAAATGAGGAGGAGGAAGAAGATACCTACGTCAGTGCATTCATAAAATACTTGATCCATCACCTTTTGAGAGGTGTGGAGGCAAAAGATAAGAACGTGAGGTACCGGGTAGTCCAGATTCTCGCGTACTTGGTGTATTACATTGGTGAAATTGACCACGATACGTTCGAGGCATTGTATACCTCCTTGAACAAACGTCTTAACGATAAAGAACCTACCATTCGTATCCAAGCCGTGGTCGCCATCTCGCGATTCCAATCCTTCAATTTTGAATTTGATGATCCCGAAGATAGTCCCTTCAGTTTCCCATTGAATAAAGATTCAATAACGACAAAGATAATTGCCTCAATCGAAACCGACGACAACGCAGAGGTGAGACGTGCGGGTATTCTTAACTTGATGAAAAACCAAAAAACCATTCCTTACCTCATTGAAAGATCCCGCGATAACAATAGTATCAACAGAAGATTGATCTTCTCCAGAATATCCCGTGAACTTGGTGATTACAAAAATATCGACTTTGAACAAAGAGAATTTTTGTTGAAGTGGGGATTCAATGATCGTAATGACTCCGTCAAGCAGGCTGCAATAAAAATGGTGAACAACTATTGGTACAATGCCGCCAATGAAGACATCTTAGAGTTGATAGAAGTCTTGAGAGTAACTGAAAGTACAGTGGCTGATAAAGTGATGTCTGAATTCTACAAAGGCAAGCAAGAAAAACTTTACTCAATCAAGATTGATGACAGCTACTGGAAAGCACTCACAGTTGAGAAGGCATTTCTCATGAGAACTTTTTATTGTCACTGTAACGATAACAATTTCTACGACTTGATAGACTCAAACTTTCCGGAGTCGATCGATTTGGCTGAAACTCTTGAGAAGTACTTACAGTTGAGAACAAGATTTCTCTCGGAAAATGATACAATCATCAAGAAAGCAGAAGAACACGAGGAAAGAATAGAGTTTATCAGAAGTCAATTGTTCACCATCGAAAATGCATTAGTGAAAATTAAGTACGAAGTTGAAGCTTACAAACGAAATCTACGCGAATTGATGGGTAATATTGAAGACTACGAAGAGCTTGCTAAGTTGATCAAGAAACGATTATCAAAGTTGAAAGCTCATGACGAATCCTACGAAGACCTTTTGACAGAAGATAATGAGCAAATTGTACAACAAATTCTCGAGTTCTCCGCTGAGGAATTGGCCCAGAAACAAACTGAGATCAAAAGTTCAATTAAATCAAGTAAAGCTGAAATGAAAGAAACCGAGAGGGCCATCATTGGATGTGAGTCGCGATTCAGACAAGGTACTGAAAAGTATCATACATTGTCGAAAGAGAAAGCAGACGAGTACGAGAGGTTTTCACAAAATGATCAGGAGTATTTACCATTTGCTGATGAGTTGAAAGAGCTTGAGTTCATCATACAGCAATTAATGTTGATATCGAGAGATTTTGATTTCAGTGATGAGATGGGAAGGAGAAAGATGCTTCAAATTATCAGAAAATCCTTAACTGAAGACAAACTATCACCAGAATTAACTTCTGTAGGGTTGGAAGTGCTTAAGAAGATTTCTATCAACGAGAGGGACTTCATTACAATGGCTACTGAAATTATCACAGATATCAGAGACTCTTACGAGAGCGACGAGGAGACATTCCACTCCGCCATTTCTGGCTTTGATGAGGATGATGATGAGGATGACGATGCTGATGAGGACGAAGACGACGAAGATGAAAATGTTGAGGAAGATGAAGATGACGAGAATAAGGCGCTGAAAGAGAAGTCCGGTAACGATTTAAGCAGTGACTCCGTGAACGACACTGAAGGCAAAGCCAACTCCACCGAAACACGTAGCAAAAATACCAAAAAATCTAGAAAGAACAAGAAGCGGAAAATCGAGCCGAAACTTCCTCCTGACCAGATTGTTATTAGATGTTTGCGGATCACTCAAAACGTTTTAGAGTTGATCGAAGAACCTTTAGAGAATTACATCTCTTTAGGTTCCATTTACTCGGGTCTCGTGAACTATGCAATCAATTACGGCGACAAATATACTCTTCATTTACAAGGTTTGAAATGTTTGGGACTTTTCGCTTTGATCGACAAAAAGACTGCTCAAGATGCCATCACTACACTCTTTGCGGCAATGAGAAATTCAGGAGAAGATGTGAGAATCATTGGAATCAAAGCAATTGTTGATATCCTTTCAACCTATGGTACCTCCCTCATGGATTCAAAGATGTTGTATCAATACGGTAAATTATTTTACAAATCCTTGAATGCCTTTGACATGCCAAAATTGCAATGTGTCATTGCAGAGGGTCTCTGTAAATTGTTCTTGGCTGATATTTTCAGTGCTGTCGACAAAATGAGCGACGAGGAAGGAGAAGGAAATCCAGAAGTTGAAACTGAGAAACAATTATTCGAAGCTTTGATCTTAACTTATTTCCATCCATTAACACAAGATAATCAAGAGATGAGACAAATCTTGGCTTTCTGCATCCCTGTTTACGCATTCAGTCATTCAAAACATCAGTTCAGATTGGCCTCGGTGAGTGGTGATTGTATGTACAGAATCTTCAACGAGTCGAGTGATTTCTTGCAATTTGAAAATAAGTTGTCAGCATCCCAAATAGTACAACAACTTATTTACTGGTGTGATCCTAATAACCTTGTTAATATGACACCAGAAGCTATTAACACAGAGACTTCCCATGTGTGGCAGTGTGTTTATTTATTACAAGTGGTTGAACAGGATACCTCGAAGGCAGTGAAAAAAGCGATCATCAATAATTTAAGCAAATTTTACATCACCTCGAGTTTGGAGTCGAAAGTATTGAAAGGCTTGGTTGGTGCAATTGAAGGAACCAAAGATTGTTTTGACCAAAATGATCATGATACTGAATTTCAATTTGACAGATTAACCTTGAAAAACTTCGAGGCCTTCGAAACATTGGTTAAGGAAGCTCACGAGGGTGCAGTAGAGAGAGAATTGAAGGAGGAACAAGCCACACCAAGATCTTTCAGTAGAGCAAGCTCTGTTTTGGATGATATGGAAGATAGCAAGAGAAGCATTAATGTTTCAGCGAATAGCTCAAAAACACTCGAAACACAGGATAACCAAGACCAAATGACTGAAGATAAAGGCGATGAGATCGCAGACGTCAATATGGATGACAAGGAGGAGGAAGAAGACGAACAAATTAATGAAGAAGAAGCATCTAAGAAGGAAGAAATCGATAATCAGCTCAAGGAAATTGATCAGATGTTGGACGAAGAAGATGATGTGGAGTACGATATCTCGATGGCTGAGTGATTGTATAATATTGTAAGTATAGATTATATCAATGAAAGTTTACGACCTCGAATTTGTAGTGAATTGGTGCTATACCCCTTTAAGCTTAGAGATTATTCAATTATTTGAACAGCAAGATGAGGATGAAATTCTTGAGCTTAAAAATTATTTGGTGATCTTTGCAATCACAAATTGATAGAGACTTTACAATATCGAACTTGTAAGTATTTATTATCTAAACACCAAGAGCAAAAAGTTTTTTTTGGTTTTTATATATTAAATAAAGTCTTTGAAAAGTTGTACCATATCTATCTAGCCAGCCAGATTAGACAATAGTGCAGGTTGGAGCGATCCAACCGTTGGCAACTCTGGCACCGACCCAGTTGTCCTTGTTAGCAGATTGAGACTTGTTAGTGTTAGAAGAAGCGGAAGTGTTTTGAGCGGCCATTTTGATTAGTTGTTTTGTTTGTTGAGTGATGAGAAGAGAGAGGAATGAAGTGCCCTTTTTATATTCAGTTCTTAACTATTCTTCTCACTTTAACCCCTAAATACCACCCCTTCCTTAGTTCGCCAATTTTACTCTTTCAATACATCCATTGCTCCTTCCATAGAGCTGTGTGTCTTTTCATGTCTGAGATTTGATTGCAAAATTACCGAAAAAAGAACATACAGTTAGAACATGCGAGTAATTTAATCAGATAGAGAAAATATGCAAGTAATTAATGCAACATATCCTAGATATCCTGCTAGTTCCCATTGAATCTTATTGTACTTGTCCAAACTGGAAGTATCAGGACTCGCATGAGCCGCAGGGTAATTTTGGCCACTTATTACCACAGACAAAATTATTACTTGATTGAGAAACGACAATTGAGCTTATCAGATCATGCAGTATGATGTGGTACTCTACACGTTGATTTAATAACGCACAGCCAGAAATGCAACCTAAATGCCTTTTTAGAACGAATTAGCCTTATTGTGTACAGTTAGGAGAATCATGCTGCTTGATACTTAAAGAACATCTTTTTATTGCATAATCGAAGTTCGACCGCCACAAGCTATTCATAAATCACCTCAAAATGAATTATTGATTACGCCCGCATAATTAATCATTTATAATTAATTACTATGAATGATAATCACTCACTTTCGAATAATTGATCATTTAAATGATAATTACATTTGGATTTTTTCAGTTCATCATAAATTCTATACGTTTTTATAAACAAGGGCCATATAGAATAATGGATCGCACCTGGCAGGCACGTCAAGACATATTAAGCAACATAACGGCGTACGAGTCAAAGCAACGTGGGATATCATTATCGTATTAAAACTGCAAAGAGCTATTCAGAGTGAGCGTTTGAACATAGCAGACTGTTCTAACAATTGATTCACGTCTGCCGAGTTGATAACCACACCTCTTTCGGAACACTTAGCCTTAGATTTCAATTCACTACACAAGCCATCGATATCGATTTCGGTGTACTTGGGGTGAGCAGTGATTCTGTCCCATATTTCCGAGCATCTCATGGTGTCAGCAGGAGCAGGCACCACTTCGTTTTCATCATCTTCCACAGCAGCTGGAGCTCCGGCGGTAGTGTACGAACAGTTATTAGCATCAGGCTTGGCAAAGTCGCCCATATCGAAGTTGTTGGTTTGGTTCAAAGGATCGTAAATCGATTCCTCGGTAGTCAAGAACGATATTGGGTCGACCTCCTTCGAGACAGACTTCTTGGTGCTGTCCTTGTGGGTGTTACCGAATGCCAAGGAGACATCGAAGTTATTATCGTTGAGGAATGCTAAAGGATCGTCAGTGTTGCCATCTGGGAAGTTGAAGTTGACATCGGTGGTGGTGGTGGTATTGTTTTGTTGGAAGAATGGGTCGTTCATGTAGTCAAATTGGTTGGTTGGGGCGCTAGTGCCTTCGTAGTTGGAGTTGGGCGTCACCAAGTTTGAGAATGGCGAGTTATATTGTTGAAGTTGGTCCTCTCTCAACAACTGAGGACCGGAAGAAACCGACGTTCTAGAACCATTTCTCTTATATTTAGGAATAGGACATTGCTTGGTGCCACAGGCTTCGTTGAGTTGACCACAGAAACTGTCGACTTGTTCTTCGAAGTTGTTGGCAATGCTGTTTTTAGAGGATGGTTTGATTTGAAGGTTGGTGCTTTCGTGAGTGGAAGACACTGACGAGTCTGGCGATACCAAGATGTTCTCGTTCAATGGACTGCTGGAAGAAGAAGAGCCTCCCACGAGGTCGGGCAACTGATAGTTGGTGGAACTGTTATTACTGCTGACACTTCCAGAAGTCTTCTTCTTCAAGTTGTCCTTGGACCATGGGAAGTCCACAGAGAATGGAGATGTGTTAGGCTTGCCGGCGGGTTCGGAGCCGACGGATGAAATTGAGGAGTTTTGGTGCGACAAACTGGACGACTTAGTCAGCACACTGGTTTGAGAACCAAACGATGGGAGATAGCCACCGGTTTGGGGGTTGGACAACTTACCGACCTTGTTGGGCAAGTTCAAGTCCGACAAGTCGGAGGAGCCTCTGTATCTGGCCAACTCACTCTTGAGCATGTCGACTTGAGCTTTCAAGAAGTCCGACTCGGTGGTGGCCTTTATGTTATCTTCTTCCAAAGACTTGACCTTGTCTTCCAAGTCTTTCATCTTACGTTCCTTTCTTTCACGGTAGGCTCTTTGGGCGGCTCTGTTCTGAGCGGTTCTTTTCGACTTTGGTTCGGTATCTATTGGTTTTCTGCCGGGCTTTGTATGAGCCTTCTTGTCGTTGTGAGATTCAGGGGACATGAATGCCGAAGGCAGGTCGACGGTGACGTCCTCGATATTTCTTTTGATATCAGTCATCTGTGGCGTATGGAAGGGGGAGGAGGGCGTTGGAGTGTTTGCCTTCAGGATGATCAAATTGTTCTTGAGGGTCTGAACAATTAGTAATCAGGGAAATGGATCAGTTCGGTCTGGGTTTAACACTACCGGACACAAACGATGAGTTATAGTAATTTGGAGTATGTGAATAGAGTTAATGTGATTGATTAAGACAGTCTAACTATTGATAAAGACCGTAAGACCAACAAATGCAAAAACTGGTGATGTAATAATGGGAGTTTCGATATATTTATAAGCTAAGTGCGCTGCTGAAAAAGAAATTAGCGCAAAAGAAACAAGAACAACCCCTCAGACCCCCGGATGGGCCGGATATCGCGCATTCCGGCGCTAAATACGAAGTGTTACGACCAAGGTCTGGGAGACGGGAGCACGAGACCAGGCCGCTGGGAGCCCACAAATTAAGATACCGGTGGCAGCGCAAACACACAGAATTCGTCGGGATTAACGACGCCAAAGCACGAAAAACAGTTGTGCAAATCTTTGGTTCCAGCAGACAAGTCGCAGTGACCACAATCGTCTTTTATCGCAGACTGTCTCGTAGTGAACAAGGGCGCGGTATCGATAACAATCATCACTCACACCGCGGTAGTTAGTGGCGAGCAGCACCGACCACCGGTGGAGCCCCCGGTCGCACCTCCGGGTGCGAGACTCTGGGCCGCCGAAGTCTCCGCGCACGGCCAGAAAGTTGAGAGCGTGCAAGTACTAACAAACGTCTAGGCCGCTCAGCCCCGCCACTTATTAGTTCCAAAACGTTCTACTGTTCCTGGGGCACTCCCGTCGTGGGGCGAGGAATTTGGTGCGGCTGCACCGATAAAGTTTAGCCGTGACTGATGACTATTAGGGCCATACCCCTTAATCTAGCCCCCTAAGTAGGTTAATTCTATTATTTGCTGTTTAATGCGCAACTGTAAGGTCTAGCTGTGGGATCCGAGCACGGAGTAGTGCCTTTTAGTTGTTTGATACGTTCTACGCCGCAAGGAAAATTCTGAACCGGTCCGAGATCTGTTTGAAGGCTTCGTAACTTCCGGAATTGGCCTGTGGTCACGTGCGCGGGTACTGTTTTTCGGCCGATCTTCTGTCACCGGTCACAACTGTAGAGTTATGAGTTATGAGGTCTTCTGCAGCCGCAAATGGTTTAAAACGGACGAACTGGGGTCTTGGCTGACAGCCTTGGCGATCTCGAAATGGCTTGATGACAAATCTGGAAAATCGGGTGAATTGGCTTCCATCTTGAAAATACTGAAAAATCCAACAGCCCTAATAGGTAAAGCCTCCGAAGCTCATCCGGTTACGATTCTATTATTTTTATGATCGTTTGATCGCAATAAAGATCTTCGCCAGTCGATCTTTGCTCGGAACAAATGAGCTTCTTTGCGTTTTTCGCGCAGCTCTCATAACTGGAACGTAGGGAAGAACAATTCAGAGGCCGATAAAGCACGTGTGACCCACCAGACCCCTAAGCAGCAAGGAACCCTTCTTACCATAACAATCACGATTAAAATACTACTATTCATAACCATTATTAATTAGCCAATTTTGATTATTCCACTAATTATCACTATTATCTTTTAGCTATTACGATGATTACGGCTTAAGTACTGGCTGAAGGTTTGCTCCTGCGACTGCCCCTCTGGACCCCGCGAACCCTGTGTGGCAGACTCGAGCATCTCACGACCCTGACTTTCCATGGGTACTCCAGAACCGGAATAGTCACCAAGATCCGAAATCTTCCAGAAACCCGTCCTAACCCTTTTCAACCTTCTGATATCTTCCGTCATACTCCTTCCGATTGCATATTCCGTTCCCTCCTCCCTAATTGGTCTTAATTCCTTCTTAATTCTAACTTTTTCACTGTCTTTTCCACGGTCTTTTCTACTGTTAATTCGCGCGAGTGAAGCGATTCACGCTCTACAGTGCTATGCTAGAACAGCTCAAGATCCACGATCCGGATACGGACCAGGTATGGCGGCTTCTCGATAATAGCGGGTACACCGATATCACCGACCAGCTCTTGGGCGCCGCCGCCGCCATCGCCACCAATAAAGTGGTCAAATCGTCTCACTTCGATCTTCTAGATGGTACTCGTGCAATCGAGGTCTCCAACCCTAAACTTGACACCGGCCTCATTCAGTTGCTGAAGGAGGAGATCGACTTCGACACCGGCTTGCCGCAGTCGCCCGAACTGGTGGTGGCCATCCAAAACAAGCTTTTGCGCTTATTCATCAGTTGGCTCGATTCAAGCTCTTTGCCGGTGACAGTCTTAAGTTGTCGCTATGTCCAGACACTTTTAAGCAATTTCGAGAAAACAGCATTGGACAGCACGATTCCCTTCTCCAGCAAGTGCTCTTTGGTGAATGACAGACTTCCAAGCAAAACCAGAGGCAAAGCGGAAGCCGACCCCAAGTTGGGCAAAGAATCAACCCAGGCTTATATCGAACGGAATATGGTCCATAAAGTGTTGAAATCATTCACCATCGGATTGTGCAAATTCATCGGCACTTGTTTCTACATTGCCACCAACGTTCTCTACGAGGAAGAAGACTTGACCACCAAAAATATGAATTTGGACTTTTTCACCAATGTGGATGCCAGTATCGTCATTAGGGAATTGCAATCAAGTATCAATTGGTTGAACAAGAATCTCGCTGGGGACGCCAATTTGGATATCTTAATCAATCAATTGAATATCGTCATCAATTTGAACCAAATCGAGACCATTTTCTACATTCCCGTTTATTTATTTCAATCACAAAGAGACAATTCGAAGCAAACCCAATTCCTCAAAGACGCTCTCGATTCCATCAAATTGGTCTCATCATCATCCAACTCCGAAAACGTGCCTCCTCATTCATTCTCCCGTTTTGTCCAGTTGGATCTCGACAACAAAAATATTCCATTTGACTTATACCAAATTCCAGAACAAGAAGGATGGGAGAAAATCAGCAATATTTTTGAAAACATTCACCGTTTCGTGACCCGCTCATTCCATTTTACCGATTTCAATGATCTCATCAACTACCTCACCTACGACATTGCCTCTGATATCAGCAACATTGGTGTGATTGCCAGAGGAGTATTCCAATTATATCTTATCAGAGACGACAAGTCGATCTATGGAGATCCAAACCTCACTTTGAACGCATTCACATCGCAGGCAATCGAGAATATTGTTGGCCAATCCACCACTCTTTTGAATTTAAACGAGCTGGTATTGGGCTCTCTCAAAACCGAAGCAAAAATCCACATCCAAGAACGCTTGAATCAATTGCTCACGGATTTGGAATCGGGAATCTATCATAATCTTACCATCCCAGGTAACAATCCGTGTCGTCAACAACAATTACGGTCTCGTGGATTACTTATCTGGGATAATCTCCAAGTTTCATGGGAGTCATTTGAGGTGGAAATGCATGAACTTTTCAACATCGGAAACGAGCTTTCTGGCGGTGAGATGGCTTTACCCATCAGTTCGTTCGTTTATCACTCCAAGTTACAATTAATGATCGATACCGCTTTAGGAGGGATCGGTTTAGACATTTACAAGAGCTTTGAATTATACTTGATTTATTGGTACTCATCCTACCTTATTCAACTTCTACTTGAGCATGTTCAGGGCCGTGTGACCCAGATTTTGGCCGGTAAAACGGACCAGATCGAAAAAGTGTTTCCTAAGAAACTCAAAAAATTAAAAGCAGGTCCAAAGAAGGATCAACTCAAAGCACATAATCAATTCCTTCACGATACCGTGCTTCCCGATATCAAAAGAATTGAAAGTTATAACTTGAATTATCATGTTCCTTCACTTTCGGCGCTCAATGACTTGACTGAAGCGGCCCGGATATGGATGGTGGTATTGTCCTCCTTTAAGCTTATAGACTTTTTGAAGGGACCCAAACACTCATTGACCAAGTTCGAGAACTTGTACAACTTGAGACTCAAACCATGGTCGTCGATTGGCGTTCCAAGCTTGCCAACGTTCTCGCAGTACGAAAACTCGCTTGATGTCAATTACCTTTCCACCAAACTGAGCTATGCTCGTGTGCTCAAAATTATCGAAGATAAGCTTGAAGCCAGCAAAGTTGCACATCAACAGGTGTTGAAGCATATCAAGGAGAATGATGCGAACAACACAATTTCAAACACTTCCGATCATATGATCAAGTGGTATAATGACTTGATCAAGGTGAGTATCAACTACTCTCTTGAGGTCAAGAAAGTGAAAAAATTGCTTGAAACAGCAGAGATTGAAGATATCAGTCCACAAAAATACAAGTTGGCTGTGTCTGAAGGATACCATAAATACTTCCCGGCATTGTCCATTGAGGAGTTAGCATAATAGATGAATAGACAATAGAAGAATTCATAATTATCGTAGAAAAGATCACAGTAACCAAAGCCTCGTGAATCATCATCAAAATAGGTTACACTCACTAACCTTAATGAAGCATTGGCAACTGATAATCATGAGATCATGGTAACCAATAGCCTTTCAAATTATGAGGAGTTCCAAGTAACCAATCCTAATAGATCATGAAACCTGAGCAAATCAGTAATAAATAGCCTCATGATTTTGCGAAGTCACACCAAAATATATGGAAAACAGTATGACTATCATTTAACTTCCCAACCTCCTGATCTTTCCAATCAAATGGGCTTCTATTCCTCGATTGATTCCACTGTTTTCTTCAACTGGCCAATATCTTTGGCGATTCGGGGCGTGTTGGTTTCCACAACTGTGGCGATGTCATCGTGAATCTTGGCAGTGGCCTCCTTGACTGCCTGAAGAGCCGCTCTTGTTCTCTGGAGGCTTTGTATTTGGCTTTGGTAATCTGCAGAAGAGTTCATTGGATTGTTGATTTGCAGGTTGCGAAAGATTAGACAATAATTTGTTAGAGGAAATCAGTCAAAAAATCAAGAAATGTAAAAAACGAGGATAACTCCAAAATCAATACAGAAGCTGCAAGGCTATCTTTACGTAACAACCTGACTCAATGCCCTTCTCTGGTTTCTCACCCTATCTAAAGGAACACCTTTACTATAGCTAGCCTATACTAATCACGTGACTTCACACGGGTGAGCTCGCGCCAATCACGAACCATCATTTGTAAAAACCAAGCAATTCTTTCCACCACAACAAGATGTCGACTTCGATTGTCCGTACCATTAAGAACATCTACCTGTCTGGGTTGAGAAGAGCCGGATGGCAAATACAAAACCTCAACGACACCAAAAGAGGTGTGTTGGTGGGTGAAGACGACTTCGGTAACAAGTTCTACGAGTCCAACGCCCCAGAAGAAATCCACTTGAGAACCAGATGGGTTGAGTACAACACCTGGGGTATGTCTGTGGACATGTCACAAGTCGAACCGGGATGGCACTACTGGTTAGGTTACGGTACCAACACCAGACCTAACCAATTGCAAGGAGACGAAAAGACCACCAGAGCCTACCCATTACCCGAAAAGCACAAGCAAAACTTCACCGGTACCGAAGGTGCTTACGTGCCATACAACACCGCCAGACCTAAGCACACTGCCTGGGCCCCAGAGGTCAGGGAAAGAGTTTAAGTCATCTCGTTCTACCACTGCATGCGGAAACTGTGCTCCAAAGGAGGTACATTCCGTGCCAATATAGTCAAGCTTCGATGCAAGACACACCGAGTCCGACCGGACTATATATGTAAATCATACGATTAAATATAATAAGAAAAGAATGTAGACTGGGAAAGAACCAGAGAAAGCCCAGAAAACGAACCATAGATAAGAAGTATAGAGAAACTATATAAATTCCATAGATCTCTCGAAATCTACAAAACTATAGAGAAGAGCTATAGAAAAGCATTCTTTTAAGAGCTATAATACCACTTGCTGATAATTACAGTTCTGGATTTAAATAATTCTCATATCTATCACCATATCTCAGATCATTTATTCAGACTGCGAAAATTTTCAAACCACCACCATGAGTAAACTTCCAGCTTTGGCCTCCGATGCCGTCTTGAAACAGTCGGCGCCCGTTCCCGACTCCTTCCAAGAAGTCAAGGGAATCGACTATTCCAAGGATGACGCCTACAACATGAGAGCCACCGATTTGATTGCCTCGATGAAGACGATGGGGTTCCAAGCCTCATCGGTATCGCAAGCCTGTGACATCATCAACGAAATGAGAGCCTGGAGAGGCCAGCACAAGGACGAGTTGCCCGAACACGAAGTCAAGGGTGAGTTCGACGACAACGGATACCAAAAGACCACCATTTTCATGGGTTACACCTCCAACTTGATCTCCTCTGGTTTGAGAGACACTTTGCGCTACTTGGTGCAACACAATATGGTGAGCGCCATCGTGGCCACTGCCGGTGGAATTGAGGAGGACTTGATCAAGTGCTTGGCCCCTACCTACATGGGAGACTTTGCCTTGCCCGGAAAAGGCTTGAGAGACCAGGGAATGAATAGAATCGGTAACTTATTGGTGCCCAACGACAACTACTGTAAATTCGAAGAGTGGATCGTGCCAGTCTTGGACAAGTGCTTGGAGGAGCAAGAGGAAGCCATGAAGAACTTGGGCCCTGAAGGCTTGAACGCTGACAGTGCTGCTGTGTGGACTCCCTCAAAATTGATCGACCGTTTGGGTAAGGAAATCAACGATGAGTCCTCGGTGCTCTACTGGGCCCACAAGAACAAGATCCCAATCTTCTGTCCCGCCTTGACCGACGGTTCCATTGGTGACATGTTGTTCTTCCACACCTTCAAGGCCTCGCCACAACAATTACGTTTGGATATCGTCGCCGATATCCGTAAGATCAACTCGATGTCGATGGAAGCTTCCCGCGCGGGAATGGTTATTTTGGGTGGTGGTTTGATCAAGCACCATATCTGTAACGCGTGCTTGATGAGAAACGGTGCTGATTACGCCGTCTACATCAACACTGGCCAAGAATTCGACGGTAGTGACGCCGGAGCCAGAATCGACGAGGCCGTTTCCTGGGGTAAGATCAAGTCTGACGCCAAATCGGTCAAGGTGTATGCCGATGTCAGTGTTGTGTTTCCACTTATTGTGGCTGCCACCTTTGCTGCGCAAAAACCAAACTAAGCCAGGAAACTGAAAAGAACTAGGCAAGGAATAGGCAAGAAAAGCAAAGGAAACTTAAACTAATAAGACAGTGGAAACTAGCATGAAAACTAAACTAAATTATGAGCCAACTAGTACAACTAGTGTAATATAGAAATAGATGATAAAGCGATTGAGTTGTAGAAATTATCAGGAACAGAAGTAAAAGGTACCTATTGAAGGGAGCCTATTGTAAGGAACCTAAGTAAAAAGAACCTAAGGAAGGAACCTTAGTGGAATGGCAAATTTTATTGAATTGATAGAATACAGTCAGGAAATTACCGGTTGATTCTTTTGAGAAAGACCATCAGGATCCCATGGCTAGAATTGTCTGAAGTTTACGAAAAAAACTCCAATTGCCTAATAACTGGAAATATAAATGGAATTCCATCAAATTCAGATGATCCAATTCTCTGGTTCAATTTTTAGACCCAAATTCAAATGACTAGATTTTCCATTCCATATGGAGAACAGCTCCCATTAGATACCATAATTTACTCGTGAGTTCCAACTCAAATTACATAGCTAGATTTAGTTCCAACTCAAATTAAATATCTAGTTTCCCCTAATAATCCAATTGATGAGAAATAAGTATAGGCTTTATCATTTCAATTCCCCATCCTACATTCTCCTCCACTATTGTCTACAATCTCACGTCATTCACACGATCACTCTTCTTCGTGTCAATAGTGGACCAATCCATTGGACAATAGGCACTATCAGTGCGACCCGCTGCGTCCATCACTCCGCACCGCTTAGCCGCGTGGCTCTCCCCCGCTGCAGGCGAAGGGACGGGAACTGACACCGACCTAATTGAACCTCTCATCCGCTCATTATAACCGAACTTCACATCTTTCCAATACCCCAAACTTTCCAATTCCCCATCTTTCCATCTTCCAATCCTTCCATCTTTCCATAAATCACACCCCTTCATTCAATGGGCCTTTTTCGGGGATTGCCAGTAAATCTATCCATCCCGCGTTCCTCCACAATTCCGCAGAGCCACACGTTATCTTTGTGCCAATCTACCGGTCCGGGGCATTTGCGACCCATTTCGGGCAAGCGAGCATGCACCGTTAGTCACCATATATATAGCGGCCAATCTCCCCAACTGGACCGCCAGCAAATATAGCCCATTGCAATGAACAAAGATCTTAGTTTGGTCCTCAAGGACCTCCTCCAAGCCATTGAGAAGACTCAGGCTCCCGACGCCGAAGCCGCCGTGTCCGCTGCCTCTGCCGCTCTCAGCACCCCAAATGCCGCCACCGGCTCATCTTCTGCTGTCACGACTTCCAAAGCCCTTTTGACTTACTCCAAGGAATACATCGACTTCACCTACACTTGCCCCACCACCTACCACGCCGTGGCCTACTTCAAGAAGCAACTTGCCGACGTCGGTTTCACTTATGTCTCCGAACAAGAGGACTGGTCCAGCTTGAAGGCTGGTAAGTACTTCACCATCAGAAACGGCTCCGCCCTTGCCGCCTTCGTTGTCGGTAAGGACTGGGTCCCCAGCAACGGTGTGGGACTCATTGGCTCGCACATTGACTCCTTGACCGCCAAGTTGAAGCCTTCTTCTGTCAGAAACAAGGTGGAGGGCTACGAAATGTTGGGCGTCGCCCCATACGGTGGAACCTTGAACTGGATCTGGTTCGACAGAGACTTGGGTCTTGGTGGTAAGGTCTTGGTCAAGAAGGATGGCAAGGTCACCGCCCAATTGGTCGACTCTACTCCACACCCAATTGCACACATTCCTACATTGGCACCTCACTTCGGTGCTCCATCCGGCGAAAACAACAAGGAAACCAACGCCGTTCCCGTTATCGGTTACTCCAGCGGCTCCGAAGAAGAAGCCACCGAAGAAGAAAAGTCCGCTCCATTGTACGGCAAGCACGCCTTGGGCTTGTTAAGATACGTTGCCAAGAAGCTTGACGTCAAAGTCTCCGATATCTTGCAATGGGACTTGGAACTCTTTGACGTCCAAAAGGGTGCCATTGGTGGTTTGAACGACGACTTCTTGTATGCGCCAAGAATCGACGACAAGATCTGTTCTTGGGCTGCCATTGAAGCCTTGATCGAAGCTGACCACGATGCTTTGCTTTCTTCAGACTCCTTCTCCATTGTCGGTCTTTTCGACCACGAAGAGGTCGGATCCCTCTCCAGAACCGGTATCAAGGGTGGCCTTGCCGAGCTGGTGATCACCAGAATCATTCTGGCCTTGAACCCAGACAAGCCAAACATCGAAGAAGAATTGAGAGTTTGTTACGCCAACACCATCATCTTGTCTGCCGATGTCAACCACTTACTTAACCCTAACTACGCCAGCATCTATCTTGACGGACACAAGCCAGTGCCAAACACCGGTGTCACCGTTGCATTGGACTCCAACAACCTGATGGCCACCGACGCCGTTGGCCGTGCCTTGGTCGAGGAAATTGCCAGAAAGAACGGCGACAAGCTCCAATACTTCCAAATCAGAAACGACTCCCGTTCTGGTGGTACCATCGGCCCATCGATCGCTTCTCAGACTGGTGCCAGAACGATCGACTTGGGTATTCCACAACTCGCCATGCACTCCATCAGAGCTACCACCGGTAGTAAGGACGTTGGTTTGGGACTTAAGTTCTTCAAGGGATTCTTTGCTGACTGGCAAAAAATCTACAAGAACTTCCCAGACCTTTAAATGGACTCAAAACTGGCAATTGCTAAGAAATCTTTAGCGAACCGTATATGAAGACTCAGAAATGATAATTTCTAAGAAATCTTAGCGACCTTATCTGAAGACTCAGAACTGGTAATCTCCAAGAAATCTTTAGCGATCCTTATCTGAAGACACAAAACTCACGAAAACATGAGATCTTCAGCCCAAAAAACTCGATCGTTGGGTGGACAGATGTCCCAAAATGGCAATCTCCAAAATCTTTACCGATCTTTACTGAATATATGACTCAAAAACGTAGTAGTGACTCGTAGACTTGCAGACTTGCGTTTCGCACCCAAAGACGCAAGGCTGGTCACGTGTGCCTGTCACCTCAATGAAAACAAAACCGTCACCCACAAATGATCCTTGAACCAGATCAGGCATTTGTGTCCAATTGTTATAAAAGTATTGATCGTTCATCTGAACACTGACGATTATCAATGGGTAAGCATTCATTTTTTCAAACTCGACGGTGCAAGGATCTGGAAACCATCCAATTTGTTCCTACCCCACTACCGTCATCTGATCGGCTATTTAATCATACTAACCTCCAGCTCCGCCAAAGAAAATGAGCTTACAGGAGTTCTTCGACATGTGTAAGTAAACCCATCACCACGATCTTTATTAGAGTGGTGTCCACATCCAAGGGCAATCACAGCTCCCCGACATGTCACAACAATTACTAACGTTTAGCGTACGGAGGCTCCTGGGCAGATGATGATATCAACATGGCATCGATTTCAGTACCAATTGAAAAGGGCTACGGCTCTCCGTACCCAGGTGACCATTATGGCCACCCTGGTGGCGGTTACCCCCGGAATATGGGCGGAGGAGGCCCTCCAGGATCACCTAATATTGTGAAATTACTCAATTTACCTATAACTGCAGACGAGGGATTCATAGAAGATCTTTTCAAGAGCAGATACACTCAATTCGTGAAGTTCAAGATCGTGGCAGACCCGGCGTCCAATATTTTGGAGACCCATGTCATCAAGAAAGTCGCTTTCGTCGAGTTGAATTCCTCATCCGATATGGCAAAGGTCTTGAAATGGCAGGATCTTTACTATAAGGGCAATCGCAGGGTTTTGATTGAACCGGCAGACTTCGGCGATTTCCAACATTGCATCCAGTTCAACAAAGAGCACGAACATGAAATCGCAAGGATTCAAGAAGATTTCCTTTCTGGTAAACATCGAGATCCAACCTTCGGTCCAAGAGGCGTGGGTACTGGTAACAGAATGCATCCCTCCGCAATGGACGCCCCTCCACTCGTACCACCATCTCCATCTAAACCTAAATCCAATCCTTTCGGTGCAGCCAAGCCAGTTGATGTGTTATCGAAACAACAAGAGATCGACAAAAAGCTTATCAATCTTAATAAGACCACAGTTCAAACTTTGGGACCCGAAGGAGAAGCTGTGGATGTTCAATCCACTATCAAACATTTCCACGAAGCAGGATCTCCTAAACTCAGAAGAAAGTCAATAAATGCTTCCAGAAGATCATCAGTCGAGGAAAGAAGACCTTCTGTTTCGATTCTCAGAAGACCATCTTTCCCCAGTTCCAATGCATCGAAAGATGATCACCAGAACAAATCAGCAGAAGTATCTTCCAAAGCATCACCTAGTCAACCTACGAACCCTGCTTCATCTTCACCAACCAACACAGGCAGTACGGCTTCTCCAGGCGTGGTTCCCGCTCCTGTTCCACAGTCTGTTTACCAGGCCAACGGCAGTGGAAAAAGTCTTGCCGAACTATTAAGCGGTAAAAATAGCGATCTTTCACCGCAGACCGGAAGAAACTCATCAAGAAATCTGAAACCATCCCCAAAACTTGCTGTATCCAAGCCAGTCATTTTGAAAAAGAAAATTCATGTCCCAAGTACTTCAAGCGATGAGCCTTCGGAAACTGCTGAAACAGTCGATCTGAATAAATCTTCGCAGTCACCACCTATAGCTGCAAAGGAGGTGAAAGCCACGAATGAATCAAACAAGACCAATGGCGAAGCTGAAGTTGAGCAGGTCAAACCTGCAGACACAAACTCAGTAACTGAAGCTTTATCTAAAACGCAAATACTGGACAAAGGCGTTTCGAAAGCCGTCGCTGAAAATGGAACCATACAAGGGACTAACAACAGCCATGCCGAAGTAGCAAGAGTGGTCGAGGAAGGAAGACCCGATTTTAAAAAGCACTTGAATGAATTGGTGAACCTGAAGGCCTATGCGAACAAAGAGAAGCGTCCTTCGCGCTATAACCGTTACGAAAAGCACCATAACAGCGAAAATGGTAATATCGATGGCCATAAGCTGGCTCCAGGAGAAGGCGGGCCACAATCAAGAAACCATCGCAATGGTTTTTCTAATAGATTTGGAAACAAACACGCAAAAGCTTTTAATGATGCCAAAGCAAGCTCTGAAGATCAGGATAAGGGAGACGCCTCCTCTCAACCGGAAGTTAACAAGAAAGGCTTACCTACCGATGCAAGAAGAGGCAGGAGAAGAGAGCCACGAGCCAATAGTGAAACCAAGTCATCGTCTGAGTCTTCTGCGGACAAAAAGGGAGAAAAGTCAGATGATTCTGTGATATCCTTAAACAAGGAAGTCAAGAAATCAGCAGCCGAAGCAAATGAGGCTCCAAAGCCAACAGTCGATGAAAAAGCTGAGAAAATAAAGACCGAAGCCACATCCTCCAATGGTGACTCCAACGGAGAGCAAAGCGAGGATGCCGGAAAGAGTGATGGAATATCTTTCAGAGGCAGAGGCAGAGGTAGAGGGCGTGGATTCTCTAGAGGTGGAACTAGAGGTAGAGGAGGTCACAGAGGAAGAGGTGGATTTAATCACAATCTTCAGTATGTCAGACCCAAACCTGACCACGATTCCAGCGCGCAAGCTGATAAAGCTTAGCAAGTGTTGTTCTAAAAACGCTATCATTCAGTAATACAACTGTATAGATATGTATGATGTAATGTAATTTGGATTTTGTTTGATTCTTATAATTATATGTAATTTGTTGGTGTAAGTTTGAGGTGAACGAAGAAATCATTCGATAAATTTGAGCATTTATCTTATCGAAGGTGATTAATAGTTTTAGTAGTTTACGTTAACTAAGATTTATTTATTAAAATTGTCCCTAACACACTGGGTGCAATAAAAGGTGGGCGTCACTAGCCCTTTTTCGACTCTCTCTTGAATACAAGATTGATGGAAATGAATATGTTGTGGGTATACTGCTAGTTGGTAGTAGCTGGTAATGAAGGATGAAATATTTCTCACAAGATACCACTGATAATGAAGGATTAAGATTATACTTCACAAAATACCGCTGGTAATGAAGGAAAGAATTTCTTCACACATTATTTTTGGGATGAAGGATTATGATTAACTTCACAAAATACCACTTTTAACGAAGGATAGACTTAATTATCCGCTGGTAATGATAGTAGATTACTTCTCCGCTGGTAATTAAGAGATTTACTCACAAGATACCACTGTCTCTCAAAGAGTTCTCCAAGATGGTTTCCTTGACGGCAACAAAAACCAATTGAATGTTCGAGGTGTCAGTGGCCTGGGTCACATGTGGGAAGATATTGAGACTGGATCTGTTCAATTGCGTGAATCTCCATAAGATGTACTTGGCGGCCTTGTTGATGTTGTTACCTCCTGTGTAATCAGGGAATTGATCTTCGAGTGGAGAATAGGCCAACTTTTCAGCAAAGACATCAATTTTATTCAAGAACAAGACTATCGAGGTTCTTGCAAACCATCTGGAGTTGACGACGGAGTCAAACAAGGTCAATGATTCTTCCAATCTGTTTTGATTATTTTCTTCAAGCAAAACTTGATCGTACTCAGACAAAGCAACACAGAAGATGATAAGAGTGACATTATCGAAACAATGGATCCATTTCTTACGTTCAGAACGTTGGCCACCCACATCGTACATGTGGATGTTGAGACCGTTACCCATTTGGAATCTGAAGTCGAAAATACCGGAGGTCTTTTTTCTTGTTCTGAGAATATCATTCACGGATGGAATATAGTTGGGTTGAGCTATTCTATCGATCTCACTGAGGAAGTAATGCGAGGAATCAATCAAGTAGAAGTGGCCCTGTTGAGTTTTGGCAAATTCACGGACTGCGGGTATGGAGTAAACTTTGGTGATGAGAGCAGCTATCGTAGGATTGAACAGCGCTTCGGAGTCCATCGAGAATTCGTGCTTCAAAATCGCGTCCAAATCAGCCTTGTCCACCACCCTTTTGGCGTGGACGTCACCTTTGTAGACTTCGAGGCTCTCTTCGCTTGGCGTGGATGTCAATGTTTGGTCGGAGTCTGTTTTGACAAGGTCGGGTTGTAGGTCGTAAATGGCGTTGATGATGTTTTTGATGCAGTCGAGCACGTTTTTGTAGACAAATGGCTTGTACTCAATGGATTCTTCCTTGGAGTAACCATTTTGATGGAGGATTTTCATTTGTTTGACAATGGTGGACTTTCCAGATTCACCCGATCCCAATAATAAGACCTTGACGTTTCTGGTGGTGGCTTGTCCGGATTCCTGGTGGGCAGCGGCATAGTCGACGGCGTTCGGGGTTGGGGTCGGTGGATGCTGCTTCTCGGCCTGGATCTCGCTGGAAGAGCCGGTTGAGTCATTGGTGGCCGAATGATTTGTTTCATCCTTTCTGGCCAAAGCTTCCTTCTGTTCCTCCCGTTTGTTGACCGGTTTCGGAACTGGGATAGGAGCTTGAGGTTCTTTGGAGGCACAAGAGCCCATTTCGATGCAAGTGGCGATTAAAACTGATAATATGCTAAGAATACTGAAAACACTGGTGATAAGCCAAGTGCGATGTCAGGGCAAAATTGCCTCGTTGCTGGGGCTGCGGGGCACGGGAAGCGGAGGGGAAACGATGAGTGACGAGTGACTAGAGACTTTGCTTAGATACACTCTGGAAACACGATGTGCCAGTGATCGATGAAATCGAATCAAATCGAGGGTTTTGAGATACGATCGATAAAAGTGCAAGTGATTACGCTGATGTAAACTAGGATACTTCCTCAGCTTTATTATGCTCGGGTCGTGTCCCAGGCGTTCTGACATTTGTCAAGCGGCATAATAAATCGCGCGTGCCCTTAATAGATCGTCTCGTCTAATGTAGCAAGTCGCAATGGTGCGAAAGAAAGGAGCACCACGCGATGCGTTAAAGCCTAAATGGGCTTGAACAATCTCTGGGGATAGGTGGCGGGCTCACGTGAAGCGGATGCATCTTCAGGAGACTGCGGTAACGGTTTTTACTCGATGTGGATAAGTTATGGCTTAAACTCCGATCACTTGAAACGGGCCCAGCCAAGAGATGAAACGCATTTATTGTGTCAAATGAAATTATTTTGTCAGCCATTGATCTAGGGGTGCTTGAATCTAGGGGCGCTTTGATCTAGAATTATACCTTTAATAGGGAATATACCTGTTCATCTATGGTTGTACTCTTAATCTAGCATTACAGAATGGAGGAATTCACATGTACTCTTTAGGGTGTTACAAAATCGTGAACTGCATTAGTTATTGTTTTAAGGTTCTATACAGGTAAACGTGAATTTCATCACGTATTTATTCGTAAAACTTTATACTAGTAACCGAATTTCATCACGTATGTTCGTAAAACTTTATACTGGAGGTGAATCCCATCAACTTCTTATTTGTACAACTCATACTGGATGTGAATTCCATCAAGTTCTTTTTAGTTACACAGGTAAGGATTTTTAAGATTTACAATGTGTCGTGAATTTTCATTACGTACTAAATTGTTAGCTGTTATACAACGTCGTTATCCTACACATCCTTCGTGTCATCGAGATCATCAAGAAGGGTGGTGTCGAGGGCCCCATTGGTATGCACATCTGGGGTGGGCTCCGGTGGTTCAGTAGCCCCACGTCCCGTAGGAGGTACAGATATGTCTTGAACCGTACTGTGAGTGCTAGTACCTCCTGCCTCGATTTCGCGGCGTTCGAGCTCCTTCATTTTGCTAGCTTTCGCTTCGTCCTGGAGTCTCTTTCTCTCCTTCCGTCTTCTCTTTTTGGTTTCGAACTCGTGCCATTCGCCCTTGATATCCTTCAAGAACTCCAATGGTGCAGGCCGAGGTTCTTCTGTGAAATATGCATGTTCAAGTGCTTGGTCAGCAGTGAGTCTGTGTGATGGGTTCAAGCTGAGAAGCTTCTTGGCCAAATCGAAACTCTGTTCGGACATTACCAGAGCAAACATGTCTTCAAACTTGCTGGCCACATTGATTTTAGGCTTCAACATTTCGAACCATGGAAGGTTTTCGATTTCAGGCCATTCCTGATATGATGGAGTTCCCATAATATTGAAAATCTTACTGAGTTGTCCCACCTCATCAAATCCTTGGAAGACAGACACTTTGGTGTACAACTCTATCAAAAGACATCCGACACCCCACACATCGACTTCTCTGCCGTAATCCGTGGCCCCCAACAAAAGTTCAGGCGGTCTGTACCAGATGGTGATCACTCTGTTAGTATAATCAGGACTTTCTGTATCCTTGACTATTTTCATAGTACGTGCCAACCCAAAATCTGCGATCTTCAATCTGCCTGTGTTATCGACCAAAATATTGGATCCTTTGATATCTCTATGTATCACCCTTTTCTTATGCAAATAATTCAAGCCTTCCATCAATTGCTTGAAAATGAATTTTCTATGACTTTCCTCTAACTTCAAGTCTGGATGGGTCAATAAACCTGTTAAGTCATGATCCATATAATCGAAAATCATGTAGATTTGGTTATGCTCCACCATCATTTCTAATAATCCCACTATATTTCTGTGATCGAACGATTGTAACAATTTGATTTCTCTGATGGCGGTGATTGGAAATCCTTCTTTTTCAGTTTCCAATCTTAATTTCTTCAATGCAACGTGCTCGTCGGTTATAATATTCATCGCCTTATAGACCTTACCGTATGTTCCTTCACCGACTTGTTGTACTCTTCTGTACACTTCTGATGGCTTCAACACTTTTACGGAGTAAATTTGTGATTTACTCAATTTTGTAGGTCCACTCTTAGCTGCATCCTCTTCACCCTGTTCACGACGTATGCTAGATTTGAAGCTTGACCTGTTTTTGCTGGGTTGCGTCCTTGATGCAAACGATCCTCCTCTTGGGGCCGATGAACCTCTAGTATTTGGGTTGCCACCACCTCTGGAGGTTCTTGATGCAAACGAACCTCCACGGCCTCCTCTGGATGACGAGCCTCTCGCACTCGATGTGAAGCCGCCTTTGGGAGTCAGACTGCCTCTTCCACCTCTGAATGATGATGTGTATTCTGGTTGAGTATCATACTCTCTTCTCTTTCTGTAACTGCTTGGTTCTGAAGGAGGCAAGGACCGTTTATTACCTGAGGGTCCAGATGGTGGTACATCTCCAGAAGGTCCATCTTTGTTTGCTGGTTTGTTGTTTCCGCCACCCCTTGGCTTATACGAGTCTGCCCGAGGTCTATGACTGTTTCTTCCTGGGTACCCACCACGGCTAGGCTTGTATGTATCGTGATAGTCCCGGTGGTCTTGCTTGTGGTATGAGTCATGCTTGTAGCCGTCGTTGTCCCGTTGACTGTATCTCAGACTGGATGACCTCCCACTATCGTAGTCTCTATTGGAGCGGGGGCCGGTTGGAGGCGCCTTGTTGTCAGACATCTGAACTTAATTGTGTTTTCGCGTAGCGTAGCCGACCGTACTGATGCAAATTATCTAAAATTGAGATGTCGGGGTGTTGCAAGCGAATCCGTACGTTCTGATATGCTTTGACACTACCCGTAGCGCCTAGTTTGTATGTGAATAATTTTCCCCCAGCACTAGGAAAAAATCACCAAAAAGTTACCCGGATTCCTGCCAGTAGTGACACTATCAGCCAAGCTTGAGTATGGAAGTGGATAGATGTGACGCTTACTGGTACCGTGTAGTCGGGCTTACGAGAGAGAGAGAAGGTGTTTGGGTTTGGGGAATAACCGCAAAAATATGCTCCCAACGGGACACCTTCTAATGTGCATGGAATTGAATGAGCTGGCGCAACGCCATCGTTAACGCCAGGGTGGGTCAAAATGTGGCTTGGGTCGTCAATGGTTCTTCTTGGGCCATTGGCTGTTGTTGTCAAGAAGGAGTGACCCCATATGGATATCGATTCGTAGAGTTCGGACTGAAATAAAGTTGGTGGCGTCAAGGTGTCATCAACAATAGCATCAGCAAAACACCCCTTATCAAAGTGTCTTCAACGCTGAAAGGCACTCCGTTCTATACTACAAGAACGTGAGCACGACATCAGATATGACCAGCATGGCAATTTGGGACCCATTGGTTAAATTGGACTCAGCGGCCTGTTTAGCCGGATCGTAGAATGGAGAAATCATAGCCGGCGAGCGCGGGCAAAAGCAGCAATTCTCAACATCAGCATCTTCTCTTGTCATCGTGTGGCGATCGCTACCGATGTGGCGGCGGTTGTAGCAGCATCTAGATGGAGGAATAATCGGTACTCGGTAGAAGGATGCCAAAGACTTCTTTCATTTATCGTAGTGCGTTTGCCCCTGATGCCGGGTAACCCGCCTGCCGAATCGGGCTGACCTCTGGCGCTATCTATCAAGCGTTTAGCAGACTAGCCACCCAAACATTCTTAACTTATAACTTATACTCCCATCATGGTATGTCGAGCTGTCTTTCACTCATAGCCTCATTATCAGCGACTATATGTCAAATATGGCCTCTATATCTTTTCCCACCGATACTAACCACAAACTATCGCGTCTAGTGGAAGTGACGAGCCATAACAATTGCAGGGTCTCTCGTGGCGAGTGCTTTCCACACAAGACATGGTAGCGAACAGATTGGAAGAATTGTGCATATCAGTGCCGACTTGGTCTTAGTGTCTGCATTCTTGGCAGGCGTGAAAAGAAACACCGGATTGACACCAAACATAGACTCGTTTGATAGCGAGAATGTTCGTTACTACTCCACTAAATATTTAGACGTGGGAGAGAAGGTTTTCGACTACAGTGCTGCCTATTTCGGCTCCTCGGAATACTTCAAGAGAAGATAATCGAGCCAACAACCCTGTGGGGTCACTTTCGAGGGCACTCAAGGACACTCTATTGAGGGGGTCATGTATATTTTTAGGGGTGCGCTCGATATGAGATTAGTATATTAAGCAAAGTGCGCGGCTCGATGTTAATAGGCCATTGACAAACGTATATATATGTATATAAAGAGTATATCGTAACAAGAGAGGGGGTATCGTAGACTTTTTATTCGACAGTAACGGACTTGGCCAAGTTACGTGGGAAATCAACGTCGATACCCCTGTTGACAGCTAACCAGTAACTCATTAATTGCAATGGAATCACGTTCAACAAACCTTGCAAACAGTCGACAGTTTCAGGCACTTCCAAGGTAGCCATCACCTTGTCGGAAGAGATGATTTCATCGCCTTCGTTACAGATGACAATTGGTCTACCGTCTCTGGCGGTGACTTGTTCAATGGCAGACATGGTCTTTGGGAACAAGGAATCCTTGGTAGCAAAAGCGATGATTGGCAAGGTGTCGTCAACCAAGGCCAAAACACCGTGCTTCAACTCACCAGCCAACACACCTTCGGAATGCATGTATGAGATTTCCTTGATCTTCAAGGCACCTTCCAAAGCGGTGGCATGTTGGTAACCTCTACCCAACAACAACAAGGACTTTTGCGAGTTCAATTGCTTGTCACACAAGTCCTTGATCTTGTCTTCCAATTCCAAAACACGCTTGATTTGTTCTGGAATCTTTTGTAAACCTTGGATGATCTCCTTGTGTCTGTCAATTCTAGAAATAGAGTCGTTGGACAAGGAAAGGGCAAACATCACCAAGGCAATGTATTGCGAGGTGTAGGCCTTGGTAGATGCAACACCGATTTCTGGACCGGCGTTGATGTGGACACCACAGTGGGTGGTTCTGGAAATGGAAGAACCGACGGAGTTAACAATACCGACGGTCAAAGCACCTCTTTCCAAACAGTATTGCAAGGCCAAAAGCGAGTCGGCGGTTTCACCAGATTGAGAGACGAAGACACAGGTGTCGTCTCTGAAAACTGGAGACTTTCTATCAAGGAAATCGGAGGCCAATTCAACACTGACTGGGATTTCGGTAAGCTCTTCGAAAATAGATCTTGTAGCCAAACAGGAGTGGTAGGAAGTACCACAAGCAATCATGATGATTCTTCTACATCTTCTGATGGTTGGCAACCAAGATCTCAAACCACCCAAGTTGACCTTGTTGTTGTCGAAGTCAATTCTACCTCTCATGGTGTTGAAAGTGGAGTCTGGTTGTTCGTTAATTTCCTTTTGCATGAAGTGCTTGTATGGGCCCTTCATGATTTCGTTCAATTCCATTTCCAAGGTTTGGATTTGTCTCGTGGTGGTGTCACCTTCGCTTCTCTTGGATCTGTGGATGTGCAATTCACCATCGTAAATGTGAGCGAAATCGTTGTCTTCCAAGAACAAAACCTTCTTGGTGTGTTGGATAACGGAAGCTGGGTCGGAGGACAAGAAGAATTCAACTGGCATTGGAACACCGTCGTCGGCCAAGAAAGCTCTGGATTGGGCGGTTCTCAAGTTGTTGCCCTTGTTCAACAAGTTCATGTCTTGGTTGTTGGCAGGTTCGGCGTTTTGCTCTGGGAATTCGACATCGACGAAGTCAACCTTCAACTTCTTTTCGGTCTTGACACCGACCAACAATGGAGAACCCTTTCTGGTGGCACAAACTTCACCGGGGTAGTGAGTAGACTTGACCAAGATACCGTAAGAACCTTCCAATTCGTACAAGACTTGCTTGGTCAATTGACACAAGTCAAGGTCGATACCGGCCTTGGTGTTGGCATCGTAGACGTGCTTGAACAACTTGGCAATACATTCGGTATCGGTTTCAGATTCGAAGTGCATGCCCTTGGATTGCAACAAGGTCTTCAATGGTCTGTAGTTGGTGATGATACCGTTGTGGACAACAAGGAACTCGCTGTTAGGGTCGGATCTGTGAGGGTGACAGTTTTCGATCATTGGTTGACCGTGGGTGGCCCATCTGGTGTGGGCAATACCAACGTGGTTGTCGAACACGGTGTCTCTGTTGACTTTTTGGTCAATGAGCTTTTGCTTCAAGACCTTGACTTTACCTGGGGTCTTGACGATGATGGACTCGCCCTTGGCATCGCCGTCGAGGGCCAAACCAGCAGAGTCGTAACCTCTGTATTCCAATCTTTGGAGACCTTCAATAAGGTTGTCAATGACTTCACCTCTAGTCTTTTCGACAAGGAAGTTGACGTAACCGAAAATACCACTGGAAGTTAGTAAAAACTGGACGAGGTGGAGGATAGGAGCAGGATGATGGTTGTGGCTATGGTGCCATCGCATCAATTCGCTTCCAAAATTGTACTTACCACATGTTGACTATAGATCAATTAAACAGTGCACAAACAAAGAGTTATATAACAAATTTGTTTCTTCGCGGAAGCAGATGGGTTCAAGTGTAATGAATAAGTGAGCTCGGGTTTCGCGTCACGTTTAAGCAGGAGGGGCAGGAAGTTATCCAGGGAATGTATACAGTAACGAATGTAGTGAGAGTACAGATCAGGGATTGTCCCATGTTATATAGTAGTGCGGGCTAGGCCTATTTTTGGTTGTTTTTGTTTTTGTGCTGGTACGGATATGGGAGGGGTCACTGACCTCATTGGGATAAGTGATTGTAGGAGTCACCGGCGGGACGGTTGCCCGAGGCGTGGAGGCTGCACAGCCTGCTGAAGATGGTAAGATTCCATCAGGGCTCTGGCAGTGGAATAGCTCAGTTGTTGAGCCTACTGGCACCACTAAAGGTGAGCGGTTTCTGAGTAGTCCAGGGCATCTACGTGTCGAACGGAGCCGTTCGCCGGACAATCGAAGGATCTTGAGGGTCACTTGACGGCGGAGCCTCCCCACCTCATCGCCCCTTCCATTGATGTACGTAATTTCTAGCCAGCCCTGTCGAATCAGGATTTTTCACTTTGGCACCATTTCGGGACAAAATGTCAACAAGTGTCGGCGTGGGCTTGTTCTTCTACGATCGAACTATACTGATTTCAGTGCACTCGCTGCAATAATAAACAGCAGCAGGGGGCCACGCATCCCAGCTGTTTCTTCCAGCCTTCAACTACGTCATTCCTCGGAATGTTCTGCCCCTTTGGTGTGGTGTCGGCGTGGAATGTCGCGCTTGCTCGTAATTAAGAGTTCAAAATCTACGTTGAAATTGTCCATCGCACACTGGAGACGCGACAGATCTGGATCAGATGGGCTTAGCCTAGCTGATCTGCTAATCGTTGTCACCTACCCGTGACCTCTACTTGGTATTCGGGTGGTTATTTGGTCGCTTATTTTAGGCAATTATTATAGGCAGATATCTTAGGAGTTATTTTAGGCAATTATTTTAGGCAGAGTATTCGGCGAGGGGGCGGAGCGCACGCGGTAGCAGATCTTAACGTGATCTGTCATTAGCGGTGTTCTGAAACGAGACTCACGCAGCCGTTTTGACCACGCAGATGTCGGAGTTACAAGAAAGAGAGCGGAAGAGAATAAAACAGTTGGATGTGATGGGAGTCCAGGGCTTTTTGTGGTGTTATTTATCTTCATAGTTGTTACTTGATTTAGAGACTTTCAGGTGAATTTCTAGCCTAATGGTTTGTTACTTAATTTAGAGATCACCAGCTATTTATCTGATGATTTGTTACCTAATTCCGAGATTTAGAATTTAGCTGAATAGTTTTTCAGGATCGTCGAAAACCTGAAACCTCGATAGCCCGAGTTTACGGATTTGTGGACCCTTTTTCGGAAGTAGAGGTCTTACCGAATGTTATTCTAAGAGGTCTTGACCTGGTCTGATAAACCAAAATGGTTCTTGGTAACAAATTAAGTATGACCTCGAGCTAAATTTCTATCTTTTATTTCTTTAAGTACCATTGGCCCAGCAATCTGCTAAGCTTCAAATTATTTAAGATTAACCGTAAGATCAAATGCTAAGATTCCATCTCTACAATTTAAATGATGAACTTAGAGAATTGCCGTCCCAAGAGTTGGGGCTTCATTATACCTGCCAAGTAAACAGCCCAGTTTCAGGACGCATCTTCAACTCCAATTACTCAATTCGCAGTAGCGACCTTGAGGCGCTCGTTTGCTTCTCATTGGTCCGATACAACGCTCGTAGTCTCTGTCCATACATAGCTCGTTCTCTGGCCTTAGTAAGCTCCCACATCTTCCTCTCAGTACAATAGTTAGATTAATTGGTTGGAACATTTTACGCCAAACCGACTAGCTGCGAAAACTATTTTCGAGGCATACAATCGTGAATTCTGCTACCTACAAGCGAATGAATTAAGACAAGAAAGTTTACTATTCCGCCAATTCCATCCGAACAAGTGAGCATACGTAGGTTTTGCGCTAAATGTTTAAAGATAAGGACTTTGCCTATCTTTCTCGTGACTGACCGACTACCGAAGTTGATTCAAATAACCTTAGAACCTTTGAATTAATCTCTAATGGATTAGAGCTTCTATCGGCAACTGCAGTTTTATCCAAAATTAAATCTTGTAATTCAAAATGTGATTATGAAAGATTTACTTAATCTCTACATCTTGATCAACTGCTATTACTGGTAGATACTTCCAATCAATGAGCCAATGATGTATGTCAACGGATGAGTTCTCCCTTGAATTCCTACCTGTTTACTTCACTCATTCCAGCAATCATCCCATATTTTCCCATATTTTCTCATTTTCCCAAACCTCAAATTTGACAATTGGCTCAGAATATTTCTTATCATTCTGGCTCATCTTTTATCCACCCCACTTTATTTTATGATCTGACCGCGAAAACTACACTCTTTACCACCATGTGGAGATCCCTCTGCAACCGTGCCTTCCCAAGGCTACCAGGGCAATTCAGATACAACTCGTCCGTGGCTAATAAGCTCGGGCGTTTGCCCAAGAATCCCAAGAAGAAAGTACTGATCCATCAGTTGCGCCGAAGCGATCCGGCGTTTCTCAATGAGTCCACCAGCTATATCCTATCATTATTAAACGAGAACAGTTCGGTCTATTCGCCGTCCAAGACCTTGGAAAAGTACTTGTCGCCAGTTACATCGATTACGGTGGGTGATTCGATCGATTTTGAAGCTGCTTTGAGCGAGGTCAAGGAGTTTGAGCATCAGGTGATAGTACCAGAAGAAGTGGTCAATATCAAGTTCCAGGACAAAGATTTGATGATTCTCTCCAACGGAACCTTGGTGGGATGGGACATAACAGAAGAGGATATCATCGCAAACTTTCTTCCTGTTCTCAAGGGCTCGATCATCGAGCCATATCCTGCTGAAAGTGAGGAGATGGACTGGATAGAACTTAACCACTTACCAGACAATCCTTTGAACAATGGTAATTCATACCTCCAAGGTGAAGTGATGGTCATCCAAGGCTCGTCTCAGGATAGAAAGATGTTGGATAAAGCCGCTTTCGCCATAGGATTATCGCGGTCCACCAGGTTGTCGATATTGGAGAACACTTTTGAAGACCACTTACAACTCACCAAAAAGAGCTCGCGCTATCTTTCCAAGGGATTGAAGGTCACAGCCTCCGAATCAGATTTTTTGAAGTCCACTGGCCAGCTTTTTCTCCTCAGAGCCAAGCTTAACCTTTACAGTGAGTTAATCGAAACCCCCGATTTGTACTGGAGTGAGCCTGCGTTGGAGAGAATCTACAATTCCGTATCGAAGATTCTTGATATCAACTCGAGAATCTCGATCCTTAATCGTAAACTTGACTATGCCACCGAGGAACAACGTGCTTTCTTGAGCGTCCTTAACGAGAAGAAAAGTACGCGACTCGAGTGGATCATTATCATCTTGATTATGGTTGAAGTTGGTTTCGAATCGGTCCATTTTTACGAAAAATACAAATGATCATGGATCTGATACAATTGAAAGAGTGTGACCTATCACATCACCGAACAAATCAAATGGTTGAATAAAGTAAAACATGATTATGGAGGAGAGTACAACATCTGGATGAATCAAATGATTGCGAAGCTCGTGGATCGAATCAAATGATTAATCAAAACCTGATTGTGGACATACACCAATTTTCTAATCCGTCTGAAACGTGACTGTGGTAGATGGCCACTTTATTATTTATATTCGGATCATTTATTGATCCGGAAACACGTTCCTTTGGGCATTGATTGCCCAGAATAGGCTACACCTTGTAAATAGTTACCGGTTTGGGGTTTCTAAGAAACCTGCCAAACAGCTAGAAATCTGTTATAAATATATGAAACAAATTTGATCAGCTAAATGTGGTAATTTTGAGGAAGTTTATGGAAGTGTGTGCACCCGTTAAAGATCTAAGGGTCTAATGTGGATGTAGGTGAAGTTTGTGTAGATGTGCGACCGTTGATCATGTACGAACACAATTTCTTGTTAGGCGAAGTTCGTTTGATGTGCGCTTAGCATTAACATTCAATTTCCCTTTGATACCCAATTTTGGCAGTTTTTTTCAAATTCTCAAAAAATATTTTGCACCCACACTCTCTATCTAATTAGATGTCTGGAAAGACATTTAAGCCGGGCGAATTCGTGATGAATTTGCTTCACTATCCTATTCAAACATGTTCCAACTACTCTTGGTCGTTCTTTTAATCAACACAGCCTTCGCCAAAACTGTGCCTACCCTCAATGTATTTAAATCGTTGCAGATCACGAACACTGTCACTACTAATAATCCTGATGATATTAGAACTGCCCTTCTCTCCTGGACTTTAGATCCGTCTCAAGTCGCTGCTCAAGATGTTTTTCTGCTCGATATGCCCTGTGTTTTCCGGACTAAATTTCCAGGAACATCTCTCTCTCTTTCGGTTGGAAGCACCAGTTATGCTGAATGCACCATCAATGAAGCCTCGTATTTATCGACGGCTTCTACCATGGATTGTGTTGTTTCTAGCAATTTTGCTTCTATCTCTTCTGCCGTTGTGACTGGAACCGTTAGCTTCGATTTCGTGCTTAATGCTGGTGGCTCTTCACAATCTTCTGATGAGTATTGTGCGTCTCAGTTCAGCGGAACCAACTATGAGCTCAACTGGGATGGCTTGACCCAGAACGTGCCAATTACTCCCGGGCCCCACTACAACCCTGTTGATAACGTCAATGAGCTCATCTGGTACTCTAGAACCACCCCACAGAACTTAGAACAAGTATACTTGTTGGGAGGGGTATGTCCCGAAGGGATCCAAAGCGGACAGCTCTATTTCATGACCAATGATGTTTTAGACTGTTCCCAATTCAAAGTGAGCGCCACTGACAATTTGAACGAGTTTTACTTCCCCCAATCTTCGGTCCCGGTGGAATCTCAAACTTACTGTCAGAACAATAATCAGCTTGTTGAACTCCGGTTCGGTGCTGTTTCCAACAACCAAAGGGTTTTCCTCGAAGGATTTGAAGCTTTGCCCGCAGACACTTCCAACTACACTCACTGGTACGGCTACGAACTCACTTGTGGCGATGGCTCCACAATCCTGCAATATGTCATTGAAGTGCTTTTAATTACAGCTGGTAACTCGAGTGAAACGGGAGCCGTTAGCGCATCCTCCTCTTTGCTGCCAACAAGCGATTCCGCCACTAGTGCTGTCTCCAGTAGCACTGGTTCCAGCCTGGCACAAACTTCTAAAAGCTCTCAATCTATTGATTCTTCAAGCTCTGTATTGGCCACTTCTGTGACGGAAAGTTCACTCTCGTCCTCTCCAAAGTCAGACTGTTCGAACTCTACACCAACTACTGAAAGTGTCACAACCACGCTAACTTCGACCCCAGGCTCTACGAGTACTGATTACTTAGTGTCGAGCACAACCGTGGTGATCACCTCGTGCAGTGGGGGATGCTCAGCCAAAACTAGTGCTATTTCCAGCTCCAAAACGCCAGAATTGATTGTTTCTTCATCTTCGGTTGCAGCCACTAGCATCACAGAAAGTTCAAGTACCACCCAGTCATCAGATTGTTCCACCTCAACCACTTCAGCCGAGTCCGTTAGCGAATCTCTGGATGCTTCGATGAGCTCAACAGTAGCAGAAACATCAACAATAATTGGCCCGGTCACTGCAATGCCCACTCACATGTTCAGTTCGTATTCCAACACAACCGAACAGCAAATTACAAGCACACCTGAGCGTACAAGTACACCTGAGCTTTCCAACACCTCAGAGACTATTGCACCACAACTGGTTAATTCCGAGACAACCGACACACAAATACCCGAAACAACTACAAGTCAAGCGACAACTCCTCCTAGTGAACTGACAGAGCAATCTATTCCACCACTGAATACAGAGACGACAACTCCAAACACCCCCTCTTCTGTACCAGTTACCGAAACAACTCCTATTCCACCGGCCAACACTGAGACGAGTACTCCTATTCCACCAGTTACAGAAACAAGTACTCCTATTCCAGTTACTGAAACACCAGTTACTCCAATTCCACCAGTTACCGAAGAGTCAGTGACTCCTACTCCACCAGACACTACCGAAGAGCCAGTAACCCCATCAGATTCACCACTTACCACCATTACAACTTCCTCTACTTCATTGGTCTCGAGCACCGTTTCAGCCGTTTCGTCCTCCCCCGCCTTTTCGCAGCAATTGACTTCTCTGCAGCTCGTACCACCAAGCCCACTGGCAATCAGCTACCCGGGAGCCGCAGCCCGGGTGTACCAGGTAAACGCAGGGGTCTTGGCATTCGCGCTCGGTTGGTGGATTATTCTATAGATATATAGTTGCAAACTACAAACCTAATTTAAGGCTGACCCTCCTAAATTAAGCTGCCGGTTCATCGTCCAATCAAACGTTTTTTTCGGAAGATAGTCGGGTGATAGAGGGTGCTGCCCCTCCAACCTGCAGTCCGCAGCAAAAGTAGACTTCGCACGCAGCCTAACCTGCACTGATAAGTGACTTAAACTGTAACTGATAGACGTGCAAGGCGGCGTTGATTGGCCCAATCGCCCGCACTGGGGCGATGTTTGTACTAAGAGCCTTATTCTAAGGGACTTAACTGCAAAATTTCACTCTGACCCACATCTTGTGTAAGCGCAGGGTGTGATTTTAAAATATGCATTGGGTAGTATCTTTTATATAAGGTAGGCTTTCCCTTTCGTGTCACTTTAGCACCCACTACTAATTATAAAATTTTCGTTTTCCCTTTCCTGACTCTTTAGCACCACCAATTCATATGTCAGAGATACTATCGAAAAAGCAGATCTTCACCGAAAACTTCAAATACAATGAGTCTTATGTCCTTTTATTCACGATCGCCTCGTCAGTGATATGGATCATGGTGCCCGGTTTGGCCTTTCTTTACTCGGGTCTTTCCAGAAGAAAGTCTGCCTTATCGGCAGTCTGGATTGTCTTCATGTCATCCTTTATCGGCATTTTCCAATGGTATTTTTGGGGCTATTCATTGGCATTTTCAGACACATCCACCAATCCATTCATTGGTGACTTGCATTTTTTCGGTTTCAAGAACCTTTTGGGAGCCTCTTCCAGTGACTCCGATTTCCCCCAGATTGCGTTCGGTTTGTTCCAAATGCAGTTTTTGCTTGTGACTTTGGCTATTTTGGCAGGCGCCTGTGTGGCCGAAAGAGGCCGTTTTTTACCTTCAATGATCTTTTTGTTCTGCTGGGCTACGATTGTGTACTGTCCAGTAGTGTTCTGGATCTGGGGAGGTGGCTGGGCCTCTTCTTTCAGAGGAGGTGCCCTTGACTATGCCGGAGGCGGTCCCGTTGAGATTCTTTCTGGTGTATCTGCATTTGTGTTCAGTGCATTCTTAGGCCGCAGAAATGAGACCTTGATGATCAACTACAGACCACACAACATTTCCACCATTGTTTTGGGAACCTCGCTCCTTTACATGGGATGGCTCTTTTTCAACGGGTTTTCTTGTCTCAATGCTTCGCTCAAAGTGCCTTACTCAATGATGAACACTCACTTGGCAGGTGCATTTGGAGGCATTTCGTGGGTCTTGCTTGATTTCCGTTTGGAAAGAAAATGGTCGATGGTGGCAGCTTGTTCCGGATGTATTTCTGGCTTGGTGGCCGCAACCCCATCATCAGGAATGATTCCACTTTGGGCCTCGGTAATTTTAGGCGTGGTAGCAGGTATCGTGTGCAATCTTTCTACCCAGCTCAAGTACATCTGTCGTGTGGACGATTCGCTTGATGTGTTGGCAGAGCACGGAATCGCGGGTGTCATTGGCCTTCTTTTCAATGCCTTGTTCGGACTGGCTACGGTCATTGGCTACGATGGAGTCACTACCCATGCCGGTGGATGGCTCGATCATAACTGGAAACAGTTATACATCCAAATTGCATACATCTTGGCAACCGCGGCTTACTCTGCCGCCGTCACGGCGGTCTTGTGCTTCGTGATCAACAAAATTCCAGGATTGCACTTGAGAATTGACTACAATGCAGAGGAAATGGGAGTGGACGAAGACCAAATTGGTGAGTTCGCTTATGACTATGTCGAAGTCAGAAGAGACTTCTTAGACTGGTCCAACCCTACTGCTGACCAGTCACACCAGCACTCCGAGGTCGTGTCGCAGGCGCCAACACAGGATTCTCACGTTGATCGTAAGAACCCTCCCCAGATTCGCCAGATATACGATGCTGTAGAGGACGGTGAAACCTCGAGCGACCATGGGGAAATTGCTAGTAGCATGGAAAAGACCGACAAGCCAAACTAAAAAAACCATTGGAATATGGATGGACACACTAATTATAGACAAAAATAGGAATATAAGAATAAGGAGAAACGGAAATTAGTTTAGATGTAGGAGTATTGTATTGAAGGTTATCAGAAATGATTGAGAGACAACCCAATGCGATCAATAATTATTCATGAAGGTTAATTTCTGTAACTTTTGAGAGGTCAGTCAAGTTTGCATGTTAAGTAATGTCTTGGCCACAATGTACATCAGTAATAATCGGGTCTATTTGATTTAGTTCAGTGATAGTGGGGTCTATTTGATTTACTAGTTTTAATGAGTGGGGTCAAACAATATACGATAACGGTTGCGTTAATTTACGTGTCCAGTCATTAGTGGGGTCAAATCATGCACAAGCAGTTCTTTTGGGGTAATCTATTGGGTATGCCATCAATTTTACATGTTAAGCACTGGTTTGCATGTAAGGTGGCTAATTGGACCCTCGCCGGAACAGGAGCGAATTCCATGCGTGCGCCGTCTCCACGTGAACTAAAAATTTTTCGTCGGGCGAGCGGCCACTCCTCCGTTACGGTGCCGGTTCAGGCATCCCCACCACTGACTCATTTGAGGTTTATAAGTTTCTTTTCTTGACACCAGTTTTTTGCAGTGGAATTTTCATCGATCAGATTTATCCAATCTTCTATCAGGTTTCTTCTAGTCTACAACCAAGATGATGAATCCTAAAATGAGAGCATCGAGAATGATGTTCAGGCTCAAGGGCCAAACCAGGTCTCTTACCAAAACCAACTTACAAAAGGCCACCATGACTGCCACCCAAGGTTCTACCAGACCTACCCCATCCCCAGCTTTTAACGCTGCCACAGACATTTCTGCTCCTTCCAAACATCTTCCAGAAAAGCCTGTCTCTTCCAAAAACGCTCCTGTGATGGATGACTCGTTCATCGGCTTGACAGGTGGTGAAATCTTCCATGAAATGATGTTAAGACACGATGTCGACACCGTATTTGGTTACCCCGGTGGTGCGATCTTACCGGTTTTCGACGCTATCTACAACTCGGAGAAATTCAAGTTCGTTCTTCCAAGACACGAGCAAGGTGCTGGCCACATGGCTGAAGGTTACGCCAGAGTCACTGGTAAGCCCGGTGTCGTTCTTGTCACCTCGGGTCCAGGAGCCACCAACGTCATCACTCCTTTGGCCGACGCCTTGATGGATGGTGTTCCTCTTGTTGTCTTCACCGGTCAAGTGCCAACCAGCGCTATTGGTACCGATGCTTTCCAGGAAGCCGATGTCGTCGGTATTTCCAGATCATGTACCAAATGGAACGTGATGGTCAAGAACGTGGCTGAACTTCCAAGAAGAATCAACGAAGCCTTCGAAATCGCCACTTCTGGAAGACCAGGTCCTGTTCTCGTGGATTTGCCCAAGGACGTCACTGCTGCCATCTTGAGACAGTCCATCCCAATAAATTCCACCTTGCCCTCCAACGCCTTGAGTCAAATCACCAAGAAGGCCGCCAACGAGTTCACCTTGGAAGCCATTAGAAACGCTTCTGAGTTGTTGAACAAGGCCAAGAAGCCCATCATCTATGCCGGTGCCGGTATCTTGAACAACGAAGATGGCCCTAAATTATTGAAGGAATTGGCCGACAAGGCCAACGTGCCGGTCACTACTACTATCCAAGGTTTGGGTGCTTTCGATCAAAGAGACCCTAAGTCGCTTGACTTCTTGGGTATGCACGGTAACGCCGCCGCCAACACCGCCATCCAGAGCGCCGATCTTATTCTTGCTCTTGGTGCCAGATTCGATGACAGAGTTACTCTTAACGTGTCGAAATTCGCCCCAGCTGCCAAGTTGGCCGCTCAAGAAAACAGAGGTGGTATTGTCCACTTCGAAGTGTCTCCTAAGAATATCAACAAGGTTGTGGAAGCCACAGTTGCCGTGGAAGGTGACGTGACCGCCAACTTGGCCAAGTTCATCCCATTGGTCGAGAACGTCGATAGAACCGCTTGGCTCGACCAATGTACCGAATGGAAGAACAAGTACCCATTCGACTACCAAAAGGAAACTCCAGGATCCAAGATCAAGCCACAAACTTTGATCCAAGAAATCTCCAAGCAATCGCAAAATTACGGTAAAGATGTCATTGTCACCACCGGTGTCGGCCAACATCAAATGTGGGCCGCCCAACACTGGGAATGGACCAAGCCAAGAACCATGATCACCTCTGGTGGTCTTGGTACCATGGGTTTCGGTTTGCCTGCTGCCATTGGTGCTCAAGTCGGTAGACCAGATGCTATTGTCATCGATATCGACGGTGACGCCTCCTTCAACATGACTCTTACCGAGTTATCTGCTGCCATCCAAGCTAACGCCCCAGTCAAGATCTGTGTTTTGAATAACGAAGAACAAGGTATGGTCACTCAATGGCAAACTTTGTTCTACGAACACAGATACTCGCACACCCATCAAACCAACCCAGACTTCATGAAGTTGGCTGAAGCCATGGGAATGAAGGGTATCAGACTTTCTACTCAAGAAGACATGGTTCCAGGTGTCAAGGAATTCTTGGACTACAGCGAAGGACCAGTCTTGATGGAGGTTCTTGTTGAAAAGAAGGTTCCTGTCTTGCCAATGGTCCCAGCCGGTCGCGCTTTGGACGACTTCATTCTTTGGGATGCTGAGACCGAAAGAAAGGAGAAGGAATTAAGAAACCAAAGAACTGGAGGTAAGCACTAGTTCTTTCTACTCATTTTATTTCTATTTCTGAAATGGCTTCTTCTCACCGACTCTTGCATAGCTTAGGCTGAATTTATGGTCATCAAAAAGGTTTTGTTAATGCATATTTATTGGACTTTCCAATCGAAGAAAAACTGTAGATCTAATGTAGATTGAAAATTCAGATCCAATTTCATAGAGATCTAGATCCCGAGGCTTATCGATCTTTGAAGTTCAAGAAAAGACAATACTTGTCCAAGTAATTAATTAGAGGGAGTATAATATTAGTCAAAGTTTTCGAGGCCTTTCATTTCCTACCAAGAAAAGTTTAGCTCAAAATCTATATTCTGAGCCCAGTAAAAATAGGTCTGGGGTCAATCACTCTTCGTCCAAGCACAATAGCTCGAGGCTTATGTAATTATTAAAAAGTTAGTTTTCAAGGCTTATTCGATGAGGCTGAATTTTCAGCCGAGAAAAATTAAAAAGAAAGCCCGATGCGGGGGTCGAACCCGCAACCTTTTGATACCTCAGAATAAGAGTCAAACGCTCTACCGATTGAGCTAACCAGGCGTTTTCTTGACGATGAAAATTTGCGCATCTTTACACCACTACAATTGATCGGCTTTGCGCGATTTCTCCACCTTTCGTTCATGCTCATGTGATTCTCTTCACAAACAACATGACATATTTGCACTTGTGAAGGCCCCAAGCTTCCGGGAAAACCCGTCGTATTCACAATCACAGGGCGCCATGACTCACATTAGCAACCCTTACACTCGTATTCCTTCGTCTATTTCGCTAACCCCTCGTGCAGCCTTCGATCATTCAAGCATCAGTTTTGTCAGAATCTCAGCGCAGAGAGAGCTAATACGCTACCTTTCTCACTAACAACCACTGTAGATCTCCTCTGATCTTTCCCGGATATGTGCGGGTAAAACCAGTCAGTTTCGGCCTTAACCACAATGTGTTTCGGCTGTTCGGAATGTTTCAAAATGTGCAAAGTGTGAAATCCTTTGATCCGAGGTACTCGGGACCCTCACTCACCTGTAAATTCTGGGGAAAATTCACACAAAAATGAACAAGAATATACACAATCAATACAGCTACAAGCGCAAAGATTCGATTATGAACATTAACCTGGCAGCCGGACCCTCCTACTAAGAACACCACATTGCCAGAAATGTCATCATCAGAGGAGCTAAACCTGCAGGACAAGTCCAAGTCCAATTACAAACTCATCACCACCACTACTGGTGTAAGAGTATCTCAGGCGTGTGACCGTTGCCGGATCAAAAAGATCAAATGTGACGGACAAACACCATGTTTGAATTGTTCCAAGATCGGCTTCGAATGTAAGACCAGTGACAAGTTAACGCGTCGGGCTTTCCCCAAAGGATACACCGAGAACCTAGAGAAAAAGCTCAAAGAGCTAGAGGATGAAAATGACAGGTTGAAAGAAAGATTGGCATCAAAAGGGATTGCTCCCCAACCAGCGATACCAGAGAGCAAGAAACCATTGCCGAAACCATCGACAACCACCATAACCAACGAGTCATCTGAAATACAAATCAATAACCCGATTGACCAGATCTTCAATCTCGATGATAAAGGAGTGATTATTGGGAATGATAACCTCAATTTCGAGTCCCAGTTCAACCACTTGCTCATCAATTTCAATCTCCCCTTTTTGAAAATCACCAACAGTCACAACTTCTTGATCAATGATCCAAATAGCTATTTGTATCATCCAACCTACACCAGCTATAATCAGTTCCACAACAAGGATTTAGACATCATCTACAATCCCTTGACCGGTAACGTGAATTCCGATGACTGGAGCAACGGCGCAGGTGGCCAGTTGCTCAAAGGTAAGTGGGGGAATGACTTGCCCATTGACGTCTATGACTTGTTCATCAGTCTCATCAACAACTTCAAAAAGCTTTTCAGCTCCAAAAAAGAGCTAGACAATCAAATCATTCAATTTTTCCTAAACTATAACATTTTCATTCCTATCTTCGACTATAACAAGTTTATGAAGTCTTACGATGACTTCCACACAATGTACCCATTTATTTTCACTTATGACGATAGTACTATCAATGGGTTCAACTTGTCCAACACAAACGATTATCAGTTGGTCAACGATTACTTGATGACTATCATCCAGATATACGCAATGATCATGATGAATGACCCTACCATCAACTTGAACTTGTTACTTAATCATTCAAATCCAAGTTATGTGATGAAGAAAATGCCATCTACTAGTACAAGTGTATCTGGCACTACTCGCCTGACATTTGCAATCTCGTCTTTATACGACTTTCTTCCATACTTCAATGTGTTCCACGTCTCCATCAACCAGCTTCACACTTACCAGTTGTTTTTATACTATTCGTTATTGACCAACAACAAAGAAAAGTCGTTGATTTTATCTTCCCTCATTAATTCATTCATTGGTATCCTTGGTATCAATTTGAACTCCAAAAATTTATTTTTTAACGATTTATCATTAAGTATTCAACAGAAAAGAGATAGAGTTAAAATTTTCTGGGTTTTCAAGGTTCTATTGAAATGTTTCAACTTGAAATTCGGATTCAAACCTAGTTTGAACACCACGGTGATTAATCCAGTCACTATTGATAGATACTTCCAATTGACTCCTGACAAATTGAGTACATTACTTGATACAGAAGACGGCATCAACGATGAGCTATTCCAGACGTTATTGAAGCCCAGCATCGAGTTTTTGAACTTGGTGAACATCATCATTCCTTCCTCATTCTCTCCAAACTACTACCAGTACCTCAAGAACGGGAAAAAGAAGCACGATTCCAAGGATAAGGAACACGCAAGACATTTGGACTGGATCTTAAATGAAGACGATGGTGACGGAAATGATGGTAACTTGAACTACAATTTCAATCAATTCTTGACCATTGACAAGAACTTGCGCAATTGGAGAGAATCTTTAAAGCATAAGAAAGTTGAACTTGCACCGTTAACAAAAATGGGGTTGGTCAATTTAGAAGGCCACACTCAAAACGATTTGTACCACGATCTTATCAACTCCGATATTTCAGGCAAAATGGTCGACGCAAATGATGAGTGTAGTGCTCAGAATGCCGGTATCACCCACGAAGGATACTTGAACTATATGAATACAGGAAAACCAGATGTACTCACCGCATCTCAGCTCATCAAAATCCAATTGAATTTCCATTGTATTATTATCAGATCCATCAACTACTTAAATTTCATTGTTGATAAGGAATTGACGTTCCCATACTATATTGAGATTGCCAAGATCTCCAAAGAAGTGCTCAATTACTTCCTCTTGATCTTCCTGCACTTGGACAAGGCCAACGAGAAGCTTTCCGAACCAAGATCGTCCAGTAACATTGTGATGGAGAGTTTGGGATTGGATATGGATGAAGATGGCTTTGTGATTAATGATTTCTCGGTCAAAAGACGCAGAATTAGTGGTGGACTCCATGGGCACGCAGGTGGAGCCCGTAGTCCCAAACGGATCATTAAAGAAATCTCATACTCTCCATTCAACGCCATGTTGAACGGATTGTCTATGAGTATCATCAATTTCAAAAAAACAATTGTGCTTCAAATGATCTATTTATTGATTTGCCAGCTCAAATTCTCAAAACGGGGCCAACAAGAGTACATTGGAGACTCAATGCAACTCTTGAGCAAAAGTATCGACTTGTTCATCAAGATCTACATCAACTATAAGACTGGTTTGGGCAATAGCTCCAACAAGTCCAATCAGCATAAGCACAAGGAAGATGATTTATTCAAGAGATTGATCAACGACCAGTTGCAAGATGAGATCTTGCGTGACCAAGACGAGAGTGATGATGAGGATGATGGCGATGCCTACTACCGCAAGATCGACTGGGATGATGAGGAGATGGACGAAGACTTGAAGTACCTCAAGATCCTCAAATTCATCAAGTATAAGAGTGTCAAAGCACAGCAAGATCTTGAAACCCGTCTCGCAGCTGAAAAAGTAGTTGGAAATGCAGGAAGAGGCTCCAATTCAAATCCAGCACCAGGTTCTCATTATCCACAGTTTCCAGGTCAAGGCGCACCACACCCTGGCAATGCTCATTCGCAGCAGTATTATGGAGGAGGCCTCGAGCATCAAGGGTTCGGGTATAAAGTGCCGATGAAGTACGAATATTTTGGGGAGATGTCAGGGCAAATTGGCAGTCAGATGAGTGACGACGATTTGCGCAATAAGGAAAAGTTGGCAATCAGCGATTTGATGAGCTTGAGGCACGGACTGGCAAACCTCAACAATAGCATGTACGGGGCGTCTTCTGGCGGGAACAGCAACGGAACCAGGCCTATGTAGGCATATTTATTATGTAATCTAGTGATGTAAATACCAATTACATTAGAATAAACAAAATCGGAAAGAAACACCCAGATTCAAAGAAACCCAGTTATTAACTTATTAATTCACTAGAGACAACCAGTTATAAACTCATAAGTTGACTTAGATACTTAGAGAAAACCACTTATTAACTCATTAATTCACTTAGAGAAAACCGGTTATTATCACATTACTTCGCTTCAAGGAAACCTAGTCAATTCATTGATTCACTTATAGATTAATTTGCTCATAATTTCATCATTTAATCTTGGAATACTACAGTGGCACTTCAAAATCGTGTGACTAAAGCCATATGTAAAGTAACTGTTCGAGAATGTTCGTGCAATTGAACAATTCATCTTAGGTATTTTGCGGCCGGAGTTCAGCCTCCTGCATAGTACTGAATTTCAGGTGATGCAATTCCATCCTTCTCACAGCTTCTTTGATTACCTCTCCAATGCTAGCAATCGATGCGTGATTACGTACTATTGTGTCGCGGTACATATTTGATGGGTGCAAAACCGCGACTCACTTCCCTTGTGCCGAGAATAAGCCACCCGCACGTGACTCGTATTCTCCCCACATTACCCCGTCATTCGCTCGGTACCTGAGTACCGTGCAACCTCCGGTGCCCCTATCGCTGAGTCCGTGTAATACCGTGGCGGTATAAAAAGGCCCCCAGATCCTAATCAAAATTCATTCGCCAAAATGCCTTACAACACTCATACTGACCAATACAACAACGCTTCTCTGACCGCTACGAAGGACGAGGAACCAAGAAGCAACTCCGACTCCTACTTTGCTGCTGCCAGCACTTCGGTGTCTCCAGCCAGAGAAGAAGCCAGCTACTCCAACAACCCTATTGCCAATCTTATCGAACACGAGAAGTATCACAGATCCTCCGATAATTTACACGTCTCGTTGTAATCCTGATTATCATTCATGTGATTTCGCAACTTTTCGCCGCTGATGTTCCACACTCGCTCCTCACACTGAAGCTCAGCACCGCCACCGCGCACACCGAGCTACAAACGTTTCTGCTATGTTTATTCAGAGGAGCGCCTTTGAAAGGTGAGTACTATATGAGAGTCCTTTGAAAGGTGATTAATGGGATAATAAATTCCGTCTCAGAATGCCTTTGAAATCGTGAGGGATATAGTATCATAGCTAAGAGCGCCTTTGAGGGGCTCCGGTTCTTTGAGTTATAGGGGCTATTGTGGTTACAGGGGTATTTCCATAGTTTATTTTTTTGGGTCAGAGACTCTTTTTTTTAGATGGAAATCAATACGTGCTCAAGCCTTGTCTTGATTGACTTTAATTCTGTCACCGGCTGGCTCCAATCGACACTGTCGACCAAAGCCACTGCCTCTGATGTAGGGCGTAAATCGTTTATAATTTCAAAAATGGTTTCTCCAGCCATTTCCCGTACCTTCTCCATCTTATGAGTGCATGCAACTGCCACCACCCTTTTTCTACACTTGAGCGCAATCTCTCCTGGTAAGGAGCTCATGTGATGGAGAACTTTAAGGGTTAATCCAATTCTAGTGAGATTGGCTGTGTTGATTTGTAAATTGAAGCACCGCACAAATAAGGCCTCGTAATTGAAATCTGCGGGGAACTGGAAATTAGCTTCGAATAATTTGACAAATACGTGAAGGGAAACAATAAAGCCTTTCTGGTCGCGAGCACTGGCCTTACCGTTTGCAGGCATCTTCAAGAGTGTTAGGAGATTTTGGTATATGATGGGATCGGAGTGGGCCCCTAAAAACCGAAGCAAAGAATCGAAGGAGTGGTTAACCACAGCAGTATTGGCAGTGAGCGCCCCAATACTGAAGCTGACACCTTTCCAGAATTGTAGCGACATCTGGGCCTGATGCTCGTTATCGATCAGAGGCAAGATCTTCTCGCCATGATATTGCATTAAAGTTTCGTAGAATGAGGCGATAGATATCTCGGTGTTAATTGAAGGAAGTCCGTTAATTTCAAACAATAAATTAATTGCTTCAATCCGAATTCGGTCAATTAGTTCTCCTGCTAATCTGATAAGCTTGAGCTCGATTTTGCTCCGGTGAGTTTCAAATTGCTTGAGGTCCTTTTTGATGAGTCTGATGATCCCAAGACGAATTTTAGACCCAACGTCTCCTTGTTTGGTGAGGGTATAATCATCCAACAAGACAAGCAATTGGTCCGCGATTTCTGGTTCAATATTGCGGCTGTGATCCCTAAGACTGCTGATCATATTTGATCTCACATCACAGTCCACTTCTGGAGATGCGATGATATCTATAAGCTGTTTAAAATGTTCTTGATTGAACTCATATGCAAAAATGACTTTGGCTAGTAATTGGTTGTTGTTCCTCAAATAGTATTGGAATTTTTGTGCATGTTCTTCGGAAATCTGAACTCCATTTAAGTCGGTAAATAGAGTTCTTAATGCCTCTATGAGGTCTATAGTAGGCGTGAGTCTCATGATGCTGAATAAATGTGGCCAATTGCTCTCAATAGAATGGTTCATACTCAATTGTAATACTGTCCATTTGAGGAAGCCTTCAGCCTTATCGTGAGAGTCGTGATGATAATCAAATCTGAAGTCTTGGATGGACTTATTGATTTTTTCAATATACTTTTGTCTCAAGTCGAAGTCAACGTCTGCCAAAAATGAACTTATGAAGTAAAGATCACCTTCCAGCAATAAATTCAATATCTCCTCTAGGGTATGCGAATGATAATTGTTCAATTTGATCATATCAGAATTATATTGAACCTTGCACAAATTCTGCAAATGGGTACAACTCAATTTTCTGACTTCAAATCTGAGAGATTCATTGGTGACATTTTTTAAAAGTTTGGCAACGAAGAAGTCCTTGCTGAACCCAATGGCTACCAATTCTTCTATTAAAGCATATGATGATTGGAGCGATCCAATTTTCGATGAAATAAATAATTCAATAAAGTTGACAATAAACTTTCCAACTTCTGAATCACCATCGATATACGAACCAAAAAGAATGGCACCAAATCTTCCCACAAGTTCCTGAATCACAGCAACACCACATCTTCGAATAATCAATTCAGGGTCTATTATCACCAAGGTTATTAAATCAAACAATATCGTTTCAAACATCAAATGATTTTGATGTAACAATTCTTTGAAACTATTTTGTCTGATGATTCTGAACAATGCCCAAAGAACAAAGCACGAAGAGTCCCGAACTTGACTTCCCGAAACAGAAGACATTCTTCTCTGTTCAAAAAAGAGGGTTTGATGAAGAATACTCAAAACGCTAGGAGCGAACTTGAGAACAAATGAGTTTGATAATGCAGTGAATCCAAAATAAAGAATGATCGTTTGATACTTCGAAATAAAGACTTCCTCGTTGTTGACTATGATTTCTGGATTGAAAGGTTGATCTGCGACCAATGGCAAGTCTAGCTGATCTATCATATATGCAATTACTTGTTCTTGGTAGTTAATTGCAGTTAGCGATAATTCTTTCGTTAATTGTGCGAGAGATTTGGCCATGGTATATCTTAAAGTGGTATCAAAGGTGGCCATTAAGTTCATGATATCGTTCAAGAGATGGTTGATTATTTTTGAGGTAAGTTCGTAGTTTTCATGACGAATATGATAAATAGATATTTTACTCAAAATCTTGATCATGTAGAGAACGTTGAGATTGTTCAAATGCTTTTTGGAACCTTTTTCCTGGATGCTCAAATTCATCAAATCCACCGAGATTAACGAGTATATTGTCTCAATATAGGGTTCAATGATTTCTGTAGGGCACCTTTTAAGCAACTTATTGATGGTGATGAAATGGCCCAATTTCACGGATCCATTGATTCTGTCTAAATTTCTCCACTCTGGCTCCACATCGTTGGAGAAATATCTATGCAAATAATCCGTATCATTCATGATATCTGGTCTAGTGAATAATCTGGATAATAGGATCAGCGCCACCAATTGGTTTTTGGATGCATTTGCGTGTTTTTTTAAGTTGTCTACCCCAATCTCCATGAGTTGAGCAGTCAAAGTGCTATCGATATTATCCAATTTGAACGGTACTAATACCATATTTGTCAACCATATCAAGCATAAAAAGAGCTCATTATCGTTATCCAGAGCCCTTGTAATGTCAATTAACCGTGGAATCAAGTAAACGTCCGATGAAAAATAATTGGTGATATGTTTGAACCCTCTTATCTTGGACAATTGATAGACGATCTGACCGATATTATGGGTAAAATTTGACTGCTGTTGCCCCGACAAGCTATGCAAGTAAAGATACGAGTCTGTGAGCAAGCTGATGTAGAACCTCAAGCCGGAATCGAGTAGTTTGGGGGATGCTTCGAACTCGTCTATGGTTGTAATGATTTTAGCCATCAAGTACTTGGAATGTTCATACTTGTCACGGTCCGATTCTTCGGATCGAACAAGAGCCACATAGTTTTGGATGTAGTCTTTCAACTCAGAGTGCAATTGTCGTTCATTTCTGACTACGTTGTACTCTTGCAGCTCATCCATCTTTGGCTTATGAGTAGATGCTAGGCGATAGATATAAGCGACCACGACAATGTCGCATCAAAATGTCAACCAAGAGGAACGGATCGGTTGTCTAACTCACAAAAAGGACAAACACATGTGAAGATACCAGCAGATGTTTTCTTCACACCTATTGATCAGCTTTGGCACCACTTCAGTTTGTTCCCCACTCTTTAGGTCAAGTGTAGTTTTACCACCTTTTGAAATTTGCATCCGCTCAAACTAACCAACTGAGTGTCCTGCACACAAGCATCAATATTAGAGAACATAATTTTTCAGTTCGAATCGCTTCATCTCCACCACCACTATCATGTCTGCAAAACAAGCCTTCTACAAGATAACACAAATAAGGTCAACCATAGGTATGCCTCCGCTCACGCGTAAAAACATGGAAGCTTTGGGCTTGAAGAAAAGATTCCAGATCGTCTACCAAAGCATCTCCCCATCCACCGCTCACAGAATCGCTGCTGTCAAGGAGTTGGTAAAGGTTGAGCTCGTGGACGAAAAGAAGTCTGTCGAACAGTTATCCAAAGAGAGAAAGTACAAGCCAGGCTTTGAAATCATCAAAAAGGCCGATGCCAAGCCTGCTTACCAATAAGTAAACAGCACATCTTCAGAAGACTATGTTCATTCATATTTGCGAAGGGCAAAGACTAGGATCTAAGAGTCCACATTCCAATCATGAGCATATCCACAGCTCTCATATCAGCTCACATATTCGTTAAGAATACTATTATATCGATGATATTAGTGTTTGGCGAATAATCCATCTTGTCTTAATGAGAAGAATAACACCTATCTCACATGTATATAAATCAAATTACACACATTTTAATTAGGCTCAAGCTGTAATGTTTTGATCGTTCTATTATGCAAAAATGAAGCTTGAATCGGCATGATAAAGCCAACTTAGCATGTTTGAACGGCCCTATTATGTTAGTCCTCTGGTGCAAGCGTAGAAAATCGAGCAAAGCTCAACTAAGCATCTAATGATTGGGAGATAATCATCCCAAATAAGTGGTTCTGGTGTGGTCTTTTTTATTTTCAAAGACGAAGCGAAGTTTAGCATATATGTAAATTCTTTGAATTTTACAGAAGGACGATTTTATCTATTACACTAAATATTTTCAAAGAAAAAATCAACAACTCGGATCCTGCTCAATACACATTCTAACTCATCTTTCCAGTTTGACGTAATTAGCACAAACCAATTCTGCTACTGCTTGACGGTTCCAAAGGTTCGCACCCTTTTGTGTTACAAACCATCTGAACATTAACTACGAGCGAAAATCAACACCAAAACCAATCACTAGAAACTGTAAAAATTGTTGATCAAAGTAGAATGTTTCAACTCCGATCCGTTGATCTTGATGTATGATTATTGAGTATATGTAATTTTACTCTTTATTATTCTTATTTATTCTTCCTTGCATAATTCTTCATTCTATCTCATAATTTTTCACAATTTCCAGAAAGTCGCAAAATATACAATTAACATTCCTAATCAATTCATAAATTGCTCAAGATTCACCCTCACTGCATGATTTCACAAGATTTCTTATCTTTATACGATGTTTGAACCAACCCCAAACTAAATGGCCTTCCATTCAATTCTAATTATTCATGGGGTTTTTGTTCTCCAATTCACTTCAAACTCCATGGTTCTGATTGGGCGGACGGGGTTTGAGTCACGTGGTCCTTTTTGGAATCAAAAAAATCATCTCTTGAAAAATAAGCTATTGCACCACATACTACAACAGCCAAGCCTATACCTGCTCAACACCTCCATAGGTTCCATTTCACATATACACAATGATTGGAAGCATAAGGGCCACCCAGAGAAACCGTCTCACCAACTCCTTGTTCAGTTCCACCTTTGCTATTTGCTTTGCCTTGGTGGGTGCTAACTCACTTCTTCCATGTCCTGTCGACAGCGTGCATGGAAACGACTCTGTGATAGAGGAGAGGATCAACAGACAACAGGAAGCCATGAAAAAGAGTGAAAAGTAGTCACGAAGGCAATTACAATGATCCCGGTGGGAATATCCAGCATTTTTCAGTTCTACAATCCATGCCTAAAGTCGGCAAAAACATTACCCAACGCTCCGACCATTTATTTGGGATAATATCACAAGGCTAGCATCAGCTTTTGGGTCTTTTATTCATCATATATACCTCTTGTATAGTTAATGCATTATATCCAATGAGAGCACTGGTGATGTACAATGTCGCGATGTCGTGGTGTTATTTCGATCGTGTCACGACATTTTCTGTTTACTGCGTACTCCACAATCTGTCAAGAAAAAGTCTAAGTATTGCGGAGCGGGTTTTCAAGAATAAATCTAGACATTATATTTTAGGATGAACCTCCTCAATGGAACTTCCACCGGGTCACTACTCGAATCAAGAGTAAATATCCTAGATAAGTCTTCCTTAGAGTACCTTAAAAGTCACGATATTCGAATAAATCTAATCAGCTTACTCTTCATCTTATTACGTAATATCTTCGTAATTATAATTAACACTTATAATTAGCTGGAGCTATAGTGACACCATTCGCCACTAGTACTTCACTTATATTTGCAAATACAATTAACGGTAATTCTGGGGCGTTAACGAATCTACGTAATAGATATTTTCGCACATAACAAGGCTATTGTCTAGCAATCTTGCTCTGACTTAAACAGTCTAAGCTCTGCTATCAACGTAAAACAGACAAATCACCGTCCTTACAACCTTCAAAACCCTTCTAGCCTCTCAAGTAACCCTTCACATCTCTCAAGTGACTGCCTCCGCCTTCTTATCTAGAAGTGAGTAGGGGCCCGCCAATTTCGAAACCTTCTCACCAAAAGCGGTTGTGTCTATATTTTTCCGCAGCCATTATTCTTTCTTTTCAGCTGCATTGCCTATTTGGTGCGGTAAATAAACACTTACATAACCGCTTTGGGCATCTCCCTTTCTATATAAATCAACTACACATTCTCGGGATTCAAGTCAAACGTCAAGGTCAGCCATGTTAAGTCACAACGTTCACCCTTCCGTGTCTTTAGACTACAACTTCCCCCAACCTGTCGCTGAACAGGCCCCTAATCCACAACTTACTACCGACGGGTTGTTGAGTAAAAACCTCAGAATCACAGATGACCCCGCGCCTAAACCAGTCCAAGTTTTGACAGCTCCCATCAGCAAAGAGTTTCCCCAGGGCTCCAGCGAGGTCAGAGAACCACTTCAGCAAATCCTTGATGAGAACCGTGCCATGGTCGATAGCTACAAGTTGGAGCTTCCATCAGCAGCGGCCGAGAAACAACTGCAAAAGTCCAAGACGGCAGCTGTACCCGTAAGCGCCACGATTGCCAGTCCTCGCAGACACTCCAACGACTCTCCAAATAAATCCAGAGGCACCAAAAGGGTCAGACAAAAGGACGAAGGCGATGAAGATTTCGCTGATATCACCGAACACAGCTATATTCAAGCAGAAACCTCCTCGATCTATAACACGCCAATCCCTAACAAGACGATCTATTTCTCGCCCTCGGGATCATCGAAAAAGCCTACTAACAACCTCTTGCAATCAACGCCGGTTTCGTTCTTGAAGGAGGCCCAATTGAACCACCAAAGGTCCAGTAAGAAACTTCTTACCAAGAAGAGCAGCATGTTGATGAATAAATTGAAGGCAGAGACAAAGAAAGACGTGGAAGCTGACGAATCTGATTATGATCACTTGGCATGCCATGCAGACAACATCATGAGAATGGCTGTCGACTCCACCATGTTGGGATCATCGTTTTCATCGTCTTTCTCCAATACTTTTGCCAACGATTCCGTGCTCGGAGCACAATCGAAGAAGAAATACCCCGATTTTTTCAATGACGAAAACGACTCCGATAGAAGTATTCTCGAAGGTTTGAAGACCAAATGGAGCTCTAGTCTTGCCATGCTGAAAGCCACCAAAACTACGATTGATGCTAATGACATTCAAGCGGCAGTGGCTGAATAATTCAAGGGAAACCTTGAATGAAGTACCAAACTCACTGATTAGCTGGAAGGTTGAAATCGGATTTCTAGCGATTCAATATTCAGACCGATCTGAAATATCTGTTTCCTAGGTTTCAATATTCAGTCTGATACAAAACTGGACTTAGAATCCAATACTCAGTGCTATTATTACTTAGATGTTTATTTTGCTGGCAAATAAACTTTTGCATGTGGTCGCTTTAATATCTAGAGAGATATTATCCCGCTTATATACCCAGAATCCCTAATATCAAAATCTTTATAATACTTTCTTGCCCAGTTTCCCACGGGCTCCTCGGTAAGAAACAGCCTGTGAAGGTTGGCCGAAATGTAGAGTTGATCAATATTATTCCTAATTTCTTCAGGTGACTGTTTGCACAACTCAAGAAGTGCAGCGGTACCATCATGACCGGCAATATCCTTTGCTGGAATGTTTCCAAGCAATTCTTTGACTTCAGGCGAGATAATTCCATCCTTTTCTTTTAAATAGTCACGAACAATTACGTGTAGACCATCATGGATATAACCCCTTAAGTTGGCAGAAAGGAAACAACAATAGCCATAATCGGTCATAGGAATAGCAGTCTCTTTCATGAAGCTCATAATTTGGCGTGAACAAAGTTTTGAGGCGGAGGAAACAGCTAGCGTACTCAAAATGATCTCGTACAGGTCCTGGTTTAGCCACTGATGCCAGAATTCGGCATTCTTAGCATGTAATTGAAGCAATACTTGTGTAGTTGCAGAGAAGTTCTGATGGAGGTTGATATGGTTCAACAAGCAATTAATGAATAGAGATATGGTCTCCTTTTCTTGAGAGTTTGAGGTAAGGAAGTCTATGTGGTCTTGTACAAATTCTCTCAATACTCTCATATTGGCTAACATGTTCCCAAAGCTCGAGGAGTGAATATTGGAATTTGAAACTTTCCGTGGCAATACCATTGTCTCCCATTGATTTTCTTCCGATTGGGTGACAGTCTCTGCTATGATACTTCTCTTTGTGAGCTCATTTTGGATATTTTCGTCGTAGGCATAATAATTCCAGAATTTTTGAGACATGGCGGAAGCAACGTCTTTATATGATAATTGTTCTTCTCCGTTTGTCTTGAACTTGATGATGAACCCGTTAAGTATCCCCAAAACTCTCTTGATGCTTTGATCCTTTGTGGTTTTCAAAGTTGTATCGGACATCACGTTCTCATTATCCTGATGATAACAGTAAGATTCGATGATTTTAATGCACAATTCTTTGGTCAAGCCCTTTTCTCCTCGGGCCGATCTATGAAGGTAATGTGTCTCAATCAAGGCCAATGTCAGATTAACATCACCATTCAAAGAGAGAGTGTGGAGTATTTGGTAAATGAGCCTTTCATTGAGTGTTTTGAAGATCTTATTTCTGGAGCTGAAGTCTTCAATTATAGACTGTTCTGTGGTCAAGGTGGCATCTTCGAAGCCCTTCATGATGAAATTATCATAGATGGTCTTTACCAATTGGTAGTGATTTTGCTTCAATCCAACATCTAAAACCTTGAGCCATATTGGGCCAGTAAGTATATGTCCAGCATTTTCTTCAATGATCACTTGCAACACCACATCAAGACTGTGACAGTCCTCGACTAGACACAATTCGTCCATGTATCTTTCTATAGGTAATCCGGATAGTAACTGTAATTTGGATAACGGAAAAGACTCTATGACTTCATGGAAGTATTCGATGGCACTTTCGAGTTGTTGGGAGCCAAGCAAGATATTTAGGTGTGCTCGATGATAGAAAACTTCTATTTGCTTGGTATGGTCTGGAATTTGACTTATATAAGTTTCCCAGAGCATGTTGAGGTGTAGGATTTGAGTATAGTCCGTGGCTTTTTCGAAGGATGAGAGTAAAAATACCGCCAATTTCGACTTTTCAGATTCCAGTAACGGCATTATAAGCCGTGGACTGTGCTTGTAAGCATTGAAAGCATCGTAAAACACCGTAATTGCCATTTTGGAGCTTTGCGTGGAGGAAGACGATGCGATGATCTCCATGAGATTGAGATAGGTACGGTTGGAAACAGTCAACTTATACTGTTTGATCTGGGCATAGAAGTCCCATGCTTGCTCTAGTCCCACGCGTGCCAATTGTGTGATCTGGTGATGTCGTATTTCCGGGGTCTTGTAGGCTTTGATGAAGGTTTCTCTAGGACCATCTGGTCTACCTTTCTTTGTATGAGGGTTATTCTTTGTAGGTGAATCAGTGGCTAGCGATGATACGCCTCTTTGGCTTATGGCACGAGCCACCGCTATGGAGGTCTTGAGCCTCGGGCTTTGTTGAAGCGTCCTTGTGGCTGCTTTCACAGATAGTCTAAGCATCAATGTCTAATGATTCGCATCAATTAGTAGATAGCTTCGCACCAATTTAGTATACTACGACAGTGCGCTACAAGAACACCATAAGTAATACCATAATATTTAGTTACTGAACTTCCTGACATCTTCAAGATAACAAAGCTGGTTCCACCCTCTTCCATACACATACACCAAGATAATTCACATTTTTAGTAATTTTCAACTTCAATAATCATCCCATAGAAGTCATATTTGGTGCTCTTCGGTCTTCACTATTTCGCGAGCCGCATTCCATCTTTCATCTACCACCGTGATGATGCTCAAGAGATATCTCGCCACATCGGCCGAGAACATCGCCAAGCAGCAGTTCAACGTGTTCGATCGGTCCACCAAGGTCTTGCAAAGATCCAGAACCCCCAAGCTCAACCCCGAACTCTCCAGAAAGAAGGAATATTTAAGAGATGAAGTGGCGCTCAAGACTATAGAAAGATTAGCATTTATAACCCGTGATTTCACCAGAGTACTAGATTTCGGCTCTCATTCGGGTAATTTCCTCAAGAACTTGTGTGTCGACACCCCAGTGCCTCCAGGAGGGGACTATGCCGAGGTGGAGATGACCAAACAGCTCAACAACGACAAGGGATTGATCAGAAACAAGATCAAGGAGCTTGTGATGGTCGATTCTTCTGCAGATATACTCAACAGGGACCTTAATGAATCATTTTTGTCCAACTTCCCTGGTAAAGTCATCAGAAACGTGGCGGACGAAGAGACATTTGAGCATGAGTGTCTTCAAGAATCCAACCAATTTGACGCCGTCATCTCCAATTTGTCGATGCACTGGATCAACGACCTCCCCTCTGCTTTGCTGAACATCAACCGGGTGCTCAAGCCTGATGGTCTTTTCATGGGTACTCTTTTCGGAGGAGATACCTTATACGAGTTGCGTACTTCTTTGCAGCTTGCGGAATTGGAAAGAAGCGGCGGTATGTCTCCCCGGGTCTCTCCCTTGGTCCACTTGAACGATGTGGGAAATTTGCTCAACCGTGCTGGCTTCAACATGTTGACGATAGATGCTGAAGATATTGTGGTCGGTGGCTTCCCCGATATCGCCGCTCTCTGCGAAGACTTACAAGCAATGGGTGAACAGAACTCGATTTTGTCCCGGGCAGGCTACTTGCCAAGAGACGTCTTGTTGGCCGCAAACGAGATCTACAAGAGTTTACACGGAGAAAAAGACGATAATGGTGTTGTGACCTTGCCAGCCACATTCAATGTTATCTTCATGATTGGATGGAAGAAGAGTGATAACCAGCCCAAACCATTGGCCAGAGGTACCGGACAAATCAACTTGAAGGATGTTTTGTGAATAGCCTAATGTAAATAGATAGAGAGTAGATCAAAGAATCTATTAGATATAAAAGTGTTATATAAAACAAAATTTATCGGAAATGAAAGTAGATATATTTTTAAAATATATTGGATATAAAATCAGTGAGTGCTTTTTTAGAGTGAAACAAATAAGTCTTTTTTGACAGTAACATATTATTATTGTAACAGGATGAACATGTTGTTTATCAGGAAGGTTATGATCACAAATGGAAGAAGCGACGAAGTCTGTATCTGAAAGACTGGCGTTGTCTTAAGTACCTTTGTTCGTTTTCAGCCAAAATTGCCTTCACGTTATCCTCACCAAACTGCTGCACCAAAAGTCGTTTATACTGAATCATTAAGGAAGATTGACGTTTAAATACTTTGACCCTGATATTTGTGGCATCTTGTTTGAGGGGGTTGGTTGACATTAATGATATGATTAGTTCTCTACATTTCGTAATAAATATATTTAATCATTAGCAGATTAAATTCTGACTATGGAAGATGTGCTATGCTGGTCAAGAATCACAAACAGGATTCAATGAGACGTTCTACTACCAAACAATAACTTAAATTACAGGAGCCTTGACCAGCAGCGGTTTCTATAGAATACCTACAGGGTGGCTATATTCAAGTTTCCATTAAATGAAGTTCCCTCTTTAATAACTCTGATAAATTGACGCAGCAACCATTTTGCGGCAATTACCGAAAATCACTCAAATGACAAGAAGCATGAAGTAGCTGACAACAAGCTTACTCCTGGCACTTCCGACCGTTCTCACCCATCTTTATACCCCAAACTTCTAAAACTCCCATTATCTCTTATTTCTCACTTTAGTCCACTTTCATTCACCTCGATAAGCTTCCCCAGATTTTCATGCTCCCGAGCCTCGCACTTTTGCCACCACCGTTGGACCCCGCCCCCACTACTGTAAGCGAAAAGACCAAACAAGAACGGACCAGTCCGTCTCTCTTCAATATCTTCAACCTACGAATCTATTCCATATTTTTTTGCCTCCCTCTCTTTCCCTGCTTCATTTTTCGGATCCACAGCCTTCATCGGGACGTTATCGGACTCCGCACTCATCATCTGATATTCCCTAACTGCCTCGGTTCCCCCACACTAGGATCTGGAATTACACGCCCGGTGAGTGTGATCTTTCCCATATATAACCGGAGCCGAACCACCGGATTACTCCAGTTAACTCCATCGACAACATGGCTCGCACAAGAAAGAAGTCCCAGCAGCTCGTGTTGCCAACCTACAAGTTGGACTCCAACTTGGTCTTGCTTCCGGGCATCATCTACAACGTCACCTTCTCCAGATTCAAGGCTGCAGCCTTGATGTACCGCTTCAAGGAACAGGTCTCGTCGATGTCTGTAATCAAGAACCTACTTGCGGAGTACGATTTCGATAACGAAGAGACTCGCTCCGAAGAAGAGGATACCGAACGTCTCTCCAACCCCACGGTAATCTCCGCACAAGCAGTATCGGGGATTGAACAGTTCTTCCAATCCGAAGCCACTTTCAAGGCAGGCTCTGCACTTTCTGGCAAGAATGAAGAAGTGTTCACTTCTCCACAGTCCAGCTTCGACTGGTTGACTTTGGCCATCAAGCCCAATATGACCAAAATCAAGGACCCTAGCAACCCAGCCGTTGACCCCAAGACGGCGAGCAATATCGCCACTGTGGTGAGAGTGGTGGGTATCACAGACGACGTCACCAACATCAGGTTGACACTTCAAGGTGTGACTCGTGCCGTGATTCTCAAGGGAGTGAGGCCAAATGAGTCATTGCTCGACATCGATTGGACCGCCGAAGTGGACGATTTGAAATCGCAGTTCAAAAGCTTGCGTAAAAATAGCTTTGAGTTGTTCAAAGCCATCGATGACTTCATTGTTGACTACCGTCAAGCACTAAGCTCCAACAGTGCCACCAGCGGAAATAATAAGAAAATTGGTCCGAAATTGGGTAAGAAGGAGTCTGGAGATTTACTCACATTGAATCCACTCGCGAATGCGCTTTATTTGCAATTAGTGGGTTCTAAAGACTTCACCAAAGCATTTGTGAGTCTTCAAAAACTCTACGGACAATTCTCAACCGATGACTCCAAGGTTAAAATTGATAGCAAGTCGTACCTTCGCTTGATCGATTTGACCTGTGGGATCTTACCATTCCCCAATCACGAAAAGTTGAACCTTCTTAACAAAATCACAGTTTTGGAGAGAACGGAGCAAATGAATGTCATGAACAATCAATTAATCACAATCTTGCAAAATTTGAAACAAAACAACTCATTTATCAACCACTGGTTCTACAATGAAGCCAGTAATATTCAAAAGGCAAATGTGGTAGCAAACCAGTTGAAATCGATACGTTTGGTTTTGGAGGGTATGACCAACAAATCAAGCTCCAAACCTGTTCCCCGGATCAAACCAGCTGGTGCTGCATCTAACAAGCAAGTAGTACGTCGTGGAGATGACGACGACGAGCAAGAAGATGACGAGGACGATGATGATGAACTCAGAGCAATCACAAACTTTATCAAGAGTAAATTGCCAACCATTAGTTCATTGACCCCTGACTCGAAAAGACTCATTACTAAGGATTACAAGCGTATCAAGGCATCTTCGCAACCAGGAGGTGGAGGAAATTCAGATTTCCATGTCATTAGAAATTACCTAGAAATTGTGATGGATATCCCATGGGACAAATACGTCACTAAGTTCAAGACAAACAAAGAAATTGATTTGAAGCTTGCAAAGCAACAATTAGATGAAGATCATTATGGTCTCGAACATGTCAAGAGAAGACTTATCCAATATTTGGTTGTTTTGAAGTTACTTGGAATCAATGCTGAGAAAGAATTAAGCAACTCGCAAAACACCAGCAGCAATCCAAAAATCAAAGAGATTGAAGAGAACGATGATAAAGAGAAGAACGCGGCCGGCTCCTCAATTGTGATAGCTAATAACGATGAGACGTTCCTTTCTCATAAGCAAGCAAGAAGCACCATAAAGACTTCTATTAGTGAGAGCAGATTTGAGAGTCAAGCCAGTGAGTCAATTGAGGTCTCGAAGAACAATAAATCACCAATCATAATGTTGACTGGACCTCCCGGAACAGGAAAAACCTCTTTGGCCAAATCTATTGCCAAGTCACTTGGCAGAAACTTCCAAAGAATCTCATTGGGAGGTATCAAGGACGAGAGTGAAATCAGAGGTCACAGAAGAACATATATAGGCGCCATGCCAGGTTTGATTATCCAAGCTTTGAGAAAAGCAAGATCAATGAATCCAGTGATTCTTTTAGATGAAATTGACAAAGTCATTGGTGGTAATTCGGGTGTGAACAAATTCAACGGTGATCCCTCCGCAGCTTTGTTGGAAGTGTTGGACCCTGAACAAAACAACACTTTCATTGATCACTATCTTGGCTTCCCAGTTGACTTATCCCAAGTCATTTTCATCTGTACTTCTAACGAACCTCACTTGATGAGTAGACCTTTATTGGACAGACTTGAACTCATTGAAGTTGGTGCTTATGATTACAACGAGAAGCTTATCATCGCAAAGAAATACCTTTTGCCAAGACAAATCAAGAGAAATGGGTTCCCTGACCTACCAAATATTGACGATAACGTCAATATCGGCCAAGCCACAATCAAGAAGGTCATTGTTGATTACACCCGGGAATCAGGAGTGAGAAACTTGGAAAGACGTTTAGCCACAATTTGTCGGTTCAAAGCGGTGGAATACTGTGAATGCTTAGGTACTGACACAGTTTACGATCCTACTGTTGAGATCAGTGATTTACCAAAGTATTTGGGTATTCCTTACAGCTCAAATGATGTTACTGCTAATGATGTCACTATTACTTCTAACTCGAGAGTTGGAATCGTGAATGGTCTTTCTTATAATTCTGACGGCTCGGGATCGGTGTTAGTCTTTGAAAGCATTGGATTCGACAAGAGAATTGGCAACCCAACTAGCAACAACTCCGGATGCTCTTTGCAAATGACAGGAAGATTGGGCGAAGTTCTTATGGAAAGTGCCAAGATCGGATTGACCTTCATCAAGCTGTTGATCTACAAAAACGTGTTGAATACCAAAGACAAGGATGAGAAGTACTTGATTGATAAGTACAACAATTTGGATATCAATCTCCATGTTCCACTGGGATCTATCTCCAAAGATGGTCCTTCTGCTGGTATCACAATGGCATTGCTGTTCTTGTCTCTTATTTTGGACAAGCCAGTGCCTGCGGATATTGCAATGACAGGTGAAATCACTTTGAGAGGACTTGTCTTGCCTATTGGTGGTGTGAAAGAAAAGATGATGGGAGCCCACTTAAGTGGACAGGTCAAGAGAATGATTGTTCCCAGAGAGAATAGAAAGGATTTGATCGAAGAATATGGTAGAAGATTGGAAGAAGAAGGAAATGCAGACTCGGGCATGATGAATGAATTATTGAAAGATAACGAAACAAAGGTGTTCAAAATGACCCAAGTGGAAGATTATTTCCAGAGGAAGTATGGAATTCAATTATTCTATGCCCGGGAGTTTTACGACGTGATGAAAGTGGTCTGGGGTGATGATGGATTGTTGGTGAACTTAGAATACCAGAGAATGGTTGAGTATCATTTATGATAGGATTCAGACAGGTCTAGAACATACTCTGGAAGTATATATTTTGGAACAATACAAGAGATTTCATATAGTACATTTATTAGTAGGGTCGTATTCCTTTTGAATGATACTTGTCAGCATGATATATTAGCACTACTAACAAGTAGTATATCGTTCTTCTCAAAAAGTTCTACAATAGATCGATTAATATGATTTATTTATGCTATTATACACGTCTCTTCTTACCAAAGGCTTCGGTGTTACCTTCACTTGATCCCAAAGATCTCTTCTTACCTTCCTTGGCGAAGTAGTCCTTTTTACGTTCTTTCTCCTTGTCTTTTCTGAGTTCCTCCTTCTTGGCTAAAGTCTTCAATCTCTCCTTGAATTTACCTTCCTTCTTGGCCTTCTTCTTCGATTCCTTTTCGTTTCTGACGGTGGCAATCTTTTGCAATAAGTTCTTGGCCTTCTTTTCTTCTTCAGTCGACACAACTGCTCTCTTTGTCAAGTAAGTTTGCTTCTTTTGAGGCTTCATCTCGTGGATTTGAGACTTGAATGGTAAGGCGGCCTTGATGGTTCTTGGAACCTTCAAAGCGTTGAATCTTCTTTCAACCCTTTCGATCTTCTTGTAAGCACTATCTTCATTCAAAGGAGTGGCGATGTTCTGTTCAGCTCTGACTTGACCGGTCAATCTCATACCTCTCCATTCAGTGTGTTGGCTCAACAAGGAGGAAGTGACTGGATTGTAGAACTTCTTGACCTTGACAGGGTACCAAGTCTTCAAGAAGATGGTATCACTCATCAAGATCTTGTCTTCAAAAGTGGCTCTGAAGTGTCCTTCTGGTTTCGATAAAGCACGCTTGATTTCACCTCTGATACCAGAAACAGTTCTGATAGAAGCACCTTCGAATTTGGCCACTTCCAACGAGTTGGTGAACATGTCCTTAACAAAAGCAGTGTTACGGAACACCTTGGTAGGGAAACCAACCAACTTCAATTTCTTGACAATTTCGACCGAAGAGTTCAAATCTTCAACAATACCAGTTGCAGCGACTCTGAAAGAACCAGTGGTTGATTGGTTATCGATGATGTTAAAACCCACGAAAGTAGTGTTTGGAGCCACCAAGGGACCGTAAAAGGAAGCAAAACAGTAGGCGTGCTCTGGAGTATACTTCAACATTCTATTTCTGGTTCTAGAATCGGAAGTAGTATAGATGGGCAAAGTCTGGAATCTTCTCCAACCCAAACTGAGAATCAAGGGGTCTGAAGACTTGAGGATCTTCTTGTGCCAACGATGTCTTCTGATTCTGACGTTCATGATTCCAAATCTGGACTCGGTGGCTAAGAGACCACCCAACACAAGTGGATACTCAGGCTGTAAGTTGTTGATGAATTCACAAGGAATATTGTTGAAGACAATCTTGACGTAAGAACCTGCCTTGTAACCTTCGATTTTGATTCTGGTGGCTTGGTCCATCTGCTCGTATTCAGCCTTGTTGATCTCCAATTGCTTGGCCATCTTGTTCTTCTGGAACTCGTACCAGGTATCGGCTTCAGTGTCACCTTCTGGATCATTAGCACCAAATTCACGGTCTTCCTCTTCTTCGAATTGAAGTTGCAACTTGGCCTTCTTGGCAGCATTGAGTTTTCTCTTTTCTTCGACTGTCATATTTTCGTCTTCTTCGTCTTCTGATTCCTCTGGTTTCTCATTAAGCTCGTCGTTTTCTTCTTCAGCATCGAAGTCAGCAAAATCGTCTTCTCCTTCTTCATCATCATCTTCCTTCTGGGATTTTCCATTACTATTAGATTCATCTTCCAAGTCCTCGAAGTCACCGTACACTTCTTCGTCGTCATCATCGCCATTGGCTTCACCAGATTCACCATCTTTCTCGTCACCGTCACCCACCTTTGGAGCAACAAGGAATCTTGACTTCAAGAACTGGTAGCCATTTTCATACTCTTCGTCTTCATTAGCAGCTTCAGCATTAAATTTGGTCTTAAGCTCATCCAAAGGAGGATATGTTGGGGTGAATGTGTCCAAGTCTGCACTGGAATCTTGGCTGGACTTCTTCTTGAAGAATTGGTCATCATCATCCTCAATGTCTTCCTCCTCTTCATCTTCGTCTTCGCGTTGTTCGGCCTTCCATCTTCTGATGACTTCGGATGGCTCGATATTGTCCAAGTAAAGCAACTTGTTGATATTCCATTTTCTTTGCACTTGGGCCGTCAATTTTCTGGCGGTGCTTCTGTAAACACTTTCTTCTTCATCTGAAGATAATGAAGAGTCTTCCACGAACTCCAATTCGTCTTCTCTATATTTGTTTCCCTTGTCGAAATCAATTTCGACCAATTTTGGTTCATCTCTGAGGTCTTCGTCATCTTCATCATCCGACAATTCGTTATCGAACTCATCATCTTCTTGAACGGATTTACCATAAAGTCTTGGTTTTCTCATGGAAGTTCTACCGACATTTCCATTGGCTTCTTCTTCCTCTTCGTCCTCGGATTCTGATAACAAGCCAGTTTCTTCTTGTTCCTCTTCAGAGTCAACTTGATTCAATGCTTTCGAAGAGGAGAACAATTGCAAACCAGGGCCTTCTTCGAATCTCTCGCTCATAGTCTTTTGAACTTCTTGCAAGTCGGTGACCAATCTTTCGCCCTCACCTTCGTTTTCTTCGCCAGGTGCAAACGATTCTTTGGCTCCAACGTCGATATAGACCGCATCTTTGTCGACTAAGACACCACCAACATCGGACATTGGAGCGTAGATGATTTTCTGACGGTCCTCCAATCTCTTTCTTCTTCTGGTGGTCTTGGCCACTGTTCCTTCCTTTTCGGCTTGTTCCTTGGCTTTCTCTCTTTCGAGCTCGTCCAATTTCTGTTCGAAATATGGAGTAGGACATGGATCAGGTAATTTTTCAACAGAGTGTACGTGGTAGTCTCCAACACCACTGATGTGAATATGAGCGTCTTGTGATGGCAATGGGGTTCCGTGCAAGTAACCGTAGATGGCAACTTTTCTGTCACACTTAGGATTGTCTGCGATGTCTTGAGGATGGGTCAAATCGGTGATTCTATCAGCCAAAAGGTATGGGTGCTCGTTTCTCCATTTCAAGGGTCTGAACTTCATCACTGAGATAAATCTACTCAAGTTCAAGATTTCTCTGTCTGGATATCTACCGTTCATCACACCGGATAAGTAGAATAATTTGGCTCCCTGGTACACTTCAGTCCAGAAACGATGCTTCAATCTCTTCTTCGAGGTTCTTAAGGTACTTTGCGACTTGAACAAGTCCAAATGGGTGGCAACACCTAAAACACGAGGCATACCATGATGCTGGGCGATGTTCAAGAACTCCATGGTCTCCATTTCAAGACCATAGTTACCATCGATCATCATTAAAACGAGGTCAGCGATCTTGGCGGCGTCGATCATCGAGTTCAAGTCGTTTCCGACCTCAATGAAGGTCAATCTTCTTCTTTTACCACTGACAATGGTGATGGGACCTTTGATTTCTGTTAAACTAGTCTTGGCCAATCTCTTGATCAAGGACTTGATCAAGGTGGTTTTACCGGTACCTGGAGGACCAACCACGGCGACAATTACTGGAGGAGGATCGTCGTCGGGCGTTCTATCCACCATCGGCACATGGAGCTTCTTTTCATTGACATCTTGCGATCTTCTTGCTTGCCTTTCCAACTTTCTGGGGGCATTCACGGCGTAGGCCTTAACGTTCTGACCATTTTGATGCAACTTCTTTTTGGCAGTGGTCCTGCTCGACCCCCCACGGTGGGCCTTGTTGCTTTGCTGGGTGTCCATGTTGCAGAGCCACTGATAGTGAGGTGGAGTTGAATTTTTTACGCAGCATCGGATCTCATCTCGTTGTGGAAAATGCGGCACGTGACCTCATCACCATATTTCGCGATTTCAATCGGCTGCTAAAACTATTTGTTTCTGTGCGCACTGAAATATATCGAGTCGAACTGGCTGCAACATGCTACTCCAGCGCCTTTTGTATCTGGTTTTGTTACTCCCACTGGCTCTGGCAACTTGGTACTACAAAGAGGCTAAAATTTGTGATCCGGGACAGAACAACATGCTACCCTTTTCTGGCTTCAAAATCAATAAAGTCTACCATATTGATCTTCACAATCTGAACAGCTCTCCGATGGTATCATTGAACCATTGCACAAGAGGGCAACATAACTTTGAGCAAATTTACCATATGAGGGATTCGCTGGTCTTTGAGACTAACCAGCCGTTCTGTGTACTCTACGAATCTGTTGAAAGCGCAAGTATAGTGCAGAGACTCTCCAACTTCACTGTCGCAGTGCAAAATCCTAATAACTGGAAAGGGTATTTTGGTGAAAAATTCGAAAGCTTGGTGGGAAGGGCCTTAAAGGGAACTCGACTAGAGTTATCGCTGAAACCCAATAGTGGAAACTCTCAGGATCTTACGAGTTCAAACAATATTCTCGAACCAGCGATCGAAACTCGATTGGTATGCTACAAAATTGCTCGCAGACGTAAGTACGCCCAAATGAGCCATTCGTACTATATTCCAGGCACATTTGTTGGGGCCCTTTTTGAATGCTCCATACCTCCTCCTATCAAACAGTCGATTCTCGAAGATTTGAGCTCTAACAAAAATGGACACATTCTGAACTTAATTTGCGACAAGAAATCCTCAGTGCCTCTTCTGCCTTTGGTTGCTGAAGATATGACGACACAATGGGTGTCTTTTGAGCTCAAAAAGCTTCGTCTCAAACAGTCCGTTCCGTATTTGGCAACTCCTTCCCGTTTGGATCCTCGGTTCACCGCCTCGGATAGCTCTTGGGCAAACGAAATCGATGTTAACGAGAACTATATATATAGTCAGCAGGAAATTGATTTTGCATCCAAATCAATTCAAGCCACGGCCGATTTGATAGGCAGTATTGTTTCAAGCTTCAATTTGCAGCTCGTCCAGAAGATTGTACAGAGCAACCTCTTTAAAAAGTTCAGAGCCAGTGTTGATCTCAGCAAGTTCTCAAAAGAACATCTCTTTACTATTTTGTTAGCGCAGTCAGATCGAGGCCTGGCCGCTTTGCAACAACTCCAAAATCTATGGACAGGCTAGAGGAATAGACTTTCGGAAATTCAATCAAACGATCATGAATCAGAGAAGTCGACTCGGCAAGAAACTTTGAAGGAACTCAACCGAACGATCATCGGTCAAATGAGCAGATTCTTCGGGAAGGAACTGCGGAAGCTTTCGCCCTTTTAGATCTACAATTGGTAAGTATTATATACTTTTCTTCTAAAATGTGATATAAACTGGCGACAATTAGAAATGAAGGTTTAAAGCAAATCCCAAATTGTGTGACGTAGAGAGGAGAGCAGTGATGCTGACAGTGACGAAGTCATGCTGTTCGAAAAGAGTACTCATTATTGATTAGGCTGGATGGTTCAGATGAATCCTTTGGCGTGCTGAGGTCCGTTGTCCATAGACATATTGGAGTAGGACTGGTTTCTGTTGTGGGCATTTGAGGCATTGGCATCATTTCCAGAGGCATTCCGATTCTCGTTGTAAACCTCCCAATTTGAGTTAATAGGAGTACTTGAATCATGCTTGTGACTATGGGTAGGCGAAGGCATCGAGCTCTCGTCCGGTATGGTGTTGCTTAATCTGGTGATGCTCTTATGCTTTGGAGTCTCAGGAAGTTCCTCTTTACCCCTGCTGGACTTCATGGATAAACCACGAGTCAAGTTCTTGAGTTTAGTACCCAAGGATGCGCCTGTACTTTTCTGTGAAGTTTGATGATTGAGTCCGTAGTCGGAGTCGTCCACTTCCTTATCCAAACTCGAACTTTCATTAAACTTTTTGTCTTGCTGCAAAGAAGGAGTCAACATATCAGTATCAGTCCGATCCAAGCCTGGAGAATTCAATTTGTACATTTCGTGTTCCCAGTTGTTGGAGTGGTCTTGAGCTGCGATACCTAAAGCAGCCAACTCTTGGTTGCCGTGGTCACCCTTTTCATCAGAGTATGGGGCACCATTGGCACCAAAACCTTGTCTTTGTTTGGCTGAGTTCATTTGTTGGAAAGAGAATCTGTCATCCTTGGCAGGTGCAAATCTAGCATCTGGGTTCTTGGAGATAAGACTCATGACGACGAAAACGATAATCAAGATCAACAAGATCAAGGAGAAGGCGGCGTTCAAGATAAAGAACACCCAACCCATGATAGATGCCACGGCCGCTGGTTGACCGAATAAGTCGGAGAAGAAGAGGAAAAGGAAGGAGTTGATGGTGGTAACAACCGAAATCAAGTAACTCAAAACGTTGGTTGGCTTGTTCAAGTAAGGTGCTTGCCAGATCAAGAAAATGGTGTAGGCCAAGTCGAGAAGGAACAAGACAACAACCGAGGTCTTACCGGAGGCTTGACACAAGGCAATGAAGATAGCCTTGAGAAGGTTGTAACCGATGAGAACAATACCGAACCAGTATTTTTGAGCATGGAACATGGTGTAACAGAAACCGTACTTGTCCAAGATTCTTGGGTCACCGTACAACAAAGCTGCAGGGTTATTGTATTGAGCAATGGATTGTCTTCCGAATTGAAGGGTCTTGTAGTAGGACCATCCGAGAACTCCCAAAGCAAGAAGAATGAAAAGGACAGCAAGTACAATAACGGCTGGAGAATCACGTTGGGTGAATTCCCAAAGAGAAAAGATCATAAGTTGGGTGAAACCAATGTAAACGTATCTGAGAATACTTCCCTTCAAAATGGTACGGAAAGAGGTTCTGAAAGTGTAGAACTTGTTAGGGTTGATCTTCTTGAATCTAACAAGCAAATCCACCACCGACTTGAGAATAACCAAGACGGCCACCAAAACGTATCCCACAATGAAGAAAAAGGTGAACCCAGTACAAACGATCGAAGTAGGCTCAATAAAAGCGTTGAAACCCACTCTTTGGATACCTCTCATCACAATCAAGTTGATATTGGATTTCAAGGTCACTCCGCTGGCTCTCTTGTGTAAATCGGACAAGTAGTTATAAGCTCTTTGCACCAAGATTTGTCTGGTAGTACCCTTGAAGAAAAGTGAAGGGGTACCACCAGTCAGCTGGACGTACCATCTGAAGATATCTTGCATGAAGCCAACTCTGATCAAACCCATCGACCAGGCCAAGTTTTCGGCCCAAGAAGAGGCGATAGGTGGAACTCTTTCAACGTGTTGCATACAAACCACAACCACACTTTGGAAGTACAAGAAAAGCGAGACGGAGTTGGCGGAGATGTGTGAAGCGGCGTTGGAGTTACCAAAGGTAGACATGACGGCTGCAATCAAAAGACCGAGACCGGCAATCACCGCGGTGGCCCACTTGGCTCCGACTTGGTTGATGGTCTTACCGTTGGAGAAGGATGATTGAAGACACGAGAGAGTGTCTCCACTCAGGGCATCACGGACAAACACCTTTACGACGGCATCGATATCGGGGACGAGGTAGGCAATATTGGGGATCTCCTTGACATAAGTATCGGAGATGTATTCGATGGACTCGACTTGCATCGAGCCCGGGAAGATCGGACAAAACTGTTTCCAGCCAAGCGAACACAAGTCCACCGACTTTTGGATGATCATGAAACCGTAGGCGTAGACCTCGACATCGGCAATCACCTTGACACTCAAACTGGTGGATAAATCAAGCGAGTATTGCAAAGAACGATCATCGGGGTTGAAAGTGACGTTGAAGTAGGTAGGAGTAATCTGGGACTTTTCCATACAGGTGACCAAGGAGGTGGCTGTAAGCGATCTTTTTGCATGGACGAAAAGCGGAAGGAACAGGGTCAAAAAGACCGATAACACGGATACCTTCATCGTAAGCGAGTGTGAGTACTCTGGGTGCTAACAAGAGGAATATGGAATGGTTCGGCGCCACCGGTACGTTTGTTGAACGTTTTTAGGGGTAGACCGAGGGAGGTTATCACAGGTAAAAGTCCAAGCAAGGACGGTTGAGCTCGTTTTAAGAAAAGTGGGTATTGAGCAACGATGATCTAGTACCAAGACTTTGATGCGTGGGAGCCGCTGCTAGGTTAACTGTTAAGGGGGCTGAGAAATTTGCAGGTTAGCAGATTGAAAAAATCGAGCTGCGATTTTCAGTGGGCACCGGCGCAGTGCAAAATAGTGAACTGCGATTTGGAGATTGCCGGATTTACAGGTTAAAAATCTACTAGACACAACAAATGATAAAAATAGTCTCGTCGCGCGCAAAAGAAACACCGGAGACCGCGTTGCACCTATTCTATTGCCACATCGCGCTCACCCGCACGGGGTTCATGTCTTGGCCGGCGAAGACAATAGGGAGAGGTTGTTGATGGAAATATCTATGGAATGGGCTGAGTGTAGCGAGAGTGGCTGAGGAGGGCTAAATAGTAGTGGCTGAGGAGGTCTTCCGCAGGTACGCCCAGGGATTCCCTGGGCACACGACCGGAGATGGGCCCACAGCACCACTTGACTACCACAGTCCACGTGAGGATCAGCGCTAATCTTTAGCCGCAGCGAAATCCACTAGTGTCATGTCGCGGCGCGGTCGGCTGAGTTTTCGGGGACGGAGGATGGTTGGTCACGTGCGTATTTTCCAAGATCCGGTCGCGTAAAAACTTTTAACCCTCTGCTTTGTGACACCCTCGCTCTTCGCTCTTGTGGAAGACTTGGTTCCCCAACTCGTACCGCTATCTCCACTGGTATGGCGTGTCACGTGCCGCGGACCGAGGCATCGGAGCGGTCCACTGGGTGCGATGCCGCTCCTTTCCTCCGCTTACACCCCACAGAATTGACATTCCAACACCCGAACCAATAGCTCCTATTTCGTTCCACCTCGTAATGCCCGCCAGGCGGGCGCGTATCGCCCACTTTCTTGCCCTTTCTTCACCTCTCTCGACTTTCTTCTTCTTGCCCTGCTTCCTCGTCCCCGAACTGCCCCACCCGCCTTGACCCTCGCCTCGCTCCCGTGACACTTTTGCTGCCCCAGGAAAAAGACAATACTAATTTAAAATACGATCTATTCTTCTCGTGATTTTCGATTTCTACGATATCTCCAGACATATTTGTGTTACTAAACCCTGTCAAACGATCGTGACATCGACATTACACCCTCCATCCTCCACCATGTCCTTCTCCAAGGATATCTCCGATATACCGTTGAAGCCTCCCGTGGAAACCTTCGTTGACGATCCAACCAGTATCGATGAGTGTAGCATCCACGATCTCACCTTTGACCTCACCCACGGCATCAAAAACATCAACAAGCTCCACACCTTCCACGCGATCCTCTTGTTGTCCCAAACGCTCCAGGATATCATCAAGCTCCAGCAACACCCAGACTTGTTCCAGCAGTTCAGAGCAGCCCAGTTGGCAAAATACGGCATCGATCTTGCGGAAGCCAGGACGCCCGATCTCGACCAGCAGACTCGCTATGGCGGCTCCCACTCCTCAACTCCCCCAAGCTCCCCTCCATCAAAATTGAGCAAGTTGAACGAACCTACTACATTCTGTCTCCCATCCAGCGTACCCGATGAGTACACCGAAGCAACCCCAGAATCACAAGACGGAGAGTCTGATGAGAGTCCGCCATACATCTCAACCGAGCATTTAATTAAAACCACATCTTTAGAGAAAGTAGAGGATCCGATCGATTCACCAAGACCCGAGCGGTTCAAAGAGGAATTCATCTCGTGCCAGAAAAACAAGCGCATGGTACAGGATTCTCACCTCCTCAAATCGTTCAACCTTTTGAAACTTCCCCCATTACTGATTATAGACTTTTTACTCCGGATCAAAACCTACTCCTCCTCCATTTCGGTTTCTTCATACGTGCACTCGGCATTATTGATGTTTCGATTGTGTATTCTTCTTAATGTGGTGCCGTTGACCGAAATGAATGCCTACCGTTTCATTTTAGCATCAGTTCGGTGCTCCACCAAAAATCTCGAGGATGTTTATCAAAAACAAAAATCGTTCGCCACAGTGGGTGGCGTTTCCACAAAAGACTTATTTAAAATAGAAGTGGGCTTTCTCTACTTGTGCAATTTCAAGTTGATCATCGGTGAAAGCTTATTGAATCAGTTTTTAAAATCACAGTTTCTTGATTTGAGAAATTTCTGCATAGAACACTTTGAGGACGATAGTTCTGTAAAGGATCAGATATAGACGATACGAATGAACGAACCCAACTCTTATTGGAGTGATTTCACGCGAAGAAAATCAATTGTAAAATTAGGAAAATACTGTGAAATGCGATTTTACTATAGATATTGCAAAAGTCTTATCGGATTTTAGTATAAAAAACTAATGTGTCAATCTCCAATAAATGTGATTGATAAAAAGTGAAAAAGAATGCGATTTCTGTGGATCGAACACAGGACCTTCAGATTAACTGTGACTGAATCTCTTCAGTCTGACGCTCTCCCAACTGAGCTAAAACCGCACAAGAACCCATGCCGGGAGTCGAACCCGGAATCTTTTGATTAGAAGTCAAACGCGTTAACCATTACGCTACACAGGCGGCTTGTTGATTTAAAATTTCCGTGAGAATATAGGTTCCGTAAATTGTAACTTGAAATGCCGATAGCGACCAGAGTTTCTAACATTTCATCATCTATACATCTTTCTTGTGACTATCTAAGTCTACGTCATAAATAGTGGCAAATATTTTTTCCTCAAATCGCGAATTTTGTTCTTGCCACAAAGCTCATAATAGTGCAATAACAGTGACATAAACCAAATGAATCATTTCAATTGCACTTCCAGAAACCTAAACCTTTCAATATTAGCTCTTACACATAGTCTTACCCTTATCGCATAGATGAAAATCAAACTCCTCTTGTCTCCCTTATCACTTTATTACTCTATTTGCATCCTCTTTCCCTGTTCCAGAAGCCCGGTCGCAGTGTTTCTAACCCGCGTTCTTGGTCACGCCAAACAGAGCTAAAACCCTACCTCTCTAATCGCGCCAAGGACACACTGTACCAGTAGCGATGGAAGATCGCTTATTTGCGTAGAACGTCGTTGCGGCCCGAGTCACAACTCATAACTGACATCACCACCTGGTCAACGGTACGATAAGCTCCGCAGATAGCTGACCTCGGACATGTCGGTTGCTTGCCACGTTTTGCAATCGCGCGCACCTTTGTGTAAAGAGAACAAACCCCCTAAGGATAAGCCTGTTGACAGCTGATCTGTTGATCCGAAGCATATTACAGTCACGAACTATCTTCTTACACAATCCAGCTCTATCATTGATATTGATCTATAAAGTGGACCAACTTCCCTCGCATTTGCTCAATCGTTCCCCATACTCGCTCAATACTCAGAGATCATCCTCTGATTACCCCATACCGATAAGCCCTTGAAAGTTGTTTACAATATTTTGAGGACCGGACTCTTCCCAAACAACAAACAGCTAACTAGAAGTCTTTGATTCGTTAGCTTTTATCTAGTTTGACGTTCATCTTTGATAGCTCAACTTCTTCGTTACCGGATCAAACCCCCAAAGATCCCATCATTTGCAACACTCCTGGTGCTCTTATCGATATACCGAATTGTGGTCAAACACGATAGGTTACCGCTCTCCCAATTCCGCTCTTAGTCACTTATTCCCCACTATCAAAGAGTCATACTCAACTGACACTGCTATAAAATTTTAACTTTTAGACCCTGTCTTGTTGACTCATTTCTGACGCACCGAATTATTTGCAGACGTTTATAAGCCGCTCAACCCTAACTATGATACGAGCAAACCCAAAGCGGATAAGAATTAATGGTACCAACTACTACAACAAACTTCAAATGCACACTAAAGGTATCAGCAACGATAATTCTATTTTAATTCCCTTGGAGCTTCATAATTTATTGGGAACTCCCTGGATCAAATGCCATTTATACTGCCTTGGTGCAGACCTTTTGAGACTTGCTTCTTATCGGAAGTTCAACCATTTGCTCCTTTTAGGCGGTGGTGGCACGATCAAAGCCGTCGTCCACGATATCACCACTTTCATCAAGAAAGAGTTGCAGAGCGATGACAGTGTTCCCTCAAAACAGTTGAAGGATTTGATTTTCCTTTCATCCAACTCCAACATTGATTCCAATGCCATTTATGGTGATGAACAGATGACCCAGTGCACGTACAATATTGGAACCTCCAAGTGGTTGTACATCATCACAGGTTATTTGCAGCTGTGCAAGCCGGATTTTGATGTGGAAGAATTCACTGATAAAATCATTGATATCTACGTGAGCACAAAGAATTTATCGTATTTGCTGCACCATCCAAAAACTGTTTTCGACCAGCAGGATGAAAATGCCTTGGGTATCCTTAAAAGTTATTTCAAAAATGTTGACATACACGAGGAAAATCTCTATGGCAAAGGCTCTAGGTACATCACATTGTATGAAACGCAGGATAATCATATCTACTTGCCACCTTTGCCAAAGATTGAGAACAAAGAGCTTCTTGTCAAAGCTTTGCTCCATAAGGAATCTTATCGTGTCCTTTTAAATCGTAACCATAATGTGGCTAAACAGTTGACAGAACTTGGATATGATACCAATCCCAAAAATTACAGTATCTATAGACACGAGCTTTCGTTTCTTGATGGCTTGGGTGACTTCTTCTTGGCAAGAGAGTCTTCAAAGTTGTTATACGAATTATACCTAGCTGGTGACTACAGTCGGATGCATTCTCATGTGTACCAGCTTTTAAGAACAATTTTGGCCACAAACACCTTGCTTTCTAAAATGTCAATCGCATACAAGCTTCACTTGGGACTTGATGATCCTGTGTTGACGGATGTGATCGCCAGGGATTATCTTCCTTATGTCTTCACTGGTGAATCGCATGAATACAGAGACGCAGAAGAAACCCGAATCTATGAAGAAGAATTCCTTGGTGACTACTTTGAATCTTACGTGGGTGCCTTATTCTTAGAACAGCCTGAAGTTGCCGAAAGATTCGTGGCACAGATTTATGAAAGTATATTGAAGGTGATTACTCAGACTTTGCCTCCAGAAATCAGTTATGCCAATTGGACTTTCAGTATCATGGGTCGTTCTTTGGTGTTCAAGAAGCCGAAACTAGCCTAAGCGGGTCTTGGCTTTTTTTTGTAAACAAATTGATGTAACAAGATTATTCGAAATAAATAGCATATAAATTAATAATTTAACAGGATAAAATTATTCAAGAATCTTCATAATAATTAATAAATTATGTAACTGGATATAATCAGAACTAGAATGAAATTGCATATTAATGAATTTTATAAATTACAGTTCTGGAACTGATTACGCGATAAAATGAGTCACTTTTACTAGTTTTATTTCGTCAATTATTGTTACATATGTACATTATCTATTAGCAATAACAAGCCCATCCCACACTCAACGCTTGAGGCTTCCAAACAAATTCGTTTTCTTCTTTGGTTTCTTCTTCGCAACCTTCTTCATACTGATAAACTTTTCGGACTCTTCGTCGCTACTATCGCCACTGTCACTGCTATCGTCGCTATCACTTTCACTCTCGCTTTCCTCCGAACTATATCTACTCCGCAAGAGGTCTTTCTTCGGTTGCTGCGATGCCAGTGGAGTTGATCTTCCAGTAGACTCTCTAACATCAGGAACTCCTCTCATGGCCAAGTCTTCGAGTGATGTCAAGACAGGCTTTTTGATTCTGGCAGATGATAAGGAAGTAGTCAACGTTGGCGCAGTTGGCGTTTGCTCTTTAGGAGTAGGGGTAGGCTTTTTTTCCAGCGGCTTGGGGGTAGCAATTTCGACTTTGGAAGGTGTGCTTTCTTCGACTTTTCGATTCACTACCTTGCTGCTGCCCGCTATGAGAGGTGATTGTGATCTCTTGGCAGATGGGACAGATGCAACCAAACGTGGTTTTTTGCTCTCACTGATCTCGGCATCAGAGTCCGAGGAGTCAGAATCGGAGTCGGATTCGTCATCAGAATAGTCGTTGAACTTATTTCTAGAGCTAGACAATTGAATCGGGGATTTGGAACTAGTTCTGATATTCGAAGATTCAACTGGAGATTTGGAAACGTTTTTGCTGTTTGGGGCCTGGTTGTTCTTGGCTGTAGATTCTGTATTTTGAGAAGTGTTTGAGCTCTCCTTTTCTGGGTTTTCTGATTTTGAGCCAGAATTGTTGGAAGCAACCTCGCTATTGCTAGAATGGGAAATCTCGGGTTTTTTATCCATCGACTTTTCAGAGGTTCTTGAAGGTGTCAAATTACCTCCTTTTTTACCTTCCTGGGAAGAATTCTGAGGCGAACTGGCACGGTCAGCCTTGTCAGAAGCAATATTTGTAGAAGATGAATGAGACTCAACATTGGCGGTGGGCTGTGAATTTGGGACCTCAGAAGTGCGAAGAGTCACAGATGCAGAAACCTCGCCATTGGACTCAAGTTGGTCGTTTAATATATAGTTTAAACCTGGAGAATGGCTATGAAGTGTAGCTATTGGCTGATTATCATCCAATGAGATGTCACCATTTTTTACCAAAGTTTCCACTTTAGCCACAAGAGGGGATTTCCCTTTCCTGGAATGGTCGTTTTGGTCCGATTCAATCTTTGAAGTTCCAGCTTGCATCGACCTTCTCGAATTATTCGTTGAAACTGATTCAGACCTACCATTAGATTCAGACCTGGCTTTGTTTCCGTTTGGCGTCGTCGCTTTCACTGGAGAGTTCAAGATACTAGAGATATTCGACTTCGGCAAAGCTCCCTCTGGCATCTTAATTTTCCCATCTCTCAAAACCTTCAGATTGGGGTTGGTAAGCTTGATTGTATGATCCAAAATACCATTTTCTTTCTCTTCGTTTATGACTGCGATCTCGGGATTGAACTCCTTGCCTTGGTTGTAGGAGTTCAACTGTGACTCAAATAATCTGAGTTTATTGAGCAAGTGAATCAATCTCAGTTTGGACGGAGGAACGGTTGTAGGCTTCGATTCCTCGCTTGAAGCAGGATCTGAAATTGAAGATAACGAGCGATTGGCAATTTCAGGCTCAATCTTGAGTTCTGTGCTACTCTTCTTTGCGCTAGCCGTTTCTGAAGTGGGTTTCTTTCTAGAAGCACTTTTAGGTTTTTCAATCTTGTTGGCTTTGCTTTGCGAAGCACTGGAAGTGCTGTTGGATTGTGGGGATTTTTGAGTGATTTGGGACTTGGTGGAGCTCGATTTATTAGCTTCGCTCTGAGCGTGTGGCTTGCTAGCTTTGTTTGATTTGACAGGAGCTTGAACAAATCCAGTTTTAGCAGAGTTGGCCTTGCCAGTTTCTTGAGGTCTTGACTGTTTAACGGGGATGGTTTGGGCGTTGTGTGAGCCATTGGCACGTTCCTTCTCGAGGCCTGAACCAGTCGCCAAAGAACCATTGGCAATTTCAATCTTCTCTGTCTTGTACAAACTTTGGTTATTATCCGAGTATGATACGTTCTCCTTCGATTTTCTTGCTCTTGATTCCGGATTCGAGTTCAAGGCCGAGTTTCCCTCCACCATATCGATTTCAAGGCTTCGAATGAGCTTTTCAGCAAAAGTTCTCTTGTCGGGTTTTGCCGAGTTTTTTTGCGCTTCAGCATCGAACTCCGCTTGTGGCTTGATGATTTCGTTCTTGAAGATTTCGAGAATTTCCTGTTTGGTAAGAGTATCGTCACGGCCCAGTATGCTTGGAGCTCTTCTCAGTCCGTTTGCACGTGAAGAGCTCTGAGATTGTTTGCGATTGGCTTCTTCTTGAAGTTTTGCATCAATTAACTCGTTCGCTGGCTCTTGAAGTCTGGCAAAACTTCCAAGTGGAGCCGACTCCTTGGCAGAGTGCGTGCTGGTCGTCAGATCAGATCGCAAGATCCTCCTCTCGCTATTTTCTGGATTCACGGTGTATTGGCGGTCATCGTCGTCGTCGTCTTCGTCGTTGAGACTGGAGAAGGAATTGATAGAGCTACTGGGAGACCCAGTAAATTCCTTATTTGGTGACTGGAGAATATCATCCTTCTCGAGCTGAGTATGCATTGGCATCGTCAACATGCCCGAAGTGATCCGATTGCTGCCCCTTTCAACTCCGGAGTCGTTGGTATTGGGCACGAATGGTTTGACAGGGATAGTGAGGTTGGCCTCACTTTCTGGTGGGGGTAAAGAGATATTACTGTCATCCTCATCGTAGACGGGCGAGGATCTTTTTCTCGTTTTTCTAACCGCAAGTTTGGGTGCCTCCAATTGATAATGATGCGCCTTTCTAGACGATTTCTTGGGGATATGAGTGTCGATCTGATCGAAATATGCCTGGGTTCTCTTTCTGCTATTGGGCAACACCGCGTCATCTATGAGTGAGGGGGCAGAAGGCAACAACGGCGTGCTTTGGGCTAAATCAGAGGACTTGTTGCCTATGGGGGTGGCGCTTGGAAAGGTCTTTTGAAAGTCATTATTGACAACTACGCGCAATAAGTCTTCACTTTCGAGCACGTCTTCTAGAACGTAGTCCGGGTCCAAGTCGCAAAAGCGGCTGTCTTGCAATTTCAATATATGCAATTCGTCTTCGGAGGGGTATAACTTCTTGAATCGAGCACAGATGGCGCTCATCACCGCATGTAGTTCTGACTTGGGGTCTGCCAAGTGGAGAAATCTCTTTGTGACTCTGGCAGTGGAGGTATTGAGCTCCTCGGACGCATCAAGATACATTGCCGGAATAAGCAAGACCTGTATCTTGAACTTCACCATGGTTGTAGGATTGAGTTTAGTTGGAGGATAGGGTTGACCGTGGGGGTATGTGAGGTACGCTTTTCATTTTTTCAGACGTGGTGATGCGACAGTCACATGACAAAACAGGAAAGGTCTGGCTTCAAAAGAGGTCGATAGATCAATACTGTGATTTTGGAAATTTGATAAAATACGTTACTTTACTATGCAAGTAAGCTAATGTGCTGTTGGAGGTGGTAAATAGTTTGATCTTCTTGTCGATTGAAATTTTAAAAGATTTCTGGAATTCTACAATTTTGGTCTTTTTTGTGACTTTTCTCAAAATTCGCAGCAATTCGTAGCTATTAGGGTTCTATGAAATTTTAGATTTACGAAAGTTTTACAAAAAATTAGCAGTTTAATTATATATCGATTGTCAATTCTATAAATACTTTTACTGAGATACCAATAATCAATTCTATAAAGTTCTTAATATTTGTTGAGATGCCCTCTTCGTTTGCCCATTCACCTAAATGAATTCTCATTGATAATACTCCTGGCCTCTTGCGCCAAAACCTCACGATTGGATGTCGTGTCTATAACATCGGGCATTAACTCACGAGGGTTCGGAGTCTGCCATTGTGGTGACCACACCACAATCTCTCCGTCCATTGTACCGCAGAAGTATGTGCCGGTGAATGGTCCAGCATTCACCATAGAGGTGGTTCTTCCGTTATTCTTGGTTCCTCTTCTAGATAGCCTGGAAACCATTTTGCCGTCGATTGTTCTGAACATGAAGACGTCGCCAGTATCCGATGGATACAAAAGATATTGTAGCTCGCTTTCGGCAACAGGACTGAGAACCATCGGCGTACACTGAGGGTACTTGTTTCTGGTCAAGGGACCGAAGTTCACCAACTTATTGATGGGAGGGGCGAGCGAAGCCGTCATATCCCAAACACGCACCTTATCGTCGTTTCCAGCGGTGAAGAGAGTGGTGCCCAATTCGTTCCATAGCAAGCCGTTGACAGGGCCCAGATGAGCTTTGACCGACGCTTTTGTCAAGTTGTCAGAGTGAAGAGATTGTTGATTCGTTCTCAACAGATCGAGACGGGCCAAGCAACTCTTGCTACGACGAATATCCCAAATTTTGGCTTCTCCGTCATATCCTCCAGAAGCAAGTAGATTGGGGTTTTGTGGGTGCCATTTCACACAGAGGGTCTTGCCCTTGTGGCCAGTGAGCATTTGGGCACTGGAGGAAGACCGTAGGTCCAAAAGACGAATAAACGGCTGGTCGCTGCCCACAGCAACCAATGCAGAAACGGAATAGGTGGAAGTCTTATTCCCATTGACATCGATGGAGTACACTCGATTGTTCATTTCAAATGTGTGTACTGGCAGCAATTCGTTGGTATCCCAGACCTTGACAGTATGATCGAAGGAGGCACTCACAAACATGCCGCTATCAAAGGGCCACCATTGAATGCAAGAAACTCCAAAATTGTGAGCTGACTTTCTCGGCACAGTGGCAATATTGGTAAAAGTTGAGTTGGGATGGTCGAAATCGTGGTTATCGTAATCAGAATAGTGCTTGTAGGAACGATCTGAATGGGCCTCTTCGGCATGAAGATCCCATAGCTTGATACTGGAGTCGGCGCAACCGCTTAGGAGGAATCTGCCATCGCCTTCAAGCGACATGCTATTGACACTGGCATTATGATGGCAATTTGGCGGAAACACCGATTTTAGTGCTCTTTGCCGGAGATATGTGTGGGATGTTTCCGAGACCGTAGTGGCAAACTCCACGTTTTTTAGGGCCCCAACGGATCGATCTAGAAGTAGCGATTGCATAGTGATGGAAATAGGTGCAAAACCGGAGATATAGAGGGTTGGGTCACGTGAGTAGGAACTTGATGGCCATCATCTACCATCAAGTTGAAGTGCTTGAGAGTAGATTGATGGAAGCACTGAAATATTAAGTTCCTTATCATTTGATGACCAAGGTTGTTTTTTTCTCCTTAAAAGACGCGTTTAGCTCATCATTCCGTTCATTAATTATGACTGAATCGAGTTCAAACAGGGCCGTTCTGCACACAAGCTCTACCACGATTTTTTCATTGAAAAGTTTGACTGACGATACCAAAAGACACCACATACAATGTTAGACATCAACGCTTTCCTCGTCGAAAAGGGTGGAGAACCAGACAAGATCAAGGCCTCTCAAAAGAAGAGAGGTGCCTCCGTCGAATTAGTTGACGAAATCATCAACGACTACAAGAACTGGACCATCATCAGATTCGACTTGGACGCTAAGAACAAGGAAATTAACAGCACCCAAAAGCAAATTGGTCAAAAGTTCAAGGCCAAGGAAGATGCCAGCGAGCTCATTGCCACCAAGGACCGTTTGACCGAAGAAAAGAAGGCTTTGTTCGAAAAGGAACAAAAGGCTGATGCTGACTTGAAGTTCAAGGTCAACCAAGTTGGTAACCTTGTCCACGAATCCGTTGTTGACTCCATGGACGAAGAAAACAACGAGTTGGTCAGAACCTGGGCTCCAGAAAACTACGAAGCCGGCCCAGTTGCTTCTGCCACCGGTGCTCCAGCCACCTTATCTCACCACGAAATCTTGTTGAGATTGGACGGTTACGACCCAGAAAGAGGTGTCAGAATCGTTGGTCACCGTGGTTACTTCTTGAGAAACTACGGTGTCTTCTTGAACCAAGCTTTGATCAACTACGGTTTGAGTTTCTTGGCCAAGAACGACTACACCCCATTGCAAGCCCCAGTTATGATGAACAAGGATGTTATGGCTAGAACCGCTCAATTGTCCCAATTCGACGAAGAATTGTACAAGGTCATCGATGGTGACGACGAGAAGTACTTGATCGCTACCTCCGAACAACCAATTTCCGCCTACCACGCCGGTGAATGGTTCGAGTCTCCACAAGAACAATTGCCAGTCAGATACGCTGGTTACTCCTCTTGTTTCCGTAGAGAAGCTGGTTCTCACGGTAAGGACGCTTGGGGTATTTTCAGAGTTCACGCCTTCGAAAAGATCGAACAATTCGTCTTGGCTGAACCAGAAAAGTCTTGGGACGAATTCGAAAGAATGATCGGTTTGTCTGAAGAATTCTACAAGTCCTTGGGCTTGCCATACAGAGTTGTGGGTATTGTCTCCGGTGAGCTCAACAACGCCGCTGCCAAGAAGTACGACTTGGAAGCCTGGTTCCCATTCCAAAAGGAATACAAGGAGCTCGTTTCTTGTTCCAACTGTACTGACTACCAATCTCGTAACTTGGAAATCAGATGTGGTATTAAGCAACAAAACCAAACCGAAAAGAAGTACGTGCACTGTTTGAACTCCACTTTGTCGGCTACTCAAAGAGCTTTGTGCTGTATCTTGGAAAACTACCAAAAAGAAGATGGTTTGGTTGTTCCAGAAGTGTTGAGAAAGTACATTCCTGGCGAGCCAGAGTTCATTCCTTACGCCAAGGAATTGCCAAAGAACTCCACTTCTAACAAGAAGAAGGCTGGTAAGAACTAATAGATCGATAGCGACGCAATATATGAATAATTAGAAATTCAGCGCGTATGCTGGTAAATGTAAAAATAAATCGAAAAAAAGCATGTCATACCAGTAAATTTAAGAACAAATAAAAGCAGCAAAATGTACCATGAATGTAAGAGCAGGTAGAGAATAGCAAAATTTGCCGGTCAATGCAAGAACAATTGAACTATTTCAAGTCAATCCACTATAAATGTATGAAGAACTCAGGTTCAGCAGCTTGCAAAAATTCCACTGAATTTAATCTTTGCTCCCAAAATCAAAAACTCCTTAATGCCATTTCACAATGTTCTTTGTCGCTTCGCTAATCTCAGTCTCGTCAGATCTGCAAATATCAGTTGACATCAAGCTGCATACGCGCACTTCTTAAAATAGTAACCAACATAGCCGAAACACCACCATCGAGTCTATCTTGGTCCTTCACAGCCCTGAAGAGTTCAGAAACATGACCCGTTACTGCAAATGAAACTGCAGCCAATACATTCATACTTTACCCGATCATCTTTCCTATAAATTTCAGCTCAACCGTTGAGTACCTTGCATAGCCGCGCTTCGGGCACGGTGCAGGAGCGAGGCTTGGTGGGACAGCCGGAGATGATATACCTTTAAGAACACCAATATCTCAATCGATATCGATTTCTAAAATCCTTCAAATATCCTTCCAATGTCACATTCACTTGAGAACGACAACGGAGCCCCTCCGCCTGCGTATGACTCGACACCACCTCCCGCACTCCGCAAGAGTTCCTCATCACGCTCGCTTCAAGAATCAGAAATATCACAGCCCTTGAAAAGTGATGACAGCCAGTGTGCCGACTGTTGTGGCGATTGCGGACACTGCTTTGGATGCTGTGAGGGCACCAACTGTTACGGCTCCGATAAGAGCATGTTGGGCAACCTTATGGTTATTCTCTGCTGCGGAGCCGTTGCTGGAGGCGCCACCTCGTAGAGTTAACTATGGGCGGTCCATTTCCGGCTATATATGGAAGCATATCGAGTTGACTTTTCCATCAAGAAAATCTGATTATCATCCTGATCTATATTTGGAAGCATCGACTCCTCTACCCCGGACTTTAGTGATTCTCGAGAGATTTGGTTGAAACTGACTGTGTCATCTTGCTGGTCTAGACAACATCATATGACACATAGTTAAGGAAGCTGTCGGCATGACATTGCTGCTGCAAAGCCTCGATTTCACATTTGTGTGCGTATCTAACACAGAATACCCCATTATGCATTAACGACCTATACACCCCCACTTGTAGCCTGTCATTGGAGTCAAGGCTGAGTAGTTGCACCCACTCAGGGTCCCAAGCGCGCATCGTTGCTTGCGCAAGTGAAGGCCGAACGGTGGAAGACACATTTGGTGTCTTGAGCCAGGCGGCATAGACCCGTCAAACCATCAAGAATAGTACAATAGAGCCTGTATATCTGTCTTCCAACATAATATGTTGGTCTCTACTTTTCAATTCAGCCTCGTTGTTCCCTACAATTTTCCGATTTCCGCTTTGTTCATGTGAAAAAGCATATACGACGCAAGCTTTCATGAAGTCAAAACCCTATTTTTGGAAACGCCAAGCCTATTTGGATGAACGGTACCTTATACTTTGTACTCTTGACATAGCAGAACGGTTCTTCAACGACATCAATGCTATTGTTATATCGTGTGATCGGCCCCAATAGTGCCTGATTGTAAATGTGATCTCGTGTGAGGAGACATGACATTGCTTCTACTTACAGCCCGAGAATGCAGCAATCTTTCAGTTTCACGTAGAATACTCTCAGATCAAGCCTAGCTGTTTATCCGATGGACACTACATGTTGAACCATTAATTATCTTTTATTCGTCTATTGACACAACATCTCAAGACAGTCTTCGGCACAGCAACAACAGATGAGGGCCGCACAACATCCACAGAAGGAGGAACAACATCCACCACCGCCACGTTGGGCTGGTTGTTGTTGAACATACATTGGCTGAGGTTGCTGTTGGTAGTAGCCTTGTTGAGGAGGACCCTGTTGGTAGTAACCCTGTTGGGGTTGTTGTTGTTGATTGTAGTAAGACTGGAGTTAGTATTGGAATCAATTGTTCAGACGGTTGGAGTTGAAAGTTGTGGAGATGGCCCATGGCCAGCAACAGATGCAACCGAGGCAGATGCCATCTGGAGGGAGCCTGGCGCAATCAAAGAAGCAATTGGGACTGTAACGCAATGCCTGGGCTCCTCCGTGCTTCAACTCCCATCCATCTAGGGCCACTCAATGACAGTGGTACATACCATTCTTGACAAGTGTAAAAATCAACAAACTGCGAGCACCTGTTTATTTATATGAGGGTATTTTTAACCAATTTCAGCCCGAAAAAAGGCTGCGTATTCGAGCGCACAAGGCATGATCTCAGCTACAATAGAGACGAAAGGTTGTCAGCACATCCAGACGAGGGTCACGTGGCGCACCTCAGCCGCTATGGGTGACAAGGTGACCTCACCCTGTGCCATCCCCGAGGTTCGGCTCAGTTGCTTCGCCGTCTGCATAGACGACGGGAGACGAGTGACTGGGAATCAGTCTTAGTTGTAGGTTTGAAACTGAAGTTGTTCCCGATTGTAAAACGAGGCTCGGATACTGTTGCTGTTCCACCTGCCGGTGTCAGATTTCGCTTACGTAAGCCATGTTCTCGATTTAGCGTAAAAAGCTACTTATCTATCTAACGTTGCACCTGTCCCTCCACAAACGACATCGCCTCTTCTCGGTTGATCTCCGCCACAGAACTGACCTTGTTGCTGAACATCACCCCGTAGAACTTATCGGCAACTCGCAACATCTCCGGCCGGAAAGTAGTGCAAATGAACTGCGCCTTGCTCGAAAGTGAATTGATCATTGCAGCTACCGCAGTCCGGTACTGAGTATCTAAGTTAGCATCAATTTCATCGAAAAGATAAAATGGAGCAGGATCGCATTTTTGAATAGCAAGAATGAGCGCGATAGCACATAACGATTTCTGTCCCCCTGACAATTGCTCGATTCGTTGTTGTTCATCATGTTTGGAGTTGAAAGAGACAGAAATCGAGACTCCAATGTAGTTCTCAATATCTTCCTCTTCTTGTTGTTCTTCATCCTCCTCGGAGATCATCTCCTCATCTTCGGCTTCAACGCTACTTTCTTTAGCATTCTGACCATCCTTCTTCTTGCGCATCACCAAGTGACCCACACCCAAAGGAACGAGTTTCTCGAAGATATCATGGAAACTGCGGGAAACTTGAGTGAAACTCTTACGAATGGCTTCGTTCTTCTGTAATTTCAACTTCTTGATCAACGCTTCAATTGACTCGTGAGATTTGTCCAATTCTTCTTTTCTACCAACCAACTCATCTCTTTGCTTTGTAAATGTGCTGAACTGTTCCAAAGCCTTTTTGTTGATATGTGAGTATTTGTTAAGATTATCATTAATTCTGTTCAACTGCTTCAAGAGTTGATCGGAGTCGTACTGAGTGTATTTTGATTGCTGGAAAGCTTCCTCAGGCAATGCACCCAAGTCTCTGATTTGTTTCTGAAGCTCATCACTTCTATTAGCGAGAATAGACTTCTTATTCAAAGTCTTTTCTGAGACTTTCGAGAACTTTTCCAATTTCTTCAATATCGATAATTGTTGGTCATTTGCTTTTTGCAAGGTTGTTTCACTTTTATTAATTTCTTCTTCGATCCGACTGTATTCATCGCTAGCCTTTTGATTTCTAGACTCCGCACTATCCAACTCAATCCGTAATGCTTCCACTTCGGATTGCATATCCTCGATATCAAATTTCAAAGCGTTATCCGAACTCAAATATCTCTGCTCAACCTTCAATTTCTCCAAATGTGGCTGGTAGTTATTTTTGAGTTCGGATTCATGAGATGCTAAATTGGCTTCAATATCGGACATTTGCGTCACAATATGATCCAATTCTTTCTCTGTTTCTCCAATTTGCACATTTAATTTATCCAAAGTTGAGACCTCGGTATCGGTCAATGATTGCGCGAAAGCAGAGTCTAGTTCACTCTCCTGTTGCTTCAAATTAGCATTCAAACTTTCCTTGGAGTTCACAAGAATTTCTTTGTTATAGCGCAATGTACTCAATTCTTGCTCAATATTGAACTTCTTGTTGGTCAATTGAGATAATTTGATTTTGGCTGGTTCTTGGGCGGATTCAAGCTTATCCAAGTCCCGTACACTTAATTGCAATTCATTATTGATACTCGTGATCTTTTGGTTAACTGTGGCAATTTCTTCGCTGCAAGCCTTGAGATCAGCTTCAACTTTGAGCAAGTCTTGTTTTTTCTTCGATTGGTTCTTCAAAGCATCGAGACGAGATTTTTTGTAGTCTCTGAAACCACCAGTGATTACACCCTTGGTGTCGGCTCTATCACCATCCAAAGTAATTGCTGATAATTTGTAAGCTTTAGCCAATTCCGAACCACTTTGAAGATCATGACAGACAATAGTTTTGCCGAAAACTTGTTTGATCGCTTTACCAACTTTGGAGTCATCAAACTTGAGCTTCTTGATCAATGGAATACATTGATGCTCATTGCTATCAGGGTAATCCACGTTCAGTACCTCCAATCTATTGAGTGGCATGAAGGTGGCTCTTCCTGATTTCGTTCTAACCATTTCATCCATTATGAGGGATGCCGTAGCATCTGAGTCAACAACGATATGAAACAAAGAAGTTCCAGCAATAACTTCGGTTGCAGTCTTATATTTTTCATTAACACTGAAAAGTTCTGCCAATGGACCATGAACATTGTTTGTTAAATTAAGTTTCGTAACAATCGCCTTAACTGCGTTGAGTCCTTGAGCTTGAGCTCGGTCCATGGTTTGGTTCACCAAGTTTGTTGCATTAGTTAAATCATTATTAATGGAGTCGTATGTGCCTTTGAGTCTTATTTCATCACGCCATAAGCTTTTTCTCTGATCATTAGAGGCATTAAGTTTGGTTTTCATCTCACCTATCGAAGTCTTGAGGGTAGCTATAGCAATACGATGCGATTCGTCATCAAGTTCTTTATCGGTGGCAGAGATTTGATCATTGACATCTTCGAGATTATTTTCGTGACTTCTTATATCCAGGGTCAATTGGTTAATTTCGTAGTCTTTCGACTGGATTTTCTTTTTGATATCTGAGATTTCTTTGCTCAACCAAGTATCTCTTTGTTTTCTGCTATTGAATTTTTGGAATCTATTCTGTTTGGAGTAGATAGCTCTTTGATCGGTGACCAATTTGATCAAATCGGCTTTTAACTCGGATTCTTTTTGTTTTAAAGTATCGTAGTCAGGCTTGAATTTAGCAATGTAAGATTTGTGGTTTTGAATTAAATTAGTGTACTGGTCGATGGATGATTGGATTTCTTTATGCTTAGTGTGGGATGATTCTAAAGTAGAAGTAAGGTCGTTGAGGATGATTTCCTTATCTGCGATACGTTTTAAAAGTTGATTGAAATCTAGACTTGTTTGTTCTTTCTCGAGTTTAGACACCTTCAAGGACATTTTCAAGTTCTCTATGGTATCCAGGAGTTCTTGACAGAGTTTCTCTCTTTTGTCTAGTTCTGCCAAATCATCCTGTGATTCTTGCATTAATTGGGCGTATTTTTCCTCAATATCCTCCTTCAGTTCTTGTAAGTCGTTGAATTCTCTGTCGAATAAATTATACTCGAGAACCTTTTTCTTCTTTTCCAAGGATTGGAACTCTTTAAGATCGACCGATTCGATCTGGAGGTCTGATAACCTTTCATCTATAGATTTCATGGTCTCTTCGATTCTTTGTTTTTTGTAATTGGAATTGCTGAGTTCTTTGATCGACTCCTTTAACTTATTTTCAAAGACTGTAGCACCACTGACTTCTTTCAAAAGGGTGAGTCTTTCTGCATCCTTAGAATTGGTCAAACTGGTGATTCTTCCTTGTGGAACGATATAGTATGGGTTTGATTTGGAGAAACCGGCACTTTCGAGTAGGTTCATGATATCGGAACGCGTGGCAGAACGTCCATCGAGCGAGTAATCGTCTTTCTTCAACCCAATCGTTCTTCTGATCGATATTTCATCCTTACTCAAAGGAAACCGTCCGTCGCTATTATCAAAAATAATCTCAACGTAAGCAGACATCACCGTTCCCGAGCCTTCGTGGATTAACCCTTGTCTTTCTTCTCTGGTCATATGAGTGTAGGCGTCCGATAAGACGAATCTGATGGCGGCAAAAAAGTTGGACTTTCCTGACCCGTTCCGGCCAACGACGACATTGTGATGCGGGGACACCAAGTCAATGACGGTTATATTCTTGTAGGTCTTGAACCCCTGAATTACTATCCTTTTAATGTGCATTTTGGATGCTAATCACTGTGAAGACTGGGGTATAAACTCTCAGAAATAGACGCGTTTGATGGCTGTCTAGATGCGTGCGGAACGTTGCCCGATCCGATTGCACTTCGCGTCACGTGCGGCGGTCGCTGTCGCAGGGTCTCTACACAGTTGACGAGATAACGCCGCAGCTAACGCACAATAGACATACCCAAGTGATGGCTAAAAAGGCGGCTCGTAAAGAAAGAGCATCGGCTCCAGCCACCAGCTCAGGCAGCAGTTCCACCGCCAAGATTTTCAGAGACCAGGACCCTGAAACACTTGAGGAACTCCAAGACTCCAAGAAAGAGACTGAAAAAGTCCAGACACCACCAACCAACAATAATGAGGATGAAGAGGAGGAAGACGATTTCTCCGACTCGATCTTGCCGGTGAGAATCATCTACCATGTGCAAGACTTCTTGAACGCAAACATGAACTTCTTGTACTTCACCCAGCTCTTGGTGTTTGGATACTTGATCCAGATCTCCTACAACAGTATGGACAACTTTGACAATTTGATGGATCTTTTGCCAGTGATCGGATTCAACGCCGTGGGTGTGTTGATCGGGTTGGGATTCAGTTACATTAGGGCCGACGAAGAAGAGAGAAAGAAATTGCCTGATTTCGGCTACTTGTACTGCATTATCATCTCATTATTCTTGGGTGTATTGCATTACGATGAAAAGTTCTTCTTGGTCAACCTTTGTTTGAACTACTATATCATCGACAGATTGAACCCAATCTTCAGAGCATTCTCCAGTATCGTCTTCTTTGAGATGTACAACGAAAACGAGGCCATGAGCACCTTGGATTTCGTTCAAATCAGTGTCACCTTCGCTTTCATTTCGTTCACTTTGAACTACATTAATGATGGTAACTTGAACAACGAGGTCGCCACCAAAAAGGAGCACTTGGAACACAATCTGGACTACAACAAGAGTTTGAAGAGATCGGAAATTCAATTGATCACCGTGATCATCATCAACGTTATGTTCAACCACGGCTTGGTCAACCAATTTGTACCACTCGTGATTTTGCAAAAATTGCTCATCAGTTTCATTATTTCCTTATTGGCGACCTACCCGTTGTACAGCATTCTCCCACAAATTGGTTCCGCTGTTTTGTTCGGAGCCATTTTCTATATTTTCACCAACTTCCAGTTGAAATCTGCTTTGAACACCGAAAACGCGGTGGTATGGCTCTACAACTACATTTTCGAAGACGAAGAGAAACTCTCCTTGTTGAAGATCTGGCTTGCCATCTTGCTTGTGGTCATTCCTGTTGTCTTTTACAACGTGGACAAGTTCACCTTGAATACTAGAAGAAAAATATGGCATCTTGTTATTTTGGTGATTTTGGGTCTCAGTCCAAAGGTTCTCATCGAGCACACAGAATTCACCTTAATTTGCATGCTTGGATCGATTGTCTTGTTCATGATTGCAGAGGTGGTCAGATTCAACCAGCTCACACCTATTGGCAAGTTCTTGTTCGATAGACTTGTCAAATTCCAGGACTTTAAAGATCTCAAGGGTCCTTTGAACTTGTCCTACATTTACTTATTGGCCGGTGTTTCGTTGTCGATAGTATACGACTATGTGCTTGGCCAGGTCACTATAATCAGATACATGGGCTTGGTCGGTCTCGGACTCGGAGATGCCATGGCATCGATTGTGGGTAAGAAATACGGAAGTATCAAGTGGAGAGGCAGTGAAAAGTCGGTACAGGGCTCCGTTGCTTTTGTGGTGGTGACTTATGCCACGTTCGTGATAATTGATTCTTTGCTTAGCAAGCAATCGAAGGAGTACATTCCAATTGATAAAAACTGGGAAAACTTATTCGTGGCCGTTCTTGTCACCGGAGTCTTGGAAGGTTCTTCAGACTTGAACGACAACTTTTTCGTGCCTATCATGATGCCCATGACTTATGAGATATTGAACGTGTGCTTCGGCCGGAAATAAAGGCAGGTAAAGCACTGTAAAGACTCTTATTGATATTAATTAGGTAAATATTACAGATTAATATAGAAAGTAAATTATAAAGATCAAAAAAGATGTATTGCAAATCAATAAAATAGATAAATTTACCAGATCAAAAAAGAAGTATTGCAAATCAATAAAATAGATAAATTTACCAGATCAATAAAAAGTACACGTTAAGGTACAGTAGAAATACAATATGTTACAGATCAATGAAAGGTAAAAATTACGCTTAAAATAATTATGGGTTTATCCAGACCATTACATCTTACAATTCGCACCCCTACGATTCGGTGGATCTGAAAATTCAACTGAAAATGATAGAATCGCAAGCGAATCTAAGAGAAATGTAGTAAAATTCTCCAATTAATACTCCCAAATTAATACTTCCGAATACTCCTATTTAAAAGCTTCACTTTTTCCGCTGTTTCACTAGATCATACCATTTTCCCTTGTGGCCTGATCAGCTTCAGGTGACAGATGTCAAACTGCATTTAATGCGAGATCTCGTTCGGTTACCAAATCAGTGCGCGTTCTAATTAAAGTGGCTGTGAGAATTGATTTAGTGGCAGCCAACTTCAACAGCTGATTCCTCCTATTCACTTAGAATAATGAGCTCGAAGATCCTCTCCAGAGCTCAGGTCACAAACCTCATAGCAGATGGCAAAGCCATCGTCATATATAAGAACCACGTGTTGAATCTCACAGCATGGCTCTCCAAGCACCCCGGTGGTGAAACAGCAGTGTACCATATGATCGGAAGAGATGCCACCGACGAGATGAATGCCTACCACAGTATAGAGACGATCCAAGACTTCACCAAATGGAAAGTGGGGACCATCGACTATCGCTGGGAAAACCTTTTACCTCCTATTCAAGGCGCGGTATACACCAAGACTGATGGGATCACCAAAAGCAAGGATACCGAAGATGTGATCACCAGGGTGGAGGAATTCTCGCAATCAACCTCTTCCTCGGACAGCTCGATCAATGTGGTAGAGCATAAGGGCCTTGGGTACCCCAAGGTAGCCGTATTTCCGGTGGTCCCGCAGAACGAATTGGTAACCAAAAGTGACGAAAACAAATACTTCCCAGTCGAAAACGAGTCCGCGATCAGGGACCCTAAGAAATTGATGGATAACTACGATAATAAGCTCTCCCAGAACGATTTGAACTCCATACCTGCTTTGGACTACGATACCCAAGACGGTTTAAGAAAGAAGTACGACGAGTTACACGAAAAAGTGATAAAGCAAGGGTTCTACGAATGTAATCTCTGGGATTACGGCAGAGAGCTTGTGAAAATTGGATCCTTATTCCTCTACTCTTTCTCATTCCTCAAACTCAATTATCTCTTTTTGAGTGCCTTTTGCATGGGATTGGCATGGCATCAAATGACATTCATAGCACATGACGCTGGCCATGTTTCGATCACTCACAACTATCAATTGGATAACTTATTCGGCATGATAATAGCAGACTGGTTCGGTGGTTTGAGTTTGGGTTGGTGGAAGAGAAATCATAACGTGCACCATCTCATCACCAACGATCCGGTGCACGATCCAGATATCCAGCATTTACCATTTTTTGCGGTTAGCACCAGATTATTCAACAATGTTTACTCTACTTACTACGGGAGAACGCTTGATTTCGATGCTGTTGCCAAGGTTACAATTCCAATCCAAAACTTCTTATACTACCCAATTTTGGGATTTGGCCGCTTCAACTTGTATGTGCTTTCATGGACCCATTTGCTCAAAGGACAAGGTCCACAAAAGGGTAAAGCTGCTTGGTTCAGATACTTTGAATTGGTCGGATTGAGTTTCTTTTTCTACTGGTTCTTTTATTTGGTGGTCTATAAATCTATCGATGGAGGATGGAACCGTTTCAACTATGTCCTTGTCAGTCATTTCACCACAATGATGGTCCATGTCCAAATCACATTATCCCACTTTGCGATGTCGACCTCTGACTTGGGAGTCAGCGAATCGTTTGTCTCTCGTCAAGTGAGAACTACCATGGACGTCGATTGTCCCGAATGGTTGGATTTCTTTCACGGTGGTTTACAATTCCAGGCGATCCATCATTTGTTCCCTAGATTGCCAAGACACAACTTCAGAAGAGTCCAACCATATGTCATTAAATTTTGTGAAGAGGTTGGCCTCAAGTATTCCATTTATGGATTTTATGAAGGAAACACGATTGTCATCGGAAAATTGGGAGATATCGCCAAACAATGTAGCATCATGTTGGATGCTGCTAAGAAATATGATGGTGACCTTTATTGATTCACTTCAATTGAAGTGTCATTGGAAATAGGATGTGTCTTGTTGAGTGAATCGTTTAGGATGAATACGAATTGTCATTGAGGCTGCTCCGAGATTATAGATAGCTTAGAAATATGAAAAGCTCAATTAAGTTTGAGTTCTCGTTTTCGTGAAACGACTTATAATTACTGTACTTTCCATACCTCTTCTTTCATCTTGTTATCTTTTAGTATCTTGTATTTCTATAATTATTCCTTCTTTCTCATTACTTCATGATTAATTAAGCCCTGCTTCTCCAAGAATTGCACAAACTCCAAAACAACCGAGTTTTCGTTCTCGTAGAGTTCTTTCTGCACTAAACTCTTAAACAACGAACCATTCGGCCCCAGTGGTTGTCTTTTCGCGTAGAGTTTCGGTATGAGGACTGGAATACCATTCACTGTGCGTTTGTAATGAGTTGCTTCGTGCTGATTGGCATGGACCTGGGTCGAAGTGGGAGCTTCGTGGATGTTCTTACACTTATTGCCAAATTTACATCTTCCGTGTTGTTGGAAAAAACGGCACACTGCCTTGGCTTTCTTTTGAGGTCCATTTTGTTCCGTACTGTCTCTCTTTTTCTCATTAGTTTCCGTAAAAGTCTTCACCTCTTCCTTCAAAGCCACGTTTTTCCTGGAAGGCCAATTCTTCTTTCGTTCCTCGATCCATTTGCGGATATCTTCATCGGTCTGCAAAGTGATATTTGTTCCTTGAATGAACACGGGCTCTTGTGGGGAAGTGGATGGTCTTTCCTCATCGAGATGAGCACCAGAGGTTGTTGCATCGACTGGCGCCGCTGTCAATTCCGCATTTGACTCGGGTTGTACAGCATTGGGAGGCGCAGCATTGGGTAAGTGGGTTGGCAAGTCCATCGGGTCCTCCAGCTGCCAGGTCTATAGTAATCCGCAGGACAAGGCCATCATAAGATTTCCATACGATGAGGACACAAAGAGCGCCGCTTACGTCAGATGTACTGCATGCGCCGATGCTAGGTTTCGGAGCAGGCCACAAAGGCAAGATCAAGACGTCATAGTCGACGCAAACGACTCGATGCCATTCGCTTGTGTCGAGGTTGTTGATGTGGTGTATACGTCATTGGTGGGGGAATGTGTCGTATAGTCGATAGGAGAACAAATTTCAAATTTAGAGTTTTAGAGATTTAGAGAATTCCTCGGCCAAATTTAGAAAGCAAGTCGATCAATGCTGACCAAGAACAGTTTTACCCTGGCATGTTCGCCGTAGCCTGGTGGATGGCGGTGCGACCGCTCCACTTCACAAGAGCCCCGGGATAGGTGCAAGAGAATGGTTCCCCGGGGATTAACGGGCCAGTATCCAGCCCAATAGCAGTAGGCACGATAAAATTTCGTGGTCGTCATACACGTAGCATGATCGTTGGTATTGTTGCGCAAGCTTCAATCGGTGATAGGCCTAAGTGCGGAAAATAGTTGGTGGTGGTGTTTCTCAATTACAACTGCCCGCAATAATATTTCGCAACTACAGGAACAGCCGTCTGAGGGAAAGCACCTGGGTGGCAAACGGGTGAGGGTGGCAAGATTTGCGGTGGCAGTGGTTCAAAATACGACAAGCTCTGATTGACCAAAATAGCGAGGCCAGTGACAGATCTTGGGGGTTCGGCAGACTATATATGAAAAAAGTGTCAAACTAAGATTCGGTTAAGGCTCAAAGCATTAGATCTCACTGCTAACCATAACCAAGCACAGATAACGATTCGCGGAGGCCGTTTCGGGAACCGCACAGTTCTGCGCTTTCAAAAACAGATCTAATTTCATTGCCAGTGAGGCTATGAGGCATGCAGGAGATCAGGCCAGTTCCCTGACATATTGCGCATCCAGGCGAAATTATTATATTCATGAGCTGTACAGGATATGATCAAAACGTCAGCATGCGTAGTACATGTGAAGAGGACGGCCAGCTGCTGGCGCGCCCAGATCCAAAGCTAAGCCAGATAGACGAGATAAAATCATATGTAAACCCTGAGGCGGGTCAGTGTATGCTAAACCCCGGATCTCCGCCCTTCCACTGAACCCTTAATAGATAACAAGCCTAAACCTTCCAACGCATGGGCCGCGGGCTCTTATTTTTCCAGTGCGGTCCCATGGTCTTCGATTGGGAGACATCTAAAAAGTGGTCCCTGACAGAATAGAGTTGAGCAACAATTGAGTTGCAGGTTGCGGTCATGGGCCACTGCCGAGTGACATCGTCGATGCATAAGCATCAATAGCGGGATCCAGGGGAAAACCACGGAGCCAATAGCGGTCAAATTGATCGAATAGGTTACGCCCATTCTTCCCAGGCGTCAATTCTGGGGATCTCAAGGTTGTCTCGGACTTCCGTTCCAGCTAATTTTTTTCTTACACCACAAATTGCCATGGACAATTGCACAGTTGTCCCCTAGTAGTCATTACTCTACGTACTGGTAAGGGCCTTCTTCCTTTCAACAGCTCCATTCGGTGGTGTCCGCTTTAGTTCCCGCCATTTGTGTCCCGTTTCACAATATCAGCTCTCAAAACGGATTTACACCTCGGAATTCACTCTACGGCATCATCGATTTTTCACAACAAGGAAGTCCGTCCAACTATTTTCAGCCGGCTGTGAATATAAGTATTACCGTTGACCTGCAAGATCCTGCTTGCACCGCCTGCATCATATAAAACGATTACATTTGAGCCTTTTTGCGCTGTTTGTAACACTAGCAATCAATTCCAGATCACACCTTTTCGAGAAAGTTCTAAGCTAGTGGTGGTCACCGCCTTTTTTCCATTCCAAGACTAGCTAGTTCAGAGTCGATCTCCTATTACGACCTGCATCCTGATCCTTTGTCCCCATCAATCGTGGCACCATATTTATACCAATCACTGTGCCCCTGACCCGTCCTTCCCCACGTTACGTTTAAATGGCAATTGCTGAAAGGCGCAACAATTTCTTATCTGCCATCCTACATTCTTTCACTACTTTCATCAACTAAGTACCCCGCCCGTTCCGATCCAAGTAATTTGGCGACTTGTTGATATCCTTCTGCCAATCATCCGGACCAACTTCTCAATTGTGGCTTCCTCGGATAATTCGCAGTCATTTACTTGATCATACTTTGTTAGAACTTACCATTTCTTTTTAAGTTCGGAGCTTACCGCAATTCCAGCGTGCGTCTACTACGTACTATTTGCAACCTACTTTTCACCACTTGTACAAGCCGTGTCTGACCCTTTAAGTGAGGACTACACCATCTCAAAGTGTTTCCCTCCAGAATCCCGCACATTTATCCATCATGGAGTTTGATCAACCCGATCTCAAGAATAAGAGAAAGAAAAAGTCTCTAACCGGGGCAAATGAAAGCTTTCCGATCTCATGTGTTTCCTGTCGGAGAAAGAAGATCAAATGTAACAAGTTGAAGCCTTGCAACCAATGTATCAAGCGTTCAATCCCATGTCAGTTCCCCTCCACTTTCAGAAACATCCAGATCAATGAAGATGACTTGGACGGCTCCATAGAAATAGATGAGCCACCATCGCATGAACATTTCAATCCTAACTATATCGAGCCCAAAAAAAGACAAAGTGGCGACACCAAGCCAACTACTGACACCACCATCGACTTATCGAATCATTACCACAATCATATCCATGGCGTCAATGCTCCCAAAGCAGAATACGGTGGCGATGACATCATGACCAATAATTTACGCCAAGAACTCGAGCTTTTCCGAGCCGCCAACATTCAACTCATTGAGTCTAATAACAAGTTACAAGCTGAATTGAACAAGCTCAATTCCCGCTATGATAACAAGAACGAAGACGTCGAAGATCGTGCTCACAAGGCAGCCATCGATATCGCAGGTGAAACCACCGAAGAAGGCGAAAAGTATTATGGTCCGCAATCTTCCAGTTTCATGATCGAGTCATTGAAAAGACAAAAGTCGGGCTCCGAGGACAGCAACGGTTCGCGTCCCGTACTTCAAGCCCCTACTGAACCCCAGGGTGAAGAGCTGAAGCAATATAAAGAAAAGGAGAAAGAATCACACCATTTCTCGGATTCCATGATGAATTCATCATCATCTTTCGATTCTAAATTGTCATTTGACTTTGATAAATCACACGATGAAAGTAATCCGCAGTCAAAATCTAGCAATCTAGTGGAGCAAAGTCTCGCGAAAAAACGTTTGCCTCCACTATTATACACATTGCACAAATTCGATGATCCTGATGTAAGTTCTGACTCTGAAACGTGGTCTGACTTACAACGTCAAAACTTCAATGTTTTGGTGAAATTGGTTGAACTTTTCTTCGATAATAATCGTTATTATGAAACCTTCATTTCAAGATCAAAAGTATTCGAATTCTTGCATAGTTATCAAGATATTAAAGACATGGAATGGGAGAATGATGATGATTTATTGCTTTTCTACATGATTCTTTTACTTTCTTTACAGAAATTAACCCCTTCCGAATTCATAGAGTTGAACTTGATTCCTCAATCCGCCATCCTGTCCTTGAACAAATTTAAGGGATATCTTTCCAAAAATGTGCTTTATCACAGTTTCGAAAAATTAAGGCATAACTTGATAAATGAATCGATCATAACCATCCAAGCTTATATCTTATGTACCGAATGGTACTTTATAGAACAAAGATATGAGGAGTGTTGGTCAATGATGTTCCATTGCTGTGGTATCGCCTATTCGATTGGGTTGCACGTTATGGGACAGTTCCGTTCCATCAACTCGACCTCCAAAACTAATGACTTGACCAACTTGGGTCTCAAAAATGGCGAGGATAAGCCAAACAGCGAAAAGGGCCAAGAAATGGACGATGAAGATGATGAAGAAATGGACATCTTCAGATTCAAAGTTTTTTTCGCTTTGAAGAGCTTGACTGGACACATATGTTCAATTTTGGGTAGACCAAACCCAATTTCGATTCAAGTTAACTCTATTGTGTTGAAAAGTTCTCCTTTGAGCAGCTCCCAGTCTGCCATCACAATGAATAAGAATAAATCACAAGCTTTACTCAAAATTGGATTGAGTGAATGTTTAAGACTTTCTAATTCCATGCTCATTGAAAACTTCATGATTGATTTCACTATTGAGGATCTCCTCAATTTGAGCAAGAAGTTTGAACAAGAAATCGAATTATTAGAATGGTTCATCAGTGACGAATATTTGAGCGATGAAGAAGAGCTTAAAGAGCTAGAGCAAGATGATGTACTCAAAATCGATAAAACAAATATCTTGATGGATCTTATAGTTCTTCATATCAACAAAGCTAAATTGTTCGAACCATTCGTGAACAAATTTGAAAAGATCGAACAATACAATTTGATAATCGAGAATTTGATCAATTCGACCTTGAAATTTTTGGAGTTACTCAACTATTTCATTGAAAACTTTTTGAATATGTTCATCGAGAAGTACTTCCATTATCATACTAGATTAGGGGGGCTCGAATTGAGTGATCTGATCTCCGATAATGTTACGAAAAGGAAATCTCAGACTAAGTCATCTGTGATTCTTCACAATCAACCTACCTTGGATGATTCATTACGTCAATCTGACGAGGCTAACTTGGGCAATAGAAATCAGAATCCAAACGGAGGAAATGTTCCACAAGGTCAAGGATCAAGTGATTTTGAAAGTAATACCGAGCATTTGGCATCGGGATCCGGAGCTGGTGCATTCCTCGGTTCAGCTTATAATCATCCAAATTCGAAAATCAAGTTCGGTAAGCTTTTCAGAATCTATTTCCCATTTTTGAACTCATCTATCTATCAAGGTATCATAGTGGTCTTCACATTTTTGCACTATAAATTCCAAGATTTCGTCAATAATAAGGATAAGACGGATACCATGATCAACAATGAGTTTTTGAAATTATTGGAATTGAATTTCAACTCATTATTGAATTTTGATAAGCGAATTTCTGGAATCTTGAACTCCATTACGAAATTGTGGCCCTCAAACGTTGCCTACTTGATGAATAAGGTTTTGAACCATATCACTCTCATCTTTGAAAGGCAAAATAGAAACGAGGCTGCCGGTGATCGTAAGAGACGGAAGCAAGACGAACAACATTACGAAAGCAACCAGTTCCCCACTTATACGGATGGGGACTTCGAGCAATCAATGGCATTACCACTACTGACTTCCAATCTGTCACAGCAACAATCATTGGATTTGAACAGTCAGTTGAGTGACCAAAACAATTTCGAGTTCACTCAGTTGTATGGCTTCCATTTGAATGATCCATTCTGGATCACCAATCCTGAGAACTTGCCACACTACTTGAGCTCACCAAGTGACGAAGTCACACCCAGATCACACTCTCGTGAGGGCAAGGCTCAGAATTCAAGAAAATCTAACCTAGGTCCCTCAAGCAACCGAAGAAGCAAGAACGATACATCCATCAAGCCCGAGCCATTGCAACAGGAGCAGATCACCTCCAACGTAAGCGAAATGTTTATGACGGGATTGAACTCTTCGTACGGTGCAGGGTGGGCGGAAGCTTCTTCAAACTCCAGGGTTCTGCAGTCACAGTCCACTTCATCCCAGCGGACCGGGACAACCTCTGCACAATCGCAGGGGTCTCTCATGCAACCACAACAAGACGCAAGGCAGTACGGCCAGAACCCTGTCATCTCAAACACTTATATTTTTGAAATGCCATCCTATGGAAATCAACAGGTTACCGGATTTCCATCAAACGACCCTGTTCAAACAACCGCATTTCAAACCGGTGACGTCAGTCACCAAACGACGGCGCTGTACTTGGCAGAAGAATTGCAAAGAGGACAGAACAGAAGACAACTGAGAACAAGTTCCAAGAGAAATAATCTGAACGACATTGAGAATCAGATCTATACAGACCAGAACAAGCCGCAAGAGTAATTTTGAACTGACTCTCGATGTATCATAGTTCAGTGTTTAATTGTATTATAGAGTGTATTCGGTGTACAAAATAATATTAAACATGCTAATTCCATTCAATGTAGATCCTAATTGGATCTTAATTAGATCCTAACCAATGTGCGGCTTTACCCTATTATATGGTAGTGTCACCTGCCTGGTAACGTGACCGCGCGATTGCGGGATCGCGGAATCTGCCAGACCGGATTTACCGTCACAAAAAAACTTTCCACGCTCCCCAACTACCGTCGAATCTCCCGTTAGTTCCAGCATCTATCATGTCAAGTTTTAAGAAATTCACCGACTTCGTGTTCTCCAAACAATCGTTGAGATACATGTGCACCACCCACTTCTGGGGTCCTGTGTCTAACTTCGGTATCCCAGTTGCTGCTGTGTTGGACTTGAAGAAAGACCCAGATTTGATTAGTGGACCAATGACCGGTGCATTGATCGGCTACTCCTTGGTCTTCATGAGATACGCCATGGCTGTTACCCCACAGAACTACTTGTTGTTCGGATGTCATTTTGTCAACGAAATCGCCCAGTTGGGTCAAGGTTTCAGATGGGTAAAGCACCACTACTCTAAGGAGACCAAGGCTATTGAGCCAGCCACTTAGATGTTCCCAAATTGTAATCGAACATTCATCGATACGATATAAGGAATTAACGGCCACCCGCTTACATCCGGCCAATGCAATCACCTCGATTAAGGTAATTCACTCAATCCTGAAGCTTTCTTTGTGAACTCAGTGTGAACTTATCCTACCGTCATGAATCTCTCCTAATGATGAACCGTGCCCTTCGAAGCACATCGAAGCACACTATCATATATTCAATATACTCTTTACAGCACTTATACCCCTGGATGTCGTAGTTCCGATGTCGCGCCAATTGTCGCGGACGGAGTCCCAACACTAGTAGGAAGTACCTAGCCGAGAAAGTTTGCGTGCTTAAAAATCAAGTAAATCTTCCAATTCGATGGATTTGGCCTCATCATCTCGTATTCTTGATAAACAAACTACTAAATCTCGACTGTCAACCTCCGAAGTCCGCTTCATCCGGAGCCAAGAGCTCCGGAGTCGCAACCAAGCCCGCAATTATGGCTGCGAAGTCCGATTTTCTTCGGAGTATCTGGTCACTGGTCAATTGCAGCTAATTGCCGTTTCTGTTCCGGCTCCCAATACGAGTGCCCAATAACGTTCTTTCTATCGCAAAGCAACTGCCCGCGCAGAAAGCAATGGATTGGGACCCTGCGTTAAATTTTGACAGCAGTCGTGCCACTTGCTTCCAGCCCGACCGCAAACAATTTAAACTTTGGGAACAGCCCAGTATATAACACGAGACATGTATCCGTAAAATTTGTCTGTAATCTGTATTATCACACAATCTCCTTACTTACAAAGTACCATAAAATGCCAAAAGTTTTAATTGCAATCACCTCTTTCCACGATAAATTCTACCCTGATGGCTTGAAGTCGGGTCTCTTTGCCCCTGAAGCAATTGAACCATTTGAAGTCTACAGAGCCCAAGGTTTTGATGTTGACTTCGCTTCAGAAACAGGAACCTTCGGCTACGACGACCACTCCTTGACAGAGGATTTCTTGTCCGGAGACAACGCAAACATCTTCAATAACCCTCACTCCGAATACAACATTGCACTCAAGAACATCAAGAAGGCTTCGGATGTCAACGCCAAAGAGTACTCCATTTTCTACGCTGCCGGTGGCCACGGCACCTTGGTGGATTTCCCACATGCCTCCGCCTTGCAAGCGGTGGCCCAACAGATTTGGTCCCACGGCGGGGTTGTGTCGGCCCTCTGTCATGCCCCCGTCATTTTCACCAATATGACCGATACCAAGACCGGTAGACCATTGATTGAGGGCAAGAGCATCACCGGTTTCACCGACGAAGGTGAGACCCTTTTCAACGCTAACCAAAGTATCACTCAAAGAAATTTGGTAGGTGTGCGTGAAACCGCGGAGAAGTTGGGTGCCAAATACATTGCGCCAAGCTCGCCATTGGTGGATTTCAGTATCAGTGACGGAAAATTAGTCACTGGAGTCAACCCTGCCTCCGCCAGGTCTACTGCCCTCAAATCTGTGCAAGCATTGTCTTAAGCGGCTGCATAAATATTAAGTAGCTCCAACAATTTTAGGTCGTGTGGAATAAATGTAGTAGCAGCGCACTTTAGTCAATCGAGTCTACGCGCCCCGAGACATTTTCTAAGCTGGAACATTTTCTGTTGAGTATCCAGATGTCTTTGCTTAATACTATCAAGTACTACCTCAAGCAGGTGGTGCATAGCACCATCATGATCACCTGTGCCCTCTACGGTGTGATAGCCTCCGTCTTCTTGAAAATCATCGGTAAGAGTGAGTACTCTCAATACACCGTTGCTAGAGCCTTCTACTACAGTATGTCCTTCTTTTTGAGAATGAAGATTACGGTCAAGAATGAAGAAAGATTGTTGAACACTCCAGCCATTGTCATCTCCAACCATCAATCTGCTTTAGATATCTACATGTTGGGTAGGGTTTTCCAACCACGCTACACCGTCACCGGTAAGAAGTCCTTGAAATACGTGCCATTCTTGGGATGGTTCATGTACTTGTCGGGAACATTCTTCTTGGACAGATCCAAGGGAGAAAAGGCTAGAAAGGTCTTGGAATCCTCGTTGTCCACTTTGAAGAAAGAAAAGAAAGCTTTATACATTTTCCCAGAGGGAACTAGATCGGGTCTTGAGAAATTGGACCTTTTACCATTCAAGAAAGGTTGTTTCCATCTTGCTAAACAAGCGGGTATTCCAATTATCCCAGTTGTTGTGAGCAACTACTCCAATCTTTTCAATTCTACAAAAAAGACCTTCAACACTGGTGAAATTGTGATTCAAGTCTTGCCTCCAATGTCCACTGAAAACTTAAAGACCAACGAGGATGTCACTGAGTTTGCAGCTGAAGTTAGAGACATAATGCTCGAAACTGTGAAGGAGGTTGGCTATGCCAGGATAGGTGGTAAAAAAGAAGACCACGAAGATGACGAGGATGCCGAAGGTGCTGATAACTCTGATGTTAACACCGATACTTCAGTAGAGATCATCTCTGAACAAACCCCTTTGAAATCTCAAGATTAATTAGCATAAGTTCTTCAATAGAGATTTTCTTAGATGTCAAGATTAATTAGGATAATTTCTTCAGTAGAGATAATCAACCCCGTTGAAAGCTCAAGATTAGTTACTATAATTTGAAATAAATGATTCGTGATGCTAGTCTAATTTGTAATATACAATTATATATGTCTGTCGATTTACTCAACTATAACTGCTCTCTTCTTCTTTGTTTTTTTAGGCTTGACATTAACAACGGGAGTTTCAGTTGTGCTAGACTCCTCTTCGGGCTTAGGCTTGGGCGCTTCTTCTTTAGGTGCTTTGGTTGAACTGGATTTTTCCTTTTTGGATTTTCCTTCGCTCTTGGACTTTTTCTCTTTCTTAACCTTTTTCAGTTTCTTTTCAATCGAAGCATCAGCCAATTTCTTTCTCAATTCGTCAAGATCAACCTCATATTCGAATTCTTTGGAAGCTCCAAAATCTTCCGAAGTTGTGGCAGCGTTGATATCAAAATTGTCGAGATTAGAAGAATCGATCTTGAAAGCGTTCTTCTTCTTCTTCGTGACGGTAGAAAGTGTGTCAGACTCGAGGAAGTTATCAACTCCATCAATAGTTTCCTCCGACAAAATTACTACCTTTTCTTTCTTAAGCTTTTTAGGTTTACTCTTTTTCTCCTTGACTTGGGGTGTTAATGAGCTGATTGAAGCTCTTTCACTCGATACCTCTGGACTAGAGTCTTGCAAAAGTAATGCCTTCTTTGATTTCAGCTTACCCTTCTTCAAATTTTCTTTGGAAGATGTGATATAATATGGATCGTCCTTAAGTCTGTCAAGTCTATCTTGCTTCTTCCTGAAACTTTCATCGTCATCACTAGTTTGGACGGAAGATAAATTCTTCATGATTAAATCTTCTTCTTCTGACATGAACAAATCATACTCATCATCATCGACCTCCGAATCGCTATTAATTTGAACAGGTGGATCATTGATTTGAGTATCAAGATCCAAAGATGTGGGTAAAGCAATTTTTCTTTGTGCGTTCTTTGCAATAGGATTCAATTGATAGGACTTGAAGAATGATGGAAGTATGTGAGTAAGCAAAATTGGGAGCTCTTTTTGGGAATTATTAGACATATCGTTTTCTTCCGTAGTATCTAACAATGATTCCTTCACATCTTGAGCGAATGGATTAGATTTAAGCTCAATGTCTGCATCAAGGCTGATGATAGGCTTATCGGCCAAGGAATCGTTCTTGTCTTCAACAGATTCCTGTTCATTGTCATCATCACTCGATTCGAGATTTTCATAGCCATCCTCATTTTCGCTTTCATCACTATCGCTCTCGTCATCTTCATCCTCGTCCTCTTCACCCTGCTCGTCTTCATCGTCAGAGCTCAGATTTCTTTCATTCTTCGCCTTTTCCTCTTCCATTATTAATTTTCTATAATATTCAACCTCTTCTGTTCTTAACTTCAAGACACTACTCAAATCTCCGTCGGTGAGTGCTTCTAATAGAAGCTTCAAGAATTCAGACCAGCTCAATGACCTTTCCTGAACCTCATAATCTGAATGGTATTCCAAAGCTCCCAAGAACTCGATCACTTTGTATAAGTAGTAGCTCAATTGCTCGTGATGCTTAGCTTCCAAGGTTTTTCCATCGGTTGAATATAACGTGATTAAGTCGGTCGTTATACTGCTGAACATCTTGACCAAAGCATGGACCAACACAATCAAAACGTCAGGATTATCTAAATTCAATAATCTTTTAGAAATTTGAAATTTGCCTTTAGTGAATCCGAGTGCTTCGTCAACTTTAACATTGACAATAGTGTTGAGCACTTCAATTTTCTTCCCGAATCTGAGTTGTACAAGGTTGTTCGCGTTGACCTTAATATTATCATCGTCCTCATCCTCGTCCTCTTCATCCATATCATCGCCTTCACTTCTGATTTCATCAACGTACTCTCCCAAAATCCAATAAAAATCTTTCAACAAAGGTGAGCAATTCTCAAGAACTCTAATGTCTTGAATACAATTGAAAATGACGTTGTTCATAACGATGGCACGAACTGATGGAACTTTAGTAGCAAGATTTTTGAATTCTTGCCCAATCTCCGCTGAGATCTTTTGGGAACCACTAGCACTCAAATCCGTAATTGGCAACGTAGATCCACTGTTTTGTGCACTCGATCCTTTGAGAAGTGTCAAGTTTATGACATCTTTCAAGACCGCAATGTACCATTTGAAGTTCGGTATCATCTCGTAGTTGTTTTGATTGGTGATCTCTAAGAGCTTTGACACGATTTCCTCCTGCAAAGTCTCGCTTGGAGAATAGGTTTGAGTGGGTATAAGTTGAACAAGAAGAACTTTTACAACTTCGACCAAGTTGTTTTCATCCACCAAGTATTGGCAGATCCCCAATGCTTTTCTTTTGATTATTAAATCATTATCATTGAGGCAGTCCATTATAACAGAGCTGACTCCATTGATTGACTTGATAAATGCTGGGAAAATTCTAACCAAATTGATTAATGCGATAAGACCAACAAATTTCAAATTCGAATCATTGGTTTTGAAAAATTCCATAAGCTTGGAGATGCAAAATCTGGCAGTGTCCTTGTCTTTATTGCTGGTAGCGTCCAAGATAGACCCACTTGAGATACAGTTGATACACTCATAAATCAATGAAGATGCCTTTGTTTTACTCATCAAATCTAAGATGATAGGAACGATTTTTTTCTTGATTCTTGGTTCGACTTTTGATAAACTTTGGAACAACTTCAAAATTCTGATGATGAGCCAATTGTTCTTGGAGTCTTGTAAAATATCGAAGAATCTGGGGAGGTAATTGATGAAGACTTTGGGCTGTTTCTTGGAGATTTCACAAATGACGTTGATTGTTGCACTGACCACGGCCAAGTCGGGATCATCCAACTTGTCGATAACTTTGTCAAAATTATTTTTCAAACTTTCTGGGTATTGCAAGAAGATTTTGAACATGGCCAAGATGGCTTTCTTTCTGATATAAGGATTTGAATGACTCAATTTGATCACCACATCATCGTTGATGTCTTTGGACAAGTTGGGCGTGACAATTGTGGCGATTCCACTCAAGGCCAACCCGATTTCGATATGATTCGAAGAGTTCAAGTCCTTTTTGAATTGATTGGTGGCCAAGATCAAAAGATCCTGTTCGTTTTTGAAGGATTGTATAGCTGCCAAATAGCCAATTCTTTTTTGTTGAAACTTATTGGAGGACATGACCTCGAGAATTTGGAAATTTGCCCACGACATGTCGAACCCGTACATTTCCAAGTAGGTCAATTTCAAAATGGCGGATGCCTTTGTTTCAATGTCAGTTGTTTGGAGTTCATTCTTGCATTCGAGTATAACCGAGTTGAGGTATGTGGAAAGCGCTTCCGGCGAATCCTTGGAAGTGGACCGGATTCCTTTGATGAGATCACTGAGTGACTTCTCAAAAGATATCCCGAAAGGCTTTAGCCTCGCCAAGACCTCAGAATTCTGGAGTTGGAATGACATCGGTGACTCCAGTTCTAATCGAATGGTTGTCAATTTTGGCGGTCCACCGTTTGCAGGTTAATTTGCTATGCAGGTTCAAGTGCGCCTACTATGAGGATCATTTTAGCGTGTCGCATAAATTTGTCTCGGATGCAACTAAGCACATAAACATGGCCATATAAGACTACGATGATTCATGATTCCGATCCAAACTCAGTGATAGAGCCGAGCCATAGTGAGCATGGCGTGCCTGCAACTCCGGATGTTGCGTCTAGGGGCGTTGCATCTCCGGATAGAACATCAATTGGCGCCGCATCTTCTGAACTATCTGATACTGACGATGAATACGTGCTAAGTGATGAAGATGAACTATTAGCCAATTCTGAACACTTGGGCTTCACTTCTTCGTTGATAGACCATTCTGCATACTTCTCCAACACCATCTCACATGCCTTGGAGTCCTTGGAACTCGACAAGTCGCTAGTCTTGCAGGCAAGACTCAGTGGGGAATTGAATAATGAAAACCAAAAAATCATGGAAAGAAAGCAAGAGCTTGCAAAGCATTTTGAAATTTTGCAAGCATTGTTCAAGGAGAATCTTTCGGCGGAGCCACAAAAATTGAGTAAGATCGAGCAGTTGGAGCAAGATTTAAAAGATGTTACTACGAGAATTACAAGGTTAAAGAACGGACAAAAAAAAGGCAGTTACGCCTTACCATTTTTGAGATCAACGAACCATTCTACAGTCGGAGTGGTTAAAAAGTACCCCGTGGAATACAATCAAGCTCGTGACAAAGTCGTTGAAAGACAACTCAACGAATGAAAGCTGGTCATTGTGCATATCGCCTACGTTTAATACTTTCTTAAAAAATTGGTCATTTATTCATATTGTAACGACAATTGAGAAACAGCTCACATACCATCGAGCTAGATGCGAAACGGTTATTTTTGTGGTTTAGTGGATTTCATCGGTATAAATGATACCTAAACCATCCATCCAATTTCCAGTGTACCCATACATTCCCACAATCGTGTACTCTGGGCCCGGTGCCTCAAGGGTGGACCCATGCCCACCTTGAGCATTTCCGTACATTGGGGACTTTTCACCATTGTCCAATTCAAACTGAACGGCATCCATCCACAAACCATTTCTGAAATGGAACTTTGCAATATGCTGGCCGGGACGAACTTCGAACTCCGAGTAATGAGGTTTTTCGTTTCCGATTCTTGCCTCCATTTTTTGGCCACTGCGGACATTGCCACTATCTGAGTCCTTATTTTTGAACATCCCAGTGATTCTTTGGGTATAATTCCTAGCTGGCACAGGTGGTGCCAGATCATGCTTTACTTGAGAGCTATCGCCCTGTGTATAATAGAATTTAATTCCATCTAGAGCACCACCATGATAAACTCTAACTTTGTAGATATTTTTGATATCAAAACCAATAATATCTGGTTTTGGTCCTTTAGCACTTCCCAAGACAGCACTCTTGAAGGCGTTGATATTGCCTCTTCCTAATCCAAAATCGCCTCTTACCATGCTGTCTTTACCGCCCGAAGTGGTTTGGTTTTTGAAGTTGGAAATTGTCATTTCTCCACCTAATGATAAGATTTTGACGTCAAAATTCTGGTCAACTTTATCTCCATATCTTTTCAAGGCCTCCAAACACGAATTGTACTCCAAACGGGTTTCACTGGTAGGACCCTTGCCCCCGTACTCAGCAGGATAGAATGCAATATGATGTCTTGCCAAGTCTTCAATCACAAACTCAATCAAGTAAATACCTCCACTGGACTTGAGAACCGCTTCACCCTTTGGAGTGTTATAAGATGTTGGTCCAGTATTATTTTCGTAGGAGCTATCATCCCTGTAGGTGGTGGAAAAGACCTTTTGGAACTTGTCAATTGGCAAACTGAAGGAATCGTGATACAAAAATCTGATAAGATCCAATTTGTTCCAGTGACAAACCTCCTTCCAGTTCCCGTCAGGGCCAATTGTTGCTCCAGGAGAATTTGTTCTCAAGCAATTCAATTCTCTAGTCATGAACGATCTGTTGAACCAGATATAATCTCTAAGCATCACACCGTTCACTTGATGAGGACAGCCTAACAAATGGCCAATTTCGTGCATAAAGGCTCCAAGTGTAATGTTAAGACATTCCCAACTGGTTCCACATTGGTTGGCGTCGTTGGCAACTTCATTTTTGGATAATTGAGTAGCATCGAGGAACGAAGATGTGATTTGGGGGAAATTCACCGGCCAGGAGTGCAATCCATGAGAGCCAAAAATGGCTAATTTGACATCACCATCGCCACCTCCTAAAGCAGCGTGAGTCAAAATCATATCGTTACGACGGTCGTAAGTGGCATCCAAGTATAACACGGCACATTGCACCGCAGTATTGTTTCTTCTTCTTTTGTCGTAAATTTCAGGAGTGTTTTTGATCAAATCAATAGCGTGTGAAAACAATCCACCAGAGTCGGAAGCCCTTGGGTTCTGTTGTGCAAGGTTGGGGTCTCTCAATTCGGCCACTGTTTTTGGCGATCTCAAAACATGGATTTTGACCTCGTTATGTGCGGTTGGCGATTCTACGTTGTACCCAAATAAGCCTTGGAATTTTTGTTCTTCCTCAACAAACTGGAAACTTCTATTGCTCAATCCCGTCATTCTCATTTCGTGCTGAGTGTATGCCTGCATTAATCTTCCTGCCACCTTCATTTTCAAAACCGCGGTTTGCAAGTCCGCTTTTTCACCCCGGACCAACCTATACTTTGGCATATCGAAGGAACCATTGGAATCACGCCCCATAATGATACAGAGGTGAATTGGCTTATTTTGTGGCAATGGATTGAAAAACAAGCTTAAGCTTCCGGAATCGACATCCCTGCTTTTTCCTTCGGGAAAGCCGAAATTGTTGATAAACCCGTCAGATACGACCGCTTTGAAAACATTGGCCTCTCCTGGTGAAACCTGCAAAATAGCCTTGAATTGACCCTGAACCACCTCAAAACTCTGGGGTGGAAACACTCTATTGTCGTTATTGGTAAAGGTGATGACTCCCTGGCCAATTGAAGACGTGCGTCCACTAACTATCGTTGTGGGCGACGACACGATCTCATTATCCTGGTAGTCGAAGGTGATGGTCATGACTGGATCTGGGGTCTGGAGTAAACGGTTCGGGTGTGAAAGTGAAAATAGGAAGTGGGGGTTGTCACGTGTGACGTGTCAAATATAAGGCCTCGAGGCGAAGTCGGCTTCCTGGGAATAAATGACCTGTTTGGGAAAGTGAAACAGAGCTTTAAATTGGAAGCTTTTGGTAATTGAATGGCTTTTGTACCATGAGAACCGAATTCAGAAAAAGGGTGATATTTCAAGTTTGAATCGAGAAGTTGATTCAAGAGATGGCTGCGAATAAATGATTATCTATATAAAAGTTTTACAAATAAGTCAAGAGAAGGATATTCTTTGGAGTTGACATGAAATTCCATTTGCTTAAGGCTAATTTGTAGATAGTTAATAGGTTCTACGTTTTTTTGTAATTTTGACTGAAAGTGACAAAAGTTTGAAAATCTCAAAAAATTGAAAATTTGTAATAAAGTGCAACAATTTAAACAAAATCGGACATTGTCGCAATATTCACTAAATGTGAAGAGAATGCAACCACTTTCAAGAATATAAAGAATTACTGATTCTTCTCGAACCCACTTACTTTTGAATTCGAGAACTCAATCCTTACCTTTTCCTTCACAAAGCCTTCTCATCGTTGTTCCATCTTAACTTCAATTTATGCAAGACGAAAGAGTTACCCCAAAGAGGGCCCTTGCAGCTGCCAGCCATTGGTCGGGCACCAAGAAGGCAAAAGTAGAAGACAAGCCCCAATCTACACCCGAGGTAATTGCCATACTGTCAGACTCCGAGGATGAAGCAACTACAAATGGAGTGAGTTCTCCCATACATCTCTTGTACAATCCTAGCTATGAGAGTTATATGGATAGCCACGTCAATAAGGATACGGTGAAGATAGAAGATCTTATCGGATCCGCTGACTTGAAAGAATCGTACCAATTCAATTTCACAGTTCAATTAGACTTGATTCTTCAGTATTTCCACCAAAATGTTTCTACTCATCGGAAACGAATTACATTCATCACAGGATCACAGGTGCTTGATCCAGATTATCCAGATATTGAGTTTATCAAATCAAAGTTCAACATCAGGGATATAACAGCTACCTTACCTAATGCATTTGCCAGTCATCACACAAAAATGATGATTAACTTCTTTGAAGACGATACTTGTGAAGTTGTCATAATGACCTTCAATATCACCAAGATCGATTTTGCCGGCCTCACCCAAATGCTATGGAGATCGGGTAGATTGAGCAAGAAAGAGGCCAAAGACGAACCACCGATGGGAGCACGATTTAAGCAAGATCTACAAAGGTACTTGCGGAAATACGGCAAAAAGGAGTTGAGAAGTTTGGCCACAGAATTGAAAGACTATGATTTTCTGCCGGTAGAAGTGGAACTTATCGCTTCTGCTCCTGGCACAAATACAATAACGGCCAATTTAGATGATGAAATGTATGGTTACGGAAAGCTTTTTCAGGCCCTTAAACGTAACTCGTTACTTATTGAAGACAGGTCCACAAAACATGATACATCGAGTCCTAAAAACTCGAGACAAGATTCTACATCGACGAAGTACAACATATTAAGTCAAGTTTCTTCAATACCGTATCCATTCAAAATCCAAAAGGGCGAGACAAGCTCTGTGTTCACACATATCTTATGTCCAATAGCATGTTCCAATTCCTCAAAAACATTTGATATCCTTCAGCCAGGAAAACGTTCTTGCGAAGATCACCAAGAAAAGTACAATTACAAGGCACATATAGTCTATCCTACAGTGGAAGAAGTTGCCAATAGCAATGTTGGCTGGGCCTCGGGACAGGCCCTCCATTTTAACTATACCAAATCTGCGAATCATCGCAATCAATACGAACAGAATATCAAGCCGTACTTAAGAAAATGGAGCGGAAAGGGCGATGAAATCATTACTGGCCGTGAAACAATTCCTCCGCATGTTAAAATGCTAGTATGTGATAATGCAAATAATTGGGACTCCTTGAAATGGGCCTTGATGGGAAGCCATAACTTATCCAAACAGGCTTGGGGTATCAACAATAGTACAAATATTACCAACCCCACCAAATTCACAGTCTCAAGCTATGAATTAGGAGTTCTTGTGTTTCCCAAAGAGAACCAAACCATGAAGCCTGTGTATCTTCGTGATTCAACTGAAGAAGACGGAACCTTGCCGTTGAGATTACCGTTCAAGCTTCCAACTGTTGACTATGATCAAACAGACCGTCCGTTCAGTCAATGGCTTAGTTACGGTAACCTCAAGGATAAGTTCGGAAACATGTATAACCTAGAAGAGTGACATCACCTGTGATGGACCCATAATTGAATGAATATGATGAACCTATTATAAATCATCGAAAATTGACTTTGGTTTGTTATTAATCTGTGTAGGGCCAAATTCTAAGTCAATCATATTATCTTCGTCATTCATTTGCTCTTCCTCAGAGTCTGAATAGTCCGTATTATCGCCAGGTTCTGAAAGTTTCTGCTTCTTGTTGCTGATTCCTTTGTTAAGCGTGCTTCCTTCATAGGTAACTACACTTCCTGGTTCGGCCGAGGAAGGTAATTGTTGACTGAGAGGTTCTGGCGTTGAATATTTCGATCTTTTTCTTTCCATTTGACCTCCAATCTTGGGAATTGGCTGGCGCAATTTAGGTTTTGGCTCAGAAACTCGTTTTGCTGGTGACACCGATTTAGCTTTCTTTTCAACCGTGTGCAGCACGTAGGATTGGAGGCGAAGGTCAGATTCAGCCTTCAAATCTTTTGATGTTATATTGGTGGAGTTTGCTGAAGAAGTGTTCGAGTCACCCGAGGTTATTTGAATGAAATCGATCAGAATTAGTTGATTTTGTAGTTCGAATAGGACTGGATCTCCAGGATTACGGAAATAAATATCGAAGCTCTCCGCTTTAGAATCAGCTTCATCCATATCGGAGTATCCGTCGATGACTTCATTATTTGATTTTGGTAAATTTAAGGTACTGATGAGGTTCATGAAATTTTTAAAATCCTTCAACCTGAAATTAATGCATTTTTTTAAAGGCTCTGATTCTCTGCCCATAAGCAAGTTACTATTTTGAAGTTCATCCAAATTTAGCGTAATGGTAAGAGACATCGGCTGCTTCAAATATTCTCTGTCTTTGAGGACTTGTTTCGTGTAGCCGCTCAACAGAATTTTATCATTCTTGATTTCGATCTTGAAATCTTCGGTGCTCGTAGGTATCATATCAAGGAACTGTTTCGGCACCATCTGGTCGATCATGATATAATTGATTCTATCTTCATCCACATTTTCTTGATTTTCCTGTAGTTGTTGTTTGTAAATCTCGGGGATTTTCACCTTATTCCTCATTAATGGCTGGTAGTTTGCCAGGTATTTCTTGATGATGAGCTTCCGCGTCTTGATTTCGATCAAAAGCTTGTACATGGTATTGGCCGGACCGTCACGCGTCCAATTGATTCTGAAGCAGATATAGTCCAAATCATTGGCGTCTAAGTTCCGGAATAGGGTCGCCAAGTGCTTGGAGTTGATAAGAAAAGAGCAGGTGGCTGATTCGTCACGATGATCTTCAAACCCTTCCTGGATGATGTTTGAAAAGTCCACACTATATTCATGGAAAAACTTCTTGGAGAAGGTGATATCAGCGTGTGATGTTTTGGCACTATTCATTGACGAAAGCGTGAGGTCTTCTGTGCTGACCACAAACTTGATGTGGTCCGATATGGATGCTAATGAGTGGATGGCTTTGGACCATATTTGCTTGTGTCGTGTTGTATCAATGACGGCCACAAATGACATTGGGGGTTTTGGGGAGATATTAGTCGGCTAAGGACGCGTAATGTGGGCGTAATGTGGTTGAACCCTTCAGAGAAGCTTGTGATTTATTGAATCAGTTGTGTTACTGGGGCTAATGTAAGACGCATCTGCAAGCTTACCTAATCAGCATAGAAGTGGTCCCAATGAATATATAAATGTATAAATTATTGTGACTGCCAAAAGACTATGTAAATCAGAATATCATACCCTTATGCAGTGGTTATTGATTATTAAGCATTATTCGGGGACATTTTTCAGCACTGTACCTTTTTCGTTACAATTATGCTATTGTAAATGGTTGGAAGATTTTGACATTTGAAAAATTTAGAATTTCCCAAATTTGTATTAAATTTCCTAAATATCTTCCAGAAATGAAAAAACGTTATAGTTATCAAGCCCCTTTTAACCTTCTTCAAACGATAATATTATTGAGTCGATTCATTTATCAGATTTTTACCGAATATCGTTAGATCAACCTGCAAGACAACAAATAAATTTCACTAGTGGGATAAATGCACCTAAATCATCGTTTTCGAGTCCAAGCTCTATGATCTGCTACTTTCCCCTCTATCCTTCCCGACATTCCCCTCTCTTCCTTCAAGTAAACTGTTCCCCACATCCTTCTCCAAGTCTCCTACTATTTGATCAGCCGTTCGTTCGCGAGCGCTTACGATTTCGGATAACTCCGCGATCGCGCACCTTATCGGGATTATCGAAGCAAGCGATTTCTCCACCGCCATGTCTTCCAGTGATCTCAATATCCTCATTGTCAACCCCAACTCGTCCGAGTCTGTCACCGATAATCTTGCTAAGATTTTGGTAAAGGCACCCAATGTCAAATATCACTTCTACACGGCTCCACTGACGGCCCCAAAAGAGATCAGCGGACATGAAACATCTTGTCTTTCCGAACAAGCAGTGCTTCCCGATTTGCTTGAAAAGAAGGTTATTGACAAGTACGATGGCTTCTTGATCGGATGCTACTCAGACCACCCATTGGTCCACTCCTTGGGTAAGCATACCACCAAGCCAATCTTGGGGATCATGCAGGCAACCCTCCTCTACAGTCTCCTGAACCCTTCAGTCACCAAGCTGTTTGTATTGACCAGTTTCAATGAATGGGAGCCATTGCTTGACAAAGCAATCATTGATTTTGTGGGAAACCCAGACGGTGTCTTTCCATTCAAAAAGTTCCAAAAGACCAAAGCATTAGATATAAGCGTTTTGGGTCTTAGTGACCCTAGCGAATATGCCAAAATTGAGAACCGAGTGGCCGAATTGTTACAATTGTACAAGGACGAAGCTATCAATTGTGTTTTGTTAGGGTGCGCGGGGATGGCCGGGTTGGACCAAAAATTGGCAGCCAGCTACCCTGGAATCAAATTTGTCGATAGTATCAAGGTGGGTGTTGAATTGTTGACATCATTGATCAGGTTTGAGAAGCAGAAGTGACTGAAGTGAAACCGGTGACAAAATCCATACTGCAATATTAATTGTTGGGTCTCTTTTCTGCGCAGACTATCATTTATTTAGTAGTATCGCAAATTGATCATTCATGATAAGATGGTCTAAAGCCGTAGCCTATTAAGCTATAATAAAATACAATACATCTACCTATCTAGATCTCTCTATTGTATGGTTTTAGGTTTTTAAGGTTATCAGCCGTCATTTATTACTATATCTGCCAGCTCATAGGACACTAGATGCCGGTGCGGCGCACGCAGCCCGCATCAAACACATTACCCCAGGACCTGATTATACTGATGATATAAGCAGGACCTTCCTAGCAAAAGCTTCATTCATACACCGCAACTCCGAACATCTGCAATAGTCTGGCTGGAACCATGTCATTGCCTTACGAGCAGAAGAACGAGAGTCTGTCATCTCTAGGTGATGAGAAGGGGTCCACCCCCAACAAACCAGAGATGCAACCTGCCAGAAGAACATCATTTTTCGATAGACTTATCGGGAGAAAGTCTCCATCACCCGCAAGGTCCAGCAACTCGGCAACCCGGTCCGGATCGAGCCGGTCGAGCTTTCGGGAAAGCTCGTTGCCACCATTGAGTCCCTTGGAATTGAAGGGCTATAAAGGTTCAATCCATCACAGAATTCTAGACGCCGAATTGGCCGAGAACTTGCGAAACCTCCTTCCGGCACGCTTACAATTGTTCGATGAGTGGGAACTAGTCTACTCGTTGGATCAGCATGGTATTTCACTCAAGACGCTCTATCGAAACTGCAACCCTGCGTACCAGTTAGAACAGCACAAAAAGAAGAAAGCACAGCTGGGTTTTGCGGACTCGGTTATAAAGGGCATGGTGGTGGGAACCAGCACAACTCGTGATACGCCTACTCGACCACAAGGCTACGTGATGGTGATCCGCGATGAAAAGGGGAATAAGTTTGGCTGTTTTTTGAACGAGTATCCCAAACCAATGGACTCGAAGAGATACTACGGTAACGGCGATTGTTTCCTCTGGAAGGTGGAAAGATATCATCCCGCAAAGCTCAGTCACCACAATTCAAATACGGAATTGCCCCAAAAACCAAAAAAATCCGACCATTTGGGTGAGAACGAACCAGAGAAATCCAACAATCTGGAAGAAAAGGTTTCATCCACTGCACCAAGAAAATCCGACAATTCGGAAAAAGAGGTTTCATCAACCCCCGAACAAGATAAATCCAGAATCGTCGATACTCGCTTCAAGGCGTTCACTTACACAGGGCTCAACCCCAGTATCGTATACTCCAATCACAACTTTATTGCCGTAGGGTCTTCGGATGGCCACAATGGCTTATGGATAGACCAGGCATTGTATCTGGGCGTAAGTTGTGTTTGTGAGACATTCGGCAATGAGGTGTTGAATCTGGCCGACCCCAACGCTAAAATGGGCAAATTCAAGATCATGGGCTTGGAGGTGTGGCGGGTAGGAACACTTGAATAGTTAATACAATAAATCTACAATAAGAAGCCAAGGCTAATTTTGATATTTCCGTTCCGTAAGTTAACAATCGAGCGGCCATGGATAGAAATGGGTAAGTTATTACTCACGTATGGAATGAATGGGCGTGCCACGACAAATCGGTAAGCAATTATTCAGGTATGGATTTAATCGAGCGTGCCACGACGATTCGTTAAGCAACTACTCTCGTATGTTATTGAATAGAGCGTGCCAAGGCTGATTTCGGTATGTAATAACTCGAATCGAGCGTGGCAGGCAGAAATCTGTAAGTAATAATATGAATGGAGCGTGCCAGACAGAAATCTAATAATTTGATTGAACGTGCCGGGCCAGATATCAGTAATTCATTAATCCAAGTACGGGTATATTCCTGGATTTATTCGACAAAGCAGTAAGTAATTAGTCCACGTACAGAATGTTTATTGATTTACATATACCAGTAGCTCCTTTGGATCAATAAAGGTAAATGAATATTGACCCGTTTGACCAAAGCGGTTATATTCAGCTAGTTTTCTTATTGTTGACAAACAATCCTAGCGGCCACCGGAAACCCACCGCGCCTTCTGGGCATCTATACACGATTGTAGCAGAAGCGTTGGGCGCCTTTGAGGTGCTAAGTCCGCGCAGATCCGGCTGCACTATTGTTTCAGAGTCTCGAGGATGCGTCTGCGATGATCTCGAATCTTGGCTCACTCACATCAATAGGTTGGTTTGGCAACCAAATTTTCAGGGCTATTGTTTGACAAAAAGCCAGTGGCTCCTGCGAGTGCTAGTACGAAATGTTAGACGAGCGCGCCGATGACTCTCGTAGTTTTAGGTTTACCTGCGGGTATCTGCGGTGGATGCGCGATCCAACGAGGAAACGTTGGGGTACAGGGGGAGCATTCTGTGTTGAGGCAGATACCGAGTTTTGAGATACGGTTCAATCTCGTTAATTTTGAGCAAGTGCTCATCGTATTGCTAACCATCTGTTGACATTAGTTTATTCACTATTAGCCTAAAATGGCTCGCTAGTGGATCAGTGCCTCACACGTCCAAATCATTGGCTTGCGCCTCGGGACGCAATTACACGCGTGGTACCTCAACAATGCTTCAACCTTGCGCGAGGCCTTAAAAATATCACTGAATTGAGCCAAATTGAGACAAATTGCGACAAAAATGCAGCTTCGTCAAAACCTGTATCAGATATTTTGCAGTCAGACCAAAGGAGACATTTAGTTACCAAACCACCATCGGCGAACCCTCCCCCCCTCACCAGAAGTATATATAGGGCCGGTGGCCCTGTCCCTTTTCTTTCCTCATCAGACAACTTCCCACCATGAAAGTAGACAGAGCCCTTACATTCGTTACATTAGCCTCCATTGCCCATGCCTACTTTGACATTGGTCTTGGTCTTGGTCTTGGTCTCGGCATTGAAATCGGTCCTGACCCTCCAGCTCCTGAAGCTCCTACCACTACCAGCTCTAGCGTCAGTGCCAGTGCCAGTGCTTCCTCCAGTGCTTCCTCTAGCGCTTCCTCCAGTGCTTCCTCTAGCGCTTCCTCCAGTGCTGTCTCTAGTGCTGCATCTAGCGCTTCCTCTAGTGCTTCTAGCTCTGCCAGCTCTGCCAGCTCATCTAGCTCCTCTGCTTCGAGCTCTTCCAGTGCATTGGCTTCCAGCTCTTCCAGCTTAGCTTCCAGCTCTTCTGCTAGCTCTGTCTCTGCTGCCGTCAGCTCCAGCTCTCCATCTCCCACCAGCGGCGTCTCGTCTACTTTCACTACTGTCACTGATCAACAAACTACTGTGGTCACCGTCACCAACTGTGGTGACAAGTCCTGTACTACCTCGGTGGCTACCACCGGTGTCACTGTTGTCACCGTCACCGCTGACGACACCACCACAATCTACACCACCTACTGTCCTTTAACTGCATCCACCACCACTTCTTCCACTGCTCCAGCATCTACTACCCCAGCCAGCAAGGCTTCATCTTCTCTCGCTCCAGCATCTACTGTCCCAACCAGTGAGGCTTCATCCTCTGCTGCCCCAGAAACCAAGGCTTCATCCTCTGCTGCCCCAACCAGTAAGGCTTCTTCTTCTGTTGCCCCAGAAAGCAAGGTTTCTTCTTCCTCTGTTGCTCCAGAAAGCAAGGCCCCATCTTCTGTCGCTCCAGTTACCACTTCTGCCCCACAAAAGACCGAAACCGCCACTTCTGTTGTCGGTACCACTGTCGTCACCATCACTTCTTGTGCCGACAACTTGTGCACTGTCATTCCAAAGACCACCGGTGTCACCGTCATCACTGACACCATCTTGAATACCGTCTACACTACCTACTGTCCATTGAGCTCTGAAGCTCCAGTGAAGACCTCCACTTCTGCTGCTCCAGTTGCAACCACTTCTGCTGCTCCAGTTGAAACCACCTCAGCTGCTCCAGTCAAGACCACCAGTCAAGCTCCAGCAGTTGTGGCTCCATCCACTGTTGCTGCTGAATCGACCACCACTCAAGTTGCTAGCGTCGCTTTGACCTCCACCATTACCCTCACCTCCAGCAAGCCAAGCGTTGCTCCAGCCTCCACCATGTGGACTTCTTCTGTTGCCCAACAAGCTGTTGCTCCTGCCAACTCCACCGTCGCCGTTGTTCCATTAACTGGCGCTGCTTCCGTTGGCTACAGCTTGCACGCCTTTGGTGTTGCTGTTTCTGCCTTGGTCTTGGTCTCTTTGATCTAATTCTAGCATTGCGAGTCAAACGCATCCTTTGCAATATTCCGATTGGTAATTCATTCTCTTCGCTCTATGAGCTTGTTCGTCTCTTCAGACTTCCGTTGGTATGTTTGATATGATGAGCACTTTTTCTCTCACGGCACTAGTTGCCGTGGGTTTTTGCTCCTTGCAATTTTCAGTTCGCTTTATAGCCATTTTAAGAAATTCATTGCGTATGCCCCTTCAACAAAACTCGATTTCAAAAGTAGTTCCAGCCCTGTTTTGTAATATGACTCCTACATGTACTGGTTTTGGAAGCATTTCCACTACGTAGACAGTTCCTGTTGGTATATTAACACAGTGATCTTGTAGCACTAGATTGTCGTTTTGTGCGACAACCCAATTTTCGCAACCATTTCAGATTGTTACACAATAACAAAGCTGAATCAAAGATCATGTGATTTCGATGCCAAGATTCACAAATGTCTACAAACTTTGACGATTCTTCGGCCAAATGACTCTTACAAAGATCAGTTTATAAGCTTTAAAATTACTTTATAACCATACCGTTGAGGATGTCACTATACACAGGAGACTTTTAGGCCAAAATAAGGACTTTTAAAAAGAACAATAATTATTGTTGAAATGAATTGAAAAACCAGGCGATGACTAACATCATCAAACTTTTTGAATGCAAGCATAACCGTGAAACATAATTGTCATTAAAAGAGGTGACGCATTTCTAGGAATGGAATCCAAGCACAAACTAAGTGTTGAAGCAAGTTTGAGCTTTGTGAGTATGTTGAGTACCCTTATGAATATCCCGCGTAAGTGAAATAAAAGATCATGAACATTTTGGAGAGGAAACAAAAAAGAAACAATAGGAGATTTGGTGTTCTCCGACAACCAAATCAATGGTCAACAAATGCGATCCAAGGAGCATGTGATGGTAACTCATCACAAGTCCGAGATTTCCAAAGAGTCAATCAAATTGAAAATAGTTTGATTCTCGTCAATGAAGTTGTTGCTGACCAAGTTACACAACACGAACTCATCACTGAATTTGGTGATGAAGTTGACGAACTGGTCGGCTTCAGACTTTTCAATTTCGAGAATGTTACTTTGGAAAATGTTGACCCATTCGGTAAACAAGCGATAAACTTCATCCTTCCAGGCTAAGAAGGAGGTTCTTTCCACAATCGTAGGCTGCAAGATCTCCTCACCAGGGAACACACCCCAAGTGACGGCGTTGATCTCATCTTCTTCACAATTCGAGGTCAAGTTACCTGACTTGTCGACAGCATAGTAGCTGATAACAGAGGAGGTGGTTTCACTTTGTTGACCGTTGAAAGAATCGATCTTGTCCAACAACTTGACGAGGGTGTGCTTGTGACACATGAATTCAAGATATTGTTTCTGGTAAACATAACCGTTCTTTGGTCCCCATCCATACACCTTGTCGGAAGATCTGACAGCGTTCAAAGAAGGTTGTGAGTTCATGGTGAAGAAACCTCTCTTGTTCAACGAAACCAAATTATCAATGATTGCAGCAGAATCGGTTCCAATAGGGCCATCAGACCATGGCAAAGATTGAAGTTTACCTTCCAAGTACAGGATGATTATCTTGGAGAAGTCTTGCAAAGAGGTTGGGGATCCCCACAAATCGTATGCCTTCTTTGGAGATTGTCTCAATAACTCGGTTGCACATAAGTCGATGTCACCGAAAGCTGGAGATCTAGAATCACCCCATCTACCGTTAGGGAACTCATCCCAGGTAGATGTTCTGGTGATGTAGGAGAACTTTCTGTTTTGCCAGAAAATTGGTCTGATCGATTCCTTTGATCTGGATGGATGGAGAGACTTCCTCCAAGGCAATTCAGCACCACCAACAATCTCGTGGGATTTGGCGGGTTCAATCAAATTCAAATTTTCCAACACCATGATGGTTGATCTTTCCAAGTTCATGGTGTAGAAATGTAAGTGCTTGATGTGGCCGGAGTCGATCAATTTTTGGCACATTTCACTGACCAATTCGGTACCCTTTTGTCTGACGGAGTAATCATCATCTTTGATTGGTTCCAAGGCGTCTAAGAAGTGTTGAGGAATTGCGATTTCAGACCACTTGGCTCTTCTCATGAATGCGGCATAGGTGGAAATAGGCATGATTCCGGGAATAATTGGGATATCGATACCGATGGCTCTGATTCTGTCACACCAACGAATGAAGTTGTCGGCGTCATAGAACATTTGGGTGATGATGAAATCGGCACCAACATCACATTTTTCCTTCAAGTATTGCAAAATCAATTCGTCGCTTTCTTCTTCGGGATGACCTTCAGGGTAAGCAGCCACTCCGATATTGAAGTGATCACCGTAGTTTTTGCGGATATAAGCAATCAAGTCCTTTGCGTACTTGAAGTCACCGGTGGACTCACTGCCGTCCAATGGAGGATCACCACGCAAGGCCAAGATGTTCTGGCATCCCGAAGCGTAAGCCTTCTCCAAGGCTTCATCGATAAGCTCCACCTTCATGTTGGTGCACGTCAAATGCATACATGTTTCCAACCCCAACGTGGACTGGGCGGTATACACCATGTCGTTGGTCAAGCTGGAGGAGCGGCCACCGGCGTTCCAGGTGATATCGATAAAGATAGGATTGAGATCATACATTCTGTCCATCCGATCATAAAGGTTCTGGACTCCCTGGGAGGTTTTTGGGACAAAGAACTCGAACGAAAAGGTCGCTGGGGGCGGGTTGGGCGACGAATGGGCCTGGGCCAACTTCTGGGAGATTCTCATACTCTCTAGCTAAGCGGATCGCTTGTGGTTCTGATGTGTGGACGTCACTGTCGTTAGCGTTGCAAACAGGAACAGGAATCGTGAGGCTATTTAAAGGTGTTGCGATCTTATCCTACAGTGCGCATATCGGGCCCAAAAAATTAGAACGTGGTGATCCGGTATCGCTCTAGCATGTGAGTCATGCGTACGGTTAGTCATTGCTGCTAGGAGAGGTGGGAAGAAGGCACAGAGGAGATAGATGATACAGCAGTAGTTTATAGGTCTAGTATCTCATCGACGATCTCTTCTTCAGCTGGAAATCGACACTTTTCCATATCCCGATCACCCAACGGTGATGCCGTCTTGGGCAGGCCCGCCGGTTGTCTCAGCTCACGTGTCTTGGTGTAAGCGGCCCAAAAGGCCCCTAACGTCGGGGCCGCTGCGAACGGCCGTTTCCGCATACGTGTGGGGAGCGGCGCACTACGCTCACGCGAGATTGATTGTCGCTCGTATAGACTGTCGTTTAATACTATTTAGTCATACAGAATCGTCTCAACTGATTACAACTCGTCATGTTCGAAGGGGTCGTCGGAATCGTCGTCAACTGGACCATAGCTGGACTCTTCAGCTGGCACCTCCTCTTCTTCCACTGTAGCTTCAGTTTGCTTGGATTTGGCCGCTGATTCCGCACGAGCCTGCACAAGAGCCTCAATTTCCGCATCGTAGCTTTCCCATTCGGGAATTAACCGTCTGGCGCGATCCAATTTGTTCTCTTTAGTTAATGGATTGTTGCACAAATCAATCGTTCTGGCAGACGCTAACGTAGAGTCAGAGCACCAAGTCTCACACCATAACCATTCTTGAGGAAGACTGAAAATCGGGATTTTGCGCTGGAGATTGTTGGGCAAATCTTGGTCCAAATTCGAAAGCGAGTTGGGGTCAAGCGACAATTTTTGATAGTGCGACCGAAGCAGGTCTCCTGCATTAAGCTCTCGGAACCTGTTCAAGTCCACCACGTATAAAGCACTGATATGGTACTTGAGATCGTCGCCCAATACTTCCAGCCAGTAGCCCTGTTTCCAGAAACGGAACCCTTCCATTTCGGATCTGGAATCACACATTGGCGTGAATCCGTAGGGTGCACCCTCCAAGTCCATGGCCACCAAATCTGCCATATCGGTACGCACGATTTGGTCTGCGTCCACAAAAATCACCTTGTCCAAGTCTTGAGGAAACAAAACGTCCAAGAAGAGGATCTTGTAGCCCCAAATGGTTCGTTGTTTTTCTCTCTGTTCTCTCAAAAATGATGGCCATTTGTACGTGATGAGCTCATACTCGAAATCGTACTTTGCAGCTAGGTCAGGCAAAACTTGTTTCAAATTGGCAGAAATAAAGTTCTCAATGATCCAAAATTTCACCAGCTTATTGCTATGTTTTCTGACCGATGCCGTCATGATCGAAAGGAACCGCTCGTACAAGTGTCCGCTGGCAATGGTGAAAATATTGATCTCAGCATGCTTCTTTTGGGTCGTTGGTTTTGCAACCTCTTTCTCTTCATTTCTGACCAATCTTGGGAAAAGAGTCTTACCCTTAAGATCAAAAATTGCCACTTTGGCACTTTTGGCGGGAGTGTTAGTTGCGGTGAATTTATTCTCGGTGGCAGATAACAAGTCAAAGTGGTCTCCCACACCTCCGTTCTTAATGCTGAGGTTCCATACACCTGGACTGCCTTGTAACTGCATGTATCCCAAACTCGACATCACCGAAGTGTCTGAGACTAAATCTCCTTTGGTCATTTCAAATGCAACACCTGTAGCAGGCAATGCGGTCTTGACATCTCTAGCATAACCTTCCACAAGTATACTCTTCAATTCGTAAATCCCATGGATGGAGTTGGTCTCTGAAAATTCGAACTTGATGTTATCCAAATCGGCTCCTTCAGGACTATCTTTGGTCACTGCAATCCACTTGTTTGGTGTGTCCAATTCGACGGTAAGAATCTCTGAAGTGGGCAAATTCTCAAACTTTGCCTCGTAGGAAGAAATCCACTTACCCTTGGCGTCGAATTGTGGAACAGCTGGTGGGTATACACCTTTGTAGAACCTCTTGATGTTCAAGTGATCACCATTGTCATTCTTGGGTTGGATCAATATTTTGGTGGAAACAAAAGGAAAGTCCTTAACCGAGTTGATAATGGAGACTAGTTTTTGAGAATACTCATCTAGAGGATTGATAATCAATAAAAGCTCGATTTCCGGATCTTTTTCGCTGGCATCACCTCCAGCAATATCCAACGAATGTGTCATGTCAATGGTGCTGAAATCAAATCTTCCCACGTCTTTCACGTAGAACTTGTCGTCGTAGAATGACCGAGTGACGACAGATGTCATCAAATCGAACCAGTCCAAGTTGTCAACTTCAAGTGGGTTGAGTTGATGAAGAAGCTTGTGATTGAATTCTTCTGGGTAGGCATTGATGAGGTCATTGAAGATCAGGAAACGTTGGTTGTATTCGTACTCCACCAATAAGGTCAAATCCTCTACCGATAATTTTGTATCGAGCCTGAAGTATCTCGAGTTGAAGAGCAAGAAGTCATGGTGCAGAGGAAGCTTTTTGGCTTCCATCAACTTCTTGACAGTTAAGTTTTGGGTTAATTCCTTTTGTTCGGATTTTTGAAGTCTATCGAGTTTAGCAATAATAACGTCAAGATTCTTCTTGGTCAATTCCAGAAGGTTGAAGGTGTTTCCCAACTTCTCGATCAATTCCACAGGAAGTCCAGTATTGAAAAGTCTCACTTGCAAGGTCTCTTTAGAGCTTTTCATCACCGTCAAAACGGTCTTGAGTTGCTCAATCATGCTGGGCTTGTTGAAATCACCAAAAAGCCAGAACGTACCAGAAACACCATCGCTACGATCCTGTCTATGTGGTTTGAGCGCAATGGAGGCTTCCACGAGTTGTTGATCCACTGACTTATACATAGCATCCGTGGGGTCCAGTGGTACGATTCTCAAGTTTCTAAAAGGTTTGGCATCTTGATAAAGGAGACTCTTCAAAGATTGTCCATCAGCTTGTCCTGAACGGATATGACGCTTCAATAAAGCAATATCTTGTGAAAGCTGTCTTCCCATGGCAATTTGCCAATTGGGTGAAGTTAACTCGTAGATGACACCATTGAAGATAATCGAAGCTTTTTCAATTGAAAACTTTTCCAAAGTGTTTTTATACACAGAAGGGTCGAATTCGTAGTCCTCTGGAATCTTGATAGTATCCAACAAGTCTTTGAGTTCAGACTGGTCTTTGGTTTCAAGGTATTTGTATAAAAATGCCAACGCTTCTTGAGCACTTGAGGTGTCTGCAATGAAATAGAATCTTTCTGCCAAAAGTTGGTCGAGTTCATCGGAACTATCCATGGCAATAAGGCCAATTTGTTGGGGAATCCCACTATCCAAAATAACTTTAGACAAGGTGAATAGAACCTTCAATTGCTCTTTGTTTTGGAAATTAAGGGCAAAAATCAAATCATGAATATTTTCCTTCAATGGTGGAATTTGGTTTGGTTTTAAACCTTGTGCGACGGAACCAAGATAGACTTCTTCTCTATCTTTCGAGTACTCTTCATAGGTGTTATCTTTCTCTATATTATTGAGGAATACCACCCCTCTCTTGCGTCTGAAGCCACCAGCATTGAAGACGTTTTCATACACTTTGAATCTGTTTTCATTATGACCCATAACCGTGTTTCCGTTTCTGAATTGAGCTTGTTTAACTGCAGAGAGGAGAGCAAATTTTTTGATCAAGAACTTGGCTTGATGCTTGGTTAAACCAAGAGATTTGAGGTCGTGGATGATACTGAGTTCGTCCTCAATCTTCTCCAATAGAGTCAAGGAATCGAGCTCCAAACTGTGAAGGGGAGCTCCATTTAAATAGAGCCCGTAGGAATCGTCTGATAACCCAGCAATTTCATTTTTGGTGATTTGATCTTTGATTTGATCTAAATTCTTGAAGCTGGAGGCTTCAGCAATGTAGGATGCCAATTTTGGGAACTCCGAAAGAACCAATTCCAATAATTCGTAGTTGGTGATATTTTTATATTGGTTCAGTAAGACCAAAGAAGTCAACTTTGCACCCAAGTCACCAATATCTTCCTTTGCGACTGGCTTGATGTCAGTGGTTTGCAAGATTTCCCATAAATGCTTATCAATTTTCAAGGATTTCAGGGACTTCTTTTTTGGAGTAGCCTTTGAGTTTTTGACGTCTCTTTCATCAATAACAACGTAGTCATTCCGTTTCAAAGAGACGTCCACACCGTATCCACCCAAAGTATCGTTTTTAGCACTCTTGCCCTTAGAAGGAGCGTACCTCCACGTAAATCTGATCTTACCTGATTTCGCACTCTCATAGAGGTTACTGAACATATCTGCAAACAAGTCGGCTTTGATGTCACCATAAAGGATCAAAAGAGGGGCTTGATGGTTCTTGCCAATGATCCTATCAAAAGGCATCGTCTCCACTTTCATGGCCTTATCTGTTTGCAAAGCGAACAAATCGTCTGGAGAGCAGTACAATTTGTCATTGTACAAGACCCATGGCAGTCCTGAAGACCGCTTCAATTTGTTTCCAAACGAGTCCACAGAGCATTCTTTCACTACACGTTCACCGAATTGAGGTTCCACCACTTCTGAATAGTAGTCGTGTTGAGCTTGCACTCTAGGATAGTTGATTTTGTTAACGAAGTTGTATGCCACGAACGCTTTGGTATTTCGTCCCAAACCCAATTCTTTTGAGGTTGTGATGTGTTCATATTTGTCCAAGTCAGAACTCCACGCTTGGAGTGGAGCTGACTCGCTTTCTTCGTCCAATCCCAATAATTCAAGAAGGGTTGGTACGTATAAATCGGGGTCGTATTCTGCAATACTCTCAAGCAAATTGAGCTCGAAACTGGCAGGCGCCCATTTGGATTGCAATTCTATTGACAAGTCATTTGTTTCAATGGAGCTACCAATGGCTAAGTTTGTGTAGACACATGCTAGTAGCGCCCATGGGAAGAGCATTTTGGTGGGTTGAAGTGTAGTAGTGGATCTTGATCTGAAGATTACGTGTACTGTCACGTGGAGGCGAAGACTAAAATGACGTAGACTACAAACGGTTGCGAATAATCTTAATAAGTCAGGAACTGGAAATCATCCAATATTTGTGAACTCATTCAAAATTTTTATCAAAAGAGTTGCTGGAATACACTCAGATTTAATAGAGTGATATTCGCTTCAGAAAACCATACAGGAACACTAATTATGTCATTACACTTATAATACATTTATTTATAGTACAGTCAGAGTAAACACTCGCTGGGTATACAGCGTCAATTGTGATTCCAAATTCATGAGATTTGGCAACGTCTTCGGGTTGGGGTATTAACAAAATAGTGACGTGAGATCCTTATAATGCTTCATAATATTTTTCATCGTATAGTATTGAAACATTCTTCATTAATTCGATTCATTTCATTCTTCTAGAGCAAGTCCTGAAAGGTGATGGAGCGCACAGTCTTTTTAATCCGCACTGTTTGGATCTCTTGTCGACTATCAGCAGGTTTGGTCAGTCTCTTTCTCCTAGGTGCTTTGGTGACTTCTTTCTCTTTCTTCAGCGTTCTCGGTTTTTCAGGTTTTGTTGCTTTCTTCTTCGATTTCTTTGGCTTGTCCTCGTGTATAAGTTCAGCCAAGATCGGGGATTCTTCCACTTGAATATTCTTACTTTTCCTGATAATTTGGTCAAAGTTGAGATCCGCCACTAATTTGCGTCTAGGATAGAGGTCATCGCTTCCGAAGAACGCCTTCGGTGACGACGACGTGATGTAAGTTATCGTGCCTTCTTCTTCAGATTCATCGTGTCTAGCAGATAAAGTCTCGTCATCAAAAGAAGGAAGGAGACCTGAAAATGTCACTCTCCTGGCTTCGTTTGCACTTGATCCTTGTCGCATGATCGACTTGGGTATGCTTAAAGAATCGCTTTCGTCACAGGCATCTATCACAATAATTTCGTTTTCTGGTTGACGCGGTTCGCCTATTTCATCACTGGTTAAGTCGATAACCTCCTTGTATTCGTCAAATTTCTTGTTGTTCTTCAAAAGCTTCGATTCGTTAAGCTGATTATTTTCCACAATATTCCCCTTGTTTTCAGCATTGGGTAAGTTCATAATTTCAGTATGTGAATCGAAGCCTGCTGGATTCACAACTTCCACCACATCGAGCTCATCTCCAGTTGGCTCTGCATCAGGATCGCCATTATTACTATGACACCACTTATTGTCGCGAAGTCTTCTTTCGGCGGCCACAAGCACTGCCTCTCGAATTTTTCTGGGGTCCGTTGGTTTACTGATAGCTGAGTCGGTACCGCCCAAGCGTCTTGCTTCGGCTTTAAACTTGATTTTGCTCAACTCTTTGATCCGCTGGTCTCTTACTGACACATAGCCCCCAAGAGGATTGTAGCCGCTTCCCAAGCGCGCCTCTTCGCATCTATAGCCCGAGGTAGTCAACAGTCCTGTTTGTATTTCTTCAAAGCGTTTCTTCAACCCATCAAGAAATTTGTAGAATTTGGCATCGTGAGCGCCATGAACGTTATGTGTGAGCTCATGGAGGAACGTTTCGATGATGGCGCTCATGGGATAAAACAGCCGCTCATTTGAATGGTACCGGAGGCGGATTAATATCTTTTGACCTCCGTTCACATTTAGCCCAAGGAGGTTTGGGCTCTTGGGAAACATTTCACATAAAGTGCCCACCTTGAAGTTGTTCTCGTGGATAATCGGCGCCACGAGTTTGGCAGCCTCGTGCAATAGGGAGTTGGCATATTCTTTATCGGGGTACCTCTTTAGTGAGCCGATTTTGGCGATATTTGAGACTGGGGAAGGTTTTTCTGGAGCTTTGGGTTGCGATTTTTGGCGCCTTATAGCACCTCTGTCACGCGTGCTTGTGGTATTGGAGGGAACCACCATTGCATAATAGTTTAACCGTGAACGGGGGTTTTTAGATGGACCACCCCACTTGTCGTGTATTGACTATCGCAACGCGATGATTACAGGTTAGGGCATCCCCTAAAACGTGATTGCCTAATAACAAATTACAGGTTAGGGCATTCTCTAAGCATAATCGCGCATTGGGAATGACAGGTATTTGCATACCCAACGTTTATCGGTGACAGCACTAACATATTACAGGTTAGAAGGATAAATACTACGCTTATATTAGTATTAAATTTAGCGAAAGATTAGAACAGTGCATTCTGTTTTTATTAGAGAGTACACTAATTACAGGTCAGATCATGGCATATCAACACTTTCTTCAGTAACTACACTAATTACAGGTTAGATCGTGTCATATACGTACTCTTTTCAGTGGCTACACTTATAGAGCTGATCTATAAACTGGATCATAAATGTTCCGGGGGTGGTGGCGGTCTTGGTTGCTAATCTTCCACACTTATTATAGAAGCGTACCGCCTGATAGACTGCATCGAATAAACTGTACTCTTCCTCCTTGGCAGCTGCAAAAGACGCAATCACACTGCCCAAAGAACATCCAGTTCCAGTGATACTTCCCATTAGTTCGTGTCCACCATCAACAGTTCTAGTTTTAGAGTATCCATCGCTGATGTAGTTAGTTTCACCCGTAACCACTACCACCGCCTTGAACTCTTGGGCGACGATTTTTGCAACCTGGATAATTTTGTCCTTATCAACGTTGGCAACAGAGTCCACCCCTCTCATCATCAGGGTCTGTGAAGACTCCTCTTCATAGACACTGGTTAGCTTGTAAAGTGCAAAAATCTCGCCAACATTTCCCTTGATGACAGAAACTTGTCCCGTGTTCAATAAGCGTCTGGAAGCGTTCAATCTAGCCTTGGAGGCACCGGCTGCTACGGGATCATAGACAATATGCTTTCCGGCTTTGTTGTAAGCATCGAATGCCTTGATGAATAGCTGCAATAGCTCAGGCTTTGGAGTGCCTATATTTGCAACCAATGCGACTTTGGGGACGGCTGCAAATTCGTCGTACTCGTCCGCAAGCTCCGACATTGCGGGAGAGGCACCAATGGCTAGAGTGACGTTAGCACTGAAGTTTTTGACCACATCGTTAGTAATATGGTGAATGAGAGGTTTGTGCTGGACCACCGATTCTATAAGACTTTGACTGATGAAGTCAGTTGTACTTTCCACAAGACTCTCCCCTTCAGATTCAATTTTAATGGGCGCAATATTAGTAGAATAAGATGGTGGACTGCGGATTATAGAAAGCAACTCCTTGGTGGCTTCGCCTGCCCTTTCATTTGCCATAATACAGGAAACAACAGCCACTCCGTCAAGTGACTGCCCTGGGAGAGCGCACTGGAACATCACCTTATCGGCATTGGTATGGTTTATACCACCAATTGCAACACACTGAATCCTTTCCTTTGAATGCTGATTATGCTTGTGGAGTTTTTGCAACATCTTCCTGATCCCAATTGGACCCGTTCCCTCCGGATTGGTGACATTGGTCTTTGTGGCGGTAGCATAGACTGTGCCAAGCCCCACGTAATCAGCAACTGACTCACGACAAACTTCCTCCACTTCTTCAGGAGTCGAGCAAGTCACCCCCAAGATTTTGTCACTGCCAATGAGCTTCCTGGCAATTTTGGCAGGCATATCGTCTTGGCCAACATGAACGCCTTCAGCACCAATTGCAATTGCAACATCGACTCTATCGTTGATGATCAAGGGGATCCCTCTTTTCTGAGTCAATTGGTGTACTGCAGTTGCTCTGGTGATGAAATCTCTAGTCAGAAGTGACTTTTCTCGTAATTGCACAATTGTGGCCCCATTATCAATGGCGTCCTCGACCTGTTTGAGGAAAGTCGAGGACTCGGGGATCATGGTGGAGTCCGTCACCAAATAAAGGGTGTAGTCAGTCATGGTTTGCTTTTGGTGTTAACTCATGATGTTTAAGTGGCAAGTGTGTGTATAGGATAATACCCCATAATCGCATAGATCATGCGACAAAGAAACCCTGAATAATCTACGAGATTGGAATAGCTGAATTAATCTGTCAAGTTTTCAGCTAAACTGTCAAGATCAATTATCCTTGGTATACTTAGTACCGACTGTGCTATTATGCTTCTGCTGTTGTAATTTAGCTAGTCTAGTTGTTTGGAGATTTTAGTCTAAATAGTAGCATTATAGAGATTTGCAATCATTAATCTCAAGCATGCTACTCTATTATTATTTATTAGTCTAAATGTTAGTTTAGTAACTAGTGAATAAGAGATATGGCTCAAGAGTTTTTTGAAGCTCAACATATTTATTGTCAGCATCTGATTCTCTAATTATTGACAAATGAGTAAGTTCATTAATTACCGGTCTAATGATGCTACAACGTGGGTGCTATGTGTGCCTTTGCTGTAATTTGCGGGTTACTGTGAATGTTGTCGGTCTAATGAGTTATTAGTATTGTAGGTCTATAAATCATACTTACTCATCTTTTGGTCAAATAGTTCGTTCCTCAGCTGAACACGAAGCATTTGAATGCAATAATTGGTTAATCCCAATTTAAGTTTATGTTCTGGAATCTTTTATTTGTTCTGGAGGGATTTCTAGTCTTCATCATTCTCATTCTCTTTAAAAGAGGACATCAAGTTATCCAAATCTTGGGCATCGCTCTTCCCTACGAGAGTCATCAACTCTCGCGTCCGGGTCACCGAGTATTGCTCGCTCTTCTTGATTGTTCCACTGACCCGTGTACACCGTATAATGACGGTGTTGCCCTCTAGCTGATTTATCATGGCTAGTGCTGCCACCACTACCTGATGAGACTGTCTTCCACATCGTATGATCCCGGTCGATGTTTTGTTACTGAAGTACTTAACTGTGAGCTGCATTGCAGCGGTTCCCGAGCCAAAGTCTCCATAAACCTCCTGGATCGTTTTTCGTAGAGTATTGGTGATGGTCTTCTGATTTATAGATGCTGGTGAGGATTGATGTAATGAGAGTAAAGCTTCGTTTTCGGAGTTGCTGAAGTTGAGAAAGTCCTCGCGGGATGTTTTGGAGGTATCCTCGGATGGAGGATACAACACGTCGAAGAGGATATACCTCTGTTTTATTCTGACCATTAAGTGATGAGCTCAATCCATCGAATCTCTGTTAACTGTGAGAACGGAACAAATCGAAAATTGAACCTCGCACACTTATTCATGAGAGTTAGATATGATGGAGGAAGAAGGATTATGGATCGTTGGAGACAATTATCATAAATCGACTTATCAGAGACAACGTCGAGTAAAACGATATTTGAACATCTATTTGAAAGCTTATTTATCGAAATACCACTTTTCTTTCCCTTGCTTTATCATTCTAGTACACATATATTACATTATTATACATTATATAGTCAAATACTTTTGTCAACCACTAGCAAACAAGTATTCCCGTTAAATTGTCAAATACTTTTCAGTCAACTGTCTCGCCAACAAGGAGTTCCCGTTGATATTGTATATCAAAGCTAAGTTATAAGCGGCTTCGGCGGACATATCGTACTCTTCTTTAATCTTACCGTTGAATTCCAAGACCCGCTCGTAGTACTCGACTGCAAACGAAGTTAAGCCAATCATATGAAAGAACCGGCCAAAATTGTACTGAATCTCTTGCAATTCGTAATCGGTTGCCTTCTCTTCGGTGGCCTCTTTATACTCCAAAAGATAACTCACACCTTGGAGTAACTGTAAATGTCTATTGGTGGAAAGTCTTTGCATCGATCTGTGGATGTGAGCCAATCCCAACATAAGACACACCATTGGATCTTGATTGTACTCTTTGTATGCCCTATTGAGGTAGACAATCGAAGAGATGTAGCTTCGACTTCCACCTAAGAGATTGGCATATACGTAAAGCAAGTCGAGATGGTCGTTCTTGAAGGGGATATTCTTGACATCGGAGATGATCGTAGCCATACCAACGATCTTCTTGCCGGTAGTTATCGAGTCAAATGCCTTGAGCTGTCTCAAAAAGAATTTCTGGTGATTATAATTGGTAAAATGTTCCCATGCACCAACTCCAGAAGAAAAGCAACACATGAAGAATTTGTAGATGAATGGAGAGAATTGGTTGGTAATCAAAAAGTATCTGATGAAGGTGGTGATGGTATTCATGTCATTCTTCTTCAAACCAATGATAAGTTTGATTAATCTCAACATGGATTCTTTTGCTTTATCCTGGATGAACACACTCACATTCATTGAGATTTCGATCATCTGGTTAGCACTTTCGTAATCGTTCTCATAATTCATCACCAACATCGCGTATTGAGTGAAGATTTTGAACCAATCATCATAGGAAATTCCTCTATATTCGGTCTTCGATGTCAAGAATTGACGTGAGTAGTTCTCATTGCCATCATTTCCAATTCCAGCATAAAGATTGTACACTCTCGCCAATTTTTCATCGATCCCCAAGTCTTGTTTCCTTCTGTAAAGAATAATACCCTTAAATTGCCTATTTTTGTCTCTTGGGAAAAAACTCTTCACACCAATGAATATTTCCAATAACTGGTATGCAATTTGAATCCACGTCTTGATCGCAACCTTCTCGTCACTTCCATTGGTGATAGATTCCTCAAGTCTTTTCATACTTCTGTATTTTTCGAGCACCTTCTTTTTGGCATTATTTTCGAACTCGAACCTTTCCTGTTCGGTAAGTTTCCTCGACTTAGCAGTAAGCTTTTCGGTACGAATAAGCGATGAATTATTCAAAATATCCTCATGATTGGATGCAGCATCCTCGGCCATTGCATCCTCATCCTCGTTATCGCCCTCTTCTTTTTCTTTATTATCTTCTTTTCCTCTTTTCGCAGCCACCTCGACCAACAAGAGTCTGGCATGTTCTGTATTGCCAAGATGATACTCTGCCTCTGCCAAAGAAATCTTATAATCCAAATTATCGTTATCAATGGATAAAAGGGACTCGTATGCTTGTTTTGCCTGTTGATAATCTTCGGTCTCAAGGAAACACTTACCCAATAAAACAATAAGCTCAGTTGAACCTTCGAACTCTTCATTCTGGGATGCCTTAATTAAAAATTGAAGTGCATCTTCAAAGTAACCATTTTCTTCAAGGATTCTACCCGTATCAAAATACAAATCACTGATATCATCGGTTTCATCCAACAAAAATTCAAAGTGTCTCATGGCTTCGTCCTTCTGTCCCAAACCGAGTCTCAAACTACCAATTTTGAACCGAATATCTATAGGGAGATCATAGTACTTCTTCGCGGCAACTTCTCTGGTTCTGGCATCCGATAATTTCTCTATGAAGTCGAATCTTCTTTTCTGGTCGAACTCGGCATCATCATCAGCATCATCCCACCACTTTTCGTCGGTTCTGTCTTGAATCCACCTGGCAACAATTTTGGTCACTTTTATACCATTGCCCCACGAATGTTGTTGTATGTAGAGTTCAAGAAGAATGTTCAATTCTGCCCATCCGAACTTTGGTTGTTTCTGCTGAGGGGTACCGGCCTGCTTCAGATTGGAGGGGTTGATATTGTAGTCCAATATTTTCATGTATAAATTGATAGCATCGTTGATTCTCTTTTGTTCCACGTAAACACTTGCCAAGTTCTTAACAATGTTGGAGTCGGTGGGGTACAACTGGCGGACTCTTTGGAACCCTTCCAAGGCACGGCCGTACTGTTTCTTTTCACGGTACAAGATTGCCCTCTCCAAGATGAATCTGGAGCTTTTGGAAGTGTTTGAGTTGATTGCTCTGGAGTAACAGTAGATGGCCTGATCAATGTGGCCCAACTCAGCACTCAATTCGGCAACATTGGCCCAGAATTGAGAGTCCCACGGGTGGATATTGGCCGCAAGCAACCAGTAGTTACAGCACTTGTTGAGTCTTCCTTCTTGTTTGTAGATTTCACCCAATGTTTTGTAGGCACTGAAATTCTTGGGATCCTTTTTGATCACTTCCAAGTACAAATTCATAGCCACCTGGAAATCATTCCTGACAAACGCTTCGTTGGCAAGCGAAAGGTTCTGGCGCACTTCAGGGTCAAGCTCTCTATTGGTACTTCTCATCATCTTCCGCTTCCAGTAGGACTTGGTGCTTTTAGTGATCGCTTTGGACTTGTTCTTGACTCTAAAGTTACCAGCACTCCGAAGCGCATCTCTAAAGTCGTAGTCCTCACCGTAGTCGTCCTCAATTGGTATGCCGTCTTCATCGTACTCTTCTTCGGAGGAAGACAAGAAGATCTTCTCTTCGGCGCCAATATCGTCGTCTTCCTCACTCTCGCTCATCTCGAAATCCTCCATGAGATGGTCCAACTCGTCGTCCGAGTCAATGGGGCCCAGCCCCGCCACCAGCACCTGGTTCTTGTCGTTGACGGCGCTGTTGCCCTCATCCGTCTCGAAAACGTTGGCAGACATCGTTTGGTTGGAGTAAACAGTAAGCGCTGGGGTTAAATTCGGGTGATGCGTGCAGGATGGGAGATCGCGGAGCAGGCACCCCTCCTTGAGGGTAGAGATAGAGATAGCTAATCAAGTCATACGGAAATACTAAGGGAGATTCAATTGTTGAGTATAGAGATTATAATGGGGTGGCTCCCAATGGGGTAATTATTTTGCCCCGAAGCTTCTAGATTTTTTTCCCTATTTTGTTCCCCTTTGTAGGCCCAGGTCCCTAATATTCCGCAAGCGGATCTAGCCAAAAAGTCACGCTCACTCCACTGTTTTTGCTTTTTTCTTTACGAGACTCTCACCGCACAAACTTTAAGCATAACATATATAAGTCAACAGCCCCCTCATATCCTTCCCACTACTTATAAGCCGCCTCCCCACCACAAACTTATAGAATGGAAGACTTGCGCAAAAAAGCATTATCCCAGACCAACCTCAAAAGAATGGAATCGGGCGCCAGCACTCCTCAACGTACCACGTCCCCGGCTTCTTCGCCCATGCAAAAGACCGACTCCGTGCTCAACCTCACCAAACCTTCGTTGTACGGCATCTATCGTGAAGACTCCTTCTTGAACTTGAGCACCGGCGCCGGTGCCGACGACTCGTCCACAGACTTACCGATCCCCAAGCATGCCAAACGTGAACCCGAACCCACCAACCAGTACACCGGAGTGAAGATGCCAGTTCTCTTCAGAGTGCTCACGTTGGCCGGCTGTGCATTTGTCTACAACGAGGTCACCAAACACCTCCACTACAATCATCTCGGAGCCACCGGTGGAAGCAAAGCCCATGCCTCGGTCACCAACGCCATCATCTTCAGCATATTTGAGAAACTCAAGATCGGCTCCTACGTGCAATTGCACCAGCCATGGGCCAAAGAAGCCGATGCCATCTTTGCCTTGACCCTCCAGGGGTTGTGCATGGCATTGGTGCACCCTATTTTGGACGCCGTGCTCCCCGCCAAGATGTCTGTGCGTCTCTTATCCTCCAACCCTAACCCCAAGCAACAACGCAGCTACTCCAACATCATCCACGACGTCTTGAGAGCATCCATCACCTTTTTGGGGATCAGTTATGCCACCAGAAAAATCGAATGGGCTTCCTTCCTTCAAATATCGATCATCTGGTCGCTTTTGAACCCCGGATTGTGGCTCTTGCTTGACGGTACGATCTCTGGGCTTTTGGCAAGCTTGGTTGCTTCCACTGTCGCTTGTGCCTCCGTTTACTTCGAAAACTACTCGTTCATTAAAAGCTACGCTGCCATGCAATACGACGATTCCATTGCGCTTTGTCTTTGGATCGGAAGTTTCTTCTTCTGTGGCATCATTATCTTCGGAAAGATCGGAAGAGGCTTGTTTGGCGGGATATAGACTCGTATAGACTTTATGATACACCCATGAATCAAGTAGAAAGACTATCGTAGAAGTAAGAGAATATTGTGTCACGTGCAAACACAGGGTCTGGCGCGTGCCACTCATCACATGACCCCAAGCCCATTAGTTTCCTCTCTGTTTGATTGGCTGGGCGCGCACCCCATCCGCACGACCAAAGTATCCAATTGATCAACAGAAATTTCATACACCATACAAACCATCAGCTATCATGTCGGGAGGTCCAGTTCCAGTGTGGAAAAAGTACACCACCCAATCTACCGGCTTCTGGGAGAAGGTCCGTCAAATCCTCTCCTTGGTTCCAAACAGATCCTCCGGTAACCCGCTTGTTTCTCTCTACCGTCACTCTCCTCCAGGAGACAGAATCCAAGATGCCAAAAACTACGTCGAACCAGTGACCTTGCCAGCAGGTGACATCCAAGGCAACCCATACTACAAGAGAGACTACAGAAGAAATTACCCACAAGTCCATGGCTTCAACCAAACCAAGGTTTCCGGCTTATTGAAGTTGGGATCCGCCGACAAGCCAAGAATCTCCATTGGTGACAAGGGTACCAAGGAATTGTCTGTTTTCATTGAATCTGCCGAACCAGTGAGCTTGGCCACCACCTTGGCCGGCGTTCCAGCCAACGTCGTCAAGGGTGAATTGTTGGGAGCTCAAGGTGAACCTATAGTTGCCCCATCTTTGAACAAATTCGAGTGGACCATCTTACAAGAACCAGAACACGGTATGTTCACCGATGCCTACCCATGTCGGATTTTCACCGAGAAGAAGCCCCAAGCCACCCAATAATCCCTGCATATTCATAATAGACTGTCGACAGTTAATACACATCTACGATAAAGCATGTAATCCATATAAGAAGTAAGATTCAATCCAGAAGGTACTTGCCTTAATGCATTTGCCTATTGGATAAATTTCTATATTTATGACTTCACAGATTAAACCCCATTTTCAATGAAGGATCTTAATATGTGTTCCTATTTCAATTATCTAATTTTTATACCCTTTCTTATTATTTTCCTATTATTTACTTTTATTTATAAGTTCCTCTCCTCACTTTAATCTTCATTTTTTGGCCTTGTTTGCAACGGCATCACTCTTGGTAACCCGTAAAGACCGAACCAGCATTTTAAGTAGTCCATCACATCGGAGTTCTCAGCAACAAACTGCGACATCGTATCGAGAGTCTCACACGGATGGATCGAAAACCACGGGGTTTCAAAGATCGGATGACTATCTAACTTCACAATATGCTTGTCAAAGTTCAATGCATTCAAATCGGATATTGCAACTTCGTTTCCCTCCTTCTCTAGAAAGACTCTAAAGTCGCAAACTGGAACGCGATAGAATTCATGGTAGCAAACTGTAAATGTGACCTTTTGTGATTCCTCTCCTAAAAGTTGCAAACTTATTAGGAGGTACGGCCGTGGCAGTGATTTGCAATAACTATTGAGAATTCTAACCCCGCTGAACTTCAGCTGCGACGGTACTAACTGGATCGTGTTCAGAATGTAGTTTTGGAGCGCAGGGAGAGCACTATTGAAATCCTCGCTACTGATATTCATCCAACTACCCCTTTCATTCACTTATGGTAATGACTATTCTTGGCCCAACTACTCTCTAACTTTCTTTCCTTTCCCTCCTTTTTTTCCCAACTTTCTTGTCCACTTTCTTGTCCACTTTCTTGGCAAGGTACTATCAACGCTCGTTGTATCACCAGTTGTAATTCTGTAGATAAGCGCAGTGTGGTTAGGAACTGTGCAGGCTCACCAGTGTCCAAACTGCTACTACAAAAGATGTCAAACGAGGCAATGCCGAAATAGGGGATCAGCCAACGGGTGGCAATCCTCCAAAGTAATTCTCTACGGTCATCTGACCATCTCATCCTAAAATTGAAGCACGTTGTGGTTCCTTAATTTATATTAGCTATATAACACGGTTTACTATAGAACACGGTTTACTATAATAAATCACGGTTAGTTGGTATCGGTAAACTGCTGTGGAGAGAAGCAGCTCTGGATAGCAGGCTGCTTCTCTTACAACCGTAGTAATTGCTATAATTTGTCCTATTTGGTTGCATAAAGCCATAAAAAGTAGCAAAGTAGCACCTAGGCGTCTTCATCAAAAACCGGTGGTTCTTGTTCCCAGACCTTCCCCATCCCGGCCTATGACCCTTCCTCCTCAGTGCCAGCACCTTGTGGCGTAGACTCGTTCAACAAGCCGGATTTGCCGTTGTACAAAATGCCTGAGTTACTGCCACTTATCGAGTTTCTGTTGTAGATCTCCTTGACCTTTTCGGCGTTGGGGTGCCTCAATGGCACTCCGCCGGCGATTCCGCCCCTGCTGGAGTCGCCGCCCATTTGCTTCTGCATGGCGTAGTCTCCACTGTCGAAATACTTCTTATCTTGGAACTTGGAGGTCAAGATTTGTTGTGTGGTGGGCAACTTGCCGTACATCTTATAAATACGTAATTCTTGAGGTGACAATTTAGACAAGTCCAAATTCTGCGTGTTCTTGGGTGGCCCCAATGGATCGTCCTCGTGTAAAGACATGGCGGTGGTTTCAATTAATTGATGAATACAAAATGTTTTCACTTGCTGAAAGTCATCAATTTACAGATGCTGGTTCCTATCACGTGCGTGAGCGGGAGGGGGGGCGGCGGTGGTGCTTAAGCCTCACCAAATGAGTTCCGCTACCATTGGGACTATTTGCGTGCAGAGGATGGCCACATCCACAAAATATACTATAAAAGGGTAGAGTTCCAAGGGGATGGGGACGTACCGGTTTGGAAGTCTGGTGATGTAAAGTTGGAAGACCACTGAGTCCTCGTGACTGAGGAATTTGGGGTCGTAGGTTTGGCCCCGGAACTTGTAGTCAATCTGGACGTAAAGTTCCAAGTCTTTGTTTCCAGGTATGCCAACCTCGCTGGAGGTCAAGAAACGGTGCCCAATGGAGAAATCGTAGGGATAGGTGGCAGGCCAGCACACCTTGATGTTGATGAGGTCACGTGACTTGTAGCTCAAATCACCATAGTTATTGACCCGGACAAGAAGCGTGTTTTCCACGCTATCTCTGGCCTCGAACCCACTCAACGTATCGTAGGCCATTTCCACCGTGTTGGATATTGGCTCGTCCTTGGAACCGACGAATTGGATCGGGTAATCCAAGAGTAATGCATGCGTGTTGTTGATGTGATGGACATCGCGGTGTAGACGAGCATGTTCTGGAATTGGCTCGGGATGCAACGGAATATTGAAGTAGAGTGGTACCTCGACCAAAGAGGTTTCCGTGTTGGCGATGCAGCGGCCGATGAAGGCCTGTAGGGCAATTAGAATTGCTAGTAAAGAAAGCATACTGGTCTATGAAAGAACCGTAACGCGCGATCTGCCTGCACACTTCGTAAACGTAGTGAACGAAGTGAACTTAAATTGAACTCAATCAGCGAAGTGATCTCTAGTGAGTCTGGAATGAAAGAGATTAATGAAAAGGAATTAAGAAGGTAAATGGAGAACTGATATGAAGGTTATTTATTAATTTGGAAGGTAGTAAAATAGTAGGGAAATTTAGTAAGTTAATTACTTATTTTCAGTTTACGAATTCTAAATCATATTCATTAATCATTAGTATATACAGGATTCATTAGTAGGTTCTAGCATCCTTAAAGTCTAGTTTAGGTCTTTATCTTCCTCCTCTAGTCAATGCTCCACTAGGTTCAATTTCACTTTGGTCCATGGATAGAGTATTTTCAATAATGCAATCGTATCGGTGACCTCTGATTTATTATAGTTTTTCGCAACAATTACTTCTAGATCGAGTTTTTGTAGCTTGTGATTGAGATGAGTGCTGAACATGATTGTCAATGAAGACATGTTGATGCTCCATCCATGCAATTTGAGGGTCTTGAGATTAGGAAACATGTGCACAAACAGCTGGAGCTGTTTTGTCGAAAGCATCTTATCCCACGAATTCTCTCTAGAAAGAAACACAATCGACAATGAGTCTAGACTATCGAAATCGCCATGAGTCATTTCATCGTCATTCAACAAAAACTTGTTGAATCTCTCAGATAAAATAAATGAATTGTTGGTGCTGTAGCAAAGGCTCAACTTCTTCAATGCTTTGCTCTGGTTGAACTGTGAAAGGGTGAATGGATATTCCCATGTACAATCATGGATTGCCAAATTCACCACCTGTGCAGGCATTACGCTCGGAGGCTCCCAGTTGAAGTGATAATTGTACAAAGTGAGCGTAGTCACCAGAAACTGTTGGATGTGTGCCAAACTGAAAATACGAGGGCTGCCCGAGTTATTGCCTGTGAGATGACCACCCACATGTACTGCATTTCCAGGAATCGCAAAAACGCTGTTATTTTGTGGTCTGGTGCCGCGAGAGGTCAGGATATTGGTTTTGTCGAAGTAAAGTGTTAGGGCCCTAATCTCTTTATTCGACCTATATTTCAACCAATTGGAGGAATTGGAAGAGTTGATGAGAAATTTCTTGAGGCCCTTGAATCGGTCTAGTTTGGCAAAAATATCCACATGCCACTCGCCATAGGAATTGCAATCCACAACTCTCAATTGTTCGACAAGTTCGCAGTGTTTGAAAGGCTCTTCGATTTGGTCCCATTTGATTCGAATGTTGCTGAAAATGTAAGGCTCGAGAAACTGTCGTATATCTCTGCTTGTCAGTGAAAGGTTTATCAAGTCGGCTGGTTCCAGAAGCTCGAAAATGGTATTGAGTATATCTGTGGGTATTCTCAATAAAGGATGGGCCCTATTAGTGCTGGTCTCCTCCAGCGATGAAGTATCAGAATCTTGTTGCAATATCCCATCTTCACGTTCAGTAATTTTCAAGCCCGTTTTATTCTTAAGTTCAACTTCTAGATCGTTTATCTGTACGGCATCGCCATCAGTTTTGAGTCTTTTGCGAGCCGACGCGGGTTCTGGAAGCAGAGGCTGCCGATTCTTCTTCTCTAGACTGCTCATCGTGAATATTCACATGAATTTTGAATTTCGACTAAAAAACTTCAAAGCATAGGACGGTTTCAGAGTGTAGCTTTTTGGATTTTTACTGATAACATCTGATCCGATAACGCACTTGAAAAGCAGCCGTCACGTGCGGCTATCTCTGGTCTTTTGGCGCTCACACGAGAGCCAACTTCACTTTAGGCGCGCACTTCTCAGTCTCATAATTGCTGGCACGATACCACCAGAGCTGAGATGGCTCAATTGGAAGGACAAAGTCCAGACGGGTCCCGTGACCACGATGATGAACAAAACAACAGCAACAAGCAGTTTGCTTCTCCACAAGTCAGCTTCGGCCATTTGAACCAAGGCTTGCTCTGGTTGATGATCTTGATTCTCACCGTGTTAGCCATCAGGAAATATGATCTCATCGGCTTGGCGATGCAGGGCGGCCGGAGTCAGTCCAGAAATGCGGTTACGCAGTCAAGAGTGTTTGGAGACATTCAATTCAGTCCCATTGAGCGGTTTGACATCGACAATGTCAAGTATGCGTGGATAATCTTGGGCGTGGTTTTGGTGATCGTCAGTGGAATCATTGGAACTGGTTAGAAAAGAATTCAATTGGAGAATATGATTTCGTCGAATGGTGGTTATTTTGATTGACAGCTGGAATTGGTGGGTGATAACTCTTACCCAGCAGACAATCAGTCGTTTTTGAATCAACAGCCAATTAGCTGGCAGACTGAGATCAACGAACAGTTGATATCATTTTACATGGTGGTAGTCCAGACCTCAAGATTTCACTAAGGGAGTCGTTTAAAAAGCAAAAGGATCTACTTATTTAGAAAGGTTGCTCCTTGAACTTGAGTGTTTTTTCCATGATTCAGCTCCTCGAAAACCATACTTCCATAATCACGAGCTTGGGTATCGACGCTTGAAAAGGAATCCAATTTCAAAACCTCGTGCCACAAGCTTGGGACTTTCTACTTACTTGGGGATTCACAAGAAGGTTTCAGTTCAGGAACTTTGATATCAATTTTGATATCAATTCAAAAGACTTTGTCATGATTTGGGTATATTCTCAAACGCTTGATTTGAGCTCCAGTCCAAAATGTACATAATTATAGTGTTTCTAATTAGTGAAACTATATCTGACTTCTTCACGACAAGGGATCAACACGGTTAATAATTAATAGCTTATTGGAAACACTGTATATGTAAATTATTCTATATACGCCAGAATTCGACAGTATGACTTGATAGGCATACTTAAGCAATCGACTCTCCTTAGCGGTTCCGACAGTATTGCCTGATAATATAAGATAAGCGAATATAACTCGCTAGTTAATATTTTTTCGCTAGCCGGATATTCATCTGCAAATTGTGAACCCTAATAAATTCAAATCACGCAACATATCTATCGTATCTGGCGTTTCAATTTAATATCCTTAATTATAGATCAAAGAAGGTTGTAACGAGATGCTGAACCGAAGGCTTAGCTACAATGGTGACGGTTGAAGTCAATGGATCTTCGAGCGAATGGGGCATCTTATCGAGAGGAGAAAATTTTGTGGAGGCTTAGAGAATTTACGAGAGAGGGGAGCTCAATTAAAGATGAAACTATAATCTCCGGATTTCAACGTTGAAGCGGACTGTGGCTGCTCCAAAAACACTTCGAGTTTCTAATGAAATCAGTTTCAGTTTTCTCTGGGTAGTTACTCTGGGTATCTCTTCCCACTACATCTCCAGAGACGTTTTCTCAAATCTGCAGAAACCCCACATTTCAGTGACTCTCGCCCGTCCAGATCCCGGACCGTCACGTGGAGTTGTTCTAATATACGTCACCGTGCCACACTAAAGCTAATCCAAGATACGCCTTGATAACGTCAGATTCATTAATTATTAGTGTTGCTGGGCAACCGGTCCAGCCAAACGGTCCATTTATCAAACAGCGGCGATGATATCTAATAGACCCTTTAAAACTCGAAGATTATATCTAAATAAGTAGATCATGAAAAACTCGCATTCACCGGCTTCTCGCGGGGTCCATTTAGCCAGCATTATAGTTGCCGGGACCCTGAAACGCCACTCGCGGAAGTTGCATCTTCCATTTTTAAATGCAGGGACGCCGTTTGCGCAGAAGAATGTACGACAAGGTTACAATTGCTAATTCGATGCAGGTGAATTTCTGTAGCCTTTAAAATGGCTGCGGTCCGCAGTTTTCCATTCTCCACAAGATGTCGCCGTCTTCATTCGAAATCGGAAAAGAAGCGTACTCCAAAGATCTCAGAGAGGTCAGCGATGATTCCTCGTTCTCAGACGACCCGGACTATCTCTTAAAGAGATTGGTCGAAGAAGAAGCCGGTCACAATATCAATTACCGGAACTGCTCATGGCAAAGAACCGCCGGTTTACTCTTTTCAGAATACATTTGTCTTGCAATCATGTCGTTCCCATGGTCCTATTCCGTGTTGGGATTAGGACTCGGCCTTATTGTCACGGTGATTGTGTCTTTGCTTGTGCTTTACACGGGATTGATTATTGTCGACTACTGTGCCGCCTACCCTCATTTAACCGATGTTTGTGATATCGGACGTCATTTGTTCTGGGGCAAGCAGTGGGTCTGGTATGCCACTGCCGCCTGTTTCCTCTTGAATAACACTTTGATCCAAGCGTTGCATGTTTTAGTGGGTGCGAAATACTTCAACACCATTTCCGATAACCATACCATTTGCTCGATCGTTTTCGGCGTGGTCACGATGATTATCTGCTTTTTGATATCGTTACCACGTACCTTCTCCCACTTGTCGGGAGTGGCGTATTTCTCGGCTATCACCATGTTTATTGCAGTGGTCTTATCGATGATCTTTGCGGGAATCCAGTCGCACCCAGCGGGATATGCCAAGCTTCAAAAGCCGGTTCACTACACCGTCTGGCCGGCTTCGGACGCTACATATGTCCAGATCATGTCGGCGGTTTTGAATATCGTGTACACTTTCGTGGGCCAAATCACCTATCCCTCCTTCATCTCGCAAATGAAACAGCCTAAGGACTTTAAGAAAGCACTTTATATCGTCACTGTGTGCGAGTTGATCCTTTTCGCATTGGCCGGTTCCGTTGTCTACGTTTACGTTGGTAATGCCTATATCACTGCGCCTGCCTTCGGATCACTCGACGGCAACTATAAGAAAATCGCCTTCTCTTTCGCTTTGCCAACAGTATTGTTCTTAGGCTCGCTTTACGGTAATGTTTCCTCACAATTCTTATTCCTCAAGATTTTCGACAAGAACTCAAAGCACAGAAATGAGCATACCGTTAAAGGCTGGATCGTTTGGGGAGGATTGAATTTGATATTGTGGGCAATTGCATTTGTGATCGCTGAAGTGATTCCCTTCTTCTCCGACTTATTGAGTTTAATGTCGTCCCTTTTCGATTGTTGGTTCGGATTTATTTTCTGGGCCGTGGCATACTTCAAATTGAAGAAACTCCACTATCATAAATACGAAGGAATTGACGACATCTCCATTTGGGAGGTTTTCAAGAGAGAGGGTTTCTGGACAAGATTGCAGATTTTACTCTGCATCCTCCTTCTTATCATTGGTCTCTACATTTTAGGTCCGGGCTTGTACGCCACCATCAAGAGCATTGTTCTCAGTTATGAGGCCAATCTCTACGGAAGCGCCTTTAGTTGTGTGAGCAATGGTCTTTAGACGTAACTATGGAGTAAAAGCTATACCCACCCATAGTTTACAGTTAATTCTACTTTGATGAAATTTTTCAGTTCAACAAAAGTTAATTCTATTTTGTGGAATTTTTCACTTCAATAAAGGTTAATTCTACTCTGTGAAATTTTCCAATTCGAATAGAGGTTTTCTACTTTGTGGAAAATTTTAATCTGTTAAGTAACAGTATTTATTTGAGGCATCCTCAGTATCCATTAATTCCGTAAATTCCTAAATTCTAATATATGTCTATGGTTTACCATAATTCTCGCTAGATACAATACCTTTCGAATTATACTTGATGTAGACTTGATATCCCTCATTTTGAGCATTTATTTTGATTTAAGTTTCTCAATTTATCACAAATTTAGTTTAACTCTAAATTTTTAAATTTTCAGGAAAGGTATAATATTTTGAATAATTCACAGAACTCACAATTTTCATCATAATTCTGAAAAAATAAGTAGAATAAAAAGTAAATAAAAGATAAAGGTCCCAATCCTTACTTGAGAGCCATAACACACCACACTACCTCGTACTAACCTTAACACGCTCCGGTAAAATTCCTCTAATTACAATTTTTCCCCTTCCCGAGTTCTCCATTTCTAGGGTCCAAACCTGGGGACGCACACAATAGCGTGCAAGTCAAACCGCAGATCTCGCATCGCACCCAGTATTTTTGGCGGCTACTCCATATAACTGTCACCACTCAAGCATGGAGGTATCTTCCAAGGCCACCTGGGTCTTCCAGGCCACCAAGACGATCGGGATCATTGGATTGGGTGACATGGGCTATTTATACGCCAAGCGCTTCAGTGAAGCGGGATGGAAGGTGTTGGCGTGTGATCGTGAAGAGTTGTACGAACAGAACTTGGAAACTTACAAAAACGACCAATTCACCGTGTTAAAAAATGGCCACTTGGTCTCAAGAAGCGCCGACTATATCATCTACAGTGTGGAGGCGGAGAACATCGATAAGATTGTCAAATTATACGGTCCTTCCACCAAATTCGGTGCGATTGTGGGTGGTCAAACCTCTTGCAAAGCGCCCGAAATCAAGGCTTTCGAAACACATTTGCCAGATGATGTCAACATCATCTCGCTCCATTCGCTTCATGGTCCCAAAGTCAGCACCATTGGCCAGCCTTTGGTGTTGATCAATCATAGATCCACCGGGAATAACTTCCAGTTTGTCCAGTGCTTGGTCTCATGTCTCGAGTCAAAAGTGGTCTTTTTATCGGCTAAAGAACACGACAAAATCACAGCCGATACACAAGCAGTCACTCATGCTGCGTTCTTATCAATGGGACTGGCATGGAGATGTTCCAACCAGTACCCATGGGAAACGCCAAAATGGACCGGTGGTATTGAAAATGCCAAAATCAACATTTCCTTGAGAATCTTCTCAAATAAATGGCACGTCTACGCCGGTTTAGCCATCACCAACCCCTCTGCCCACGATCAAATCTTGCAATACTCCAAGTCGACCACCGAGTTGTTCATCCTCATCTTGAAGGGAAACAAGCAAGAAATGACAGACAGATTAATGAGGGCCAAGAAGTTTGTTTTCAGCCACATCTCAGATCATGACCTTTTGTTGGATGACGATATCCTTCAAAAATTCAGTCTCGGCAAAACTCCTCCTGGAGGCAGACAACCCAATTCGCATTTATCCTTACTCGCCATCGTTGATAGTTGGTACAACTTGAACATCGTTCCTTATGACCATATCATTTGTTCCACACCCTTGTTCAGAATCTTTTTGGGTGTCACTGAATATTTGTTCTGTACCCCAGGATTGCTCGAAGAGTGTATTGACGTCGCTATCAATAATAGTATGTTCAGACACGAGGATTTCGAGTTCTCGATGGCGGCCAGAAACTGGTCCACAATTGTGTCATTCGGAAACTTCGAGCTCTACAAGCAAGAATTCGAAAAGAACCAACGGTTCTTCGAGCACATGTTCCCAGAGGCCAATGCCATTGGTAATGAGATGTTGAAGGTGATTTTGGAGAGAGTCCGGGAAAGAGAAAGTTGAATAAAAGAGAAAGCTGAATCGAATGAAAGAGAAGATTGAATGAATGTGATAATGAAGAAAAGGTGAATAAAGCTGATTTTGGATAGTAAGGGAGAATCAGTCAGGATTACGAAATAATCCATAATTCGATGATTAGAGAAAACTAGCTTACGATTGATGAGTTCATTTTGGATAGACTAAGGAGAACTAGATCAGGATTACGAGATTGATCGCTACAGTATGTACTATGTGCAATTCTATTATAGATTTTATACCATAAACCACTATACCCCGAATGTGTCCAATTATGTCAAGAGCTAAGAATTATGGATATTGTAAACGATCATGTGGAAATTGTAAATCATGAATATTTCGTGAACGATCATTTGATTGTAGAATTATGGATATTCATAAACATCATGTTGAAAATTGTAAACCACGAATATTCATAACATCATGTTGGAAATTGTAAATTATGAATATTGGGATCATGTTGATTGTAATTATTGAACTCTTTTGATGGCAAAATTATGGGTAAACGATCACTCCTTACAATTGTTCATCCTTGATGACATCCATCAACCAGTCCAAACCTTCGGTCAAACCTTCACCCTTGATGGCACTGGAGGCAACAATACTCCAGCTTCTGTCCTTGAGATCAGTCAAGTTGAGCGCTTGTGAAACGGCGGCGGCAGTCATGGCTCCAGGCTGATCTTGCTTATTGGCGAAAACCAACAATGCACTGTCCAACAACTCTTCTTCCTTCAACATGGTGTGAAGCTCTTTGCATGCGATATCAATACGGTCTTGATCGGTGGAATCCACCACGAATATCACGGCGGCGGTATTACTATAATAACATCTCCAGTAGGGTCTGATGGAGGTTTGGCCACCCAAATCCCATATGTTCAAGGTCAAGTTCTTGTACTTCAAGGTTTCCACGTTGAACCCGATGGTGGGCTTGGTGGTGACCACTTCTCCCATTTGCAATCGGTACAAGATCGTGGTTTTACCGGCACCATCCAACCCCAAGATAAGGATTCTGATCTCCTTGTCTATGCCCCACAACTTGCCAAAGATGTTTGTGAAACTGAATACTTGCCCCATCACGTGTGAATAATCAGTATTATATGAACCAGTGGTGTTCCCTATTCAAAAGTAGATGGATCGGTTGGTCGTGATTACAATTGATACAGTTGTTCTGAGACTCGGCATTCGCGTAACCTATCACGTGCGCGTTTCTTAGTGCGCTTTTCTTGGTGCGCACTTTTCGCTGGCAGGGTTTCATGACCTTCTCCGGATTTTCCATCATCGAGGGCGAGGTGGGGTGATCCACGTGACGGAAGATGACTCTCTCAACAGTTCATCACCACCAACAACTGACACTTTAATTATTCACAATGACAGACCATCCAAGAGGTATATTACGTAACAAGTCGATCTCGGAGGCCCACGACTCCACCTCTCCGCTGGAGATCGATCGTCAAGAAGTGATCAAGAACACAATTCTCAATGCCCAGGCCTCCACGGACCACACAGAAGGTGACAAAATCAGAGCAGAATTAGCAGCCAAACATCACGACAAAGATGGCAAAGAAGCCGACCACTTGAAGTGGGACGAATTGAACTTGTACAAGACAGAACAGGAAAAGAGTGCCACCATGAAAATTGATGAGCCCAAGACACCTTACGAAGGTGGCTTTGATCCTAACGGGGAATATTACCTCGAAGACAACGAACAGGAAATTCCGGCCTTCGAGTTGGGTGAGGGCGAAGACGACGAGAGCAGCAAGCTTGGTGGATCCTTGAATGGAGGAGAGGTGTTGAAGAGAGAACAAGATGAGGAAGAAGAGGAAGAGGACGAAGAAGAACAACCACAATTAACAGCTGAAGAAAGGCACAGAAAATTCGAAGAGATGAGGAAAGCTCATTACCACATGAAGGGGAAGGCTTTGAAGCACAATCTTGCAAACGAACCGGCGTTAGATGAGGAATAGTTTTGGTCCAACTGAATAAAATGTTGGGGTATGAATCGATCATACTAAGACTAGGTATAAATTTTTCTTTATAAATACAGATTGCTTTTGACCAAGTAGGCTGGTAGCGATAATTAGAAAACTAAGAAATGGTAAGAAACGGGAAGTGAAAAAAAATGGAAAGTGATAAGTTAAAAATGACATTCAGTACATTTGCAATTACACCTTTCTATAACCCAGACAATTGCAGGTCCTGGATCAATTATCATACTAGAAGATCGTCCATCAACTAAATAACTACTATGATGCCAATTGTATCAGTTGAGTATACAACAAGATAATACTATTTGATTGCCATGCCAGAATTAACTTAACAATTTTATATATTTTTAGTAACAGGCTAGGATATTAATTTCATAAATACTTAATTGAAAATACTTTGAATTTCATGACTGGTGAGCTAGGTTTGTTCCTATGAATTTAAATATAATTATTCATGAGCTACATTAGTGAAGGTTCACTTCAAGACCAAGATTAGTGACTAGGATTATTTCTATTTATTGATAAATACCCGGATCAATTTGACGTCACCTGAATCACTCATTGATGCGCTTCGCTCATCAATTCGCTCATCAATTGTCTATGAGAAATACTTCAAGTAGGAAACATCGAGCTTACCGGCACCCTTCAATTCCTCCACGACTTGGGAGAAAGCGGCCTTGACAGCATCGGCGTTGGCACCCTTGAGCTTACCGGCAACATCGGCCAATTGAACGTCATCGAACTTCTCAACCAACAATTCAAGATCAGCATCGATGTCGGCAGCCTTGGCAGCATCGCCGAAGTAGTCGACGTCCTTGGCAGCACCTCTGACGGATCTCTTGTTCTTCTTCTTAGCGGCCTTAGCGGCTTCCTTGGCCTTCTTGGAGTTGACCTTGTCAGCAGCAGCAGATTCGGCAGCCTTCTTGGCAGCTTCTTCTTCAGCGGCCTTCTTGGCAGCAGCTTCTTCGGCTTCCTTTCTGGAACCAGCTTCTCTTTCCCACTTCTTTCTTTCCTTCTCCTTCTTGGCAGCGTCCTTGAACAACTTGATTCTTGGATCTTCGGCGTGGGCTCTTTCCACCATTTCTATAACTCTCTTGTTGTCTTCTTGCTTCAACTTCTTTCTGGTGGCAACGTTCTTTCTTTCGATGTAACGCTTGTGGTCTCTGTTGGCAGTGTCATCTGGAACGTCTTCGTCCTTGAATTCAAAAGTCTTCCAGGAGTCGAATTTACCCCAGAAACCGTAGAATTGGTCAACTTCTTCTTGAGTAGATTCCAAAGTACCCAAAAGTGGAACTGGTTGCTTCTTGCTGAATCTGGCTTCAGAAGCGAAAACTGGTCCCCAAGCTTCGAAGAAATCGTACTTGGACTTTGGTGCTGGTGGCTTGACATCAGCGTTGGTGTCAACACTGTCGTATTGTTGTCTCTTGTTGGAGTCCAACATCACTTCCAAGGCCTTTTGAATGATCTTGAAGAAACCGTCTTGTTCCAATCCACCACTGGCAGACTTCTTGTCTGGGTGATGCTTCAAGACTTGCTTTCTGTGGGCTCTTCTGATTTGGTCTTCGGTAGCCTTGTATCTCAAGTGGGACAATCCCAAGACAGAGTACAAGTCAGCAGACTTCCATTCTCTTGGGTCATGGGCCAACAACTCTTCGCTTTGTTCTTCGTCACCAAGATCGTCATCGACGTCTTGTTCGATTTGCTTGACGTTCTTTTCGGCCTCTATCTTTTCGTACTCGGACCAGGTGTGGCCTCTCAAAGTTCTGGAGGCATGGGCGAGGAAGTAACGACCAACTGGTTCAATTGGACGACGCACTGGGGCGGTGTATTTGGCCGAGGCCTTGAAGGCTTCGGTGGAGCTGGAGGATGGCAACACGATCGACATTGTGTGGTTGGTAGAGATGTGATTTGAAAATTTTTTGTGATGAAGCGCGGACTGCACCTGGAGCAAAGACCCTCAGGCCCCAGGCAAGGGAGGTGATAAGAAGAAGAGAAAGGAGGGAAAGGTAAAGAGGAAAGGAAGGGATGTAAAGGAGAAGAGAAAATGAATAAATCTATTAAGTACTAGAGAGCTTTTCGAGAGGTTTTTTGGGTTCAATTGTGTAGGATCTTGTATTAATTATCGCGGTCCTCTCTAATAATTAGTGCACTCTTAGGATTACTGAAATTTGAGATTACTGGTACGGTTTTGATAAGCAGTAGACTATATCAGTAAGATACAATTTATTGGCCTGTATTCCAACTTTACCTCTCTAGTAAGGTAGTTGCTATAATCACACCTCTACTAATGAATTTAGTTATTGAATTTAGTTATTATACTCAGTACATTTATATGGTTTAGTCATCATAATCATACTCTTCCGAAGTTTTAATTATCAGTACATTTCTATAACGTTATTATATAACACTCAATTTTAGCCTGAAAGGGCCATCATATCCAACACCTCAACAGATCCTTGACCTTCGACACCCTCCAATATGCCCAAAATAGTTCTATAGTTGATAGGATCGATAATCCCCACGATTTCCACTCCCTTGGCATCTTTGGTCTCGTCTTCAATACTATCCATGTTAGGCTTGATCTCCTCAAACACCTTAGTGTATGCCTTCTTGGACAACACCACCTTGACCTTCATTTGTGCTCTGGCAATGGGGAACACTTGCTTCTCCACCAATAACTTGATGGCATCAAGCGCTTGCAATTTGGTGGACTTTGTGGGGTTCAAGTGGAACTTCAATTGGTCCAAAGCCTTTTGAAGCATGGAAGGTGGGTATCTCTTCTTTGATTTTGGGTTGATGCATTTGGTGGAAATAATCGTCAAGAATTCGTTCTGTTTCTGTTGTAAATTAGCCGTTCTTTCCTTTTCGTTCAATTGGATTTCTCCCTTGTTCAAGATCTCCATGATGATTTCGTCCTGGTTGGTGGTGCCAAAGCTGGCCATCAAGTCTTCGTTGTTGGCGACTTGTCCCTTGGAGACATTTTGGAACACTTGCGGAATCTGTAAGACCTCATCGAGATCTTTCTCGATCTTAGATCTCCAATCTTGCACTTTATTCTGGTAACATGCTATTTCGAATCTCTTCTTGCCTTTCTTCATCCTAACCAACGAGACGTTGGTAAGTCTGATTTGCGAGTTGGGTTGATTAATCACAGCCATTGTGGTTATTAATGAGTGTATATGCGCAGAGTTCAGATTTTAGTGTGATTTTAGTGCGACGATCAATGAGCAATGAGAACTGTCTAAAGGTGGAAAATTAGTACTATATTAAATATTGAGGTAATTTGGGGTGGAGGGGGGAGTTTTAACAGCAATGTACTCTACTAAGACTACTTGGTATTATTTCTAATTAATTTGTTAGGATTATGGAGATTCTTCTGTTATTTCAATTTGAGATCAATTAATTGAGACAGTCAATTTCATAATAAGAATAAATATGATTGAATTATGAAGTAAATTATATAGCCTACTTCTCTTGGGTTGATTTTGGCATTAGAGACGACTCGGCTAAGTTCAAGTCATTTTCCTAACTCGAATTATCTATCGAATTGTTTTAATTTCATCTTCTTTTTCATGCCTTCTTGTACTTCTTTCATACCTTCTTTTACCTCTTTTACCTCTTCATAACTCTTTCACACTTTTCCCTCTTTCACCTCTTTTCGTTATTCTAGATTCCTTATATTGAGATTACAGCTCTTCTATCTTCTGATGATTTATTATGAACTATACATGGCTAGCGGCTTGGCTAGCACCATAACATGCACTTGGCCGAACGCCACATCTATTCGTCATCTTCGTCGTCGTCACCGCCTTCGAGGAACCTAACCTTGACGTCCTTCCACAACTTACCCTTGTTGTGGTTTTCGTACCAGCTGGTGACGGCGTAGTCGAAGAAACCTTGGAAGGCGAAAGCACCACCGAAGATGGTAGCAACGTAAACCGAGTTTCTAGTAGTAATTAAGGAAAATAATGACTAAAGGTTAGTAGCTGTTGATGGAATCATGCGTTGGAGGTGGTTAAGATAGTGATGCTTTGACTATTGAATCGATTCTCTTGATGGAATGAAATAAATAACTCGAAGCTCTTGAAAGCTTAGTGACAGGAAAATTGTTAATGTCTCTTCTTTACCGCCACTTCTGCTGTTTGTGATGTCCTTTTGGCGTCACCTCGAGTGTCTTCTTGTTGATTCTTTGATGGTTCATGAAGTTCATGGTGGATTCATTGGTCGGTTTCAATTCTGAAGGATCTTTGATTGAGGAGTCGTCACCGCTCTGCATGATACACCCCTGTAGCCCGCAAAGCAGGCTGGTTCAACATACCATTGTCGATGTGGTTAATGTATACTATACTGATTTTTTGGTGATTAATTTTCAGTCGCAAATGATTGGCTAAAGAAAGTCACGTGACCAACATCAGAGTAACAGAATTTAAGCGTTTTAACGAAAGTGAGCTTAAGCGTACACGTGACTTCGATTATTATTACGTACATTTCTAATTAGGTGTCTAGATGGCAGCTTTCTTCAAGGCATCGGCGGTTTGTTCGACAGCAGCGTCGGCTTTCACTGGAGCAGGGCTTCCAGACTTGTCGGCGCCTGGGTATCTCGATCCCTTGTCCTTCTTCTCCTTCTTCACCTTTTGCTTTGGTTGTTCCACTGGGTAACCCTTAGCTTGGGCATCTTGGAACTCAGGGTTGGAGTCGAATTCGACCTTGATAGGAGCCAACAATTCGACGATTCTGTCGGCAACACCAGACTTCAAATCGACAGGAGCCAATTTTCCGGATGCGTAGTCGGCCTTGAGTTCATCCAAGGAGCTGTAAGAAATTGGACCACCGTATTTTTCTGGTCTGTCGATGTCCAACTTGAAGACACCGTCCTTTTCGGCCTTCAATTCTTGCACTGGAGCCACGACGTGTTCCAAGAAAGCCAACAAACCGTTGTCTTCGACTTCGCCAGGAGCACAGTAGGCACTGTTGACCTTCTTTCTGACCACCTTAGGTTCTTCAATAATGTCAATCTTGGAGTTAGGGTCGGAGGCACTCATCTTACCACCTTGGCCCAAACCTGGAACCATTGGGTTCATCAAGTGGGCTCTCTTCTTGTAGCCAATCGATGGCAAGTTTTCTTCGGCCAAAACGAAGATCTTTCTTTGGTCAACACCACCGAATTGGGCGTCGACGCCCAAGTGTTCTTCGTCCAAGGCTTGCATGAGAGGGTAGATCAATCCAGACAACAATGGGTTATCCACCTGCTTGACGACATCGGCACCGGCTCTCTTGGCACCGTTTTGCGACACGATGTTGGACAACTTGAAGATGTCCATGGTGTACTCGGCGCTCAACTGGTAGGAAGAACCGACCACGAACTTCAACTTCTCGATAGGCACGTTGATCGACTTCAAGATGGCCTTGACAATGAACTCGTAGTACTTGGCTCTGTATTGCACAACCTCCAACGAGGCCTTCATGTTGTCCAAGAAAGCGTGCAAGTCGGCCAAGAGCACGGTGACTTCACATCCGGCTTTCAAGAAGTGGGCCAACTTGATCATTGGCACAAAGTATCCACAGTGGGGCTTACCGGTGGGTGCGGTACCCCAGTAGACCTTGAGCGGTCTCTTTTGGTTTTCCAAGACATCCTTGATGATGGCACCGTTCAAGGTTTCTTGAAGGCCCTTGGTGATGAGGTGGTATTGTTCAGCAGGGTCGGTGGACACAGACATGGTGGGAGATGATGACGGAGTGATTACGGAGTGAGTCAACGCTGGAAAAATTTATGTTCAGCGGTGTCGCACTGAGATCTGTTCCGCGTAGAAGGTGATGTGTCGCGCTGACCTCTATCTTGTCGCACTAAGTAACAGTTTCCAAAGTATAGCTTCAGTGTCGCACCAACGTAACAGTTTCCACAGCGGTAGTATTAGTGTCGCACTAGAGTATCTTGTCGCTAGTGTCGCACTAAAGGTCGCCGATTGTGGAGTTATTCACTCTACTCGTCGCAGATTCTAGGATTACTCACACTAGTGGCTTCAGTATTCTAGGATTATTCGCACTACTGGTTTCAGTATTCTGGAGTTATTCACACTACTAGTCGCAAATTCTGGAGCTATTCACACTACTCGTCGCATTCTAGGATTATCGCCGTCGCAGCATACTTCTGGAATATTTCGCACGACTTTCTCACTAATCGTGATCCATTAGCGGCAATCTAGATAGGCAGAACAGACCTACCAGCTATACCCACAAGCTTCCCAAGCCCAAATGTCCGACGACGACGTTCACTCCGACTCCGCGTCCAGCGACGGCTCGAGTGTCGACAACTGGGAAATGAAATCGGCGCAAAGCTACAGTAATTACGACATTATTGGCAACTATCCATGGCCCTCCATCTTCAAGTTCCTAGTCAATCTCCCCGGTGCAATTGTGGATAACCGTCTGGAGAGCTTCAGACACAACGTGCTCAGAATGCTCTGGTACGACTCGCTCGCCAAGGGCAAGTACCTCAACAACTTCTTCCCCGGTTATGTCACCGATGAAGCTTATGTCAGCATGGAGAAGGCAGAAGTAACCACTGGCCCTACCTACGGATTCTACGATATCAAGCAAGACTCTAAATCCAGACATTGGCATCCAGCAGACAAGGCGTGTGCCCGGACCCTCGAAGCCGGCGAACCGGTGTACCGCTGTGAACAGTGTGGTTTCGACGATACTTGTGTCTTGTGCTACAACTGTTTCAATAAAGACGACCATATCGGCCATAATGTCACGATGTACACCACTAAGGGAATCGGCGGTATTTGTGACTGTGGTGACCCTGAAGCTTTCAAGAATTTGCACTGCAAATGTACCAGAAAAGTGGGCAATTCCGAGACTCCTCGCGATCTCATCCAACATACCCGTGAAACCTTAGAGGCAAGCATAGATTACGTCCTTAACGTGTTGCATTTCACTATCAACACCTTACCGATCTTTTCGGAACACATGGACGATCCTGGACTGAGTTTGACTTCGGAGACCTTGAGTCAAGCATCTTCGTTTCCTGACTGCGGAGACAATCATGTCATTATTACCTCCAACAATGAAAACGAAAGGTGGTGTTTGGTGATCTGGAACGACGAAAATCATAATAGAGACGAAGCTTACAATGCCTTGAAAGCGGCTTTGGGCAAGGACTCCAGCCATTTGGACAGCTTGGTCACCGAGATTGACCGCAGGGGAAAATGCATTTTGATGACGGCTTCAAGCGTACAAAAATTACTTGGCCCTCGTCGTATCATTGCAAAATCAGGCTTGCTGGCCTCGATTGTGTCAATGAGAGATTATAACAGGTTTACTATCATACACTCCATTTTTGAATGGATTAAGCAAATCATGAACTTCCAGTCGCAAAGATCTTACCGCGATATGGTTATGACTGTTCTTTCAGAAGTTTTATTAGGTGAAGCCAGAATAATGAAAGATTTGCCTATTCATGATTGGGCCAACAATTTACCCACCGACCTCCAACCCGGATTTCAGAACATTCTAGACGGAATGTATGTCAATGACTCCTACACCCCATTTGCATCGGGCATACAACTGCATATCAAGCCTAGCGACTTGGCCACTGACTTTAGATCCATTTCTAAGCAAAATGGTGGATCACCGATTAACTTGTCCAGAATTCAAATGCTCATGCTGTACGAATTAAGACTCGATAAGGACTTAAGAAAGATGCTCCCAAATCTTATCATTCCTCCACTCGTCGCGGATGTGAAAAGTAAATCGCTTTTCGCAACCCAAATCTTACAGGTATACCCAGTATTGTTACAGAACATTGCCAATTCGGACCGTGAAGATCACCTCAATATTTTGTTAGAAGTGAATTCGCAAATATTCACCTGCCCCAAATGTGTCGATCAAATGTTATCTGAGAACGGCTATGAGATTGTCATCAGTGCATTACTCCATGTAATAGAGGATCTGTCCAGTAGATGGAATCGTGAGTCGGGTTATCCAACCGTTTCCGACATTTCCAAGGAGAAGCCTGTTGCATATAAGAGAATCAAGACTGCCTTGATTCGAGGTATCAGAGATATTACCTGTTTATCATCAAGAACAGCTAAAGGAAACATTTTTGACGACCCCAAAAACTTTGCATTATCGATTTTGTTATTGAGATCTTTCCAAGAGTTCTGGCCAATGAAAAGGAAATATGGAGACCACGTTGAAAGAGAGATCTATGATTTTGTGGTCCATCTCGAATTTTCGTTGCCAATTCTTAATATTGCAAAATCGATCGGAACTAGCGAATTTAATACCGAGAGTGCCAGAGATAAGGTAACCTTCTTGCTTGATTACTTACAAATCAGAACCTTGAAAAAGAAAGAGAATGGAATCATTGATTTTAAAATCAATAAAGAATGGGTCTCTTTGATTAATCCATTAAACGCACTTTTGTCATATCTTATTCAAGCAAACGGAATCGCCAAATTTCAAGACGTTTTCTTGAACTTGCAAAAACCTTTGCTTAACATCTCCGATCTTTCCTTGAGAAGTATTGTTTTGGGTAACCAGATTAAAATTGGATACTGGATCAGAAATGGTATTTCTACCAGCAGACAAGGCTCATTATACTTCGAGTCAATCATGAACGATATGACATTTTACAGAGATTTCCACATCAACCAAATCTCGTGTGTCTTCGATGAGCCAAAGGCTTTGATCTACAATTTCCTTGACAGATGGAATTTGCTTAGTTGGTACACAAATGTTGTTGGTTATGACAAAACCGATTATGAGGACAGATTCTTCTCGATTTCAGAGAAGTTTATTGTCTTCATGTATAACATTTTGACCGAAAGAGATGATTTCTCAGTTCTTTCTATGAGTCAAAGAAATGATCTCACGGTGAAAAAGATTATTTCCTATTCTTTATGTGGTGAGCCCAGATCTTATTCCTCCATCAAAAGCTGTGTTTCATCCGAATTGCAAGAGCTTTCAAATTTCGACGATATTCTTTATGAAGTGGCAGATTTCCAACCCCCAAGTTCTTTGACCGACTCGGGTATGTTCAGATTGAAGCCTGAAGTCTATAAGACTTTAGATCCTTTGAGTTTGTATTTTGATTCCTCTGACTTCCAAGATATTTCAGACTCGTTGGTCAAACATATTGCATTGCAAACTAAGCAAAAAGAACATGAAGTGATTTTGAAACCAAAACTTCATCATGATAGCCGGATTCCACCATTCGTGAGTAGCGGCTTAGGAAAGTTCATGAAAACAAAGGAATTTGCCAAGTTGATTTATAAGTTTCTTCAAGTAGCTATTGATACTTCAGATGAGACTTACTTGCCACAACTTTTACATTTGATCCACGCCGTCTTGATTGATGATGAATTACAACACGGAAAGGACTATCTCAATGAAAACTTCATCAATATTCCAATCAGTGATTTATTACTCACTATTGTTGAGTCGAAGATGTCGCCAAGAGTGGTGCATAAGTCCGATTTCTTGGTCGAGCAATTTATTGAGAAAGATCAAAGAATTGTCGCTAATTTAGTTGACTGCTTTGGAGAAAACTACTTTAATGAGTATAAGAAGAAAAAGGCAGGTTTGTTTGAGTCAGATGCTGAGAAGCAAAAGAAGAAAAACAAGGATAGACAGCTCAAGGTAATGAAAAAATTTGAAAAGCAGCGGAAGAAGTTTTTGTCTATGAACAAAGATTTTGATCACCAAGACATGGAAATTGAAACCACAGAAACTGTTAATCAAGATCGTACGTGTGTTTTATGTGGTGAATCCGAAACCCTCGATGAATCGATCGGGTTATTGGCAAGCAAAACCAAGACCTCTTCGTTGTGGGTCCTTCCTCGCAGTAAGCCTGAATTTGTTGCACAAGCATTCAAACCTTTCAGTGAACAGGAAGCTCCTGCTAGTAAAGAAGCAGTTTATGGACTGGGCTACCCTTATAAGAATGACGAGTCTTATTTCAATAAGGGCTTTGGAGAGCACCATGTGATTTCTACTTGTGGACATTACATTCATCATAGATGTTTCAAAAATGCCATCGGGCTCAACAAGCACTATCCATGTCCTTTGTGCCGTAATTTGCACAACATGTACATTCCTTCTTTTAGGGATCCAAAAAGTGTTGATCCCGAGCAAGATGTCCAGCTCGAACTTGATTACGAACCACAGCAAGAAAAGTACAATCAGATCTTCAATTCCTCGGGAACCAAGAAGGCTTCCATGTTGAAAAATTCGATGGTTGACAAAAAGTACGGTGAGATTGATTTCAAACCATTCCATCGTATCATTAACACCGAGGTGCTTGATCTGCTTGAGGAATTTGTCATTTCAAACAGGAACAACTGTAATTCGAAGTACTTTTCCTCCACTCTCAAGTTGTCGTTGATTATCGCCGATACCATCAAAATGAATGAGGTTTCCACCAGAATCGAAGGCGAAGACGCTTGCGGGAATTTCTTGACCCAAGTTCCGGGCTCCGTCAAAACATTACTTAAATCCTTGATCCAAGCTCGTGCCATCGTCTACGCAGATCGTGAGTCCCCAATCTTGTTGGGAAATGACTATGATTTCTCGAGGGAAATTCACGGTTTGTGGGACTCTGTTTCCTTGCATGTTGACGGTGTTTTCAATGAATTCATTGTGCTTTTCTTCCAAACAGATGAATCCTTGCAAACCTTGGCTAGATTGGCGATGACCAAGTTGATTGTTGTCAGCTTGTACTCTTTACTCAAGAGGGCCGAACCTATCAGTAATTTGAACACACATGGAAAAACCCAGGATATTCCTGAGGAGATATTCTCTGCGTTCGAATCCACATTCAACCTCGTGATGGGTCAACTTCATATTGAAATCACTGCAAGAGAAGACATTGTTGCGTACTACTACGCCGTTGAAAGGTTACTCTTACCGTTTTTGAGACAAGTGGTATTGTTTAAAGATATCTTAACTTGTGAAGCATCGGGTGAAAACAATTTCAAGAGCCTTGGTATTTTTGAGTCCTTGGAAGATAAAGTCAGATCACAGAAGTATTCTGATTCCACAGATGCTTTGAGCGAAGTGCTTCAAATTCCATCTTATAATGAGACCCTCGTCGGTTTGGCAAATGTTGCTCCAGAGTTCATGTTTGAAAGCCGGGTATTGAATATTATCTTGAATGCCAAGATTCCAAAGTACATTGATGCTGGAATTTTAACGCTTCCATATCCTGGTATTGTTCAACTCATCAAGCTTCCTGAAGATTTCAATGATTGCTTATTGGATGAAGACGGGTACTCAATCAAAGGAAGATATCAAAGGGTCGTTTGTTTGCACTGTGGTGCCAAGGTGAAATCTACCAAGCACTCACTTCACTCATTGTCATGCTCAAGAGGAATCGGAATCTTCTTCATTCCTCAAATGAATGTCTTGAGAATAAGCATCCATATCGGAAACAGTCCTCCTATCAGCGTCGATGTTCCAGCGCCTTATCTTACGAAACACGGTGAGAGCAAGAAGCCAAGAACTCCTGGCGAAGCCCATTTGAATCAATTCCGTTACAAGACATTGAACAAGATGTGGCTCAATCAAGGCTTGTATGCTTTTGTCACCAGAAGCATCTTTGGTGCCAGGCAGAATGCTGATACGATGAACTTCAACTTTGGTCAAAACTTCGATGATGATGATGAAGATGAGGAAGAGGAAGAGGAAGAAGAGGGGTTCGATGACAATGATGATGATGATGACGACTACGATTTCCATCCTCAAGCTCGTGATGCTGACGAAAGCGATTACGACGCTCATGAATTTGTGGCAGATGGCGACGAAGACATGGTGTATGAAGACGAATCTCAAGAAGAAGATGACGATGACCATATCCGGATTCCATATCCCGAACTTGAGCTGTACATATTTGATGAGCCCATGGGTTTTGATGAGTTTTATTAGATAAACTCGGTTTTTTATAGAACAGTGAATATCGAAAATTAAACGGTTCCACTTATTAGAATTGCTTCAGTAATATTACAAATTATGGCAATTAAAACTCCAATTTAAAAGCTTCCATTGCAGAATTTAAGCCTCAATTATCGGCTACATTGAAATCGTAATCAAATGTCTATTATCTATACAATTTTCCTGAATAAACTATAATGTATCCCATCCTCCGCCGTCAAGCACGCCATCAAGGCTTCTTGCAATGAAATTAGGAATATTATGCTGGAGCCATAAGTTTCGGATGAACTCATCATATCTCAGCTTTTTGAAATATAACGGTTTTGATTTCCTGGCTTCGCCAGGTAATTCACCGTGACTATCCAAAAATGGAGGAGCGTGGAATGATCCTCCATTTTTATGCAATAAGAGCAAACTTCGGTCTTTTGCTAATAAGAATATTCCAATCTCATTGGCACATTCTCGGAGGAAATGCGAGGTACATTGACCTTCGTCGCATCCAACTGCAGCTTTCTGTGCATCAACAACCTCACCGCAAAAGAGACAGATTGCGGGATCTTCGATGGTGACATGGGGGCTATTGTACTTATCTGAATAGTAGTACTTGCTGAAGAATAAATCCAATCTCTCGGGAAGATCCACCAATTTGATAATACCAGGGTATTCTAATTGTTTTCTCATTTCTAATGGATCGGAAGCAGATTGGCGCAGCTTGATGTATGTCAAGAAGTCTTTGAATGCCCCATGCTCATAAGCATGACCCTGTTTACCCAAAAACATCTCCAAGTACTGTTCGATAGTATACAAGTTCATTAAAGAGCATAATCTGTCGGCTTCCAACTCATCCACCTTGTAGTTTTCGTAATCACTCATGTTGTATTTGGCGCACATCACCACCAGCAAGATAGCTGCACGTCTCAAAAATGGCGTACAAGACTTCAAAAGCATGGATAACAAGATCTTGGAAAACTGCTCTGGGTCTTGGAGATTATTTCTGTTTCCGTCTGTGAATGCCAAAAAGAGACTCAAGATGTTTTCTTGACTCTGGCTAGATAAGTTGGGGATGATAGGAACGTCATAGGCACTATAATCTTCAGAGGCGTAGAAATTATGGCTAACCAACTTTTCCACCAAAGTGTTAAATACTTGGATTATGTGACCCATGAAGCAAGTGGATAAGATTGAGTTGAAAGAGAAGCCAATTGACTTTATTGGTAAAGAATTGACCAAAATTTCAAGGAAATCGGCTCCTAAAATCGTCTCGCTAAATGCACCTGGTGCCAAAGAAAATAATGTCGATAACATCTTGGTGTATGCGTCTCCTTTACGGACTGGCAAGTGAATCCAGTCCTTAATTTTCATTAAGACGCTTGTGTTTCTGAATTCACACAATATTCTCATGCTGGTGAGCTGATTGTTGGAGATTTGGCTGATAATCAAAGAATTTTTCGAGCTTACTCCTCTCAAAGCGATCTCTACCGATTTAATGGTGTTAGCCAAGATATATGTGCTATCAGCTTTGAATACCTGTGGGAAGGAAAAGAAAGAAATAGTTTGGAACATATTGCTCAAAAGGATTCTGAACTGTTGTTGGATTGAGGTCAACTCTGCCGATTGACTTGGTGCAATCATATCGCGCGATGAAGTATTCAAAATTGATAATTCTTCAATATCATGATCGCTGGCTCTAACAAAATCTTGATACCAGCTCTTATCATATATCTGATCGGGTGATAAATGCTCGAAAGGACTGCCAGCCCCGGATTTAGAGTCAGAGGCCAAGTACTCTTTCAAGCTTCTATCATTGGTAGTCCACATAATAGGAATGAACATATTGTTGATCGATTTACACAATGGACATAAGAATTCCTTGTGGTCGATATTTTCAGGAGCGTTTCTCGTGATTTGATTCATTTTGTTCTTATTCGACATCAAAAAATTCATATAGCATTGGAAATGCATACCGTGACCGCAACTCAGTGAAACCAATTTGCTCTCGATATTTTCTCTGCTGGAGAAACCAGGACCAATGACATTGTTGCGCTTGACCTTTGCCATATAATATTTGAATTTATCATTGACAATTCTGGAATTCGAATTGGTTTCAGAATGAGTAGAAGATTCATGGTTATGTTCATGGCTAGGATCTTCACATACGTCTTGTGAACTATTTTCATCTGCGTCCAAATTTGGACCATCGGAATACGCTTTCAAAAACCAGTATTTATCGTCAAATGGCACTGTTCTAAATTCTGAACTTTTACTGACATAGCAAATGATTCCAAAAGGACCGCCATCCTCCGAAGTGTTTTGACAAAGGATACAGTGAGGTTCAGGGAATCTCCATACTTCTTGACCCTCAGAGTCTTCACTGAAAGTCATATTTGCTTCGGCAGTTTTATCTTGATCATTATCTTCCATTTCAATGTCGCTTTCGTATTTGAAGTTCTTCATGAACAGCGATTGTTGCTTCTTGAATTTGGCCATCAACTTCTTCTTTCTTTCTTGAACCATTCTCTTCTTATTCTCTTCCTCAAGTTGGTCTTTAGTTGAAAAAGCATCAAAATCCAATAGAACGTTATCAAAATCAACAATTTGATCGTTCAAGATCTCGGTGAGATTATGATACTTGTCCTCAAAGACGCGGTAGATAGCTCTGACTTTGGCGTGGTGGCTCTTGAACAGTTCATTTTGCAATACTTGGTAGAGAATGTGTGCCACTGAGCACCCATAATGATCTGAAATGTTGACGAACCTGTCATAGAAAGTGCCATACTTGCTGCTATCGATCAACTGTTCCATGGAACAAATATGGATCAAATGGAGCAATGTTTCAAGAAGGTTTTCGAGGGCATCAAGTCCCTCCTTCAAGATAAATTGCAACGTCTTGATAATGAAGTCGGAGAAGTAAGCCAGGACCGAAAAGTTTCCGATATGCTTATAGATGCCCAATTTTTCGAGTTCGGCTTGTCTTGGCTCGATCACGATATCGTTCATTGGTCTCTTTGTCTTCTTGTGAATACTATCCTTGACGAACTTGATCGCGTCGTCCTTGGTATTAGCAGTATAGTTGAAGTAATATGGATTGATATGGTCGACGTACTTTTCTTTCAATTGGTAGATTCCGATGTCATTGGCATGGACGGGTGCTTTGAAAGTGGAAAGCTCCTCTAAAATGATGTCAAATCTTTTATCTGTGGTAATGTGATCTGGGATTTGTGAACATAATTTGGTATAGTTCATTGGCTCAAAACATAAGTTATGAATGATTTCATTTTTGATTCTGATTTCCTTGATTTTCATCTCCTCGTGTCCCTGAAGGTGCAAGTGTTCGGTGATAACGTTGATGAAGAAATTGATACATTCCTCGATGATATATGGTAAAATCTTCGCATCATAGGGCGTATTCTCGTTACTGATTTCCATTGGTGTTGGGGATTTTTTGGCCACTTCAGTGTTAGCGTATGACTTGATAAATTTGTCATTATCATTAATCCAACCGTCCATCAAGAGCCATCTGCTGAAAATGAGGAAACAGGTCAAGTTGGGAGAGTTTGAATTAATGAAAACTTGGGTCATAAAAAGATCCCTCATATATCCGTTTTCTCTCAAACCAGAATTCCTGTACAATTGAAGTTGATTTCTGATACTAAAACCATTTCTGACCCAGAAACCGGACTTGATTTGACTCATCAAGACGATGGTTCTGATAGGATAATCGAAGACGGTGGTTAATGGGTTTGGCAATTCGCCCGATTCGATTATACCTGATCTAGGGAATTTCGAACGCGTGGAATAGTCCAAAACCTCAACTAATTGTTCCACACTATCAAATGTCAGTAATTCAATCAACCAACTCAAGAATGAGTGGAGCGGGTGGAGGAAACTGACTTTTTCTTCATCGATTCTGAAGTCTTGAATAATATTACCGCTAATGAACTCTTTCAAGGCCTTTCTATTGATCTGGGATTTATCCACCTTGTAGGATGCATTCGGCTGTGGTTCTGGCGCAGATGTATCAAGATCCATGTGATTTTCGTTGAGAACTTCTTCTTGGCTTTCTGGTCCAATTGTTATCGCCCCCAAAGTTTCGAGGTCGTCCAGTCTTTGTGAGCTTTCGAGCTCAGACTCTCTCAATCCCGAATCTTCAAGCACGCCGGTCTTTTCCAATTGTAAGAGATACCTGATGACATAAATTATAGCGTTTTTCGCAAGGTCTTGTTTCACTTCCAAGTCCTTTAAGTTGCGTAAGCACAGAGAGATCGACTCGCCAAACTGGTAAATCACCAGAATGGCGTGGAAAAAGGAAGTATAATCCGAATTTTCGAACTCGATATGCGATTCTTTTTCTCTCTTTATTGCTGGTTTCCCTTGGAAGAGTGATAGAATATCACAGGCCATCGGAATGATTCCCGAGGTCAAGATAAAGCTTGAGTCTCTGGATCTGCTCAAAATGTACCCCACATCAAAGAAGATCTGGCCCCATCTTCTATTTTTGAGACTTTTCATCAAAATGTGGTTTGTAATTTGAATATTATCTGGTGTTTTAATTTCTTCTCTTGTTAAAAACCCGTAGATTGATGCAAAAATTCTTGAAATGTCACCGTGTTGCACAATTGAGGTTGAATTGGAGGGACATGTGAATAACTGGGTCGACAACGTGCACATGATATTGTGTTCGGGTTCTCTGTCCATCAACAAGAACATACTGGCAATCGTCGGATAAATATCCACGTACTGACATGAGATAATATGTTTATAGTCCAAGTTGGTGATCAAGGATGTTGAGTACATATCGTGAAGAATTGTACGCACAGACTTCCAGAAGCGGATATCCAAATAGATGAGGTATTGGAATCTGGAGCCTAGATGAGACTTGGATAATTCATAATCTTCTAGGTCAAGATTATACTCACATCTCTGACAGATTTCTTCTGGAAGGTCCCATTTGGAAGGCGTGAACAGCCAATGCGATGGCTTGGGTGAATTTGATGGCGGTATAGTAATAGGTGAGCCCATAAAGGATCTATTTGGTTGTTCAGGTGAAGAGAACGAGTTGGCGGTGGCAATGTTCGGTACTTTTGGGATCTTCAAATTGTCAAGGGATCCAACCTTGTACTCATAATCATCACTAGGGTTGTTGTACCGCAAAAGACCAGGATTCCACTTACTGCAGAAAACCTGGCAGAATAGGTTTTTAACGTCATTATTGATCTTAAAAAATTCGTTTTCAGTGAAATCTTTAAGGAATCGAAGGAGTTCGTCAACCATTTCTTCTCTGAAGATATCACGGTGGTTTCTGATGCAAGATGCGAGCCCTGTGGAACTCAATAATTTTTGTCTTTCTATCAAGAGCTTTAAATTTTTGGAGCTGATCACCTTGGCCTTTCCGTATGACTGTACTTTATCGGTGACCATTACGGCGAATTGCTTGACCTTACGACTGACCAAATGGATTCTTTGCACGGCGTCTCGATAGTGTCTGATTTGATCGTTATATACCATCAAGAAGAACTTATCACTGGCACTATCCACGGCTGTCATGTCGTTGAAGCCGTACTTGGCGGGATTTAACGTACTGTTAATGGAGTTGGTTTCGATCTTCGTTGTCGTGGTTGTGTTGGGGTCTTCGTATTGGAGATCACTATGACTGAGAACATCAATAACATAGTCCATGATAATCTCCATTGTATGCGTTAGGGAGCTGGCAAACCCTTCTGGAAGAGCCAGAGCAAGCCGCTCGTTGCTCTTACGTGATTCTTCGTCCTGGTGCCTGTAGAAACAGTCGAAGTTGTTGACCCAGGCCTCCGGGTCACCACAGTCACAAACACCACCGTTTTCTCGCAAGCAGATGGTGATATGGACCTTGTGGCCCTTGTGGAGATCCGGATCATAGCAGTTGTAGCACAAGGCACATGTCTCATCGAAACCACAGGTCAAACACCTATAGATCGGTTCTCCTTTGCGGAAGATACTGGCACACGCCAGCTTTGGGTGGAAACCATTGTTATTGTGAACATCGTAGTTGACGCCTTTGACGCTGTAGCGGGAGTACTCCAAGAACTTCCACTCGATCTCGTGCTCGATGATATCGTACAATTGCTCTTTGGGGGTGTGGTCTCGGAACACCTTGGGGAAGATCCATTCGAGGTATTGGCCGTCATTAGTCAAGCTTAGAACAAGCTCTTTGCGGAGCTCTTTTTTGGCATTATTGGAGAATTCGAAGTTGTTTGTCTTGGGAAGTTGGAACAAGAGCCGTTTGAGTCGTTGCGCTGGCAAATCTGTATCGTAGCGGGACATGATGTCCTCGCAACCTGGTGATGATTATGACTTTAGATATTCGCGTGCGATTTAGCTAAAGCTGGGGCGAAAAGCCGATATGAGCCAGGAGGAAGGTTAAGGGAAGGCTGCGATTTTGCAGTGGGAGGTTTCTTCGGGAAGTGAAGGAGGAATGAATAAATTTGAAGTTAGCGGACGCTTCAAGAGAAGTAATGGAAAGGAATTATGTAAGTATGGTGAGAAATTTGATTGGGTGGCGGCGGTTGGAGTAATACTAGCTGCGAAAAGTGGTTTATGGTGGCAACAGTTTGTGTGGCAAGTCGCGGTGTTTGCCTTCGCAGTTATGAGAGAAAATGAAAAAATGTAGAAGTTAGGAAGATATATGGAGATGATGGGGTTTATGGAGGGCTGAGCAAACGGTAGTGTTACTCGTCGGATAATTATTAGATATTATAAGGGCTTAGAGAGACTGTGCTAAGCTTGGTATGTAATCCTAATGTTGTGCTTATGTAATTGCTTATGTAATCAGTTCTACTCACTTCTTTATTCATACTCAACCCGTTCACCTTGTCTTCCTCAACATGTCAGAGACGATTTACTACACAGGCAGCATCAAGGCAAACCAGCAGAAACTCGGACGTGTCAGGGACATTGCCAGTTTGGCATTGGGGATTGGTTGCGGTATCTTAGCATTGGAATCGCTCACTGGCTTTGCTTTCTACTTGGTGGGAATCACCCTCTGCAACGCTTTATTCAATTGGATCTGCTGTGGCGGAAACGCCGACAGATATTTCGTGTCTCCAAAGAAGGAGGTTTTCGTCGATGGTGTCATTGAAAACGTCCCTGGTTTCGTGATGATGTGGTGTTTAGTGTATGCGATAGTGAGCTAAATCTCACCCAAGAGAAGACATAGGAAAGAAGAAGCTGATCAAAAGGGACTCATGTGCTATGGTAAAGACATATCACTTCATGGAATTTGCATAGCACTGTGCCCAAGTGATTATCTCATCGCATAGAGATTTAAGGATTTCTTCGAAACTGGATGAAAAAGTACCAATCTGGCTTAAATTAGCATCCCCAGCTCGAAATGTGCTAGTTACTAGCATAATACCGGATCTTTCATCTACTGTTCAGTTCATTTTCGTCGAGGTATCGATTTATAGAGTATATCGATACGGCGACCCAATTATGCAGACAATTAAAAATACGTCAAATGCATAACGCTCAGCCATACAGCGAAGCTATAACAAATAGATCCCAATCTATAATAAATTACCAATACACCATAATAAACGATCTATAATAAGCTATTTATATCTCGTCATCAATTACCAAGCCCCACGATTAATCTCGCCGATCACGTGTGATCCTCCACCGCCGCCCACTACCGCCCACTAGCAATTCCACAATTCCACACGTAGTTCCAACACCTATCCACCAATTGCTCCAAAATCAACGATGGAGAAGATTGATTTATCCACAAACTCCCGCGCCATCCAAGACGCCTACGACAAGGTCGTCAGAGGCGATGCTTCCGCATCGTATGTCGTCTACACCGTTGACCACGGCACTTTAGAAGTCACCGAAGTTAACAACGGATCCTTGGACGAATTCGTCGAGAATTTCACCGACGGCCAGGTCCAATTCGGTTTGGCCAGAGTCACTGTGCCTGGCTCCGATGTCTCCAAAAATATCTTGTTGGGATGGTGTCCTGATAACTCTCCAGCCAAGCTGAGATTGTCTTTCGCCACCAACTTCGCCGAAGTTTCCAAGGTTTTGAGCGGATACCACGTCCAGATCACCGCCAGAGACCAGGACGACTTGGATGTGGACGAATTCTTGAACAAGGTCAGCGCTGCTGCCGGTGCAAGATACTCGATCCAGGCTGGAAAGGTCAGTGGTGGTGCTTCTGCCAAGCCAGCCGTGGCCAAGCCAATTGTCTCGAAACCAATCGTTTCCAAGCCTGCTGTCTCCAAACCAGCCTCCAAACCAAGCTCGTTTGTTCCAAAGTCTACCGGTAAGCCAATTGTGCCTGTTGCTTCCAAACCAAGCAGCAACAGCCGTGCTGATGAAGATGAAGAATGGGGTGGAGAGAAGGAAATCCAAGAAAGAGACTTCGACAAAAACCCATTGGAAAACGTTCCTTCCGCATACAAACCTACCAAGGTCAACATGGCCGAATTGAGAAAGCAAAAGTCCTCCACCATTTCTTCGCAGCCAAAGCCACACAACCTCAACAATGATTCCAGTTCAGAAGCCACCAAGGACTCCGAGGCGCCAAAGCCAATCTCCGATAGAATCGGTGCTTATGCCGATGACGGAAGACTCTCCTCTCTCCCTAAACCTAAGGTCTCCCACTCCGTGGCCTCCAGATTCGCACCAAGCAAGGAATCGTCCACTTCCAACGCTCCATCTTTCGGTTCTAAACCAAACTTCGGCACCCCGCTCGTCAACAAAAAGGATAAGTTGGTTGGTGGTGCCTCCAGAAACTTCGGTTCCGAAAACGGTAAGACTCCTGCTCAAATTTGGGCTGAAAAGAGAGGTCAATACAAGGTCGTCGATCAAAATGACGACGAGGTGGAAAACGTTTCTGCCGACCTCAGTAAACAGTCATTGAACGATGACGATGACGATAAAGAGTTGGTCAAGCCATCTTCCGGTGGATTCAAGCCTGCTCAAGAACAAAAACCCGCACCAGTTTCATTACCAGCCCGTAACTTACCTCCTCCACCTGTGAGATCATTGCCAAAGGAGGAAGAAGAAGAGGAAGAGGAAGAAAAGGAAGAAGAACAAGAAGAAGAGGAGGAAGAAGAAGAAGAGGCTCCTGCCCCATCTTTGCCTGTTCGTAACTTGCCTCCACCACCAGCAAGAAACGTTTCCGAACAAGAAGTCAAAACAGAAGCTCCAGCTCCTACTTTGCCTGCCCGTAACTTACCTCCTCCACCAACTAGAACTGTCGAACCAGTGGCTCCAGCCCCAGTGGCAGAATCTAAACCAGAGCCTGTTGCTCCTGCTAGTGAATCTAAGAAATCCGCTACCGCTGTGGCTGAGTACGATTACGAAAAGGATGAAGACAACGAGATTGGCTTTGCCGAGGGTGACTTGATTGTTGAAATTGAGTTTGTCGACGAAGAATGGTGGTCTGGAAAGCACGAAGCCACCGGAGAAGTTGGTTTATTCCCAGCTGCGTACGTTGTTTTGAAGGAGAAGGACTCTGGATCTTCTGCCCCTGCTCCTGCCGCCGCTGAAACCTCTTCTGCCCCTGCTCCAGCTGAAGAAGTATCAAGTAAGCCAAGCGCAATTGCAGAGTACGACTACGAAAGAGACGAAGACAACGAGATTGAATTTGCCGAAGGTGATGAAATCGTTGAGATCGAATTCGTGGATGAAGACTGGTGGTCTGGTAAGCACAAGAAATCCGGCAGTGTTGGATTGTTCCCTGCCAACTACGTTAAATTGAACGAGTAAGACACTTAAAAATGTGATGAATAAAAATTGATAAATTGAACCAGTAAATTATCTAGAATGTCATGAATAACTTTGAAATATTGACCGAGTAGATTAGACCAATATGTGATGAAAAATGTTTAATCACGAGTAAGATTTGCTTAAAAAATATGATGAAATTTCCGTTTAGTAACGAGTAAGACTACTTATGCTTTCGAAAGAGTAAGACTATACTAAAATTGATGAATAAAAATCTAAAGATATAGCTCAGTAATCGAGCAAATTTTTATCTAGGTGTAGAAATAGGCCTTCAAGGCCTACCAAAAATTTAACAAGACAAAAAAGTATCAAGTGTCTTGAGGTGATAAGCTGGGATTATTTTCTAAAGGATTTTTAAAAAGCTTAAGGCAATTTCCTTGAGTTTTCAGCAAGACAGTTACTGTCTTGTTTCGGGTGGTTAATTCGAAAGGTACTCCTTGACAGCCTTCCCCCAGGCATCTCTCTTTTTATAGAATCCAAGATAGTCTGGCAACAGATCAATTGCCTTTATCAAATCCGGTCCCAAGCCTTCTTCCTTCACCTTCTTGATTGGGGTCAAATAGGTCCTTACTGTCATGATATCGGCTCTCAGCCTTGGAAGACGAGTCAAGCATTGTCTTTCAACTCTCAAAAAACAGGCATTCTCAAAATCGATTTCGTCGTAGGCCAATTCCCTGACTTTTTCACCATCACGGCCGTGGTTCATATCAAGAGAGAAGAAGGTACTATGGGTCTGGATCGACCAGTTGTGTCTGACCCAAAGGTCTTTGGGCTCCAATTTGTTGAAGAAACTGTGCATTGGGCTTTGTAATCTGGCTCCATACTGTGGCACCGGTCCATGAATGGCAGATATAGGCTTATTGTGGTTGTGGCTGGGATCGAAGCCTGCAGGGAACCCAGTGACAGAAGCACGGAGAATGTATTCCTCTTCCGGGTCGGTGGGGTTATCTTTGAGGAGGATCAAGAAGTCTTCTTCGATGAGGTATGCAAGATAATGGATCAACTCTTGCGGTGTGTGTCCCGCAGATGAGCGTGGAAAGGTTTCGTCAGAGATCAGGTTATACACCCAGCCCTTTTCGGTTTCGCTGAGGTAGTGGGGGTATCTTTTCAAGAGGAAGTTGATGACGATGTCGTAGAACTCAAGAACCGCATCTGCGGTTCTTTCGTTGTCGTAGAACGAGGTGGTCTTTTCTGCGTATTCTTTGGTGTACTTCTTTCTCAATCTGGTCTGAGACAAGTAGGTATCCTCGATAAGGAGCCAATCTTGCGGCGTCTCAGCCAATTTTCTGATTCCCATCGAGATGTTGAAGTTTCGCTTGTTCACGAACGGTCTCACGGGGTAGGGCGGTTCTTGATCCCATTTCCAGTCTGAGCCAATTGGGGTGATCTTATCGGAAGTGAGCACCGAGACAGAAGAAGAAGGATGAGAGGAATGGGACGGACGTTTGACGGCTGGTTTTCGGGTTTTCTGGAACTCGCGGTGTATTATAAACACCGCGATCAAAATTGATAGTATCACTATGCTGAACATGTTTGGTTGATGAGATCAGTGAGTAACTGTCAATGATTTATATAGCTACACTGATAACGCGCGCGGAATACGGGGTACCTTTTATCGCGGAACTGTTGGTGACACAAAGAACTTTAGCGGTTCGCAGCCGCTAACTTGACACCATCAACGCGGGTAGAGATTTGGAAGAAGTTGCAAGATTTGAGAGTTGCAAGTCCGGCTTTTGAATTTGGTCGCCGGTGGAATTTTCTGGAGCTTATAGGAACTTTGTTGGTGTTTTTGGGACTCCTCTAGCTTGAAACCCGGGGACTGAATGGTCCCCGGGTGGGTTTTCGCTGCGGGGCTCCCTTTCCGAGATCTATACCGATAAGATTCGCAAAATGACTCTTAGTTTAGAAAGGGATAGAGAGGGAGAACTAGGAGAATGAAAATGAGGAGTATATTGGAATATTATAAATTGTGAGCTGTTCTTTAATTGAATCGAGTTCGACTAGCTAGTACTATGGATTTCTTATGAGGTTTATTGGATTCAGTTCGTATCGTGGCGAATTAATTTAATATAGATCTATAATTTTAGATGCATTCATGCAGGTTCTCAAATATTGAAGATCCCGATAGGCGTTAGCTTTCCGGGAGGCGTGGAGGCAAGTATCCGAGGATACTTCATCTTAAGCGAATTGGGAGGTTGTCCCGGATGTAACGCCACAATTATAAAAATATTTGAAAATCGGGATGATAAAGCCAGAATATTGATAATTGAGATAGAGAGCCTCAATATAATCAGTAGATTAATACTAGATATAGCATTCCAATCTATAATATAATTCAGTAGAATTGATTAACACTGAACATACCAATCTAGATAAAGCCATCCACAGTGATAGACAATCAAGAAATCATGATAAAACGAACCAATAGCAAATTCGATTCCATACCTTCATTTATTATTGATTATGAACAGCATTTGTTCGATTAATCTATTTAGATCATGTGCCTAAGCGGTAGTTGACTCGCATAAATCCTACGGTCCTATTTCGAACACTGGAGTTCTTTTTTCGACTAAAAGGTCCCTTGCGTCATCCTATTTCGACTACAAATTCTTTTTTCGACTAAAAGGTCCCTTGCATCATCCTATTTCGACTACAATACTTCTTTTTCGAGTCTTTACGTCATTAGCAAAAAACGTGATTTAAATAAACATTTCTATCATGAAGTCATTAAACTATAGCATTAAATAAGAGACTAGGGCGGCTGGCCAAGTCAATTCTTTCGACGTTGGGGAAGTTTCTCACAAGACATCTTAATGGGTAGGATTTTTCCCCAGTCAAGTGAGAGTCGTCTATGTAGAGTCCTCTGACTCTTCCCAACATGAAAGTCATTTTTTTGAGGATGTCACTGGTGATGCTAACAATGGTGTTGAAAGAAGGACCAGATTCATATGCAGAACCGAAGTCCATGAAACCCTGATAAGAGTTGAATTTTTCAACCACGGTAGACGAGTCTACGTAGAAGTAGGCATTTTCGATGATATCGTAGCTAGGAGAGGTGTCACGGGCCTTAGGAATGCTGGTGTATTGGTTGAAAGTGGCGTATTGGAACGAGTCGAGGAAAGTGCACTTGTTGTAGTAGTCAATCAAGCTAGACAAGAAGTTCTGCACGTAGTCCAACCCGTTGAAAAACATGAACAATACTTTACCAGAGAAACCACGTGACCCAGCAGCAGCAGCTTTATTAAGAACCTTCATGTGGCCGACCAATTGGTCGAATGTGTCAAGATATGTGATGTGACCGTTGAGGGGAATTTCATTGTTATTGCTCTCGTTAATGTTAGCTAAACCTGCCTCGATCTGTTGTATAGTCCCGTTAGAGATGACGATGACGTCGTAATCCGATTTTGGCACACAGACAAATTTCTGAATCATATTGCTGATCTTTTTTATTGGTCTGATAATGAAGATAACTGAAGATAAGGATCTTCACTTTTATATATCGAAAAACCGTAAGGCATTTCGTCAGTTTCGGCGCGAGCGGGCCGCAGAAGTGCCGTGAGGATCTTACCCCACAGTTTTTTATGCGCAGGGTTCATAGCCTGTGGCCCAACACCCCCTCGGACTTGCGGGCGGACTTTGAAGTGGGCTGTATTGACGCTTTTTGTGGGGAAGTGTCTGTCAGTGTCTGAGATTTTGGGCTTTCGAAGACCGTTTTTGGTGTCTGGGAACACAGTAAGATACGATTGTTGAGAGAAGATGGATAATCCAGCTGAAAATGATAGACCAAACAGCTACTCATTCATATGGGCCAATTTATTCACAGGGGTTCCCCACAAATGAGCAGTCGAAAGTGAGAATTTCTACGGGATTTGCGTCGCAAAAAGTATAAACAATAATGCTGCCAAGGCGAAACTTGTATTAGAAATGAATCGTGGGGTATCGAGTATACGAAGAATATGTAAACAAATTTTGTCAATGTGCCACCAGTGTGCCACCAGCTGTCCTGCCAACGCGTCGGCAATACCGCCTCAAATCTGATCTGTTGGCACGAGCCTGGGAAAGTTGGGAAAAGGGGCCTGTATCATGCGAGGATCACAAATCATTAGTGCGCACCAAAAAAAATGCTTGACTCAGCTGTTGGAACCTCAGTGATTAGGAGTCATTCTCATGCGATGCTCAGTCATCCAGTCGAACGCGTGTCGCTAATACCGCTTTGAGATGTTGGCGATTCTTCGAAAAGGGGCCAGGAACATGCGATGATCACTCATCAGATGCGGGGCAGGTCACTTGTGCTGATCTATTGTCCTCGACCGGTGCTCAATGTTCGGTGTCGTCCTCATTTGGCCCGCGCTCTTGTTGGCTCTCTTGTTCCTCTGTTTCCACTTGTTCCTCTTGTTCCTCTGGTTGTTCACCTGAATTGAACTCGGTCTCTACTGGTAAATCCTGATCTTTTTGAGCCTTGTTCGAAGCGGAGTTGGAACTCGCCTGCGGTTCCTCCGAGGGTTCCTGGTCATGGTCTATAGGCTGATCGGGATCTGGATTTGCTTCATGTGATGAGACGGACTCGAGCACCGGATCTTCATTCGTTCTCTGGTTCGCCATCACGCTGCTCGTTTCCAAAATGTCGTCCACAGTCTCGGGGTTTGTTTCGATTGTAGTCTCTGCTGGTGGTTCGATGGTCTCATCATCGTAGGATGGAGGACGATGAGGCAATATGCTATTAAGGGTGATTCTTTCATCAACCGAGTTGACTTCGCTGTATGCATTGTAACTGTATTTGTCACCTTTGGCCTCGATGCCATTGTGCACCTCCCAGAAGTCGGGCGGAAAGTCATCCTCACGCTCGCTCAACTCGCTCTCATCTATTTCGGATCTTTCCAACAAAATGTCGCTGTTGAACTTGTTGTATGCTGGAGGTGCGGGCCCGTTGCCTTCTCTAGGAGCATAACCCCATTTTTTGACATTACCTTCGATGAAGACGTATCCTGCTTGACCAAGGTTAACATGCACTGAACATAAGTTGTTTGCTCCAATCATGGGGTACAATTGTCCGTTGATTCCAGGCTTGAAGTTTTTGACGTGGCCGCCGAGTTTGAATTCGTTCACCTTCTTACCATTACGGGTGAAGAATACGGTCCCGCTTCTGGTACGGTACCCAAGTCCGATCACATCACCTTCAATGCACTTAGGGAAAGGTGGCTCGTAACTGAACTTGAACGGCTGGTTGTGTCTTCTGTATCCTGTGGAATCGTAGCAGATGGAATGAACGTGTCTGCCTGGGAGTCTGAACCATGGATATGGCTTGATGCCCAATCCGAACGAGATCACGGTGTTTTCGGGGTCGGGTAACGAATAGATCTTGCTTTCGAAGTAGTAAACTTCGTTCTTATTGTTCATGGGCAAATTGGTGATGCTGCAACATTCAAACTTCTTGAAGAAGTTAAGCTCGTACTTGTTCAAGATCATGAGATCGTTGTTGGTTAACATGGAATCTTTCTGAAACTCATAAGCGGCTACGCCCTTCTCTTGAATGGCTAAGCTTTGAGATAAGGCCATGTCGCCCTTCAAGAACGGGTTTTGGTTGAGGAAGTCTTTGCTTTGAAAATAGAGCTCTTGCTCATCTGAGTCTAGTTCGAGGTACGCTTGGTTCTCCTCTTCTCGTATCAAGTCGTCTTCACTAAGACGGAGTCTGCGGCGTACAATACACCATGTGAGGAAAGAGGCCACCAAAAAGAAGACCCCGACGGAGAGAAGTAAGAGCAAGACGAGGAAGACGTCGCCCTCGTCTGATCCCTGTGGGTCGCCGAGACCATCCCGTTCTGAGCTCTCACTCCTGAGCGCCAGTACCGGGAACGCCTCGCCTTTCCGTAGAAAGGAGATGGTAAGTAAGGAAAGAAGCCTCATGTGCGTGTGTCTATGAGCGTGGACGGGCTTGAGGTGTGATGGAGTAAGCGGATGGAGGTGATTAGATAGAGATAATCAGTTGTGATGGTGATAAATTGTTATCATGCTCGCACGGAGGGGGGCGAAGCGTCACGTGCAGCGATAATTATAGTATGCCGATCCTTCAGAGTTAGAAGACTACTGATACGATTAGGTGATTCGTTTGGGTGATACAATCAAATGATTCGATTGGATGATTCGATTAGACGATTCGGGTAATATGGGTGAAAAATGATCCAGGCTTTTTTCAGGCTGGTCTCTACATTTAGAGCTGGCTCCCGGACTTTATTGTAGACACAATAGTGTCGCATTTGGTGCGCTCGCTGGTTCTCGTCACAAATTCCGCTACGCCAAAGCTAAGCCAAGCAGCAAGACCAAACCTTGGCCAAAATCAAAGTTGTAAAGACAAGAAGTAAAGCTCCTTCTTGTTGCTGGAATTTTATTAACTTCTCTTCACTACACGATCAAAAAGCTTTCTCTGTAACTACCTAAATATTAATTTTTCACTATATTACTATTGATGATATTGCATCCACATTCCCCGGACCAAAGACGGACCGCGGTTGGGCGCCATGTTCTACATAGCACGCCTCGACCGGCCTGATCCATCCATCCATATCCAGCAGCCCTGACATAACAATAGCTCGTCTATCGTATACCATTGCAACTAGCCAGCGCCGTGATGCAGAATCGCGACTCAGTGAAAAATGTGCTAAATAAAAATGGTGTGGTCTGCGCGACTAGCACGATTTCCTTGCTAAAACACTTTTCGGGCAGGTGGCCCAGCCCTCGCGCGCACGATCATGTGTCACAAATCGGGAAGTTGTTGCAGCTGCAAATTTGAAGGCGATGAGGGCCATGATCTGGATCATGGGGTGCCAACTATATAAGGAACGGGATCCGCCCTTCGGTTCTAGCTCTTCAAATCTTGTTTATCAAGCACCACTTCCACCACACAATGAAAGGGTTACTCGCCATCTTGCCGCTCATCGCCGGTGCGCTTGCCAATTGCAACCCCTTGAAATCCGATTCTTGTCCTCCGGATCCCGCGCTCGGCACTACTTTCTTAGACACCTTTGCCAACTCGTCTTCTCCCTACTTCTCGGTGTTGAAGACCCCTGGCAACGTGTCCTTCGGCGAGGACGGAGTCTCATTGTCGCTCACCAAAAGGCTCGATAACCCAACGATCAAATCGAACTTTTACATCATGTTTGGCCGTGTGGAAGTGGTGATGCAAGCTGCCCAGGGCCAGGGCATTGTTTCCAGCTTCTATCTCCAGTCCGATGCGTTGGACGAAATTGATATCGAGCTTTTTGGTGGCGACCCCTACGAATTCCAGTCCAACTACTTTGTCAAAGGCGACACCACCTCCTACAACAGAGGTGGCTACCACCCTGTCTCCTCCAACCCTTTGGCAAACTTCCACACTTACACGATCGACTGGACCCCCAACGCATTAACCTGGTACTTGGACGGTAAGGCTGTCAGAATCTTGGAAAGCAACGATCCTCAGGGTTTCCCCCAAACCCCAATGCAAGTCATTGCCGGTGTTTGGGCTGGAGGAGACCCTGATAACGCTCCCGGCACCATTGAGTGGGCCGGCGGTTTGACCAACTTCACCGACGCTCCATTCACCATGTACATCAAGTCGATTCTTGTCTCTGACTATTCTTCTGGAAAGTCCTACTCCTACGAGAACCAAAGCGGTAACTGGAGCTCCATCGACTCCGATGGCGGACAAATCGACGGCAGAGAAAGCGAGGCCCAACAGGAAATTAACACTTTGGAAACGGGAGGATCCGTTACTGGCGACTTCGACCCTGTTTCCCAAGCTACCAACAAGCCTACGCTTTTGGCTACCGCTGGTCCCACTGAAAGTCTCTCCAGCGGAGGCCACTCGCCTTATCCTACATTGACCATCGGTGACATTACTATCAACCCTGGCAACCAGAGCACTTTAACCCATCGCGGTGGATCTTCCAGTTCCAGTTCCAGCACCCATACCAAGAGCACATTCCCTTCTGTTTTCATCAAAACAGTCGATAATTCTACCGCTACTGCCGGTCCTATGAATCCTCAAAACACTCAAACCGCACAAAATCCCCAAAACACTCTTAACACTCTTAACACTGCATTAATCGGAGTTACTCTGCCAGGAGGTGCCCCCAGTTTCATGAACCATCCAATCACTGGAGATGCTTCCGATTACTCCTCCTTCATCAACCCTACCCAAACATTCACCAAATCGAGTCACAACTTTGCTGACGCCACTGTTGCCAACGGATCGTTATTGACGTTCATTGCGGCCCTCATTTCCGTGCTCCTTTTCTAGGACCAATTTAATTACTCGCACATATCATTGCATCTTGCATTTGGCTTCCAGTTAAGCCTTCATTTCTCTTTATTATATATTTCTTTGCATTTCTTATATATAACCTTGAATCCACACATTTAATTTGACCGTTAAGTAGATATGAAACAGCTTGAATTATTACAGGGATAATACAGTTTCATTGATTAATTATGTGCCCTAATAACGGCTGCGAATGTACGTTTGAAAAAATCAGGAAGAATCCACAATAAGTTATGAAGCGTCAGGAGGTGGGTTGAGATTTAATGCTACTACTATACTGTAATTTTTGCAATCCTTAATTCCAAATTGTATTGTGGGTGTACGTTTCTTCTAGATTATTGACCAAAAATAATATTGAAATTCTGAGATTTTGATGATTTTTTGAGAAATTTTATTTTTTCGCTAAAATATTAATCTAAAAAATCAGTAAGAGAAAGAAAAAAACAAACGACCTCGGTGAGGGTCGAACTCACGATCTTAAGATTAACAGTCTTACGCCTTAGCCAACTTGGCCACGAAGTCTTTTGTTGCGGTTTGGAGAAGTGAAGTGATCCAGATTGAATGGTAGAGCTAAACAAATTGCTTCGTAAAAGACTAAATCATTTGAGTTTGCACACCACATTCTAGCCTATCTGCTTAAAAAGACTATTAGCTCAATCTGATCAGAATCCCATGAAAAGAGTGGGGGTTATGGTCCATCTTCCGTGCAATTTTCAAAAGCACTCAACTAGATTAACACAACACCCCCAAACGTACTCAGCAGTGATTTCTAAAGATGAACGAAGTACCAGCTATCATACCATACCTTTCTATTATTGTATTCATTCCCCGACTCCTTGTAATAAGGTAAAGTGACTTAGTGCATCACAGGGTAGCAGATTGACGCAGAATCCCCGGGGACCAATATTTTTTCAATTATACATTTGACTGCAAATCTTTGCTTGAAAGCCGATTGTCCGAACTCTCAAACCGTGGAGAACGTGTTTTCAGGAAAGCATTGGATACCTTCTTGAAATCATAGTTTTCAACCGTGAGTCATTTGCACCAACCAGAAGTCATCTCTTAATTCCGTTTAATAGAAAACGCATCTGTCGGGTAAATGCACATGTGCGCCTTCTTTCGGCAAGTGGCAAAGTTGCATGTAAACAAAAAAAGCTACCGACGAGCCCAGATTCCATAGATAGGTTCCTTTTGAAATTTGAATTGAGAAAGGAGGTCGTATCATCAGGTACAACTTGAAGATGTGGCAACTGAAACGCTACGCCCCTTTAGGCACTTAGAGTGTTCATAACATGCTAGCTTTCCGCAGAGCTCTGTTGACTAATCACCTCTGTGTGCAGGCAACAATAGTAAAGCCGTGCCTCGCAGTTTCCACTGCAGCAGGTTTTTCCCTTATTCCCCTTATTTCCCTTATTTCCCTTATTTCCTGTTATGTCCCTTATGACCATGAATTTATCGATTATAGTTTCAATCCGGTGGCGTAAAAGCCTACATATCACTGACTCGGCAAAGAAGCCACCGGTGGCTTAACTTCTTGACATCACCAGCATCATGAAGAATTGGAGCAAGAGTCAACCACATCGAATATATATGCCCAGACTGTGGCATATCTATGTGGAGGCCGCAGTGCAAAATATAACGCAGCGTTTTACGGAGTGGCAATGCGCGGTTGTAAGTGAGTTCACCGCGCTTGTAGCAAGGCGATAAGCGGGAGATAGAAGGATTATACCTTAGTGGCGCGTAGAAGATACACTTTTGCCACCGATGCAAGGGGAAGCCTATTCCACCGCTGGATCACGGACCTGGAATGGAAAAAAACCGTTTTTCCGGCTTCTATACGCTCTAAAACGGGTTTTGCCATGAGTCGCGGCGCGAAACGGCGATGAGACGGAAATAGCCGCTTTTAACGCGCTCAGCCGTTCGCGGCGGATTTGATCTCTAATATAAACTTGGCGCATCCGCCTATACTCCGGATATTTGCAACCACATTTTTACCATGTCTGAAATCGATAGAGAAGCTCAAGCTCCCGTACCAGACGCAAAGAAGTTCATTGAGAGTGATGCCGGTGATGGTACCAAGAGAGAAGACCAATACATCCACGGATTCCAATTGGTGCTCTGTTTCGTTTCCGTTTTTCTCTGTATGTTCTTGGTGGCGTTAGATCAAACTATCGTGACAACCATTATTTCTACTGTTGGTAACAAGTTCCATGCTTTCGAAAAGGTGGGTTGGTTATCCTCAGGTTTCTTGTTGACCATGGCCGTGTTCATTCAACCTTTCGGTAAGATGTCTATCATTCTTGGAAGGAAGTACACCATGATCATTGCCATTGTGTTATTTGAGGCTGGTTCCTTGATGTGTGCTCTTTCTCCTAACATGAACGTCTTGATCGGTGGTAGAGTGTTGGCAGGTGTTGGTGCCGCCGGTGTTCAAGGTATGACTTTTGTCATTGTCTCCGAAATTCTTCCAATCCACAAGAGACCATTGGGTATGGCTATTCTCGCTGCCGTGTATGCCTGCTCCTCAGTTTTGGGACCTGTTATTGGTGGTGCTTTCACCTCGAAGGTCTCCTGGAGATGGTCTTTCTACATCAACCTTCCTATTGGTGGTGTAGCCATGGCTGCCTTCATCTACGCATTCAGACCTCCTTTCCCACAAGGAAGTATCAAGGAAAAGTTGAAGACTTTCGATTACTTCGGTACTTTCCTCTTGGTTGCAGGTTCCGTCGTCTTCTTGTTGGCATTGACTTTCGGAGGAACTGACTACAAATGGGGATCCGCAGCTGTCATTCTTTGCTTCGTTCTCGGTTTCCTTACCTTGGTCGCTTTCTGTGTCTGGAACTTCAAATTCGCCAAGAACCCTCTTATTCCTATTGAAATTGTTTCGGTCCCTCAAGTTGTGGCTTGTTATGTGACCGCTGGTGGTATTTTCGCCTTTTTCATTGTGTCCATGATTTACTTGCCAGTCTACTTCCAAGTCATTCAAGAGAAGAGTGCCTTGAGCTCCGGTCTTCACTTGCTTCCTACCGTTATCGCCACCGTTATTTGTTCGGCTGCTTCAGGTGTTCTCATCCAAAAAACCAGATACATCAAGCCATTTGCCATCGTTGGTGCCGCCTTGGGTCCAGTTGGTGTTGGTTTATTGTGCTTGCTTCAAGTTGACTCGAGCAAGTCTGCTCAAATTGGTCTTTTGATCATTGTTGGTGCTGCCACTGGTCTCAACATGCAACCTTCCATCATCGGTGCCCAAGTCAGTGCTCCAAAGACACCAGGAAGTACCATTTTAACCATCAGTCTTCTTAACTTCTTCAGATCCTTATTCAGTTCTGTCTTCGCTGACTTATCTGATACCGTTTACACTTCCTCATTGCAAAGAATTTACAAAGAGGCCGTCGCCAACCTTAAGGACGAAAACCTTTTGGCTGAAGTTTCAAAGATTGATGCTAAAATGTTGATTTCCGACAATGCATTCGTTAAGACCTTACCACCAGATGTCAAATTTTTCGTCAAGACCCAAATGATGAAATCGATTAGAAATGTTTTCTACATGGGTATTGGTCTTGCTTTTGTCTCTGTTTTTGGAAGTCTTTTCATCACCAACAAGAGACTTCCTAAGGGTGAATCTAAGAAAGAGAAGGAGGCCAAAGCCGAAGAATCTAAAGCTGAAGCTGAAGCTGAACCAGTCGACGAAAGCACAGAAAGTCGCGACAGCAAAGAATCTTTCGCTGAGGCTCACTCATCTGACAATCAAGAGGTTCAACAAGAAGCCACTGAAAAGAGAGTCGAATAAATTATTCAATCTTCAAACACAACATGATTCAAAAACCAAACACATAGACTTACTCACATAATTATTTTAATATTTAATCAACCGCTAGAAATATACATGGGATATGCTTAATACACACATCGTATAAAATTAAAAAAAGTAATAAATCAACATAATCTGGAATGCTTACTGTAGTAAATAGATCAAATCAAACCACAAGTTCAAAATACAGACTTGAGTTGAAATAAAAAATATTCGATACAATCCGTAATCTAATTATAAATAAATTTAATTCAATCTACAAGTTTATAATAAAAACGAAAATTTTATTCTGGCAGCCTAGAAAGTATATAAAATATGACTACCCTCGGGAAGTAACGGGGTTTAGAAGGCATCGAGACCTCGAATTGACAGGCAGAAGTTATAGAACTGATCAACTCTTGCGGTCCAATTTGATTGCAGGGAGCCGAAACACTAACGGCCGTGTGAACAGCATCTAAGGGTATTGATATTCAAGAAATGAAAATTTTGAATTTGCCCCAACAACAGCCTTAGAAGTTACAGCCAATAGGGTACTTCAAGTTGTTGTTAGAATCCCAGACACCCCAGTGCTTTTCAACATCGGAAGTACCGGAGGTGTTTGGCTTCCAGGCTTCATCGAAAGCTTCGAAAACAGCAACGTTGACACCCCAAGCTCTCATGGCACAGATGGCTTCTTGCCAGTATTGCTTGGCGTTGTCGACAGATGGGTCAGAAGATTCGAAAGCGGTACCGTCGGTTGGCCATCCGGTTTCACCAACCCAGAAGGTGATGTCGGTGGAGCCCTTGGTGGTTTGGATGGTTTGCAAAGCTTGCATGATGTCGTCAAAGAAGGAGTAAGAAGCGTTGTTCATGGTTTGTCCTTGCCAGTAAGAGAAAGCGTTGGCGAAGACGAAGTCAGCGGCTTCGATGGCTGGTTGGGAAGCACCGTCAACCAAGACGTTCCAGGAGTCGACGAAACCGACTTGAACGCTACCGTAGGACTTACCGTCCTTGTCGTTGATGCTCTTCAAAAGAGTCTTGATGGTGTTGATCTTGTCGGCCAATTCGGAAGCAGTCAAGTCGTTTCTGTAAAGGGCTTCGGAACCAACGGTGAAAACCTTGATGGTGTCGACAGAGATGGTTGGCAAATAAGACTTCAAAGCATCTTGTTCGGCTTGGAAGTGGGCGTCATCATTTGGCCAGATACCAGCCATGATTTGGAAACCGGCGTCTTCGGCGGCTGGACCCAAGTTTTGCAAAGTGTTACAGTCAGAGACGGCGTAGGTCTTGACGATCTTGGAGTAGGATTGCAAGTTCTTGAAGTCACTTTGGTATTCATCGGAGGTCTTACAGTTACCGCTGTTGTCTTGGACACCCAAGTTGAAAGCGAGCTAAAAATCGTTAGTATGGGCGGGGAAAGGGGGGAATTTGAAGCGCTAAAGCGTTGAAGCAGAACATACGTCTCCGATGGCGCTGACGGAACCAGCGAGGGCAGCGATGGCAGATAAGTACTTGATTTGCATCGTAACGAGTGGATGGTTTGGAAAGAAGAGTGAGAAGAAGGTGTACAAAGTGATATATATGATCGCCATTCAGGGGAAGTTCCGGGGGTGCGAAGAAGCGGGCACTTCCGAGGGTGGAATTTTCACCCTGGAGTGTTTTTGTTTGTTCTAGAACGCTATTTTTAGTGCAGCACCGCCAGGGGTTGCAAAGGTTTTTACTTTGGAGAGGGTTTGAGGGAGCCAAATTTGGCTGGCTTGGAGCTATTGTAGCTTATAAGAGCCCACCAAGTTTTGGGCCCAAAAGCACTCCTCTGTGTCCAAAGAATGGTCTCTCCTTGGTGGAGCCATTTTCCCAAATAGGCAAGAATGCATCGAGGCCGAGTCTAGAGTGTACAATTATAAGTGCGCCCACCAACGAGTGTGGGCCCTGTCTTGCAAGTGCAATATTTAGCGGAAACGTAGTGCAAAGTTGACGAGTTGTTGCTACAGTATTCTTTGCAGCTGAGATTTGTAACGTGGGACGAGATGCGTTGTTGATATGTTTGGAACTATGTAGCCGAAGTGAATTGTGCAATTGAGCGAAGGAGAGAACAGTTTTACGCCTGGAAGCAGTAAATTACTTGAAAGGGCTTTGGAAGCAAGCCTGGGACGTGAATTCCGGTGGTACTTTAGTCCCTGATGCCGAAAGTTTCGTCTGCCCACAAATCACGAGTGAAATCCCCAGACGTCAATATTCTTATTGTGTAATTATTTACAGCACCGTGCCTAGCACCGAGACTGCAAGCCAACATCACGAGAGATAGATATCTAGGCAAGTTTTGTTGAAACAGAGAGAAATAGAAAAAGCAGACTCGCTTGTAGTTTAGGCTCATTGACTGCTCCTTGTTTATCACTTTTCCGGGTTTAATTATACAGAATTATACTTGCCATAATTCATCTTTTGCACCCACCGATTAAGTAAGTCAATTGTCTGCTCCAGCCTTGGGCTGGAAAATAACTGCAGTGATATCTAGGTAAAGTCACAAGTTGCTTTGGTTCAACCGACTGATAATTATATGCTATGCTTGTGTTTCTTTCGTTTCTATTTCTATCAATTCTCCAGTAAAACCACTGACGATTCTTTCGGCAATTGGTAATAATAATATACAAATTTTCTATATTTTTGGCTAATATTCGATCTCAGTTATTAATCTCTTACAAATCATAATCATTTAATCTTAGTTTTTTTTCTCCTCTATATTTAATGATATACAAAATTTTTTTTCTATCCTAGCCATTTTCCTGCTCTGTTCATATATACTACATATAATTATTATTCTCCTCTATTCTACATATTCTATCTTCGTCATTTTTCTGCTCTATTCATATAATTATATCTCTAATTATTACTCTCCTCTATTATACATATCTATTCTATCTTAGTCATTATTATCACTAACCGATTACTTGTGGCACTCTCTTGCGCTCAGTCTCTTCATCATATTTGGTGTTGTCACCATAATCGTTCCAAGTGTTGTAACCCCAGTTACCACCCTGGTAGAACAATGGTCTGTTGTATGGTTCCAAAGCGTGTCCGTGGTACAATCTTTCCACGAAATCAGGGTTGGAGGTGAAATATCTGGCAAAACCAACCAAGGTACGTTTATTGGCAATGTCTTTCTTCAAGTGCTCAAACTTTGGTGCATCGTAGGTGTAGTTACCACTCTTAATGATGATTCCCTTCCACAACAAGTCAACGAAATCGTTGTTACCAATTTGCTTATCCAGGTCGATATCAAGGTTACCACTGACTCTAGGTTCCACGATCGAAATGTATGCCAATTCTTTACCGGCGTCGGCTCTCTTTTGGAGTTCTTGCAAAACATAACTGTTACTGATCAATGGGTGAGTGGTTTCTTCCACACCCTTAATACCTTCGAAAGTGGCCCATGGTGAGAGTCTGATGGCAAGTCTGTCTGCACCGATGACTTCAGTTAATTTGTCGATGAGCTCCAAGACGAATCTGGCTCTGTTTTCAATGGAACCACCATACTTGTCGGTTCTTTGGTTGGAGGAAGGGTGGAGGAAAGAGTCCACCAAGTAACCATGGGCACCGTGGATTTCAAAGTAGTCGAAACCGGCTTCCATGGCCTTTCTTGCGGCGTTAGGGTAGACATTGTGGATCAAATCATGGATTTCTTCCTCGGTCAAAGCTCTGATTGGGTTTTCGGCTTCAATGGCGGCCTTTTCGGCTTCTGGGTATGGATAGATGGCGGATGGACCCACGAGAGGTAAGCCCTTGGCCTTCAAATTGGAAGCCACGGCGACTCTGCCCAAGAACCAACCTTGAACACCAATGAAAGAGCCATTGGCATGCACTTTATCGGTGATCTTCTTCCAGGCCTTGACATGATCATCAGTCCAAATACCTGGAGCGTGTTCGTATCCTGAACCTTGAGGACCCACAAAGGTGGCCTCGGAGATCAAGTAGGTACCCTTGGCTCTGGATCTGGATTCGTAGTATTGAAGAGCCAAGTCGGATGGCGAATGGTCGTCCAAGGCTCTTCTTCTGGTGGTGGGGGCAAAGACAATTTTGTGTTGGAGCTCGTTTCTACCGACCTTGATGGGTTCAAACACGGCGGTGTCTTTCAACGACTCGACTGGAACTTGCTTGGACATATTGCTAATTGAATTTATCTGGTTTGAAATTAATGATTAAATCGTCGCGGATACTCGATGCTTTTATATTGCTGCATTACTAATTGCCATGCTAGTTGCAGTTGATGCAACTTCCGTCATTTTGCGATCAATAGCGTCAAATGCGCCGGGTTACGAGCGATCGGCAAGCGTTGTTTCGGCGATCCACTATCGTAAGCGAACCGATCCCAGACCCTGCAGTTAAAGGGATGAATCTTGCTGTAAAAGTAAGAAAAGAGATGAAGATGCTACTGCCTTAGTTCGGACTTTTGGTGGCTCCTACAATTATTATTGGCTTAATACGGTATCTTGCTGGTATCAAGTCCGGATTTGCGAACGTCATCGGGGCTTCGGTTCACGTGCGGTGTCGAGCTGAGGAAGGTGGAAGGCTTCTTTTCCACGGTTATGACAGCTGTGACGTCTTGGCTTAACGGTTTTCTGACTAATACGAGGTTTGAGGCTTATTTGTGTCCGGCAGAACCGAAAATGAGTAAGCCTGATGGCGTGGAGGCACCTCTTAGTCAACTGATAGTGGATCCACCTGCTGTGGCTCAGGAGAAGAATAAGCGCAGAAAGTTCCACGCACTAAGTGGATTAGAATGAAAGTGGAAAGAATGAAAGTAGAAGAGTAAGATGACCTCAGTTGAGGTTCAGTGTGACTCCAACAATTACAAGTGTGAATTACTTTTGTTGATGATATGTCAGGTGGTTCAATTCTTTTCACCTGATTCAATTCCATTATTTTTCACTCTTGGAATTATGCGATTGTTAATTAATAGTGCTAATTATACTTATCTTTAATCCTCAGTGAGCGCATCGATCTGTGTGAATTTTACGCTTATCTCAATGATATGTCAAAGTTATTCGATTCTTACATATTCGTCTGATTTGAATCTTACAAATGACTATTTTTCACTCTTGGAATTATGCGACCGTTAATTACTTAATTATTCTGCTTTATCCTAAGTGAGGGCATCGATCTTGGTCAATGCCACAAGCAAACCGTCTTCGGCACGCACGCCGCCTGGAACTTCCATCTTGCCGTCGAACATTTGTCCCACGCTCTCCACGCCTTCCAAGTTAGACTTGTCTTGGTCGAAACTGCGCTGTAAGTCTTTGTAGTTTCCGAGCACCAATAAGACATTACCTTCGGCTTTAGAAATTGGGCTGATTTGGGCATAATCGTCGATTTTGCCATTGGCCAAGTGGTAGTCGTCACAGTTCACATATACACTGGAACCGTAACCTTCTGGAACCGAACTTTCGGTGAAAATTTGACTGAAACGTTTGCACATCCGAATATAGTAGCCAAAAGATGACTTGTTACCAACGACACCATAAGCCTCGGCGGGAGACACAATCGTCTTGTTCTTGATATCCACGGTCACACGCGAGTTGACCGGCACTTCTCTCTTGATGTTCAACTCCAAAGGTTCTGCTTCGCCGATATTGACGTATTTGGTCACGGCAATCTTTTTGGTGGCCTTGACCTTGGCCTTCTTGTTCATCACCTTGGGGGTTTCACGCGCGATTGTCATACCTTCCTTGAAGTTCTTGAACACGTCGTTGTTGCCCATGAATGGCAAAGTGGTGATTTTGGGGAGTTTGTAGGCATGATGGAACTTTTTCAAGATATTCTTGTTCACCTTGAGATCGGCCGGAAATATGCTTTTGACCAAGTATGGAGGAGTCACAAAGAATTGCAACAAGCTGGCCAACAAGTAGGCCTCGTTGGCATCTTCTTTGACATTTTCTTTCACCTCTTCTTTTGGAGTTTCTTCATTCAAGATCTCTTCGTCACTGAAATTGAACTTCATCTTCTTACCACCTTTGGATCCTGTTATTTGCACCACTTTCTCGTCGACTTCTTGCTGGCTAGGCACGTCCAATATCACGATTTCTGTCACGTTATATATGGTGGCCGCTTTGGCAATTTGGTAGGCGATGTTGGTGGTTTGCTCGAGATTGTAGGCGTTTTTGGAGGAAATGACGGTGGAAGGGATGCATATCGAGACCAGCACTTTGGAGGCAGTCTTTGTGGGCTTCTTTGTCGGCTTTGGGGCCTCTTCGGCTGCTCTTTTGGCCATTTTACTGTGTGTGTCCGATGATTTAGTCTAGTGATATATTGGTACGCTCCACCAAATTTTACTCATCGCGCGCACGTGACCTTCTTGCCAGAGACAAAATGGGTGCAAATAAATATATGAAGATCAGTAGGAAAGATTCGGTATTCAAAGGAGGTACGAATTTCCAATTCTATTAAGAAGTGAAGATTCGGTATTCTTTTGAGGTGCAGATTCGGTATTTTTTGATGTGAAGATTCGGTATTCAAAGTTCAGGTAGTATCCTTGAGACTACAGATTGGTTCAGTATTCTGTTCGGAAAAGGTATGTACAATTTACGATCTAATTTTATTAAGCATTATGGTAAGAAGATTCTTACTCTTCGTCTTCTTCGTCTTCTTCTTCATCATCTTCTTGTTCTTGTTGTTCCTTCAACTTTTCAACTCTGGCCTTGGCCTTTTCAATGTTGATCTTGGTTTGTTCGTCTTGCTTTTCCTCCAAAGCGTTCAAGGTCTCCTTCAAGATCTTGATGGTTTCTGGAACCTCGGCCTCGGTTGGTGGGAATGGAATGCTCAAGTCAGACAAGGAGATGATGATTTCTGGGTCGACAGAAAACTTCTTACCCTTGGACTTCTTACCCTTGGCAGACTTCTTACCCTTGGAACCAGCAAAGAAATCTTCTTGTTCCTTCTTGATGATGACGACATCGGCTGGCATCTCAACGGTTCTGATGTTGTGGTTAGCAGCAAGAGTGCCGGCACTAGCAGCGGACTTTGGAGCTGGCTTGACGTAGCTTGGGTCGAAGTATGCCAACAAGTTGTGGATGGAGCTTATTTCTTCGGAGAATGCAGGCACGGCGGCTTCGGCCAATTGCTTGTCGGCAGCTTCTTGCAATTCTCTCTTTTTGTTTTCGGCACGCTTGTTCTTGTATTCTTCGTCTCTCTTCTTTTGTTCATCGGCCATGAGTTGCTTGAACTTCGCGAATTGGGCGTCCAAGTCGCTTCTCAACTTACGGATGGCATCGTACTTCTCCTGCTTTTCGGCCTTGATGGCGTCTCTCTTGGCGTACAAGTCGTTTCTCTTGGTGATGGTGGACTTGTTGCTGGCGTTGATTTCGTCCAATTCCTTTTGCACCTTTTCAAACTCTTCTTGGGTTTGCTTGTTTTGGAGCTTGGAGATCTTGGCCTTCAACTCGGCGATCTTGGCCTTGTCGGCGTCGATGAGAACTTGGATCTTTTCAACACCTTCGAAGTCCTTTCTCAACTTACGCAAAGAAGACATTTCCTTGACGTATCTTCTTTCTTCGGCCAACTTCAAGTCACCGTTGTCCACCAACTTGTCCAAGGAGGCGATACGTTGGTCAATTTCGTGCACGTTCTTGAAAGAGTGCTTGGAGGTGGCTGCTTGGATCTCGGCAATTCTCTTCTTCATTTGCACTTCAACACCCTTGATCTGTTCGTTGACGGTGTTTCTTTCGTTCTTGAAGGTGGATTGCTTGGCAATGATGGTCTTCAATTGAGCTTGCAAGGCGTTACGCTTGTCGTAGACCTTTTGGTCCACTTGGACCTTTTTGATCTGTTCGGCGAACTCGTTGGAGGTCAAATCCAACTTCTTGATTTCGGCTCTGAGGGTGTCGATCTGCTTGTTGACGGCAGAATCGTCAGGACGCTTGATGAAACGCTTGTTAGGAGTCCCATTGGAGGCGTTGGAGGTGGAGATGTCAGCCATGGTGTTCGAGGTACGGTGGTATGTGTAACGACGTTGATTCGCAAAAGTGCCACCTAAGTGAAAAATTCTTCGGGGCGTGCGAGGCGAGTCGACAAGATAAGGTGCGAGCGCCAGTCACCGCCAGGCGACGTGCCAATCAGAGAGCCGAAGAAACGATTATAATCCGAGAGAGAAAACTACAGAAGTGGAGAATTAGGGGAGAAAATCAGAGGAGTGTCAGTTACTAAGCTTAGGTCTCCGCTTTGGATATCTTTAGCGACGTAGCTGTGTTTGTTGGTGGTTCCAGATCACTTAATTCGGTGCGACCGTTGGCGGAAAATACAGTAAATCCACAGTAGATCGACGAACTAATAAATTAGCGGGGCGGTAGCGAGACGGGAGAAACCCACCTCTTTTTTAGAGAAAGAAGAGCGATAACACGTGTTTTTGGCATCCACTCAATCAGGCAACATATTTCCAACCATCCAATCATAAGAACATTCATACGTAAGTGGTCTATCCTTCCTATTTGTGCTATCAGATCTCTTTTCGCTTAAAACTTCATCTCTTTCTTCTCTCCAATCTCTATCTTCGTATGCTGGGAACGACGCGTAAACGAAAGAGGTAGTGCACATTGTCATATACGAGCGAGCCACTAAAAAAAGTATTTTGGTCCATCAGCTAGCAGACGATTCCTATTCCTTACTTCGCCATGTCTGACTACTCCAAGCTTGTGGCGAGCCTCAGTGCCGCCGATATCTTGAACAAATGGCCCGTGACCCCTTTGAAGAAGATTTCGGGGATTCCAACCTCGTCGTCGTCCGAATCAACTGGCGATGACGACGCCTTGAACGGTCACGATTCCGAACAAATCAAGTTGATGGATGAACTTTGCATAGTCTTGGACAACGACGACAAGCCTGTTGGTGCTGGTACCAAGAAGGTGTGCCACTTGTTGAGCAACATCAACGAGGGGCTTTTGCATAGAGCTTTCTCTGTGTTCCTTTTCAACGATGACGGCAAGTTGTTGTTGCAACAAAGAGCCGACGAGAAGATCACCTTCCCTTCGATGTGGACCAACACTTGTTGCTCGCACCCCTTGTGTGTTCCTTCCGAGCTTGGTGTTTCTGAAGAGCCAGGCTCCGCTGACGACATCAACAGCTTGGCTAACGCCGTGCAAGGTGCCAAGGTGGCTGCCCAAAGAAAGCTCGAACACGAATTGGGTATTCCAGCCGGCGATGCTCCTCTTGCCAACTTCACATACTTAACCAGAATCCACTACAAGTCTGCATCTGCCGACTCCACCCAATGGGGAGAACACGAAATCGACTATATCTTGATTTTGAAGACCAAAAACAACATTCACATCGACGCCAACCAAAACGAGGTCAAGGACTATAAGTACGTCACCGCCGAGGAATTACAGCACATGTTCAAGGATGAATCCTTGGTTTTCACTCCTTGGTTCAAGTTGATCTGCCAAACCTTCTTGTTCGAATGGTGGTCCAACTTGGCCAGCTTGGAACAATTCAAAGACGAGAAAATCCATCGTTTGCTTTAATCTGTAACAGTATATAATTGCAATCCATAATCATAATAGTTCAAGTAGCCGTAAGACTTACCTCCGAATCGTAAAATTTATTAGATTTCAATTATCAAAATTTTTATTGGCTCTCCACGTTATCAGACATTAAATTTACATTATCACAAAGACATTTAAACCAGCAATAGACCTACACTTAACTTTAAGCTTCACCATAGCCCCCATATCGTATGTCTTCTACAGTTTTTCTTGTCCTGAATCCTCCGGGAGGACTCGCGCGCCGAGTCAGCCCGGTCTCCGCACGTCTTTTTTGAGCTGAGATATCGGGCTCCACTGTGATCCGGTAAGCCCAGATAACTTCACCATATGTCTTCAATGTTGAGAGGGTCGGGACTCATTACAAACGCTTCGCGTCATATACGGCCTGTCGGTGCCTTTTCCAGAGGCTTGGCCACCAAAGCTGCGGTTTCGCCAGCTGCCGATGCCACCACAGAAACTAGTGATGACAAAGGAAGCGTCCGTAGAAGACGGACCACCTTCTCCGATGCCATGAACAAGGGACCTTCTTTCGACGACTTCGTCAGTGGGAAAGCCACCGATATGTTGGACCCCTTGGAGGCCGCTAGAAAAGATGGTAACACAAGATTACCCTCCTGGTTGAAGGTGCCTATTCCCAAGGGAAAATCGTTCCAAAACTTGAAAAACGACGTCCGTGAGTTGAAATTGGCCACCGTGTGTGAAGAAGCCAAGTGCCCCAACATCGGAGAGTGCTGGGGAGGTAAGAAGTCCGAAGCCACCGCCACAATTATGTTATTGGGTGATACCTGTACCAGAGGATGCAGATTCTGCAGTGTGAAAACCAACCGGAAACCAGCTGCTCCAGACCCCATGGAGCCCGAAAACACAGCCGAGGCCATCAGTAGATGGGGGCTCGGGTACGTGGTGTTGACCACTGTGGACCGTGACGACTTGATAGACGGAGGAGCCAACCATTTGGCCGAAACGGTGAGAAAGATAAAGCAAAAAGCACCACAAATCTTGGTGGAGGTTTTGGGAGGTGATTTCCGTGGAGACCTCGCAATGGCCGATATCTTGGCCAAGTCGGGCTTGGACGTGTATGCCCATAACCTTGAGACGGTGGAAGCCTTGACCCCTCATATCAGAGACCGTCGTGCCACATACCGCCAGTCTTTGGGTATATTGGAAAGAGCCAAGCAAGCCCAGCCCTCGTTGGTCACCAAGACCTCTCTTATGTTGGGATTCGGTGAGACTGACGACCAAATCATGCAAACTCTCCGTGATTTGAGAGAAATCAACTGTGATGTCGTGACATTCGGTCAATACATGCGTCCTACAAAGAGACACATGAAGGTGGTGGAGTACGTGACCCCTGAGAAATTCGACTACTGGAGAGACAAGGCATTGGAAATGGGATTCCTCTACGTTGCCAGTGGGCCATTGGTCAGATCTTCCTACAAGGCCGGTGAAGCATTCATTGAAAACGTGATTAGAAAGAGAAAGCACAATGTGGGCGAGACCCCTAGATTGGGCAACGAAATCAACCCTGCCCTTTTCAAAACCAAGCTGATCAGAGAATAGGCTAATTATCTGTATCAGCTATTTTATATAATGCATGGGACCTCTACTGAAGGAAATGACATCTATAGGGCAACTTCAATAGACAAATGGAGATGATTTACTTTGTAGCCATATCACTGGTTGGTGATTTACATTATAAGATCAGGACCGTTCTTAGGAGAGGACTTTAGATACTGAATTATTTTAACTGGGCCAAATGACTCTCAATATTTAATTTGTCGTTTTCAACTGGGCCAATGACTCTAGATACAGACTTGTCCTTTACAACTGGGCCAATGACTCTAAAAACTAAATTCTCGTTTGTAAGATAAACACTCCAGTATAGAAGCCAAAATGAGTCCTCATTTACTCTCCCCATTTTTGGCTTTCGGTTACGTTAATCTGCACATTTAGGCATTAGCGCGCTCGAATCACTGAAACTGCGTGGATGTAGCAGCACGAGCTAGCGAATTACACATTGGGATGCTGAAACACGATAAATCACATGAGTATTCAGCTACTGAATACTAAACTTACTAGAATTTTACTAGGGCAAACTCCTAACTACCAAATTTCAAAGGCGGTGTTTGAAATCTCCTAAATAGTCCCCTTAAGTCCGACTTGGCACAGAGTTGAAACGCGGAGGACGCGAACTTCCAAATGGGCCCATCCCTCAAACTAATCTAACAGCTAAGCACGAAACCTCATCGCAATCTAGACACTTGATACAAAAGCCCAAACCTCACATTCCGTGCCAAACTCTTGCCGTAAATTTAAGTTTCAATTCTGCTTCAAGTCTGCTGTATTGTTTCAGATGACACGCAATAGCCGTCACACTTAGTTGAACCCTTACACTTGCTTCTACGACGCGCGTTTTTGCAGCAAATCATAACCCCTTCCACACGTGATCATAACAATAACCTCGAACACTTTGCTGCTCCACATTGCAAGCACACCCCACTCCACCAACCTTCATCATCCGCTATGGCCACGGATATCCCCAAGAATGACAGTGAGGAGTCCTTGATCTCGCAGTTCGAAACCACCCTTACCATCAGACCGTCCTCCAACGAGGTTGAGGAGGATAATGACATCTCGATCGATCATACCGTGCTCCATAACTCCACCGTGAACTATACCCGGGATCAGAGTATCGTGGACATCGATGAGTTGGAAGAGAACGAGATCAGGGACGAACAGATCCCCCACTTCAAGTCCAGAAGACGCTACAGTCTTCAGCCCACCGAGAAACTTACCAAAGATAAAGCATACAAAACAAAGGTGACCCGCCGAGAGAGAGCAAACTCTGGTCATTCCTCCCATGCGGGCTCCAGATCGCCCACACCCACGCCAAAGTCGCCCAGCCCAGACCCACTCGAACCATACCGTCATTTACTCCAGCCTTCGCCGTTGATCGACTACCAATTGACCCGATTCAGCAAGACCTTCCTGGAATTTTTGAGCTCAAATCCGCATATTCAGAAAGAATCACCTCGGTTTGTCGACCCAAAGGACAAAACCTTGATTTTGTTGTCGCCTTACTCTGCAGAACATGTTTTCGGAAGAAAATGGGTGACTAGATCATACTTATCTTCCATTTTTGAACGGCCACAAAGACTCTTGGGAGCCTGTGTAGGTGTGTCTGCAGCAGTGACGATGTTTCCGTTTTTCTACGAAGTTCAGAACTCAACTAAGAGATCCTCCGCATTATCCAACTACGTCATGAGAGTTCACGGCAAAAACTGGCCAAAAAAGTTGATTGAGTTGTGTCTTGAGTCTGCCGATAAGCTCGCTAAAGACGAGGTCGAGGTTCCTCAAGATTGGAATACAGGTGATATATACTTGACTCCTAAGACAATCAACGCTATAGAAGGTGTTTTAGGAACGATCGAGACCTCAATTGATTCTCTTTACGGTAAAGGTGAAAATAGTCATAATTTGGTGTTCACGGTAATTCGTCCACCCGGACACCATTCGCACGCATGTCTTCCCAGTGGTTTCTGTCTCTTGAATAATGTTCAGGTAGGTATTGAATATGCTTTTGAGAAGTATCAAGTCACACACTGTGCCATTTTAGATTTTGATTTGCATCATGGAGACGGAAGTCAAGATATTTGCTGGGAAAGAGCTGGATTCCAAGGTGATTATGGACAAGAAGAAGACGATGAGTTGAATCCTACACCAAGAGATGAATATGGCAAAAGATTTGCGAAGTATCCTAAGGTTGGATATTTTTCATTGCATGATATTAGATCATACCCTACGGAATTAGGGTTTGCAACTAGAGAGAACATTAAAAATGCATCTACCTGCATCATGGACCACGACTTAAACATTTGGAATGTTCATTTACAAGACTGGAAAACCGAAGAAGAATTCTACAAGCATTACCAAACGAAATACGTTCAAATTCTTAATAGAGCCAACCAGTTTTTGAACCAAGCAAAGAAACAGTACGAACAAGATTATCAACAATACCTTGTGGACACTGCGAAGTACAACAAGTACCTTTTGAAGCCTCATTTGTACAATCAGCCCATAGAAAAGCCTGTGACGCCTCTACCATTCAAACCTTTAATTGCGATTTCGGCCGGATTTGATGCATCTGAGTACGAAAGTCCACACATGCAAAGACATGGGGTTAATGTGCCGACTTCATTCTATGCCAGATTCACCAAAGATGTGGTGAAATTAGCCAAAATTCATACTGGAGGTAAAGTAGTATCATTTTTAGAAGGTGGATACTCCGATGGAGCCCTTTCCACCGGTATTTTCTCCCATTTAATCGGACTCAATAATGACGATGAGTTCTTGTGGAATGAAACCTGGGGTACCGAGCAAGTGACTAAAGAGCTCATCAAAGGGTGCAAGAAAAATTGGGTGCCGTACAAGAAGCCACAAAGTGATATTACGATTTGGGCCAACGAGGTGATCAAGCTTGCGCGGTCAATGATGCCCAATGCCATTCTTCCGGCCAATTACATCTACCGGACGGAATCAGCACCAGAAGAAAAACCAGACATGAAAAGTCCGATCAAAGATCCCGAAGACGACCGGAAAGTGATGAGACACACCCGGTCCTACTTCAAGAAACTTTCCAAGTAAAAAGTCCCTTCGAATCACAACATTTTGAAATCAGAATGCTCATACAAAGAAGTTCCTTTTGAATCATAACAGAGTCAGAATGCTTTTACAAAAGAAAGATTCTATTGATTCACAACAGAATCAGAATGCTTAGGTAAAAGAAAGATTGATTCACAACATATTAGAATCAGAATGCTCATACAAATGAAAGATCCTCGTATCACAATCACACTACAACCAGAATGTTCATGCAAATGAGTTTCAGTAATAGAGTTTGATTAGAGTTTAATGCACACGGCGTGACACATCAGCCAGTACCTATTTTCGATTACGTAAACTTTCGCTCCAGTGTAGCCTCTCGGTATGCTAGCTAGCCTTCTCCACGGGTCGTTCCCGACCCACAGACGCACCCGCGCATTGTATCCAAACGCACCAAACGCGTGGAGAATTTCCACACCTACACACGAATCAAACACATCGAGCGACGACACGAGACTTAGCCGAGATACCGCACATCCCCAAAGAATCAAAGAAGCAGCCATCGCTACCGCAAAACAGTGAATCAACTCCCAATCGTTTTCTATCCAGTCTTGCCCACAGACAATGGACTACCCTAGCGATCCCACCAGAAGATACCCTGAAACGAGGGACGGCTCGCAGGATTATGCCATGCGTGGTCAACTTCAGGGCCAGGCGGCAGATCAATTATCACCTTTGAAACCACAACCAACTCCACCAAGGATGAGGCACACTCAGAATTTGCCGCCTTCCGATCCGAATTTCGATAGATCTGGACTCACTGATCAGGATTACATCGAGCTTCTCCTTTTTGAGATCAAGGAGCTCCGCGCCCAGACGTCTAAAGACGATTTGGCGTCTCCAACCAAGTCGTTTGTCCCAGCGACTAGAGAACCACAAGCTGATTTGAACACTAGAGGAACCGATTTGGCTCCTGTTCATTCGAATAAAGGAACCCAGCAAGAGTTGGCTTCTGTTCCAGTAACCACCCACAACGAATCCACTTATGAGGCGTCCAACTTAGCGCCCACTGCAGCGCCCACTTTAGCGCCCACCGAAGTATCACGGGACGAATCGCCCATCTTGCCCACACAACCCCTCACCGTGCATATTCCCGCCAAAGACGAGGTGGAAATCCCGCTCAGGTCCGCAAGAAGACGGCGCAACTCACCAGTACCTTCAGAAACACCCACTTTCCACAAATCGGCCTCGCAGACCAGCGGCCTCTCCAAATCGATGTCGATCGTCTCTTCTGTGCGGGACGACGAGTCGGAATTGCCAGAACATAATTTACCCGCTGATGAAGTCAAACTGATAGAGACTGAGAACTTCGAACCTCACAAAGAATATTATGGAGAACCCCAAGAAGAAGAAGAATCTCAACCTGTGCAGAAAGACCTTGGATCTGATCCTCAAAAGGAAAGTTATGGATCTGATTCTCAAAAAGAATCTTATAGGTCTGGAAGAGAGCCCGTGGAAAATGACGAACCCAGAAGAGTGGTCCTTTTCCCAGAGGTCGAGCCCGATCATAACCAGTCCATCAACGAAAGCTTCGTCAGTGTCAAATCTAACAACTCCTACGATATCAGCCGCACCAGATCCAACCAGAGTAACCACGAACAAAGTCTCAGTAATAAAGTGGGCTATTCGGCGAACAAAAACCAAAGCACAGGCAGTTTCCAGTCCTACAAGTCCAGAATCAAACTCCCACTGTCGCTTCAACACCAACAGGATAAACGCGATAGAGACAATTTGGAGTCACCAACCAGTCTTGTCGCTTCAGACGTGCAATCTTCACTCAAATCACCAATTATCAACGATCAGTTCCAGGACCAACATTCCACATCTTCCTCGGCATGGACAGGCCGCTTCGAGACTCCTCCAACGCAAAGCGTGCCGCTGTTCCTGACCAATTCTCCCGATAGCCAAGCTAGAGGAAAAGTGCCCATGACTCCAGATGGACTCTCCAGAGGAGGCCACAATGAATTACGCAATGACGATGTTTTAAAGACCCCCAGCGTCAATCCAACCGATTCAAGGTCGGCTGGCTTATACACAACGGCGTCGGGCACTGCTGCCAGCGTTAATTCGGGAGGCTCCAAAACATTCCAAGTTCTCCACACACCTAAACAAGAAGACGACGACTCCAATTTGTTCATCAAGCCCAAGGATTTCCAGACAATTGATATCATCGTTCACAGCACAATTTCGATGCCAAGCTCCAATTCTAGAAGGGCTGACGAGCCCAATGTCACGATAGTGATCAGAGACCGTGAATCGGCCAAAGAAATGTGGAGAATCAGAAAAACATACTCGCAACTCTCAGCCTTTGATAACGAAATTCGCCCCATCGTGGAATATTTCGGGTTACCAAATCTTCCTGAGAGAGTGCTTTTCTTATCGACGTCTCCTTCCAAAATCGAGCAAAGAAGAACTTCATTACAGAATTATTTCAATACCCTCTTTTTGATGCCCCATATTCCTCACATGGTGTTGTTCAGAATATGTCGCTACCTTTCGCTCGACTTTGTCAGCCCGTTGGACGACTACAAGAGTGGAGCCAAGAAGGAAGGTTTCTTGATCAGAAGATACAAAGGATTGGGAACCAGCTGGAAAATTCGCTGGTGTCAAGTGGATGGAGCTTCTTTGGAAATATACGAGGTTCCAGGAGGTCCTTTGGTAGAACAGATCAAATTGAAAAATTGCCAAATCGGCAGACAGTCTCACGATTCGGTGGCTGAAGATAAGGGCTACAGACATGCTTTCTTGGTGATGGAATCACAAAAGACCAAATTGTCCAATTCTTACCCCAAGCATTTCTTCTGTGCTGAAAATGATGAGGAAAGAGATGAATGGGTGGAAATTCTCCTTCAAATGAATGAGTTGCCTTCACAAAGTGGCGGAGATCTCGATGGATCCATGAATGAGTCCCCAAGCAGCAGAAACGAATACGCCGACGAAGTGCCTCTTCCGGTCAATGATCAATTATCGGCAATTTCAGACGAGATGCCTGCTGAACATGCCAAGAAAATGAAAAAGAGATACTTCCCATTCCGTAGGAATGACGATTTGCACCCAGGACAGATCGTGAGTCAATCAAATAATCACAAGGACCTTACTATTCAAACAGGGCTCGGTAGCTTGGGCAATATGGGTCCTCTCACACCCAGCACCCCAGCACTGGCCTCTGAAATGCAACAGTATCTTGACCAATTGAATTTAGATGATGGAGTCACCAAGTCCATCTTTGGCAGGAGTGTTGCTGAGTGTTACGAGCTTTCAAATCACGATTACCAGGGCAGACGGATTCCAAGCATTGTGTACAGATGTTTGGATTTCCTTACCAAGACAGGAGCGATCTACGAGGAAGGTATATTCAGATTGAGTGGTTCTGCATCCACGATACGACAGTTGAAAGAACAATTCAACTCACAATTCGATATCGACTTATTTGATTCCCCACTCAAACCAGATATGCATACGGTGGCCGGGTTGTTCAAGGCCTATTTGAGAGAATTACCATACCCGATCACCGGAGCTCACGTGTATAATCATTTGAACCAAGTGATTTTACAGAACGGCAAGAGTCTTCCACCATCGTCATTGGCAATGATCTTCAGAGACTTTTTGCACGATAACATGGATCAAGTTCACTTCGATCTTTGCTATGTGATCTTCCTGTTCTTGAAGCAGACAATTGCGCAAAACCAAAGCAACAGAATGAACATGAGAAATGTCTGCATTGTCTTTGTGCCGACCTTAAACATTTCATTAGAAGTGTTGAATACCTTCTTGGTGGACTTCGAGTGTATCTTTGAAGGCGGCGCACCTTTGGACGATTCCAAGAGAGAGGTGTTGGACTTACATATCCCCAACTTTTGAAGAAAGGTCTTCGTCATCACCCCTAGTGATCGAAGACTGAAACTCATGTCTCTCTATTATTTCACGTATTTATAGATCAGAGCATCTTCATTTCATTACTGGTTAAGTGATAGATGAGAGTTCTCCATAAGTCACGAACAAACAATCAATAATCTTGTAGGGTCTTATACATTACGATCAAAGAGTCAAGAATTCCACAGTAGTTTACGATAAGAGTGTTATCTTTTCGGTAGTTCTAAGATAAAATAGTCTTAGTCCAGTTACGTAATAGATCATTCGCTACCTTTACAGGTTATTCAGTGAAGTAAAACCACATAGTATTCTTATCTCTGAAACATTCCCAATTTGTATGGCCTTAGAATGAACAGAAGCACATCAGTTACTCCACATTTCGCTTGTTTCAGATCAAGGATGCGCGCCAGATCATTACGAGACAACGCTCATATCGACGCTGCAACTCGGCCCGAGACGAGGGAAAGTTTATTTAGAGTTATACGGGCATCGGGTAACTCCCCTAAAATGGCTACGAAATCAGAGGCTTATTTATACTGAATCAAGGTATTTACATGTGAACCTCAAGGGCTTATTCTTCTTGTAACTGAATTGAGTTATCACCCTTGAACCTCAGATTTATTCTCTATCTGCTAACTTTTAAACCTTCGCCGAGACATCCGTTGATGCTTCGCCACTGCTCCCTAATAATTGACACTAGCAATTTACACTATTAATTTCCACTGATAATTTCCACTGATAATTTCCACTAATCCTGTCCCTAAAGATGTCCCTACGCCTCGGGTCACTTCTCAGTATGTCACTATCTTAATAGGTCACTTCTCAGTAGGTCACTTCTCAGTAGGTCACTATCTGCGGTTCTCTGTCGCTGCGTCACTATCTCCGGTACTTTGTCGCTGCGTCTTACTAAGGTCATATGTCGCTTCTACTACGGCCAGGTCATTTTTCACGGTCTCGCTATTGTCTCATAGTGCAGTGACTACACTGCGCCCCTAGATGTCGCGCCAAGACTAACTAAATATAGTCGCATTACGAGCAACGAGACTATTATATAAGCGCTAAGACTAAGAAGCTTATAAAAGAAGATTACAAGCTTATATAAGAGCCTAAGATCAAGAACATTATATAAAGACCCAATTGATAACTTTACAGAACCCAACTTTTCCTTCATCTATCTTCATCAATCTTCATCAATGTCAGCTAACGATTACTACAACTCGGCCAACCAGGCCAATTACGCTCCTAACCAGGGACAATATAATCAGAATTATCAAAACTATCAAAACTACCAAAACGGGCCCGAGTACCAACAAGACCAGAGAGGCTATCAAAATCAGTACCAAGGTGACTATCAAAACCAGCCTCAAGGACAGACCCAAGACAAGGGCCTTCTCGCCACGCTAGGAGGCGGTGCTGCTGGTGCCTATGCTGGAAATCACCTTTTCCAAAACCACGGTACTTTGGGCAAGATTGGAGGAGCCGTCGTCGGTGCCATTGCCGCTAACAAGCTTGAGCACGCTATTCAAGGTAATCACGGTGGCCACGGTCACCATGGCCATCACGGCCATCACGGGTTTGGAAACGGGTTTGGCCAAGGCCGTCCATGGTAGTCGTTTTCGCCACACTCACCATTCGCATTCTCCGGTAGCTTTTTGGAATACATAATCACGGCCATTGATATTGGCCACTCCTTCCTTCAATGTAGACTTCCACTTGTTCTTGATTCTCTGCACCTTTTCGTACAAGCACAACATGATCTGGCCCTCCTGGTCGCCGTCCTCGTCCTCCAGCTTTTCGCTCTCGAGCCCATCGTCGAGATCGGAGTTGATATCGTCGGAGTCGTTGAAAATGCCTTCATCATCGTCGTCGTCGTCGAGAGCACCATCGGCCTGTTTTATCTTCTTGCCGTTCTTCAATGACTTTACGAATTGTGCGGCATCGTCGGTGTATACGGTCATCTCAAAAGTACCATCTGCCTGGTTGATATTGGGCAACATCAAGCCGGTTCCATGGTCGTCGTCGTCGCTTTTTATGTGTGGAAGTTCAATCCCGATGTTATTGGTGCCGGTGGCAACAGCACCGTAGGAAAGGTCGCTGTCGGCGCCCACGTTGGGCAATTCAAGCCCCATGGACCCCGCTATCGAATGGTCTAATCCAGTTTGTCTGAGAGTGTTGTTGACAGGAAGTCTTGCGGTGTTCAAGCCTCTAGCATGGGCGGCAAGAGTGCTGGAAGGATCAAAGATCTCTTCCTCGTCCCAGGAAAACTTGGCAACCTGTGTCTGAGACAATTTTTCACACCATATTCTTCTCAAGTCTTGCAAAGTGGATTCGTCGATCCCGTTATTCTCAAAGTCTTGTCTGGAGTCACTGATGACCTCTTCGATGACGCTTTCGTATAACTTGATGGCTTCTCTGTTCGACATCGGTGGGAGGGCTATATTACAACGAGGATATGAAGGGTGATGCAGAAATTTGATTGATTGGAGACCGCTTGTCAAGTATGCTGCTTAGCATAGTCATTTAGTTTTGAGGATGGAAACGTGTCACGTGACCGTTGAGATAGTGTGGTGTGCACATAAGCCTACAACTCTAGTCCTGTTGATTGATATTACTATCTACTCTATAGTACTTTTTTACTATAGAATCTCTGCTCCTTTTGCATATAGTGTACCATCCTCTCTTTGATAATTTCAGTAAAATTAACTATCTACTTTTTACCTCCTTATTATTGGTTAAACTATTTACCTAATCTACCTCTTCTGGAATATCTACCTTCTCCTAGGATTATCTACCTTCTACTTCTCTTAGGACTACCATCTGAGTTGCCTATCACTGATGATGGATATTTCAACTTGTGCACATGAACATACTCGGTTACCTTTTGGTTCTCCTCAAGTGCCCGATTTAATTTCCGCTTTAACAGGTCCACTTCGCGCATTAAGTTTTTCTTCTCGGAACTTACACTTGTAAGCTCCTTTTCGTACTGATCTCTGACTTCACCCAATTTTCTGGTATGCTTTTCAGCGTATTGCTTGTGAAGGAATGTGGCGACCTCGTCGATCTTCTTTTGCGACTCGAATTCTTGATGCTTGAGCTGGCTTTGTAAAAACTCAATTTCTTTCTTGAGCTCTTTCTCCTGTCCAGACTCTTCTTGCAACAATTCAACCTCACTCTTATACTTGGAAATTATATCCTCGTACGTCTTCTTCTTCTTCTCAATGGCCTCGACCAATTCGTTAAGCTTCGCCACGTCCTCGTTGATAATTGTGTCCTTTTGTTTGATCGAAGTCTGTAAATCTTTCAATTGAATCGAGTGTTTCTCGTGAATGGATTCTAACTCAGACTCCAAACCTTCGATTTTGAGGTTCAATTTCTTGTTCATGTTTTGAACGTCCTTGATCTCTTCTGCCAATTGAGTGTACTTATACTTTTCATCAACAATACTTTGCTGAAAATCAGATTCTTTCTTCTCGTACCCTCTGATAATCTCAGCTTTTTCGGTCGCAAGTTGGTCCAATTTAATCTGTGAGTCCCGAGATTGTTCCAGCACTTTCTTCTCCAAATTGAAAATCTTATCATTTGCCAAGTGTTCTAGTTTATCTAACTCATTTAAGAGTTCTTCTTGCTTCGTATTGATATCTTTGAGGTCTGCGACTTCGACTTCCAATTCTTTCGTTGTCTGTTCAAGCAGTTTTTGAGCTTTGAGAAGCTTTTCTTTTTCAGCCGCAAGAGTTTCGGCCTTATACGCATAATCTATATTGGACGACGTCAATTCTTCCACCTGACTAGTGAGTGATTTAACCATAGCCAATGCATCTTCTTTCTGTGCAAGAGTTTCGTTCAATTTAGTCTTCAAGCTCGAAATTATCGCTTCCTTGATTTTGAAGTTTTTGGTAAGCGAAGCTAACTCGCGTTCGTTGTGCTTCAATTGAATCGAAATGAAATCCAAATTACGTTCTTGAGCCTCCTTTGTAGATTTGGTGTCTTCGTATTGTTGATCCTTCTGGCTAACATCAGCAAGTGCATCTGCCAACTCCTGACGAAGCTTCAAAATCGCTGATTCTTTTTCCCTCAAATTGCCCTTCAATTTAGTGATTTTATCACGGTCCTCATCCTGGATTTTATTCACTTGATACATTGAGAATACGGGCTTGGAATTAGGAGACATGAGGAAATTGATGGTTGGTTCGTCCTCAAGTTTTTGTGCTTCTGGCAGCATGTTCTCTTCGTTTCCACTACTGACATTTGGTTCTTCCACAATTGAGTTTTCAGCAAATCTTTTGTGTTCTGACGCTTTCTGTTGAAGGTGCTTCAATGGACTGGTAGCATCTTTGATATCAGACTTGTCCACATGCCCCGAGTCGTCATCAAAGTTGTCCGTGAGCAAGATATTCTCATTAATTCTTCCCTGCTGATTAGTGGCTGGACTTTTTGCCACTGGTTCGGTGAGCCGTTGTGGGGTGATGTACTCGTCGGACTTAGCGTCCAATTTGATTATTTTACTGAGCTGAGTGTGGTTGAGATTGGAAGTGTTGGGCATGAGAGTTTGGCTGATGGTGTTTTCGATACGGCCATAGTCTTCTGGGTCGCTATCACTATCGTTGTCGATAACAGTGGGTACTGCAACGGCCAGTGGCTTTTCGGGGGACTTATTGGACCAGTTGGTGGTATTTTCGGTGCTGACTGCTGGTTTTGCCGGAGACGACTTCGCAGAACTCAATTGGGCCACCAAATCATCCTTATAGAATAACTCATTGATTTGGACAGAATGGTCTGATGACGACACTGGGACTTCAGCGCTAGTCATCACCTTGGCAATCTTGCGGGGAGCTCCACCGGCAGACCGGTTACGCTTGATAGGGGAGCTTTCTTGGTCCTCCAGTGAGTCGTCTTTATCTGGGCTCAAGTGTATTGGACGGTTCTCCTTGCCGTCCCCAAAGCGATTGTCGAGCTGAGCCTTGGAGCGTTTGATGCTTTCCAAGTTGAACTTCTTGCTGTTGGCCCGCGGCGACGTGAGCGGATACTTGGGATGTGGGATGGCCGTTGTGGAAGTTCTTGATTCGATACCGTTTGGCAGTTTTACAGCCAGGGCGTTCAAGGGAGTATCAACAAGAGAACGGCGGTTGGGGGCGTGAATGGTGTTTCTTCTGTTACCGCCAGCGGCGTTGTGCTTAGCGGTCAAGCCGTGGGGATGGACCACTAGACCAGCGGGACTTTGGGATTTGCGCTGGGGAGCACCAAGCTTACCAGGAGTGACTTTTGAGGTTGACGCCATGGTATTGATGGATGATTGCTTCTTGATCGGTTCGGTGGTAACCGGAAGTTTGATGGGGGAGAAGGTGTCATCAGGAATAGACTGGCGTCCACCGCCAATTACTGGAGAGCTCATGGTGGTGATAGTACAACAGTGACAACAAGTGATAACTGCAATAGTTAGTGTTGATGTTTCAATAATAATAATAATAATATTAATATTAATTATCAGACGCGATGGCAGAAAGTGCTACCCAGAAGTTCGCGTGCGAGTCGCGCTCATATTGTTATGCGCGCGTCTTGGTTGCAAAAACGACAGGGGCTACAGTGAGACACAATAAACCGTAAATAGACCCTAACTATACAAAATGCGGAAGTTCTACGCTAAACAAAGAGAAGTGGGAGAACCCTCAGAGACCCTTCTGAAAAGGAAGAAACCTTCTAAAGAGGGAGAAACCTTCTAAAGAGGGAGAAACCTTCTCAAGAGGGAGAAACCTAAAACCCTTCTAAAAGAGGGAGAGACCTTCAAAGATCCCTTCTAAACGAGGGAGAAACTCTAAAAACCTTTTCAAATGGAAGAAACCTGTTAAAAAAGTAGAAAAAATTCTAAGAGGAAGTGAGCCGTGACTCTAACAGAGAAACCTCTAGAAGAAAAGGTTGAAGAAACCGGTGGCTCTCTTGGCTGGAGCACCTTCGGTGTGAATAGAGGCAGGCGCGCTGGCAGCTGAGTACACAGTACCATTGCTTGGCGCGGAGAGGGTGCCGTTAGAGGCAGAAGTAGGGGCAGGGGCAGAAGCAGAGGTTGCTTCAGCAGCAACGGTGGATTCAGCGGCAACGGTGGCGGAAGAGCCAGCGCCAGACAGGGCGGCGGCGGCTTTGCTCTTTGGCACAACCGTGGTGGAGGTGACACTGTCAGTAGAAGTGACCTCGACGTAAGAGGTGATGGTGGTGGTGGAGCCAGAGTGGGTGAACTCGGCGGTCACCGGGTATGAAGTGGTGGCGGTGGAGTATAAGATGATGGTGGAAGTGACGTCCTCGTCGTCGCCGGCAGTAGTGGCAGCAGCGGCAACTTGGCTTGGGGAAGCAGTGACGGTGACAGTGACGGTGGAAGCGGCACAGACGTCGTTGGAGCTGGCGGCTTGGGCGGTGGTGGCCTCAGCGGCCTTGGCCTCCAAGGAGGTGCCGGTAGAGGTGGTCAAAAACACTGTAGAATCACTGGTGACAGTGACAACTGAGGTGATGGTGGAGGTAATGGTACCGCTCAGGGCAGCAGCAGCTTCGGCAGCCACTGACTTGGCCGAGGAAATGGCACTGGTGGCAGAGGCTGGGAAAACAGCAGTGGTGCTGGGCAAAGTGACGGTTTCGTACACATCGACCACCTCGGTGGTATCAGAATCAGCGGTCGCGGAAGAAGTGGTTGCAACCTCTTTGGCGCCACCAGCAGGAGAAGTGGACTCGGCGGCAACAGAGTTGACAGCGTTAGCTGAGGAGTACACTGGAGCAGTGCCGTTGTCGAATCTCTTGTAAGGAACGGCGGAGACAGCGGAGGAAATGGCCAAGATGGCGGCAATGGAAGTAAAACGCATTGGTGGTATTGATGAACAAACGAATGGATTCGGCTGGCGGCGAGTAAGGAGTGGACGCGATTAGATACGCAAAGGTGCTAGCAGAACTATATGGATGGTATCAAACTTGTTGGATCCACAGGGCAGCCACAGCTTATATAGGACCTGGTTGGCAAGGGGCGTCGCGATCCTCGACTTTGAAACATAAATACAAACACCCCCTTCGAAGTTAGAGGACCTAACCAAACCGCAGCAAACGCCTCGATGTGTCATGTATCCCCAAGTATGGAGTGAAGCTTTCATGCAACCGAACGGTTAGGTTGCGCAGCGTTGAGGCAGGGACATACGTGGAACGCGTCAATATTCAGCAATCTCAAACACGCTAAAACGCTAAAACGCCAATTAAGTGTTTTGGGTAAATAGACGTCACGTGACGCCTCCTTTCATTTTCAACCAACTTAAATATATTCCCCTAATTCCCAAACCTTTTTTCCGTCAAAAAATACATCGCAGCACTATCCCGAATCTCTTTTCCGTCGTCCTATTATGTTCCGGCATTTGCAGAACATCGGCTGATCCTGCCGCACGATCCTAAAGCGGAATCACCCACATGAAAAGCCGGAATTTGTTCTCCCGATATGTCCAAGAACGTCTTAGTTTGACTAAAATATCTATCAACCCCACATAAGTTGGAAAATTACATTTTTTTTTTTTGATCATCACTTTTCTCCTCGACCATGATTGCACTCCCTTTGGGTCTGGACAATCAAGACACTCGTAGAAGAAATGGCTTGTATGCCGCGGCAATTGCCGGCGTCTTGGCCCTTCTTCTTTTGACCACTAATCTTTGGGGCTACGTGAGAATTTTAGCCGGCCCCACCGATACCAACATTTGTCCTACTCACGAATTGATAGCACCAGCTTCCTACAAAAAGGATAGCTCCAAGGTCTTTGCAATTCTCAATGACAAGGCCTACCGTGAAGGCAGTATCGCAAAGCTTAGTGGTGCCGTCCAGGTTGATACCCAGATTTACGACAACCAGCCCGATGTCAGCGAGGACCCCCAACTCTGGAAGAAGTTCGCCAAGATGCACAAGTACTTGGAAAAGACCTTCCCGCTGGTTTGGGCCAACCTTGATGTGCAAACCGTCAACACCTACGGTCTTGTTCTCCACTGGAAGGGCTCTGACGACAAGCTCAAGCCGCTCATGTTGACCGGACATCTCGACACTGTTCCTGTGCAAGAGGACACCATTGGCGACTGGACCTACCCACCATTGGATGGCCACTACGACGGTAAGTATCTTTACGGCAGAGGCTCGGTCGACTGCAAAAACTCGGTGATCTCGGTGTTGGAAACGATCGAATTGCTTTTGAAGGACAACTACAAGCCCAAGAGAGGCATTGTGGCTGCCTTTGGCTTCGACGAGGAAGCCTCGGGCAGACACGGGGCCCTGAACATCGCCAAGTACTTGGAAGAGAGATTTGGCCACGACTCGATGTACGCCATCATTGACGAAGGTCCCGGTTTGATCCTTGACCCTCTCACCGACACTTTGGTGGCCGTGCCTGCGCTTGGCGAAAAGGGATACGTCGATATCGAAGTCAATGTCAAAACCAAGGGTGGCCACTCGTCCATGCCTCCAGAACACACTTCGATCGGTATTCTTGACGAGTTTGGCTATTTGCTCGAGCAGGACCCATGGGACTACGTTTTCACCAAAAAGAACCCTACCATGGAGTTCTTGCAATGTATGGCCGTGCACGATCCTAAGCACAAGCTCAGCAGAACGGTGAAGAGAACCTTGCTCCAAGCCACCACCAATAAGTTGGCGCTTACCAAGGTGATCGAATTCATCAAGAAGAACCCTCTTTTCGCAGCCTTCATCCGTACTACCCAAGCCATTGATTTGGTCAGGGGTGGTGAGAAAGTCAATGCCTTGCCAGAGTCTGCCACCATGTATGTCAACCACAGAATCGCGGTCGAACATAACGTTGGAGACATTAAGGCACGCTTCATTACCAGAGCACTCAAACTCGCCAAGAAGCACAACTTGATCCTTAACGCTTTTGGTGATGTCGCCTACTCTCCAAAGGAACCTAAAGGTACTATCAACGTCAACACCAGCGGAGAGCCTTTGGAAGCCGCCCCTGTGACTCCTGGCACTGGCGCTGTTTTCGAACACTTCGCCGGTGTCATCAGACATGTCTTTGAGCAAGTGGTGTTCCCGGACTATCCTTTCCCAATCATCAGTGCTCCAACCTTGATGTTCGCTAACACCGACACCAAGCACTACTGGAACTTGACCAAGCACATCTACAGAACCACGCCATATGTGTATGATCTCATTGCCGAGGGTAACATCCACTCTGTGGACGAGAAGCTTTTGTTTGATGCTCATTTGCAACTTACTGCGTTCTACTATGAGTACATCCAGGCCATTGACCACTCCAAGGCGGGATAAGCCTAAGTTGAAACTGACGAAGTCAGTTTGAATTGACAATGCTTCAATCTTGTAGCATTCGTGTCAATTTTCAATCTTTTGACTAATCGTGTCATTGGCCATTCTATCCTTTTTGGCACTCTATTTTGTCAATGTCCATTCAATCTTTTATTGACATAAATTGTGTCACTGCCTTGGCCTTATTCATATCTTTCGATCTTGAAGTGATATGTGTTAACCTTGTTTATTTTTCCTAAGAGGCCTGCCCTCATTATGGCGATATTATATATGAACTACGGAGCCGCTTTGGGTCTTCCAATATGATTGTGAATAAATATTAATGAGCAAAATGTAGCAAAATTGTCTTATTTAATTTGACTTTGATAATTTTTGGTCTTTTGCAATTTCAGTGAAATATTCAAGTATGGTTCTTTTTGATTGTGAGCCGATACTTTTCGCATACTATGTTTCTATGAAATGGCTAGAAGATTGACGTTTCTTTCTGGGTATTTTGTACGGAAGGGTAGAACATTGATATTTCTTCTTTCTAAGTACTTAAATACAGAATATTCAGAAGGACCGATTATGGTAATCTTATTATATAGAGTTTGGGTCTATTACTCTTTTGAAACATTCAAATACTCAATTATTCGTCAAGCATACTCAATAGCTAGACTTTACTATTGGCGACGAAATGAGAAGTCTTATCCTTCATTCAGCAATTTACAAGTAAGAGTATATGGCTTCTACTCTTGCATCCATCTGTTCAATCCTCGAGAGTTTTTGTCTAGTTCGTACCACCCTGTCCCCTTTATTCTGTCCCATTATTTGAAACTTACTCAGCAAAACTATCTGGTTGATTATCCTGACAGGCTCCTTTTAGCCTTACTGGATTCTTTAATTGTCTTCTCTTGCTGGCACCTTGTTCTACTAACATATACGGGAAACACAGTTCTCCCCTCTCTCTTCTTAATCGTTTATTCTAAAATACATAATACCAGAGGTATTGGATGGACGTACCGCGATGTCTCGCGATGCTGAAGCCAGCGACGATCCGATACATCACCACTTTTCAACGGCGTGCTTATGGGACGTCGCCACTGACAATTTCAACTCTTCTCTCGAGACATCACCACTTTCTTGTTAACATAATCTGCTTCTTGAGCAGCACCTCTTCTTACTGTTTCATCTTCGCTTCCTTTTGCTCCAAAGGCAATTTCATCGAGCTTTCAAATCCATCGCCTTTTCAATGTTCAAAGTCTTCTAGAGCTTAGCTGATCTCCTTCTTCTCCAACGGGTTGTATCTCAAGAACTTCTCAATCAAGTCAACATGAGTCAACACCATTCTTCTGCAACAGTATCTTTGCAACTTCAAGGCGTCCAAGGCATCACCTTCGGTCATGGCTTCATCTTGCAACAATTCCAAGTAGGCCTCCCACTTGTCACCCACGACTTTACCACAGGAGAAACAACGGATAGGAATGATCATTGTTGATGGTGAGTGTGAATAGTAATCAAAGTTTTCAGCGATGCTTTAGTGCGACTGGTGTAGGGAAAAATGCTGGAAACGGTCACGTGACGTGCATCTTCCTTTTTCGTCATCTCATCTTGAAAAGTTTTGGATGCTCTTCAGATCGTCTTTGGCTAAAACCATGAGTGGAAATACAGACTGGACTACAACCTTGGTCTCGGGCGGGAAGCCTGCCTTCCTTCCCAACTCCCTTGCCGCCGCCACCGTTTTCTCCGCCGATGGCCGCCACTGCATCGTGCTTCTTTCCCACCAACTTCGGGTCTACTTCATCTCCACCCGTCAATGTGTTCGTGCCATAGAATGTGATGCCTCCGAGGTGGTGGACTTCAAGCTTGACCCTGCCCACCCCAATCGCGTGCTTCTTTTCAAGAGCCACGGCGAAGTTGCCATGGTCAATTGGAAGGACAAGATGACCGTGCCTACCGTAGGAAAGGTGGATTTGGAAGTGGAGTCTCCAATTCTCAGTGTCATTCATGTCAATGAAGATGCATTCTATACCATCAATGGAAAGAAGGACAAGAAGGGAAGCCCTCAAACTAGAACCATTTATAAAATCGACCGCAACTCCTTGGAAATCACTCCTTTGAAAGAAATCGAAAACACAACCAGATTCAGCATATCCTTAGATGGCAACAAAATTGCCTTTGTCAACGAAGACCATGAAATCATTCTTGTCAATTTCGAAGTCGTCAAGGCCGCCGACTCGCTTGCATCCATCAATTTGACCACCGAAAGAATCAAATTCCCCTTCAAAGCTCCAGTCACCGCGATGGCAGTGTCCAACGATTCGGTCGTGGCACTTGGAACTGCTTCTGGTACCATCCAAATACTATACGGTGGTCTTATCAACGACAAACCGCAACGGTTGTTCAAATGGCATAACGATCAAGTCAGATCCTTACAGTTTTCCTCCGACAACGCCTACTTGTTATCGGGAGGTTTGGAGAAGGTGTTGGTTTTCTGGCAATTGGAAACGGCCAAGACTCAATTTTTGCCCAGATTGAACGGAACTATCGAAAAGATCGCCGTGGACAACGTCAAGTCCGACTACTACCAATTGCTCCTCAAAGTGTCTGGAGAAGAGGAGGAGGAGCTGGAAAACATATATGAAGTGTTGGTGTTATCGGCGGTGGATTTGGTCTCCAGATTGTCCGTCAACAGTGCCAGACCCAAGTTTGCCAACCCTTTGAAATCGACCTTAACCAAGACCAAAAAGAAGTTCTCCAAAGCGCAATTCGATACCACCAAGCTCAGGTACGATTACTCCAGTATATTCGAAGTTCATCCTAAAAGCAAAAACTTGTACTTCCCCAACACTTCCATAATTCAAGCATACGATTTGGTGAAAAACGAGCAAAGTTTTATTCAAAACGCCGCCTCCACCGTGGCTACCGGTAAAGTGAAGTCAGAGACCAAATTGGCCGATCCGGAAATCACCAGCGTCAACTTCACCAAGGATGGCGAGTGGATGTGTACCTTCGACAGCATGCTCACTTCCGATTTCGACAACTTGTTGTCCAAGGGAGACAAGCAATATGCCTTGAAGTTCTGGAGATACGTGGAGTCCAAGAATGCGGCCTCCAACCCTAAAGGAGGTGCTACTTCTGGCAACTGGGAGCTCACCACCAAAATTATCGATCCTCACGGCTCCAACCCTATCATTTCTATCATTCCTTCCCCAGTCTCCTACTATAACGGCCAAGCCTTTGTCACTGTGGACACCAAAGGTTCCTTAAGATTATGGAGACCACGTACCACCAAAGAATTCACCCAAAAAGCAGAAAGACTGACACAAACAGCATGGACCTTGAGAAAGTCCAAATTGGGAGGCTCTTTGGCTTCCAATTCGATCGACATCTGTTGGTCTGACGACGGCTCGCTTCTTATTTTGGGCCATGAATCATCGATCACCGTGATCAACGTGCAAACGTTTGAACCGGTGAAATTCAACATTCCAGCCATTTCGGGCTCTCCAATCAGAGCGTTATCGATCTTGGATAACAATCTTATTGTGTTGTCCAAGACCAGACTCTGTTCGTTCAATCTTTTGACCGGTAACATGAACGAGTTATATGCTAAAGTCAATACTACCAGTGGTGGTAAGAACATGATCACCACCGATCCACATAACAAGTTGATCTGTTTGGCACTTAATTTCTACAGTACGGAGCCAGAGTTTGCAATCAAGTCCAAAATTCTCATTTTCAAACCAAACCAGATTAAGCCGGTCTACTCCACAGTACACAACCAAGCTATCTCCTCGATCAGACACCTCAACTCCACCTTCATATTTGTGGATTTGGACTCGCGTGTCGGAGTGGTTCAACCTTCTAATGTGGCTGAAAACGAGGAAGAGTCCTTCGACTTGACCGTCAATATGAACAATATGTTGATTAATGCCCAGGCCACGGCAGATGTCATAAATAATAGAAACGTTCAAATCAAACAAGGTGGGATTAATGGACGCAATGAACAACTCGAAGATGTTGAGTTTAATAGAAGTCTTGATCTCAATACCTTCCAACCTATCTTTGAAAATATTGAGGGGGTTCAAATCGAGACTTTGTTTGATAGAATTATTAAAGTCATTAAGTGATTTCAAATCAAGACTTTATTTCAAAGTCATGAAATGATAAATCGAGACTTTGATAGAATTGAAGTCTTTTAATGATTTTTTCAAATCCAGACTGTTTGATAGAATTATTGAAGTCATTAAATGATTTTGGTGTATTAATAGGCAATAAAGCATAAGGTTATAAACGTTCAATTGTAGGAAAATTAAAGGTAGAATTGATTCTTATAGTTCTGGTAAAGTTTGTGAAACCTTTCTGACCTCTTCACAAACTTTTCTAACCAAGCTACACTATTAATATTCACAAGATATGTTGATTATATGATTTATACAAGATTAAAGTTCACTGTTTACAGATCAATTATGTTTACCAGCTGAAAATCGACTTATTACCTGAATCATTGCCGGTTTTCTTGGTCCGTTGAATGGCCAAAACACTTTCAATTTTACCTAAAGCATTCTCCAACAAGTCCTTACGTTCCTGTAATTCGATATGCTTCTTGATCTTTGGATCTTCCTTCGCAAACCTATCGATTTCGTCTTTGGTCAAATTGGTGAAAAACTTGATGTCAAGCTCTCTGGGGAAATTATAGTAAAAGTCACTCAAAAGTTCAACATTCAAAAACAAAATTGAAGTTGCTGCTATTTTAGAGGCAACAGCATCCAAAAAGATTTCTGGACATTGGTACTTGTTTTCCTTCTTCTTACACTTCTTTGAATTCTTGACAAACAGGTATCTCATCTTCAAAAGTGATATTCTGTCCTTCAAAAATATAGCTTCTTGACCCTTTTGAATGAGCTGAGGTGAGAAGCCGAGGGCCTCCTTGGAGTTGTGATCGAACTCGAAAGACTGGTTTTGACTCAATTTTTCAAGGTATGTGACCACTTGCTGTAACTTTCTTCCACCAATCAGCTTCTTGAGTTGGTTGTAAACGTTATCGGCTTGTGTCAATTCTTCTTTGAGCAATCTGACCGCATTCTCTTTACTGGTTTGCCATTCTCTGTCTTCAATTTCAATCTCATACTTGTAAGGCTTAATACAATTTTCAACTTGATCTGCAGTAGAGTAGTATTTGGCTCCCAACACGGACTTGGCGGCATCTTTAACTGCTGCTTTAGCCATAGGATGATTTCTCAATTGCGTGATATCAACTAGGTTTTCGACTTCTGTGACTAACGCACTAGTGATCAAACTTGTTGAAAGTCTTCCAACTCCCAATTTAGTCAATGAACTGGTGGTCAAATCTAATTTCTTGTGCCAGTAGGAATCGTCCTCGACGCTAGATAATTGAGATAACTCTCTTAAATCAGGTTCCACGATTTGACTTGAGTTTTCCAAACTAAATGGTTTATTCCAATATCTCTCCGCCATCAAATTTAAGACTTTTTGATCCAATTCATTTTTGAGCAAAGATTTAAGCTCAGCACGAGAAAAGTTATGACTTAATTCCTTGGTTGCTAATTTCAAAGCATCAATGTTGTTAGCAAGATACATTTGTGGAGTCAATGGTCTGTCGTTGAACTCAACCTTGAATTGGTAAGAAGTTTCTTCCAATTCTTGCTGGATGGCGAGGTGAGTTGGTCTGAGAGAAGAGGCCATTGACTTCTCAAGAACTTTCATCAATTTCTTTTTCAAGTTTCTTGTTCCAGTGGTTGTACCCGTGAATTCTTCTTTATTTTCCTTGAAGTAATTGTGCTCGAAATTTTGTTGTGCTACAAAGGCTTGGTAGCCGGTAACGGTTTTTCTGGAGAAAAGGCTTCCACCAGCCTTGTTAGCCGAAGGAATTTTCGTGATGACACCCACATATCCCATTTTGAGAGGATACTTTTTGTTTGTAAGAATTGCAGTTGCAGCTTCAGGTTGGACAAGATCGACCTTTGTAACAACACCGATAGTTCTTTCACCTCTGGGATCGGCTACTCTAGAAGCTCTAAGAGCAGCTGAATTAGCAAGATCAACATCGGCAGCTGAAATGGCCAAAATAATATTGGGAGCTTCAAGGTATCTATCACAAAGTCTTCTGATTTTCTGCTTCAATTCCGCAGGTTGGTCGGCGGCCTCGACTTGGATATAACCTGGCAAGTCGACCAAAGATAAATCTGGAACACGTGGAGATCTGACTGTGATTTGGATAGGATCACTGGAGATACACTCGTGCTCGGGCACAGCCATATTCAAGTCAAACAAGATCTTCTGCACTTGCTGGAAGTCGGTCAAATTATGCATTTTCAAGGCTGGGAATTCTGCGACGTCAGCGGCAGAATCGGGGGTATTGATGAGAGTCAACTCGATGGGTCTTCTGGTGACCATATTGGAACCCTTTGGCAAGAATTCTTGACCCACAATCGATTCCAAAACCGAGGACTTACCACTAGATTGAGATCCAATCACAACAATCGAAGGGAGCCTAATGCCGTCGTGGTCAATACTGGCAAGTAAGTTTCTGATTTCAATCATTTGTCTTGTTAAGGTCATCATTTCGTCATCGGTTTCGTCATTCTCGAAATCGTCGTCGTCGTCATCGTCTATCAAAGTTTCCTCATCCATCTCATCCTCATTTTCTGTTTGTTCCTCATCGTCTGGGGCAAATCCAACAGCCGCTGCGGTCGCGCCAACGGCGGTTGCTGTATCTCCATTGCCACCACCACCGCTACCGCCTTCGGAGCCCGATCCACCCATTCCTTTGAGGAAATCACCGGTTTTGTCAAAGAAGCCATCAGTGAAATCTTTCAATGCGCTCAATTTGTCGCTGGTATATGTTGACGCTTGATCCACCTTATAAGCAACATATGAGCCTCCGGCGGCAAAGGTCCCGCCGACGTATGCTGGGATCTTGGTGGCACGGGCAAGAATCTTGATGAATCCGAGGTTTCTATGGAAGTCTAGCGGACGTTGGGCAATGGCTGCTTTGCGAATAGCACTAGTGCCTCTTCTGGGGAACAATACTGAGAACTCCTTGATTTGAGCCGGAGCGGCTATCACATTCCTCCTGAGAAGAGATGCGGGGGGTGTTGTGCCCGCGGAGGGCCCTAGGCTTCGCCCTAGTTTGAAGATGAAGCCTCTCATAAAAGGTGAGGGGCCTGAGAGTGGTATCATCGTGATTGAATCACGCAAAGCGTATGATTTGATTATTTGTAGTGGCGCCGCACTGCATATAAGCCGGAATAGGGAGCATCGCCTATTTGGAAGGACCAAAATGGCATTGGGAGGCAAAAGTGGTCAGAGGCGGTATATGACGATAAATGGGATATGGGCGGTCCTTGAAGGTGTTCTTGTCTTTTGTATTTGAAATGATCCGTAAAAATTACCCTTAACAACTGAGAATAAATGAACCCTAAACAACTGAGATAAAAAAATAATCCTTCCGTTGCCCCCTGCCAGAATTGAACTAGCGACCTTTGCATTACAAGTGCAACGCTCTACCACTAAGCTAAAGGGGCCGGAAATTTACGATTGTCATGTGCAACATTCACCGGTTCGGTCTAACTTTCGTGACTATCCGATTTACAACAATAGAGTAAAGGAAGAAGTATTTGAATAAGAGAAGTGTTAGTTATTTCAATTAACTTCTCGTCGTCATGTCTCTAAGAGAGCAAATCTAACTGAAATTCTTCTTTTTCGTCATTTTGCGAGAAAGATGGAAAAATCCTATAATTTCATTGATTTAATATTAATCCGAGAATGATATCATTTGACAGAAAACTAGGTTTGCATTATTGCGAATTGACTTTGAAGGCGGTGTTCTTATCACCATCTTTGCTTAAACAATCAGGGTCTACGCACAAATAGGGTTCAGCCGTACGAGGGTGAAATTTCTAGCCGTCACCATTTACACGTCATCCAAGCGACGTCTAAATCATCATTCGCTTAGCACTATTTGGCGTAATACGAATGTCGTCATCTTTGACATCACGAGGCTGACGTTCGCAGCCCCACAACTAAATAAAGGCTATCGATGGGCTCGAGCTATTGTTCATAATCATGATGCATTTCGCAGCCAATAAACAAGCAAAGAGCTGGGAGAGTGTACTCCGGTGGGTCCGACAACACGGGCAATGCCCAGAAAACAACTGCAAGTCCTACATGCTCGTCCTACATGCTCCTGAAACACGAAAATGTTGGCCTTAGGCCTATTGTTGGGCGCCATGAAGCGACGCAAAACCAGACTTCTTCCAAAAATGGTCACAGAATCGGGTGCGAACATTTGCTACTGTATCATGAAAATCTCCGAATCAGGGCAATAATCACTTGAACCAGACACGTTCCAACCAGGCAAACTTTAAAATTAAAGTATGGAGAGTGACAATATCTGGAGTACGTATCGAAAACTCGGATCGTGGGATTCACTACCCGAACAATTGCTACGTCTTGCGGTCGGCTTGATCCAAGTTAAGAGTGATGCGCGTTTACATAGATAAGCCTTTGAGATGAAATTTGGCAATTCCCAGCCAGCAAGAATGCGATCTGATTAGTGTCAAAAGTGACAGAGCGCAAAAACAGCACCTGGACTTGGCAGCTTGGTGCGTTTTGAGACCTTTGAAACTCCGGAAGCAAGGAAAATTTGACATGTTTCTTGGCTAAGAAGCCGCTATTGTAGTACAAGTGATGAATCCCGAAATTGGGCCATTTTAGCCGGAAAACTGAGAAGATAAGCTCTCTAGCAAGCAAGTGAGCCCCTAATTGAGTAATTTCGGAAGGTAAGCGATAATTCGATTGTTTCGCTACGTCGGCAATAGAATCATTCAGCCATAGCGCTGATCTCTCGCGCAAACGGTGCAAAGGGTAGCACCAGCCACGGAGACGACGCGCCTGAAAAGGCACGTTGGAATTACAAATCCGGACGAGTAGGCGAAGGCGAAGTCAGCCGTAACCTTAAAAGGCACTAGCGCTAAGTGCATTTGGCAAGCGCGGCTTTAAAGCCAAATCTAGATTTAAGCGTGAGTGCTGCCCGCTAGCAAAGCCGAAGAAGATCGTGAGCGGCGGAGGCTCCTACGTCTCACAACCGTCATTCCCAGCTGCACTAAGCCTCCGGCGTCGAAGAGCAGTGACCGTACAGCTACGTCGTCGGTTATATCAGGTACCAGTGGAAGTGTATACAGGAACGACGGGGCTTGCCAAGGAGAGCCAGCGTTGCTAGTACCAGATTGATGCCGATAACCACGAATCAGCTGTTCTGGAAGTATGCATTGCCTCAGGGGCTCTGATAACCTTTCGATGTTCCCCGACGCCGCTTATTCTTCCGATATCAGGGATACAAAGATCGTCCGCGCAGCATAGTCGAGAAAAGTTGCCGGATTTCCAGATGACTGCAGACGGGATTATAATTGGCTTTACGGTCACATTGTGGAAGATATTGCGCTAGGAAATAATCAGATATTTTATTAGGAAGTTAGTGCACGAACGTCCATGACGGCTGCTTTGGCAGCAGCCATGTCGGAGACACCAATGGTGGGGCTGAATTAAAGTTTGGCAAGATACGCCGGCGTACAGATACGTGTTGGGCCCTCGATGAAACGGTTAGCAGTCACAACATTCCTTCCTGGTACGCCCATTTTTTAGCGGCAGCGTCTTGGTGCCTTAACGGTGCTAAACACGCAAGCTACAGGATATTGGATCACTGCTCAGGCGATGATCGGTGGTGCCCAGGCGGTGCCGGTGGTACCATCGCACGGGACACTGCAGGGATTGACAGGCGGCACCGATGCGCTACTAGCGCAAAGCCGCCGGTGTCTTGGCTCCAGTGCATAACCCACACTATTTCCGATGACTGGAACACTGCCGGGGTTGCACATGAACACGATAGCCGCATTTAGCTCCCGGTATTGTTCATCAATAACCGCGCACGCTACCAACCGGCCCCACAACCAAATCCATCAATGTGGTGCTTTTGTTGGTGGGGGATTTGGACCCAAACTGCAGACGCCTCAGGTGCTATTATTATAGGGGGCGCTTAAGTCCCCTTTAATGGCAGGATTCCGATCGTTAGCGGGGTCCAGTGGGGGCGCCCGGAGGTCAAAAGTCGTGGGCTAATTTAGATCTCCAGGGTCCTTTTTCCATCCAACAACTGGGCCACTCTCTTATCAGGGATGCGCCAAGGCTTCCTCGGACGTTGTCGCGCCATTTGCGCTGCCCCTCAATGCTCGCTGCTGCTTGATTTCTGGTGGTGTAGTGTAATTCTTGTTGTTGTTATTGCTCGTCGTAGTCCTTTTCTCATTGCCGCACAAATTTGTTTCGCTTCCCCCGCCTTATTTGACTCCTCTTTTATCCTGACCTCTAATTTTTATTCTTGTTAGTTGTCCTCAACCCTGACTCTCAAAGTATATTCATCACCACTGTTCTGGATACACTTGACCTCCACAATTCTTTCTTCCTCAACAACCTTGCCCTTCTCACTGCATGGTACAATTTTCAAATCTGCTCCCGACCAACCTGCAAAAAATCATTTGAGGGAACCTTTTACAGCCAACCCTCCTCATCCGTGACGTATAAGACCACGCCGTCTTTTCCACTCCTATTTCTCCTTCACACTCATTGACCAGCCTGGGCATCTGGCCTTCTCCCGTCCCGTGATCCCCGCCTGCCTCGTTGATCTTTCCTATCTCACATCGTCATGGATGGTCGCAAGATGGTGTCGTTTCCCACAGAACGCCGCAAGAAGGTCACCCAGGCCTGTGACTACTGCAAGAAGCGTAAGTACAAATGCATCGGCAAGGCTCCGTGTGAACTCTGCAAAAAGAAGAACATCGTCTGCCAGTTTTCCATCGTCGACCGCAGAACCACCAAGGGAATCAAAAAAGTTTTAACCCAACCTTCCAAGTCCTCGCCCAATAGTCCTGCCGGTGGAGAAATCGCTCATACTCCAGAGTCTGCTTACTCCGTACCACCCACCGCCGGCCACCCCGGTCAACCACATGTCGTACCAGGATACCCCAACTACCTACACACTGGCCAGGGCAACATTCCGTCTCAACTCCAACACAACCAGTACCTGTACTCCTACCAACCTCCCCAAAGGTCCAGCGAGCTCTCCATCCCGCAAATCAACAATGCCGCCTCTTATAGCGGGCCCTCCGCAATCAACACCCTCCCACCTGCCTCCAAGCTCATGAAATCAACATACATCCCCAAGAGCTTACAACCACTCCTTTCGTTTCCTTTGAACGCCTACGCCGACGAAGAACCCGAACCCAAACCGGTTGTGCTTCCTAGCGTCAAAGAAGACGAAAACGCCAAAATGGAGGAGTCCAGTAGTGAGGAACTCAGTGACGATCAAAAAGTGCCTCGTATCCTTTTCGATTCGGCAACCTCAACAAGATACATCGGTGAAAGCAGTCCGCTTTCGCTCTTGTTTGAAGCAAGAAATATCTTCATGAATAAGCTTGGTGTTTCCGAGTTTTCTTCAGACAATCTGGGTATCAATATCTTGGATGAGCCGATACAACTCAAACCAGGAAAGCCAATCGAGTTGCCATCGAGAGAACACTGCGATCGCTTATTGACCTTTTTCCAGAACAATATCAACCAGAGTTGGTACATTTTCAACATGAGATACTTTACCAAAAATGTGATTGAACACGTTTATAACGATCCTATGAACGTACTGGTGGAAAAATTGGCATTAGTTCATTTGGTTCTTTCATTGGGACTCCTTTTTGCCGAGATCTCAAGAACTCCTTTACTTCAAGAACTTGGTCCAAATACAACCTCGACGATATTCTTCGAAAGTGGGTTCAACCTCATCAGAAATACGGTTGATGATGGTAAACTTTGGTTAACCGAAGCCTACTTCCTTATTTACTTCTACTACCAAACCAACTGTAATAGAAGCACCTCTTGGCTTATGTTGGGAACTGCGATCAGAAATGCACAAGCATTGGGATTGCACAGGAAATATATTAACGAATCCTACAAGGACAGAAGCTACGTGAATCACAGACGGAAGTTGTGGATCAGTCTTTACGTTTGTGACCGGATTTCATCAATCTTGCTTGGCCGGCCATTGTTGATTGTTGACTACGACTGGGACGATTTCAACAACAACACGGAATTAATTCAAAGTGAACCTAAGAATGCTTTGAATATAAAATGTTTAATAGAAATTGCCAAGGTGGCTGTGATGAACGGGAAAATTGTGCAAAATTTCTATCTCAGTGGTACGATTGATCCAGTTCGAGCTGAAAAGTTGGCGGTCGAATTCAAAATCTGGTCTATCAATCTCGACGCAGATCTTCAAATCGATAGAATTTTGCACTGGCAAAGTAGTGTGGAAAGTGAAGGAATACCAGAGAACGTTGCCCATGACAATTTCCTGGTTTTCGCAGTTCATCTTTCTGAATTATACGGTATCATGCTCTTGTGCCGTCCTTTCTTCATGTACTTTGCCTTCAAAAGTGACTCCGATTTGAAGAGTCCAAAGAAAGTAAGACACCTCAACACAATCACACACTTTTGCAAAGCCAGTGTGAAATCTTCCGTCTTGACAATCACACTTATTCACTACTACATGCAACAATATACCGAGAGAGTGGAACTGTACCCTGCTGTCAATTGTTGTTTCATGGCAGCATTGATTTTGGGATTGTCGATCCTTCACCGGAAAACGGTTACAGATTTCCACGATGAGTATAGTATACGAATCTTGATGGAAAAATTGATTACGGCCAAGAATATCTTGACTTTATTAGGTCCTATCAGTGTCACTGCCCACAGATTCAGTGTGATTGTTAATAAAATGATTGTTTCATTGGACGAAGCCTATGGTGACGATTTGAAAGAGTCGACTACAGTTCCTTTATCACCTGAAGCTAATACAAACGGGGAAGACGGCAGCGATATGGGTAGTCTGAACTACGATACTCCAAGGTCCTCTATTGGAGGTGGAGGTGGCAAAAACTCTCCAACCCCCAATAACCATCCAGGAGCGCAATCAATGAATGAACCACAGCACCTGACCGACTTGGAAAGCTTGATGGATTTCCAACAATTTTTTGTGCCCGCCAGTCTCCACAACCCTAAAGCTTCGTCTGACGAGGGCTCGGAAAGCTCTCGTACCAACAACGAAAAGATTGATCCCAATCTGTACAATATAGGAACAAGCGATATCTTGTTCGACAATAATCTTTAATGTATTATACGGTGAATATTTAATTAAGATGTAGCGAGACGATTGATTCTTTAATATCATAAACAGCTTGAATCAATAAATAAATGAAGGGAGAATACTAATTACTGAAAGGATTTCAATTATCAACGTACGAACAATTTAATTAGATTTCAATATTCATGGATTAAATTTAAATTGGATTTAGAATATTTAGTCAATTAACGAAGAATACAAATTCAATTAATCCACTAGGATTTAACAAAAATAAATCGACTAAGAATTAATTTTGCACCCGAGCAGAACAACGTATATCTTCAATTATTACGGGTCTTATCATACATGGATCCAATAAATCCTATTCCTGGTTGACGACCAATCAAGAAGCTTCTTACCAGTCAATAGGTGCCACCCTTTCTAAACAATGTAGTTCTCAACCGAGGTCTCTAGTTTGCGCGCAATAACTTTTTTGCGAGAATAAACGCAGTGTTGTCACTCCAAGCTCTACAATTGTTCGGCGTTTGAATCGACAAATAATTTCTGACAATCGACCAACTTGCGCTTGCAAATTGCCAACTCACCAATTAGCATGATTGTAAGTGCGGGTTTCGAGACCCACCTGCTAGCAACCCAAATCAGGAATGAGGCGCATAGAGAATTTGTGCGGAGGGATTTATTCCAAGCACTAAAATCACCAAATCCACTAAAATTACCTGCGGAACCACCTGACAAAATTTTCGATGTTTTAAAAATAATTACCAGGGTCATAACCACTAGACCAATTTAGATGTCGCCTAACAACTTAATTCAAACAGCTGAGATGCGCTTAAAGTTGGTGCACCACCGCTTATATAGGTGTCACGAGGTTTCACTTGGGGGAGCAAGAAAAAAGTATAGTACAAAAGCGCAAATTTCTTAAAATAGGGTTTCTTGTGATGTTATTGTGTCGCATACCCTGATGTTATACGCAACATTTCTAATCATATGCAACGGGTATTTGCAAGAGACTTCCGAAATGTGGGGCGCATTCTATTTGATCGGAAAATATTTCTCCGGGAAGATATTATTGCGCGAGAAAGAGTAGCTCCGCCAAATGTGGCACAATCCTTTCAAATGTGTGAATTATGAAACGGAAATAGCCATATTGAATGACCGGGGAAATGTTGCTTGATGTTTACGTAAGGTGGAAAAAGGACGGAGAGCTTTGCTAATAAAAAGTGGTGCCCGATGTTTACGTAAGGAGGAGAATTCTAGAAAGTGGTGCTGTTCTCGTAAGGAGGAGAATTAATTGAAAGTATCTCTTGATTTACTGAAATAGGTGATTGATAGAGAAATTGTTCTTGCCTACGTGGTTTTAAATAAATTATCATAACTTCGTGGGCCTTTCTAGCAGGCAATAAATACTGACACAATAAATATAATAAGTTAAATATCCAAAAGTCTTTCTAGACGACAATTCCGAATTTCGGAATTATTATCCCGCAATGTCGTTGTCGATAAGCCACTTTCGAATTTGAGCTAAGCTTCCACTCAATTTTTTAAAAATGGATACCTTACTGTGACTATCGAAAACGTAGTTCAAGACTACTTCTCCGATCTTCAAAATGTAAAGCGTCTTCTCCAAACTGTAGCTTTCGTTGTCCTTTCTTTCCCCGTTGTACAAATATAAGTTGGAGAAAAATTGATCAAGAACCTCATTTTTGATTCCCTCCCCTTGTTGGTACTTAATTTTCAAAAAGCTCTCCACCTTGTCCAATAACTTCAAGGTCATGCTGAAGCGATGGTTCAACTCAAAGAGTAAGTTCTGGTCTGTGTTATCCTGTACATTCACTGGATTGTTCTTGCGTGAAACATAGATCGAAAAGGCAGATAAAATCGCAAACACATGAAAGAGCATTTGACAGTGTAAAGAGACACCAGTAATATTGAACTCTTCAAATATTCTCAAATTGATCGCTTTTTCAAATTGCAGCGTCGTGTTCTCTTCTCCAAGCGATCCAGAAGTTCCCATCTTGTTATAATCATCAGATAACAATGAGTTCAAGTCTTGGAATTGATGGTTACTGTTTGAGCTTGGGAATTCCGCGTTCAAGAAAGAATAGTCGGTGCTGAATGTACCGGTTGCACTTTCATTGTTCTGAGGTTGGTGTTTGCTGTAATCATCCTCTGATCTGAACAAGATCACCTTGATGATCATCAAACAACAATCGACGATTCTTACGTAGTCGTAGTCACTGATGGGGCTTTTGTTATTGGGATTATTTTCACTCAACAAAGTGCTATAGTTTTTGGTTAATTCTTCGTAGTTTTTCAACCAACTTTGTTCTTTTACCAATTTGAAGTCCAATAGCGAGGAGATTTTCAAGTAGTTTGCACCCAAGATAAAATCGAGTTTTTCGTGATCTTTTAAGATTTTAGATTGCGTTTGTGGGCCACAGGGTTCATCAGGATAAAACTTGGCCAACATATCAATAATGACGAAAATGTCCATTTGTTTCAGTTCGAGGTACTGAATGATTTCAAAGAGTCCTTGGATAACGCTGTTGAATCCGAGCCTGCTCATTTGGCGAAGCACCTTAAAAACCTCCATATTAGCAGCATCGCCAGGGTTGCTGAGGTTCAACTTCGTCAAGCTAAGAATTATATCCTTATAGTAGATCGGAGGGCCTTCGAGGTACGCGTCAATGCCCATATTGGTTCCCGACCTGGAATTCCATTCTTGGAACTCTTGATAATTCTTGAAGCTCCACAAGAGCTCATCGTCTCTGTTGGGAGCCTGGATACCAGTCAAGTCATTAATACTCAAGGTAAGTGGGACGTTGTACATCATCAACAAGAAGTTGGTCAATCTGTAGATTGTGAGCACGATTCTTGTTTGGGATTGGAGGTTGATATTGTTTTTGAACTTCATCTCTTCCTTGTGGTTATTGGAGAACAAAGAGGCTTCAGGATTGGTATGGTCGCCAGATCCATGCAATTTATTGTAGCATTCCTCGTCTTCTCCACTGATTGAGAACAAGAGAGGTCTCTTGCTTTTGATCGAGGTTTTCACCAACGAGTTGAGTGCACTCAATTGTCTGATCACAATATAGACATTATTCTCATTGTCTGAGAATAATCCATAAATCACCGATAACATCAAGGATTGAATGAGCCAAAGAGGGTTGATATTGCCGCCATCTTTTTCTTTCTCCTTGTCGGTGTTATTTTTCCTACTTTCCAAATAGATATGAATCGTTCTTCTTGAAGCCTCGTACAAATGCTCGGCATCTTTTTTGTTATTGGCAAAAAGGGCACCAATGGTGGCTATCAATAATGGAAGACACACACGGGCACTCTCGTTGTTCCAATCTTCATTCAGAGTCATGTTCATCATTTCGTACTCATTCAACTTGGATTGGTGAATAAATGGAAGAAAAGTCAAGAACTCAAAGGAAAATTTGGAGAGATAGAACTCCAATTTTTCGTTGGATGGAATCGTGGGGTTGACAATGCCACTGATAGGATACTTGGAAAGAGCACGATGGAGAAGCTGACGGATTGAGTTGGTGAAAAGCTTATTTTTGGAGTAATTACCGCGACGGCCCGGTCCGTTGGCCATCGCTCCGGCATGATTAGCATGTTGTTCAATATCCAACAAATGGTTTTGATCCAAGCTCTCACTGAAAATGCCACCGGAACCGGCCAAGTTCAAAGAGGGGGATAAGATGGAAGGGGAGTGGGCCTCGATTCCCGATGAAGACACAGAAGGATTATCACCATAAAAGGAGTAGCCGTTGGGCAAGAACTTGGAGTTCATATCGAAGCCACTGGTGAGTTCTTCAATATCGTTCAAGAAGTTGAAATCGACGTTTTTGCCGTTTTGCTGGTTCTGGAGCCCGTTCTCATCTTCTTCTTGCTTGATTGGAGTCAAAGACTTGAATTGCAGCGGACGCTGACGAGTATCAATTGCCAGATTGATCGAGTCCAATGATCTTCCCGATAACATCGACTCCGGAATATCGTAGAACGAGTAGCCGAAGTCGGTTTCCTCCTTGATGCTGGGTTCCTTGGGCATGCCCAGTTGGAGTTCCTGGCTGGTGATGGTAGCCGTAGGCATCATGTAGCTCATATTTTCGAGTCCATTGGAGGGGAGCTTATGAGAAAACGAGCCATGGTGGCTGACATTTGCAGGCGGGTTTGGGGTTTCAAGCACCGAGGAAATCGAGTTTTGGCGCATATCATAGAAATTCTGAGGAATGAACTTGGAAGGCTGACCGGGTTGCTGACCATTAGCATTGGTTGTGGATCCTCCCATCATTCCTGCGGTTCCAGAGCTATCGACACCCGTCATTCCTGGAATCGTGGACAAGGTATTCAACCAGCTAATTTCGTCGTTCATCGACGAAGGAAGCATCTGGGGAGTCGAAAACTCCACGTTTTCCGGGTTCGGATAGATATCGCTGAACTCCGGCTGGCCAATCGAGTAGTTTGCACCGGACTGCGCCGAGAAAGAGGCACCTCTTTTGCTTCGGGTGGCCATGAGTTTCTTCCGCTGGTCCAACACCAGCCGCAACGGCGTGCCGGACTCGGAGTTCTTGCGATTGGGCGAAGAGGCCATGCCTCTCGTGGCGTCAAACAGCGCGAGATTGAACTGGACCGGGTCCATCCGCTTCATGGGGGTGGCCTCGTCCACGTCCATATCTTCGTCGTCCTCGTCGTCGTCGCCATCGTCACCGTTGCTGTTGTTGGTGCTGATACTGTTGGAGCGCTTGATCGACTTGCGGCGGAGCCTGGTGATGGCATCGGAGCAGCCGGCATGAAGCTTCTGTGCATGTCTCAAAAGCAAGTCTCTTCTGGAGAATTTTCTCTGGCAAACACCACAACTGAACGGTTTTTCTTTGGTATGAGATCTTTCGTGTCTACGTAAGTGCTCTAACCGGGCAAAGGCTCTGGTACACACTTGGCATACAAAAAGTCTAGGTTTACCCGAGGGAGTGGTGCCGTGTGCGGTGAACTCGAAGGGAACATTTTTGTTGGAAGAGGCGCCGCCGCCACCGGAACTCGGGGTAGGCATGTTGGGGTTGGAATGGTTGGCGTCGTTAGTAGAGCCACTTAGCCTGACTCCATCAGTAGACATCGTGTTGGCGCCACGTGATCCGTAATGGTTATTAATTAGAAACGAGTTTTGGTATGTTGTTTGAGAAAGCATGGGCCAGCAATGACTGAAATGTTGAATTTGTGGGGGAGTGACACAAAGACAAGCTTACACAAAGGCCGCGCGAGCGAACGTACTCCTGGGGAAGGGGAGTGGGATTAGTGAAGAATCAACTGAAGCTCAAGATCAGTTGGTAAGTGGGTTGCTTCTGTTGCTTACTTCTTGAAGCTTTCGAAGCAGGCTCTTTTGATGGGGGCCTTCTAAGCTGGGGTGAACGCTCCGTCGGCCTTTTTCTGTCTGCAGGACGGGCCGAATGTGGAGCTCACCAGTCCAAGATAATACAACGGCGAACTTGCGTTGTACAGGGCGGTGTGTGGGTCTTATCCAAGACCTGGGGGCGACAAGCGTTCTGTTGAAGTACTTGGTCGGATTGCGCCAACTTGGTGCAAGTTGTCTCGAGTGCTGGTTCAACCACTGGTGATGAAATCTGGGGTACGTCTCGGTACGAGATCGAAGACGCGGAGACGATTGGCTAGCAGGGGTGAGTCAAGAGAGGCCGCGAGAAGTAGCCGTGGCGAGGTCAGAATAGTCCAGGGGTCAGTATAGACTATCGCTTTCAACGAGCTTGACAGAAGAAAGTGTGGGATTAAAAAAACGATTGGTTGTGACACTTGAACGACAAAAACCCCCTAGGTCCGCGTTGTATCAACCAAATAAGCTACAGTTGCCGCTTGGTTACACCGGTTGCGCACGGTAATACTTAATCTAGCCGGCATGTAACCGCTGGGTCTCGCTATATACGGCCTCAACTCCGTCGCCCCGAGCGTCCGGGCCTGGGCTACTATTGTTGGAAGCGGCGCAAATTGTCTCGGGCACAATAGATCAGATCGCTGCCCCTAAAGCGTCGGAGAGACCGAGGTTTGGCTAACGGTTACGAAATGCCAGTGTCTTTTTCCAGATTACTCAACATCTTGCAAAATGCTTCAAATTGCTACTGTCAATCGATACCTGATTACCAACGGTTTTAAGCCTGGTCGGACCAGCCGGCAGTTGAGCAATGGACCTCGCTCCATTTGTGGGGTAGCCTCGAGAATGCCCCAAATTCCAGGGATGACGTCCCGCGTGAATTACCCCACTCGTGGAGCACACGCCCCTGGCCTGCTGAGGAGGGGCGGGAGCCCAACACTGGCCGGTTGTGATGGCATCGTGGAGAGTTATACGAGCGCAGTCCCAAGAGGGATAGAATCTGGGGAATAGCGTTGATTGTTAGTGAAGAAAGCTTTCAATACTAGTAGCCTTTGCTTTGTGAAGATGGTTCTATTCTATTCGAACGATCTCACATGGCACTGCTTGTATAGCCACGGATACATCCATGCAGGGCTTGTGCTTAGCGTCGCTTGAGGCGTTGCCGCGCCCGTAATTACCTGGGGTATTGTGTCACCGGGGTTTGTGCGACGGCGGTATCGGACAAGGTGAGGTTCCATCTGACGTAGGTACAAAATAAAAGATTCTGATGGGATGCCAGATTATCGGTAGTAGGGGTTAAATAATATGGACCATAATAGTGGGTATTCTGAAACGGGGTGATGAAGTTGTGCCCCTTAACGGTCAAACCGGCAAATGGATGAAGATCGATGGGGATTGCTAAACGTAGAATTGGAGAGACATGGGAGGACATGGTAAGACATGGGAAGACATGGGAAGACATGGGAAGGCATGGGAAGGCATGGGAAATTATGGTGTTACATTGGATGAGGAGTCGTGTTACATTGACCAGAGATATAGTGGAGGTGCACAGGTTGAAGAATATCATGTTACATGTCAGAGACAACGTGGAGTGACTTACTTCAATTTGGCTTATACTATTAGTAAGAGTTCATTTTCTATTCTACTAGAAAAAATGGCAAAATCTATTTGAAAATTGAAGTCCATAGTTCCCATAAATTTTCCGTTACTGGCAGTAGATAGTCGAGATAGTCGGAGTTCGTAAATTATCAAGATTTCTTAGAACTCGTACTCTATACGAATTATATTATTATTTGCGGTTCTTCTTAGTGCGAAAAAATGTCCTCAGAGCTTCAGATAAATCAGTACTACAAATACGCATGGCTTTGTCTACGGATTTGCTGTCTCGGTGATCTTTCATGGCCTAAGCAAGAATCTGGTCGGTCACCAACCAGAGCGGTCTCGTGACCTGCCAATAGGTTTTCGTGCAATTCACAATATCCCTACCATCATGGCTGCGAATACGATGCCCTTCATCAACTGAAAGGTAGAGGCGAAACCTGGCAATCACAGCAGCTCTCTTCATTGTGACTCACCTGATCTCATCATCGCCACCAGTTACTCTCCATTTTCACCACTTTCACTACGATTTCCGGTGCCTCCGGTGTCGGGGATCGGCGAACAACCTCGTCACGTGACCGCTATTCACTGTGGCTACGATATTATTAATTGTCTTCCATCTCAATCTTCATCTTTATCTTCTCCATCTTATCATCATGGGCGGCACAGTTATCGAAATCGAATCGGAGACTCAGTTCTCTGAGTTGACCAACTTGGACCCTACCAAGCTCATCGCCCTCTACTTCCACACTCCATGGGCTGGCCCTTGTAAGACAATGAACTCTGTCTTCAAGACCCTTGCAGAGTCCAAGGCCAACGATCCCAACGTGTTGTTCCTCAGCATAAACGCCGATGAGTTGAGTGAAATAAGCGAGCTCTTTGAAGTCAGCGCCGTTCCTTACTTCATTCTCATCCGTAACTCCACCATCTTGAAGGAGTTATCGGGAGCAGACCCTAAAGAATTCATAAACGCCCTCAACCAATTTTCATCTCCACAATCGCAAGCTGCCCCTGTGGCCGTTGCTCCAGCCGCCGCCGAGCCAGCTGCCGCCGAAGAAGAGTCCGAAGAGGCCCTCAACCAAAGATTGACCAAATTGACCACAGCTGCTCCTATCATGTTGTTCATGAAGGGATCTCCATCCTCGCCACAATGTGGTTTCTCCAGACAATTGGTGGCCATTTTAAGAGAGCACCAGGTCAGATTCGGCTTCTTCGACATCTTGAAGGATGACTCCGTCAGACAGGGACTCAAGAAATTCAGTGACTGGCCCACTTTCCCACAATTGTACGTCAACGGTGAGTTCCAAGGTGGTTTGGACATTATCAAGGAAAGTATCGAAGAAGACGAGCACTTCTTTGAAAATGCCATCAAGGCTGCTTAAACAGACCGTTTTGAAAGTCAAGGCTGCCTATCAAGGCTGCTTATCAGATGAATACTTTTGAGAATCAAGGCTGCTTAATGACGAACACTTCCTGGAAGATGCCATCAAGGCTGCTTAATTATGGGCCCGATTACTTAAGTGATTTCGTATCTGATAAACTCTATAAGGATTACTGGAATAGAAGTAGCCACTCATTATCGTAATAACCGATCTCTGAGCTATCCTATATTTTAATAGAAGCAAATTGTGAAAAAACCATGAAAATGTAAATTAGCATCACATCTAGTGGGGACGATAAATTAAAGCGACAGTCATTTTTGTACCTGTTTATTCAAAAACTTATATTTAAATTCTTGAGATGATGTTGATATTTTGTATATTTCTCTATAAATGGGTAATTTGATTCCTCCATAATTATCTTTATGGTTATAATTTTGTTTCCTTCTCTATAAGCTAATTATGATGATCTCTTCGAGATCTTTATTATTTCTTTATAGTTATCTTTATGATACTTTTCATTTTGATTAGTGCTAGAGTCTTCCTTGAGAGATGAGAACGTCCAATTCAGGGTCGGACAGGAAGCCATCAGAGTCGGAATCAATACCATCATCATCATCAGATTCGTCTATTGGATCACTGAGCTCTCCCTCATCTTCCTTTTCTTTCTCTTCTTCCTCTCCTGATGCTTTTTTCATGATATCAATTTGGAACTGATCGAGATCGTAAGCACCGGACTCGTTCCTTTCGTCCTCCGCTTCTTCCACGGGCAACTCTTCATCGGCGTAAACTTCCAGAAATTTTCCTCCTAGCCGATTGTATCTGAATCTCTTCTTGTACTTTTTGTTATAAATTATTGGGAGGTAATAACCATCAATTAAGTTCAAGTCTTCGAACGAATTCTGCAACTCATCGATATATCTTTGGTAGTTTCTGATCTGCTTGAAGGTTTTGTTATATTGCTTGATCATTTTGAAGTGGCGGGGAAATTTGATCTTTTGTTTTTGAGCGTATGATTTTGAAGAACTTCCTGAAGTCTTCATTCTTTGCGCTTTTCTCAAATTATTTCTGGCCGATCTAATTCCGATATCTCTGACAGAGTTCAAGCTGCTCATGATGTCGCCAACACTCAAATCGTCAACGATATTGCTTGCAAGCTCTAGGGGATAATTTGAATCGTTGACGACCTGGTAATTTTCCAAAATTGAAAGATTCAAAAGCGAGAAATTATTACTGTTGAAGGTACTCAATACTTGTTCGATCGAGTAATAATCCGTTTGCTCATCTTCAAAACTTTCGAACTCGGAACTTGAATAGATGACTTTTCCTATGGCGTGGAATAAGCCGATTTGATTTTCTCTTTGGTAGGAAGAGCCAATGATTTTTGAAGGATCCAATAGTTCATCAACTCCTGCATCAACTGCACTTTCACCTTTCTCTATAATTTTTGAAGGTTCCAAGATCTTTTCACCTGAGTTTTCTTTGTCATTTCGAGCTTTATTCAATATTTTGACATAATGGGTAGCCCACATTTGTAGATTAAACAAAGCGGATCGGATATCGCCAGTCTTCACGATTTCGTCCAAAAATGGATTAAGTTGACTTAATGGAATATTGCGGAAAATCTCTCTCTCTTTCCGGATCACTTCGCCAATCGTCTTCCTAATATACCTATTTGCTATAGGATTGAATTTAATCGTTTCCACGCCAGGATGGCTCAGCATGGCTTTTCCCAACAAAGTATCTACCGATAAGTTATTTTCCACGTTATAAGAGTACTGTTGGTCCTTTTCGCCATTATACTCGATTTCAGTCAAACAAAGCACAAGCGGCGGAAGCGTAGAATCTTCACTATAGATCCAGTTCCTTATAGCGTTACGAAAACTTTGCAATGTTTGTTCATGGAAAATGTTTGGTAGTTCTTCAATTAGAATGACTCCCAAGTTACTGTTCACTTTATATTTGGAGTCGTTGAGAAATTCTTCGAACTGGCCCAATTGCAGCACGCCCACAGTACTGATATGGTCCAAGTATTCGACCCAGCAGGCGTCGTCTGAAGAGGAAAGATCATAGACGGAACTGGCGTGTCTATACTTGGGAACCAACTCATTGGCGAGCACTTTGACTGTAGTTGATTTGGAGCTTCCTGAGGGGCCCGTCAAGATCAATAGTCTGGTCCTGGAGGCGCCGCTAAGCATTGCTTCGAGAGCTTTTCTTGTTTGGTTCAATTTCTGGGGGTTGACACTGATCTCATTGGAAGTGTGTGGATGGTACTTGTCCATCCATTGGAGCGATGAAAGTGAAGTATCTTCGCTTTTGAAGGAATTTGAAGTGGAATTAAAGGGTGATTTGGTTTCTCTGACATTGTTACTTCGGGATTGGGCCCTTTTAGGGGCCGGTAGTATTGGGGAAGCGCTTCTCTTAACGGCTTTCTTTACCGCGCTTGGGCTGCTTGATTTGTTGGTGATCTTTTTGGAACCCTCTTCAAAGTTGTCTTCAAAGTCGGAGGAGTCGTCCAAGGAGTCATGGTCCACTTCCTCTGAGCTCTCGGAGTCAATGATCACCACATTTGGCCTCTTTCTGGGCATCGATGGTGGAAACAGATGGTGAGTCGCGTGCGAATAGATGAGATCTGGGGAACATCAGATGAATAACATGAAAAAAATTGTATAGACTAGGAAGAAACGTGAAATTTTGGGATTGGGAAAATTGCATCATAATAATTGTGAAAGTTACGATAGATAACTCTTTCTTGTTGATTGTGATTGGAATTTGACACCGTTGGTTATCAAGCCATATCATTCGCGCTACTAGTAAATATCATGAGAATACTCACGGTTTGGGAGAGAATTCTTTCATGGCGTTATTCAAATTTGAAGAATGCTTCTCTCTACAATTGATGAAAAAGTATTCAACATTAATGCGCTTTCAATACATTCGAGCATTTACCTCGATGTTCCCTACATTCTTTTTTTTCATTTTTTTCATGTTCTTTGAAAGTCGTTATTCATTATTTATACTAAATGTTACATTCTCCTTATCCCTGATGCCGGTTCACCATGAGTCCATTTGGAGCAATAGGATGGTTGGGACGCCGTTCTCTAAAGATACCCATCTGAGGATATACAGGTGCTTGTTGTATATAAGCAGGTGCTGGAATCATCACAGGAGGGTATCCGCTTGAAGTATAGTTGTTTTGAAATTGCGGATTGTAGGGATAGTTGGGGTAGCTGATGGCGAAGTCAGAGGCCCTCTTGGGACTGATTTGAGGCGCACTTTCGTCAATGGTGAGTGTATTCACTGGAATTGTTCCGGGGAATACAGAAGTGTATGGAATTTCTAAAATCTCGTTTGAGGCAGGAGTTAAAAGCACATTGAAGGTGTTCTCGCTGTGATTATTGGAGACCACAATCCCTGAGTAGAGATGGTTATTGAAATTCAATTGAATGATTGAATTGCTGGCAACGTTTTGCAATATACTTTCATGATCAGTGCTTGCTTTTGCTCTGTGGAAACGGCACAAAAAGCTTGATTTTTCAAAGTCCATAGCCACTCCTCCGCTGATGGCACATGTTCCATGGAAAGAACGGGTGCATTTGGGATGGGTACACTGGAAACAAGCTCCAGTGTCAGCAGTCTGGTGTTTATGATGGGTGGACTTATTGCAGACGGTGCACTTTAAGTTCTTCTGGCTCTTTGAGATCTTATCAAGCCCGTAGACAGTAACCACGCCATCTGGTCCTCTTTTAGCTGTCAATTGGTTGTGGAACATACTAGCACAGATCTTGTGCACTTTGCGTGGTTGTTTCTGTTTATCAAGCAAATCGGAACTAAACAATTCGAACAAGGGATGATTTCCCATTGGAGAAGAATTAGGACATAAGTAACATTCGTGAGGGATTTGTGGTTCTTCTGCTGGTTCTTCTTGTTTCGGTTTCTTCCTGGGGGAGGTCTTGTGGACATGCATCATTCTTCTCTTGGTGATCTCGGGCTTGGCTTCTGGTTCCAGTTCCAGAGATTTGACTGGTGCAGTTATTTCTTCTTCAACATATGGAACACCTTGGAATTTACATATGATCTGCTTCACATTGATGCCAACGGAATCATGAATACACTCACACTTTTTGGTGACTTGGCCAATAGGAAACCAATCATCCAACGCAAAGTTCACCGACTCCGCCAAGTTGTATCCGTAATTGAAGCCGGCGTGGTACCCATATGGATAAGTGATCATGAATTCACCTTCGTTGTGCACAATTTTATTGTACTTGACATCGTGTTTCTCCAAGAATTGAGGAGACACCATGAAGGTTTTATGCCTTAAAAACTCGTGACAGGTGGAGTAATCTTCATTAAACGTTTCTTTCATCAAATCGTAAAATTTTGGAGCTTCTTCTTGCGGTATCGAGTACCATTGCTTGGGAGCTCCGAAGTGTAAATAGTTAATAGAATAAAGATCCTGGTCTTCTAAATGCCAGGCGAAACTGGCCTTCCAAAGACCGGCGTAAAGATAGGCTTCGTTGACCCCGGGCAACTTGACATCCATGAGGTCCAAGATGTTTGGCAAGTGGGCAACGTTCCAGCTTTTCATTTTATCGGTGAAGAGAGATCCCATCAGATCGGCGCCATACATAGGTTCGGCATAAGTCAATGTTCTCCAGTAATTTTTCTCCAATTCCTCACACCTTTCAGCTGTGAACTCAGTGGTATCCACTTTACAGATATCTTCCACTGATTCGTGCGATTGAGTTGTACTTGATGATCTTGACTTAGCTTTAGGCTGGGAATTACTCTTTTCTGATCCATCCTGTGATCTTGTTGATCTTGAGTTAACTTTTTCCGGTACCTCGTTCGTTTTTGTTGTACTTGACGATCTTGACTTCCCCTTAGGAGCAGGAGGCTGGTAATTACTCTTTTCCGATACTTCTTTCCACTGGAACATGTTGAAAGTACGCTGTTTTTCAATATTCTGTGCTGTGAATACTCCGGGAGCGGAAGAATGAATCTGTTGCACTATAGGGTTCTTAATCCGGACCAGAGATACGGTTTCGTGAGTGTAGCATCCATCTACTTGATCTAGCCATTCTTTAGGAGGAATGACCTTAACAATGCCGGATTTCATTCCAAACTTATTGATGGCCTTGTTGAACTTGTAGAAGTCTTCGAATTCGGCCATTGAAGGCATGAAAACGGGAACGCCGCCGCTGTAATGGTGAGGTTCAACCACCAAGTTGGCATCGTACGAGAACTTCATATTGGTATATTTCCGCAATTGGCTTTGAATTTGATGTTGAATTGGTTCAAATTCGCTGTTGAATGGGTTTAAATTTACACGTAGATTGGCTTTAGTCTTAAGGAGTGATTTGGTGCTTTATTGGCTTCGCTTTCTAGAGCCAGCCTTCTCGGACTTGATTGGTTCAAGCGCTATGGTAATTGGCACAGAAATCGCTCCAGTTCGTATAATGAGTCAACGAACCGCTGTGCTTGGATGGAAGCTTTCGTATAAGTAAGCGCTTTGGGGGAAAAGTGAAAGGTAGGGGCTTTAGATTTATGAGCTGATCATTCAAAATCATTTTTCGAAGCCATTGCAAAAATGGCTAGCGAGATTAGCGAGCGCTCGTGCGAAGTCAGGGGAAAAGAATGGGGAAGAAAACGGTAGGGAAAAGGTAATGGAAAGGGAAAAACAGCAAAAAAAAGGGAAATCATACAAAAAAAGAAGAAGTTTCTACATCATCCTATGATTACTGAAAATTCAATGTTCAAAAACGGGTTAAATTTCATGGTTTGGACCATATTGATGTCTGTTTCTTCCCTCACATCTCCATGGTCTTTTGCGACTTCGCACCCAGGGTGCAAATAGCGATCCGCACTACCCAGAATGAAATAATTGCCATCACTTCAACCACGAAAATGCCTATCAAGAAGCCGGCCTACAAGCCGCAAGAAAGAGTCTCCAAGTCCAGAGCGTTCAATGCCTCCATTCTCACCGTGCTCACTTTGCTTTTGGTCGTGATGTGGAGTTATCACACCGTTTGGGCCGTCAAGGTGATGATCAACAGACCTTACGGAAACTTGTTGAACAACTTGATCTTTGGCCCTGGAACCTTGATCGCTAACACGGGTGTGAGTACCAAGATCGTTGGCTGGGTGAATACCAAGTTGGTGGAGGATCGGATTGATCTGGACCATAAAAAGTATATATGAGAGCGAGACATTCAAAAAGAAGAGATTACAAATTCAAACAAAGTTAGCTGATCCAACAGAGTTAGCGCATCAAAAGTTGTTATTAAGATACTTATTATTGTGGTGTTAGATCCCTTTTGGTCTAGGTGGTTTATAGTGCCGTTTTAGCTGAGGGGTTAGCATCTGGATCACAGTGCTAAATTCAATATTCCAGACTACGGAGTGATTAGGCTGAAAATAGTTATGCCTTCAATATATCGGGATTACGAAACGATTATAAATTAGTAAGTCATTAATTCGTCAATATCTGTATATATGTATCTAAATTATCGATTAAAACAAAACCATAGTTTTTCAATATTTGAACTGATTTATATCTGCTGATTAGCTTTTAGAATCTCATCATTCACCTTCTCAGAAATCCGTTGTATACGGATTTTAGTCTCATTCGCTTTTCGTGTTCTCTTTGGGGACCTGCTTTGTACTAGTAATGCCCTGTTTCCAACAGTACTTCTCCAAAACATCCATCTCTAGCTGATATCCCGAAGACCGCAACCACTCTTGCAATTTCTCAAGAATTATCGGCTCAAAGCTGATGATACGGTCATGCCATAACTGGTCCAGTTGAATCACTTTGTTAAGATTACGATGAATGGTGCTGATAGCTTTGCTTTCTCCATTTTCATCCACCCCCATCCATTCAGTACCCGGTGAAATGAGTTTGCTTGTTTGTTTGATGATTTCGATCATCTTCTGTTTGCCCCTTGGGATCTTTATTTCCCATAGATCAAACAATTTTCTGAGTTCCGCCATGGAAAATGATTCAAAGTCTGGAATGAGGATTCCCTGGGTGGCTTGCGAATCTTGGACTGCTTGCGATTGAGACTCGTTGACGTCTCTGAGAGATGGACTGGATGGGACTTGAAGAATTGAGGTGTTTGCATCCATATCATTGAAATTGGTATCATCATGGAAATTAATCTCATTATTGAGATTGGTTTCATCATTGAAATTAATTTTATCAGTTTTGGAGGTGTTGACAGTCTCAAAATTGATCTGACTCGTTTTTCCATTGATTCTGGCATCCGTGTCATTAAAACTGATACCACTGGTATTTTCATTGATCTTATCTTCAAGATCCAAACTTTCGTATCCATCTGCCTTTACCTTCGGTATATTTGGTGTTTCCTCTTTAAAAGTCACCTCAATGATGCTATAATCGTTCTCATCGTCGTCCGTGTCTGCGATCTCGTTCTCAGGATCAATTGTGGTCGTCTTGGGGCCCAAATTCTGAATTTTCACGCCCTTGATGGTACAATCTGGCACGACGATCCCGTTTCCTATCTCAATACGAGTCTTCCGTTCTCGTACTTCATCCCCTAGACCAAACCGGATCAGCAGAATCGACATGTGTTGCGAGGGGATCACCGAACGTGCTGTGGAATAGATACTTTCATCCTCTGACGACACGATGATCTCTTCATCTAATTGAGCCAGATCTGCAAGCAAGCTGTCAAGAACATTAAGGGTTTTCTTCTGGGAGCCTGGTACTAAATTTGGGGAGCTATTGGGCCCCTTGTTCTTCAAGGGTGACTCGACCGTGATGAGTCTATTTCGCTTGGTAGGTGTCTTGAACGGACTGAGGTCTATTTTCTCCTTGTCTGGTGAATCGTAAACCAACACATCTGACCCTGACGGCACGAGCTCTACTGAGGGCGAGCCTTGGGGAGTAGTATTGTCGGAACCAATCGTTTCGATCGTGTCATATACCTGGTCTATCGTTCTTTTGGTCATTTTTTTGGAGAATTTGTAGAAGGGAGTTTGCAGGCATTGACAATGTGGGGAGTTTGATGGTGAAATTGAAGCCTTTTGAAGGCTGTGAGGTTGCAAATCGATGGCAATAGGTGTGAATAAAGGCTGCACGACGCGTCCAGAGGCAAAATCGATGTCTGGTCACGTGACGCCTACCGGCCGTGAAGATGGATTGATGTAAGCTATAACTGATTGAAAGCTGGGAATGATAGCTAGGAAGACATGGAAGCCCATTTTATGGTAATTAGAGCAGTTTTACTGGAAAATGGATTTTCTCCTCATTTTCTTCCCCATTGGTGTAAAATATCATCGTCATCAAGATCGGAGTCCAGGACCACATCCGAGCTATAACCTCGGAACGATGTTTGGTAGAACTCGTTGAAGGTCAAGACCTCGTCATCGTCCGTGGCCTCGATCTCCTCGAGATCACTCTCTATTATTTCTTGATCCAGAATCAGGAATTTTCGATTTTTTGGTGCTAATTGGTTCTGTGATAATGATGGTTCCAGAGTTTTCAGGTATTTTCGGTGATTTTCCGGTGGATTGTTCTGAGACAATGTAAGCACGTACATCCTTTCATCCTGGGAATCTTCACAATAATCGTCCTGTTCTATGAGGGAAGCGTTCATCTGCTCATCATCAAGATCATAGAGCCATTTGAAGTCCTCTTCTGTCATGGAACAAGAGCTAGAGGCTTGCACCCAAAGCCCGCTTTCTTCGGGATCAAGATCGGTCATGCCCTCAATTGTCTTCGTTATTGCCTTGAGCGTTGTTTTACGTCCCTTGGAAAGACTGGGAAACTTCATTTTGATATTTTGGAGAATATAGATCCATTCTTCTTTGGAGTACAACTGCGATGCGTTTCGTCTGATTTTGCTCAAATCTTCGGCGTTGCGGATCCCTTTAAGGAAGTCGTCAATTTTGGTCTGATCTCCGGAAAAGTAGCTTAGTCGTTCCTTGTAGGTATTTCTCACTAAATTGTTCATGGAGGTATGTTTTGTCTTGGGCTTCACCGTCCTCAATTTGGGTGTCTTTCCTTTCTTCGCCTTCGGCTTCTTTGGCTGGATTGGCTTCACGTCTTCCTTTCTTTCCTCAAGATCTTCATTTTTGAAACTTCTCAAGATCTCAAGTTTGGAGTTGGTATTGGCCTGCTGCTGTTCGCGCTGGATGGTATCTTCATGTCTCAGTTGGACTTGGGTCGAGATGAAATGCAAATGTTCCTCCGATTCGTTCCGTCGTATGGGACTGGTCATTGCAAGTGACTATGGGAGGAGTATTAGGGGATGGAAATATCCGTAGGTTGATTCTTCTGGATCGTTCGGTTGAAGTGTTGTAAATATTTATTTGATCTGACCGCGAATTGTGATTGCGAATTTTATTGAAAATATAAAGATGAAGATGATTATTTAGAAGTAGGATAGGAAAATAGAAGTAAACGAGAATAAGCAAGTTAAATAAAGAAGCAGCTTCAATTAAGATATGCTGTGAAGAATAGATGAGAAAATTTCATGGCGAGCTGACTGAAGAAAAGGGAATCAAGCAAATTCTGGAAGCGAAAGAATTACGGAAATTATGATTAAGAATTAGTTCATCCATCACAGAAATTATGTGTGAGATTCATCATTGGTAATTTGAGGTTGGGAGAACATGGCTCTCTTGAAAAGATTATTCTTTGTCTACAAGTCATTTATACTATTCGGAAGATATCGTTTCATTAGCATATATCTAAAATTCAACTTGCTCAATTTTGGCAGTCTATCCTTTTGGTTCATTAGCCCCAAATCTTGATCCGGACTTCTGGTTTTCTATCATCTGATTGAAGAATCATCCCCTTTGGGCAGGTTGATTTCCATTATTGCATCTGTATTTCCTTTCGAAAATTCCCTATCCAGCGATCGAAGTTTCTATGTGACTTGGTGATTCTGACCTACATTACTTCATTTCGGCTGGTTAATCGATACTGATCACTTGGGCTGAGGGTTCCTCCACCACGGTCGATTTATCTGCCTCTCTATCGGTATTCTTTTCTTCTATATTACCGGAATTTTCCTCAATATTAACCGGGTCTTTTTTCAGTTCCTCGATATTCACAGAATCTTTTGTCGTTTCTTCCGTCTTCTTTTCTTCTGTCTTCTTTTCTTCTGTCTTTTCCTCCAGATCTTTCTTTTCTCCTTCCTCTCCCTTCAAATACATTTCCTTGACTTCAGGCTTGATCTCCCAGTCTGAGGTTTTCTTATTGTAGATTGCCAATTCCTGAATGGTATTTTTCAATAATGCTTTGGTGAATTCCTTGAACTCCTTTTTGGAAAGTTCTACCAAGGTCCCGATACTGAAGTCCAGATTTTTCTGCACGAATCTGACCAATTCGCCGATAATTTTGGGGTCTTTGATCACCTTCTTCTGAGGTGTTAATATATTGGTTGATGTGGAAGAAGGGGTTGCTATCGAGGATTTTAATGGAAGCTCAGAAACGTTGGTTTGTCCATTTGTCTCTCCGACTGTTGGATCCAAAGGAATCGAAACTTCGGTGCAGAATGTGGTTGTGAATTGCTCGAAAAACTCGTTATTTGTTCCATCATTCCACTTGTTTATCACCACCAAAGAATGGAATCGTTTGGAGGCATTGGCATCCATATTATTTTCCACGAAATCGTCTATATCATCGTCTTCGTTCATTAATTCGTCCTCTTCGTCCTCCTCCTCGTTCTCCAAGTCTTCTCCCTCGTCGTCCTCTTTATCCCATTCAAGATCAGAATCATATTCATAGTCCAAGCTAGTCAAGGTTGTATCTATCGGATTCGATCTAGGGATTTTGATGCTTTGATGCTTAGTGGAACACCAGGTTCCAATAAACGGAGGTCTTGAGTTTTCGTAGAAACTGATATATTTGATGGGTGGAATCCGCTGGATCATTTCTGAGATTTGGGCTTCGGTGGTGTTGGACATGTTCAATGCGGTTACTATATCGGCAGGAGAAACAGATGTAGTTGTCACTAACGTGACAGCAGGTTTTGAGTTTGAATTTATCGATTCGGTGAAATTTAATGCTGGTGCCAGTAATTCTTCTTTGAGAGTTTCTTCAAATTGACGGAATTTATCTGAACTCACTGGCTGGTTTCCGGCCATTGTGACATCTTTCTGGACGAAAAATGGGAGGAAATCTCTATCGTAATCAGAGACATTATCAGTGGTTTTCACTTTAACTGGCGAAGCAGGTTGTTCTTTCTTGGGGCCAATTTGGAAAAAACTCGAAATTTTCATTTGATTCCTTGTCTTGTCTTCTTCGGCTTTCTTTTTCAAGGATTCTTTGCGTTCTTTCTCTTCTTCCAATTTGCGTTTCTTCTCCAATTTCATTTTTTCTCTTTCGGCCTGTTTCTTTTCCTTCTCTTCTTCTCGTTTTCTTTCCTTTTCGGCCTTTTCTTCGAGCAACTTCTTGCGTTTCTCTTCCTTTTCCAATTCTTTGGCCTTCTTTTCTTCTTCTTTTCGTCTTTCACGTTCCAAGCGTTCTTCTTCCTTCTTGCGTTCCTTTTCGGCTTTCTCTACCTCTTTCTGGCGTTCCTTTTCCGCTTTCTCTGCCTCTTTCTGGCGTTCCTTTTCTGCTCTCTCTGCTTCTTTTTGTTTCTCTTTCAAGGCTTTCTCTGCATCTTTTTGTCTTTCCTTTTCAATTCTTTCCAACTCTTTCTGTTTCTGTTTTTCCAAGCGAATCAACTCTTTTTGGGTCAAATTTGAATCCCCTTCTTCGATCCGGGGCTTCTTGGAGGGCTGCACATCTTCACTTTCGGGACCTTTGCGCTTTTCCGGGCTTTCAGCAACAGCTATCATCACTGCTGGTTCCATGTTGTCTAAAAGTTTTCAGTACGCGTACGCGTTGTTTAAATGATACAGTGCGCTCTAGAGTTATTGCGAACATTATCAGCCCCAATAAAAGAGAAGAGAAGGTGAGAGAGAAGGGGTATGATAAGGGAAAAATGAGAAAAAAATACATGGGGGTGTGATCTGAGTTTTTTGAAGGATTTGCTGGTTGAAAGGCTACTTGCTTATATCTATAGAATCGGTTCAAGTCTTCTTTCTTGATTCGTTCACCTCTCTAGTTATTAAATTGTGAGTCGCACTATCATAGTAATTTATGCTCAATGAGTGATAGATATTGATTTGGGCCCAAAAACAAAAAGGAGATAAGGGAACATTAGTAGAAAATTGGTAGTAGTGGATTTATAATTTTACAGGTTTCTATGCTAGAATCGAAGATTATTCTCTCACTCGTTACTTCTTCAGATGGAGTTCAAGCTTAGTGTCTCATTAATTGCTAATTAACCCGCACTCGCAAATTATTATCTAAATTACTGGATGATCTCCACTGATCTCAAATTACTGTTTAACTCTTCTGATATGATTCGGTAATTTACACTTTACTGTTTCTACAGCTTACTGATTCTTCACAATAGCACATAGTGCAACCCTTTATTAAACGTGTCCAGTAGAATTGAAAGAAGCTAGCCCAAGAAGGACTATCTATAAAGGTGGAAGCCAACGAACCGTCAATGAACAAGACAGAATGAGGACAACATATAGTCAAAAAGATGGAATGGAGGACTACCAATAAGATGGAAGCCAGAACTGGAGTTGGACCATCTATAATATCAAGGTAGAATCGACTACCTTAGAAGGAGGAAGTGTCTATCTATAGTCAGGAATATCAAGGTGGAAGTATGGAGTATTGGTGGCAACGGCAGCATAGTATTCGCCGTCCACTCCCGTCTCCAAGTCATCTGAACTTGTGGCAATATTGACATAAGTGGTGGTGCTGACCAAGCCTTCTTGGCCGTAAGTACCAAAACCAGCATTGAGCAATCCTCTTCTGATCCAGGGACTCAAAATTCCCGAGAAGTGGAACTCGACCTCACGATCGGCGTACATGTTGAGAGACTTTCTTAAGTCCACCAATGCCTGGATGGAGGTGACGTCAATGGAAGAAACCGAGGAGAAGTCGAAATGCACCGTTTTCAAGATCGGTCTGGGGTCTTCTTCGGCGTCCACTTCGTTGGAGCCGAATTTGTCCTTCAAGAAAGGAAGCTTCCATCTTAAAGGTCCAGGATCGTTCCATGGTCTGGATCCGGTATCGGTATAGTTATAAGGCTTTCCACGCTTTGTCAATTTTTTGGCTTCGTCAGAAACACGGTCGATTTGTCTTGAAGAATTAGGATAGATGAATGCTTCGACTGGCTTGAAAACAATCACTCCTGGTGGTGGTGGCTGCACATTGAGATGGCCGTTGATGTTCTCCTTGGTCAATGGGACCCATCTGGTGTGGAATCTGAGCGTGGGGTTCTTTTTCAATAATGACTGGGTGGTGACGTTAGTGTTAGAATTACCGCCATTGATGGTGTCTTCCTTCTTGAGCTTGTATCCACCACTAGAAGAGTTATTGATGACTTGGTGGATTTCAACATCGGCAGAGGAGCTTTGGGACGAGTTGGAGTTATTGTCAGGTTCTTGCTTGATGGAGTAGGCGTCGCTTTCCAAGTGATCGATGGTAGGGTTGATCACTTCAGCGACCTGGATTCTACCCAAGAATTGACCCTTTGGAACCGCCACTCTGAACAACAAGACAGCAGCGGAAGCACAAATGGCGAAGTAGACACCATCTTCAATCGAAGCGAAAACGGTGATAATAACGGCAATCACGAAAATACCAGCATCCAAAGGAGCGATTCTCCAGAAGTTCCAGGTGACCTTATAGTCGGCGATCAAGTCGGAGACGGCGTGGATAATCACGGCACTCAAGGTGGCCTTTGGAATGTAGAAGAAGGTGGCGGTCAAACAGTACAATGCCAACAAAACAACACAACCAGTGAAAATACCGGCCAAAGGAGTTCTGACACCACACTTGGCCTTCAAGGCTGATCTGGAAAAGGAACCGGTCGAAGGATAGGCGTTGAAAAAGGTACCGATCAAATTGTTAACACCGATAGCAATAACTTCCTGGTCTGGAACCACCTTATAGTCGTTGACTCTACCAAAAGACTTGGAGATGGCGATGTGTTCTAATAACAAAATGATGGTGGAAACAGGGATTTCTGAGGCCATGTCGCCCATAATTCCTTGAGGGATAGTCATCACTCCCACGTCTTGCAAACCTTTTGGAACAGTACCAATAATACTGATAGGAGGCTTGAATTTTTTGATGGGACCGGTGAAAGCGACCTTTTTAGGGTGCACAATGCCCCAACTGATGGCGGTGGCCACGATAATGACAATAGCGTTTCTCAATTGTTGCACGTAGAAAAAGTACCATTTCAACTTGGGGGCTCTCTTTTGTCCGAAATCACAGGCAAACTTCCACACGTACAAGATGAACAAGGGAATCAAGCCAAAGGCGGCATCAGAAGTACTGTGCTTCAAGTTTTTGAGCGAGTTGATGATCACTTTATAGGTGGCAGTTCTGGTGTTGACCAACGAGTTGAAACCCATTAAAGCTGGAACCTGGCCGGAGATGATATTAAGAGCGGAACCTGTCATGAATCCCATGACGGCAGGACTGGAGATGAATTCAAGGATGAAACCGAGTCTCAAAACACCGATTGCGGCAGCGATACCACCACAGATAAGTGACAAGAAGGTGGCAATTTCAGGGGCACTATACTTGTCGCCCGCCTTCTTCTGCACATTATAGATCACCTTGGACACTTGCAAGGACATCACGGCCACAGGACCTATGGAAACGTCCTTGGAAGTGGCAAAGAAAGAATAGATGAAAACACCGACAAACGACGAATACAACCCGTACTGTGCCGGCAAGGATGCCAACTGGGCATATGACATCGACTGGGGCACAAGCACCACCCCGACGGTGATACCGGCGACCAAGTCACCGTATAACCATTTTCCGTTATAATGCAAGATCCACTGGAAAATGGGGAAAAGAGAGACAAAGTAGCGAATAATTTTTTGCACAGGGTTCCCGATCACCTTGCGGCCCCAGTCCACCACGGTGACATCGTGCTCGAGGTATTCTGGTACCACGGTGTCGTTCAGGGCATGTGGATGGTATTCGTTGTGATGTTCCTGAGTTCTAGCAGGAGAAAGCAGGCCGATCTCTTGCAAGTCCGGGACCTGGGAGAGCGGCGGGTTATTGCTGTTGAGATTATGAACAAACTCCGACATCTCTTGGTGGAGAATTATTGAAGATCAACAAAGTGGTTTCGAAGTTTTTAATGGAATTTATTGAGTGGTTGCGGCCTCTTTATAAAGGCAAAGAAATGCGATTGCAAATTTCAAATCAAAGTCAGATTAATCTGGATAAAGCCCAATACGGCAAGAAGAAGAGAGTGCTAAAGTTTATTGCAAAATTGAGGCAAGTAATTGGTAAGAAATGCCTTAGAAAAAGCCTCGTTAATTCTTAGATTTAATTGTGGCAACCTTTGGCCTTAATATGCAATTGTGCTGTTAGAACGCAAATGTTGCAATAACTCCACAATTTGACGTTTTCACGTGATCTGATGGAAAGTAGTTGCGGGCTGCATGGGCCCTGAATTATGTCCGGTGACTCGCCGGATTCGCTAGCGCAGCAAGAGAGCGATGCCGACGTTGCGGTGATCCTACGAAAAGGATGACGATGATGGTTCTGAGGCCAATAATATATACATACTTCCCTCTGGGCTCTACGGTCTTCTGTCTTGTAGATTGGGTGGGAATTGGCCCATTGCGACACGTCACGTGCACAGGGCCCTAAAGGGGCACAAATATCGCTCGGTCCAGAATGCGCCTTGCAGTACCTCACCGTGCGCCTACGACGCCACCGTTTTATAGCGATTACTCCACAGTCGAGGCTGAAACCGCCTGGATTTTTGTACTGACTACTAGAAAACAACGAGGGGCTGCCGTCGTATATTACAAGCCCTTTACGGGGTGACAACGGTTTCTTGGCTGCAGCCGTATCTCCGAAATCGAAGTCCTTATAGCTTATCAACTTGTTTGCCGATTATGCGCTGCCCACTTCCATGCGTACTAATGCGCTAGTAAGCGTTTCGATGTGAGATCGGCGATGGGCAACGCACAACGATCCGCTAATTTAGACCAGTATAGATCAGCAGGGCCCTCGTATAAACGAGCGATGCTTGGCGCTAAAATGAATAAAATAGAAATGATTATTAGAAGAGGAAGATTAATTAGAAATGATGGAATGGATTAATTTAAAATAGATGGAATGAGTCAAGATTAGAGGCTGAGCTGCATCTGATTCCAGCCGTTCAAGGCGATAACATTCCGCCGATACGCGATAACATTCCGTATCGAGCGAATCAGGATAGATACCCCACAAAGCATTCGCCACAATAATAATGATAAGTCCGCTCATATTGATGCTAGATAGCTCAGATCACATTGAGGTTAAAGTGTTGCAGATGCAGGATAGAGGAGGGGACCCATCTGATAGCCTATATTTATAAATGTGGGGCCAATGATGATGAGATATGCTGGATCAAGACGTATTACGGTGTTTGATCGATGGGCAAAGACCGCTGTTTTTTTTTAGTCATTGGTTCTAAAGTACGAGTAGATGAAACTGGTGGGTATATTTCAGCATCTTTGTTACCGACTCAATAGCTTAAAGTCTATCTACGATTTGACATCGTACGATGAAGTCTATATACCGTGAGATGAAGTCTTTATTACAATTTGTTATCAAGGAAGGAAGTCTATCATTTATTTTGGAAGATCATAGGAGGAGTCTACCTTACAAATGACATTGTAAAGAAAGTCTATCCTCTCGTAATTGCGGCAAGATTACGTTTATCTTGTGACATAGAACGAAGTCTATCTTCAATTATCATAGGAGAGTCTATCTTCAATTTATCATAGAAGGGTCTATCTTCAATTTATCATGGGGTATCTTACAGTTATCGTAGAAGGATAATTCCTTGTAAAAATCTTAAAAGATCAATTCTCTATATCTAATTAATCTTCAATGCGTTCATGTTCTCCATTTCAACCAAGTCCACAGCCTTTCTGTACTCTTGTTGCTTGAAACATTGCTCCAAAAAGATGCTGTACTTGGCGTTCAACAACTTTCTGTCAGGGTGGTTCTTGTCCGATGGCATGATCACCTTTCCTGGTCCGGTCATCTTCTCCATCACTCTCCACAACTTGTCTCCTGGGTTGGAGGTGGCACTGTCCTTGCTGGTGACCTTCTTGATGCTGGACAATGGCTTCAAGTCCAAACTCTTCAATTTTTGCGACAAGCCCTTTTGCACTGGTTGCTTGGAGCCGAAGGACAAGGTTTGTTCGTCGTCCTCGGAGTCTTCTTCAGAGGCAATGGACTTGGATCTGACGCGGGCTTGTTGGCCCTGGTTGAAGTAGTCGGTGTTCTCTTCTTGCATTGGAGTCATGGAAGGGAAGTGGTGGTGAGAACCGGCGTTGTTGTGCGAGTACACCAAAGTGTTCATGTTGGTAGTACTGGCAGTGGCAGATGGCGCGGTGTAAGGAGAGTGTGGCTCGCCAGGGTGGACTGGGTGGCCGTGTTGGTTCAAGGAGACCTGTGACTTTTGGGTGGACAAGATCGACGATCTTCTGGATCTACCCTTAGTGGCGATGTGTTCGCTGACCGATTCTTCGGATGCAACCGCACCCAAAATGGCAGAACCGAAGACAACAGCAGCATCGATGTATCTTGGAATGATGATTGGTTTACCGGTACAGTCAGCCAACAATCTCATCAACAAACCGTTTCTGCACTGGCCACCACTCATGAAAATAGTGCTGATCTGGTGGCCGGCCTTTTCCATTTCTTCGACGATTTGTCTGGTTTGTTGGGCGATGAACTCGCAGGCTGCGAAATATTGCACGGCCAAGTCGTTGACGGTGGAGTCCATCGATTGTCCGATGATACTGGCTCTCATTCTAGGGTCGGCAATTGGCGATCTGTTACCGTGGAAGTCACCGTAGAAGAAGACGTGTTTGGCCAAACTGACCACCGATCTGACCTTGTTCTGGACAACCAAGTTTTCCAAGGTCAAGTTCAAGTAGTCGAACTTGGAGACGTTGGAGGTTTCAGATAAGTGGGACAATTCTTGTTGCGCTGGGTGGATGGCAAGAACGTGTGCCAACAATTGACCGGTACAAGATTGACCACCTTCGGCCAACCAGTATCCTGGAGCCATCACGTCCTTGTATGGACCCCACACACCTTGCACGAAACAAGGGTCTCTGGTCATGGCGATGTGACAGGTGGAAGTACCGGCGACGGCGGCCAATCTACCACAAGAGGTGGCAATGGAGCCTTCGGTCTTTTCGGCGGCTTCTTGCAATTGTGGGATGTCAACCTTACCGGCGACAGTTCCGACCCATCCGGCGTAGGCATCGATGACGGCGGAACCAACGATACATTCGGTGGTCAAGCCCAATTCTTCAGCAGCCTGAGCGTGCAACTTGCCCACAATGTCACCGGCACTCAAGAAAATGCCGCTCTTGGCAGGAGTACCACCCAACTTTCTGAAGTCGTCTTCGACCAATTCTGGCAAGTCGACCGATTCCAAGAATTCCTTGGACCAGCCAGTTTCGGAGTTCTCGACACCCAATGGCACGAAACCTTGCTTGCAGACAGCGGAGTTGAAGGAACGGGCCTCGGAGCCGGTGGCCTTGTGGGTCAAGTAGTCTGGCAAATCGTAGAACTTGACGTCCTTGATACCGCCAGGCATGTTGTGCTTCAACCACTTGATTTTGGGCAATTCCATCTCAATGGACATCTGGCCACCCACGTACTTCAAGCACACGTCGCCAGTGGCATTGATGGTGTTGGTTTCGTCTTCGGCACGGTGGTCCATCCACAAGATGATGTTCTCGGTGGAGTCGGAGAAATCGGGACCCACGCCGACGGGCTTGTCGGTGGATTCGGAGATGGCCACCAACGAACAGGTGGCGTCGAAACCGATACCGTAGACTTCAGTGGGGTCCACGCCCGAGTCTCTCAAACAGGCCTTGACACAGAAACAGATGGCGTTCCAAATTTCGGTGGAGTTTTGTGTGATGTAGTTGGGCTTCAATTCGTGTCTGGTGATAGGTCTTTCGGCCAATCCCAAAATGATACCATTGGTGTCGATGATACAGGCTCTGGCGGACCCGGTACCAACGTCAACTCCGACGTAGTAGACGTCCGGCTGAGGTGGAGCCACGGGGGTGTTAAAAAACGAGGACTTTCTGGTGGAAAGATTGGTAGCAGATCTTCCTCCGGTTGGTGGGACCATGATGAATAAAGTAGCAGTGAGCTGGAGCGAAACTGGTGTTTGCGGAAGCAACCCTATTTATACTAATCATCATCGAAAACCGCAACCATAGTCGCCTGGCTGCACAATCTGTGCAGGCGCAGGACACCTGTTGTCTGGGGTAGTGTGTGGGGCGATTCGACGTCGGTTCCGCGATTTTCCAGGGCCTGGGGATCCACCGAGATATCAACCGTTCCAATAGCGCGGTGAGGCTGATATCAGGCGGGGCGGAGACTGTTTCACCGAGAGGGGGTTGTGCCGGAAATGGCACCGTTGGGTGTGCATGCTTATCGCCAAAAAAGGTCTTGGAAGGGGAATGGTTATAGACCGCCCCAGGAGATCTATTTTTCATTGACCACGGGAGCATTACTGGATTTGTTATTGTTCTATTCTGTCCATTCTATTACTGTTACTGTTTCTGTTACTATTTCTGTCACTATTTCCATTAGTACTTCTGTTACTATTTCTGTTACTATTTCTGTTACTTCTTTTCTTGTACTTCTGTTACTACTTCTGTTACTACTTCTGTTACTACTTCTGTCACTTCTATTCCATTCCTATTCTTTTCCTTTCCATTTCTTTTACTTCTATTCCGTTCTTGACAATCCTTAATCAAATTCCCATTTGATACTCCATACTATCTACAGGTCTTAACGGTCATGTCGCTCTCGCGTGCTATTGTACATTAGTATACACTGTTTAGTTTTTCACCGGAGGATACTTTTCCACCGCCTCCACCAAAAAATCAAACTGTTCGGTGTTCTCCACCGCGGCTCGTATGTGGCTGGCGCCGATTCTCTTGACACCTTGCTTCTTGGCCTCGATGATCGAAGCCTCCACAAGATTGGCCATGAAAATCTCAAGGGCTCGTCCCACAATAATCGGAGTGGCCTGGGCAACTTTTCCTATCTCGTCATCACTCTGCATGATTTTTTTAATTCTGGCAGCGGGAAAATGTGTTTTGATGCGCTCGAAGCTTTGGAGAATCGTGTGTTGGGAAACGCCTGAGTCTTCGCTGGTCGGCGTTTCTGGGGCTGCAGGTTCGGTATGTTCCAGTTTCACCACCGGAGTTACCGGTTCCAGAACCTGAACCGGGACATGTGGAGGTTGGGATGTGTGATTGTAGCTGTAGTCGTCGTCGTGGTTTATTAGCTGACTAAGGTTCGACATCGCGCCTTATGTAATCTGGTAGTATTGTTGCGTCGTATCGTGTCGTGTGGAGGCCAAATGATTGTCTTCCTGAATTCCCTTTCTTTGGGATTTTCTGACTATTTAAATAACCGCATCGTTAATTGCAGCACAACAATTGGCTGCGGTCGTGCCCGCCTCGATTTGCTGGCATCGCATCCGTGACGCGCCCGCTTAGATAACACATGGTGGGGAGGCAAGAGGGGCATGGGAAGGGCAAGCAATACGCGAAAGAAGTTCGGGGATTGATATTGTAGTTTAAAGCAGCGATTGTGATGGATGGTGAAGTTTGAGCAAAAACAACGGGGGTTGAGTTTGCAAAAAATGCCTCCAGCCAGATTCGAACTGACGATCTCCTCATTACTAGTGAGGTGCCTTACCAACTTGGCCATAGAGGCTTTTCTTGCTTTTAGGAAAATGCCCTAGAATCAGGAGAGCTGTAAGTGGAGAGATGAAAGAATGGTTTGATGCTAGAAGAGACGTTTTCAATTGATATGCTCTTTTTTGAATGGGTGATAGGGTTTTGCGTAATGGGAATTAATACTAAGCTGATATAAAAATGCAATAATTTGAATTTTGGAAAATCCTGCAAAAAAACTGAATTTTCACAATAAGCATCGTTCTTTTAAAACACAATGGATTGCTTATGTCTTCTAAAATTGTCTAGAAGGAGCTAAATTATATTAAAAACTCGACAATCAAATATCTGAATAATTTCCACTATATATATTATACTTCGAGTTCTTATATAATTTGGAAGGAATTGTTGATGGTAGAAAACCATCTCTTTTCAAGATTGATCGCTAACTTAACGATTAACGTAAATAATTTAAATAGACCACTTGATTTTAAATCTTCAACAACTTTAAGGAACGGTATCATCTGATATAAATTTAGGACTTAGATGGTTATATCGAACGCTAAGCCTCACGTAATTTGGCTGCGGTAAAGCATCGAAAGTGCGTGGTGACGCAATACCAAGCCTCAAAGAATATATCACCTTCCCCGCGATAATATCATTTCATGTTTGCTGACTTATCAGAAGCCGACGAAATCATTCGATTTTAGAGGCATTGAAAATCCCGAGGGATCCGAATGGTCAATTGCTATTGTGATATTATGAGAACACTTACTTTAATTGCTAGTTTGTCAGACTCAATTATTCAGCCTCAGACATTTATTCTAGCGAAATCTTTCTGTTCAACGCCAGACATTTTACTATACAACTAAAATATTCTATTCAATGTTATTATTAAAAATTAAATCTTTCAACGCCAGATATTATATATAAATCCATTAACGCCATTCTATTATACAATCTGATTCACTCTACGGTATTGTTGCTAAATATTTAAGCCTAATCACGGGTTCTGCCTGGAGCCCATCTACGGTAGATGATTTCAGTCACCCGATACTGACTGAACAAATGGGTGAATTTTTCCTTCTCATCCGCATAATCGGCCAGCATGATTTTCTCATAAGTTTCGGGCGTAGGGTAATCGACAAAGGCCAATACCAAAGTTTTCTTGACAGTGGCTATGACTCTGGCGATGGCCGCCATGTCAAACCAATTGCGACGCAGTTGTTCGTCGTTGGGTATCACCATCACCGCAAACTCAGCGTGTGTGAATGGAGGTCCACGCTTATACAAGAGCATGTCACACCCGAACTTGATACCTGACCTTGCACACCATCCCAATGACCGGAAATAGTGGTATGCGGAATACTCGATGATAAATTTGTTATTTGGACCATGCCCTTCTGCCAAATTACAACACGAATCGAATAGTTCTTGAGTTGTGAGAACGCCAGGACCGTGCACATCAACCACATTAAGTGCAAACTTGAGGTAAAAGGTTTCAATTGGTTGCAACTGAAGGTACTCCAAGTCTATGATATCGCTGAGTTCTGCTTCGTCTGTCTCAACTTGTAAGGTTTCAGCATTAGTGCTTAACGACGTGTTCACTCTCATCTTTGCGAGTAAGATCTTCAAGGACTCTAGGGAGACAGCATCGTCCTCTGTCAATTCTCCTCGCCTTTCTTTCAATTCCAATTCTTGTAGTCTCGCTCTTTGAGTCTTAAACTGCTTACGCTCATCTCTTCTCTTTTTCGTCACATCTTCCATCGAGATTTCCTTCCCGTTCTGCCCGTTGTTGAACTTTTTCACCGATCTCTCCTTCCAGGTCGGTTCTGACCTCGACAAGATACCTTTGCCGAAGAAACCACATCTCCAGAGCGTGGCAAAATCGGTCTCGTCTGTCACCTTGAACACCCCTTCTTCGAGCTCCACTTTGAGTGCAGCTACTTGAGACTGGGGTACCGCCTTAAAGGTGTTGATCTGGACGATCTTCCACACAAGGTAAGCCAATGAAATTGGATTGTGTGGGAACACGTTGGGGATAGTTACATTGTACGCCTCGGATGATAATACCAAAGGAAGTGGCCGCGCATAGAGCTCATTCAATACTTTTCTACTAGTTTTACCGCCTTTCATTTTTGATTAGGGTAGCTGGAAGTTAGTAAATATTCGTTGTATGAATAACTTGTTTTATCAGATACCGTTGTAGTCTATTGAGAAATCATGTGCACACATTGATCGTTAGAACTCGCGTCACAAATTGCATCATCACTAAAACAAGACATGAAAATGAACATACTGCTTGGTGATTTAGATCATCTTGCTTTCAGATCTTGTAATACTGGGGAGTAGGAAAGATGGGTAACATTTTTTTATATGAAAATCTCTGCGGTAGAAGTCCGGGTAATTGTTAGGGCTGGTCACGTGATATTTTAAATGAATGCAAAATTGTACAACCCTTAAGATAGCAGGTTAAGGGAAGAGGAAGGCCAGTCATCGTAGGCTAGGATAGGTTGTTTGGTTCAATTGGTAAAAAAGATTGCCGGTCCCAGGAATCGAACCTGGGTTTGTTCGGCCACAACGAACTGTACTAACCACTATACTAGACCGGCTTGGATGAAGGGAGAAACAGGCCGGAAAAACTATCAGCAATCAAATCAAATCAACTGAAAGGCACAAAAATTGCCCAAGCTTCATTGAGCTTTCGAAGCCAAAAAAATCTGCCGGTCCCAGGAATCGAACCTGGGTCTGTTCGGCCACAACGAACTGTACTGACCACTATACTAGACCGGCATTTCTTGATCAAAAAAACTACACGGATGAACAGCCCAAGTCGAAAACATCTTAATTTGCATTACCCTGCTTTGAACGTTACTTAATCGTCATAATAGCATTTGTATAATAAGCACTCTGCTGTGAGAAATTGTTGAAGTTGAACATCCCTTTGTGCAGGATTTCAGTAAATATTCAATAGATGCTTGTGGATTTATCAGGAACAATTGATACCTCACCGTACAATATCATGGTGGCCACTGTCTTGATCAATGACAGTTCATCTAGCTGTTTCTTGGTGGGTTTCTTTTTTCATTTTAATTTCATTAATATTACACCTCTCATCTGTTCATTTCTTATCGCGGCCCAAAGGGTGCTGCACGACCTGATCACATCTTTGAAGATCCACATACGGCTAGTATCACAGGATGCCAGAGAAAGTGTTCAATTGTCGGCACTGCAATGCGCCAATAGTGTTGGATGAATCATTGCTTAAGCTCAGTCCTGCCCAATTGAATTTGATCATAAATCGAAATCATAATCACTTGGATAGCACATTCAATCAGGAGATACTTGAGGACCTTCATGCACAGGACTTTATAGCTCCAGACAGGCTTGACCTTTACAACCATGCACAGACACAAAGTAACAGCACTCCAATCCACTACCACAACATGCTTCAAAGTGAAGATGACTTAAATGAGGAGGATGAAGAAGATTACCACGAAGATGACTTAGACGACAAAGCTCACGACAAATTATCACTCGGTGCCAATTCATATGTTGTACTTTCTGATGGAGAAGAAGACGGAGAAGACGAGACCAATGATAATGGTGAAGGCAACACAATATCATCAAGAATAAGGACGTTAACGAAAATATTCGAAATATTATCACAAAACCAAGACATAAAGCATCCGTTATCAGAAGACTGTGCAAGTCTTTTGATAGAAAACTATAAGCTCAAGTTCGACCAGAGCCAGAAAGAGAAGGACAGGTACCTTTCATTTTTGAAAAAGCTCAAGGATAGAGACAATCAATTGAACTTGCTTGACGGTCAAACCAAAGATTTTTCGGAAGATTTGGACACCAAACTCAAAGAGTCTATTGATGAATTCAAGAGGCTCCAAATAATAGAGCAAGAAAAATTGACAGAATTAAAGACATTGGAGAAAACAGGTTCAGAGCTTCAAGAGCAGCTCAAGGCCAGTAGGGCAGATCTCAAGGAGCTCAATGAACAAGAACTAGGGAGTATATTGAAACTCAAGAATAAATTGCAATTGGACCTTAATAATCAATACGACAAATTGGAGCAATCCAAAGCTGCTTATAAGCTCCATCTCAATCATTTGGACAAGTTGCGGAACCTCAACATATATAACCGAATTTTCGAGATCTCGTTTGGAAAGGATGATAAGTATGGTATAATCAATGGGTTCAGATTGGGGTACAAAGTGATATGGCCAGAAATTAACTGTGCATTGGGCCAGGTTGCTCATTTGCTCTATTTTTTAATCAAGAGACTAGAATTGAATTTGCCCGACTATAAGGTGGTTCCTCTTGGTTCACAGTCACAGATAATAAAGTATGTGGATAATGAAGAATCGAATCAGACGAAGACGGTACTCAACCTTTATTCATCCAACGAGTTCTCTTTGGGGAAATTGTTCAATTATAATAAGTTGGATGTCTCGATGATTGCCCTCTTGAGTGTTGTGTCTAAGATCGAACAGAAATTGATTTCGATTGACAACGAGTTTGAGCTCCCATACCGATTATCGGTGAGGAAGGGAACCATTGGAGGCAAGAGCATTCGTCCAAGCTCCAATAGTGAATGGACCCAGAGCTGTAAGTTCCTCTTGACAGACCTCAATTGGATTTTGGCTTATACCAGTGTACATAAAGTGGTCCCGGTAGAATAGATAGATACTAAGTATACCGGTGTCCATATATGGTTCCAGTGGAGTAATATACGGGCTCTCTTGGCTTATAGTGTAAAGTAGTTCTTCGGAATAATATATGGGTTACCTGGCTTATAACAGTGTAAAGTGCTTCTGTAGAATAGTAGATTATAAATATTTTAAGTCTGAAGGATACCTGGTTGAATATGTAATTCGAATCTTTGAATTCTGGAGCTCCAAGCGAATTCCAATGTCTTCAATGTAAATTGATACTAAACTTCTTCCATGGCTCTGGCAGATCTGTCATTCCAGCCTTTATTGTTATTCTTTTCTGATTTTGCAGTAATCTATCAGTGCGAATATTAAATGCTGCAAATTAGTCTGCGAAAGAAAGACACCAATCAGGGACGCCACCCAGTACATATAACTATCATATTCAAAGAAAACCGTTGCAAATTGATTTATAAGGATGAAGAGTGCAGGCACCGAGTGGTCCTTCGGTTCCCAAAGCAACTATGCGTTTTTCCCGCTAGAATGTCCTGCTCCCGCAAACACCAGCGAGACAAGCCAAGGCAGCCAGTTTGTCACTCAAAACACAAGCCAGGCGAGTCAAACCCATCACCCCAGTCTCTCTTTATACATAATGGGGACACCATCTCAGGGCGAGTCTGGAAATGGCAATCTTCGAGAGTTTGCTTACCCTAGTTCTCGAGACATTGGACTGAGTCGACTGCCATTATTTGCCTATTCCCAACAAAAACCGTGGGTTCACGGTAAGGGACAACTCCCGATTTCATCGGTGGTCCAATCTCCCGTAAAACCGCAGGTTTACCACCGGTACTTGGAATCAAGCGACGGAGCAGTGGGCAAGAATAGCATGGTCTACGATCCTCAGGCGTATGCCTCCATGATACTACCGGAGCCACTCTCGGTCCCTGAGAGCCAAAGTACGGCTTTGGAACCAGACAGATTGTTTCTCGAGTCAGATCTGCAGAGCCAAGAAATGAAACTCGAAAGTGTTTACCCAGTGCTAATGGCCAGAACAACTACACCTGACCATGACGATTTACCAGAACTTGCAGAATGCAAGACCAATTCCGTGCAGAATTTCCGGTTCCAAAGAAGAAAGCTTGGCATCGAAGATCTCAGTCAAGATTTCAAATCCCAAAGCTCCACTGACGAAGAGTACACCCCGGCAAGGTACCTTCGCAGCAAAACTCGTAAATTGAATCTGACGCCCGAAGATATTAACCACAAGAGGAGAAAATTGTCTTTTAGATCGAAGAATGGCTGTTGGACCTGCAGGATCCGTCACAAAGCCTGTCCGGAAGACAAGCCGCAGTGTGGACAGTGTCGCCGGCTAAACTTGACGTGCGACTATTCTGCCACTCGTCCGGCCTACATGAACGATCCCACACTTCAAGCTGACAAGTTAAAGCAAATTAGACACATCACTAATTTCTACAAGAAGCTCAATTTCCAAAGAAGGAAAAAGCTTGACAGCGACGAGCAGAAGACTTCAACTAGCTGAGGTGTTATCTTACATGCAATCGCATTCTCACTGCAAATTTCCGCGCACTAGAATCTGATCACGACACGCGTATCTGGGTAGAGGAGCTTAAATTTAGAAAAAGATCAAAGAAAAGTGAGCGTTGATTTTCTCTTCGAACTACTGAAAGCGTGGCCCGATTGACTTTGTGAGCAAGGCTGGATTGACCATATAGATCGCAATCATGAATCCTGTTTATACTTATTTGGTTGCCCTTGTGTACTTGGTTGGCTTGTCGACGGCATTCTACTTGCCTGGTGTCGCTCCAACTAATTACAAAAAAGGAGACAACATCCCATTATTGGTGAACCACTTGACCCCTTCCTTGCACCATTTGAACACTGCTAATATTAAAACCAAATCCAACACCTATGTCTACTCCTACGACTACTACTACCCAAAGTTCCACTTTTGCAAGCCTAAGAACGGACCCGTTAAGCAACTGGAGTCCTTAGGTTCTATCATTTTCGGAGACCGTATCTTCAATTCGCCATTCGAAATCAACATGTTGGAATCAAAGACTTGTGAATCCTTGTGTACTTCCACTTATACCAAGGTTGACTCCGTTTTCGTTAACAGAAACATCAGAGCCGGTTACAACCACAACTGGATCGTCGATGGATTGCCAGCTGCCAAGCTTGTCCAAGACAGAACCTCCAGTTTCTACGGCACTGGATTCCACATTGGTGAAGTCGATGAGCACAAGCAAGCTCATTTGTTCAACCATTTTGATATTGGTATCGAATACCACGAAAGAGAAAACGGTGACTACAGAGTCGTTGGTGTCAGTGTCAAGCCTTACTCCTTGGATAGAACCGGTGTTTCTGACGATGCTTCCAAGGAAGAGCTTTGTAAGCTCGACGGTAAGCCAATTGTCTTGAGAAAGGACTCCGAGACCAAAGTCTTGTTCACTTACTCCGTATCTTTCGAACCATCTACCACTGCTTGGGCTACCAGATGGGACAAATACTTGCACGTTTACGATCCAAAGATTCAATGGTTCTCTTTAGTCAACTTCTCCTTGATTGTTTTGATTCTCGGTATCATCATCGCTCACATCTTGACCAGAACTTTGAAGAATGATATTGTCAAGTACAACGAAGTCAACTTGGACGACGACATTTCCGATGAAAGTGGCTGGAAGTTGGTTCACGGTGATGTTTTCAGACCACCAAAGCAAAAGATGTTGTTATCCATCTTGATCGGAAGTGGTATTCAAATCTTTTTGATGGTCTTCGTTACCATCGTTTTTGCCCTCTTCGGTTTGTTATCTCCATCCAACAGAGGTGCTTTGTCCACCTTCACCTTTGTGCTATACATTTTCTTCAGTATTGCCGCATCCTACGTTTCTTCCTACCTTTACAGATGCTTCGGTGGTGAAAACTGGAAGTTGAACATGATTTTGACTCCAATTGTCGTTCCTGGTACCTTATTCTTGATCTTTGTCTTCTTGAACTTTTTCTTGATTTACGTCAACTCGTCCGGTGCCATTCCATTGGGTACGATGTTTGCTATGATTTCGATTTGGTTCTTGATTTCTATTCCACTTGCTGTTGCAGGTGCAATTTTGGCTTCTAAGAGACCAGTTCTTACCAACCCAGTTAGAACCAACCAAATCCCAAGACAAATTCCTAGCCAACCATGGTACTTGAGAACCTTGCCAATTTCTTTCATGGCTGGTATTTTCCCATTCGGATCGATTGCCGTTGAAATGTACTTCATCTACTCTTCGTTGTGGTTTAACAGAATCTTCTACATGTTCGGATTCTTGTTCTTCTGTTTCATTTTGATGATTTTGACCACTTCTTTGATTTCAGTCATGATGATCTACTACACTTTGTGTGCCGAAAACTACCAATGGCAATGGAAGTCTGTTTTCATTGGTGGTGGATGTGCGATTTATGTCTTCTTGCACTCCTTGTTCTTGACCGGTGGTGAAACTTTGGGCGGATTGACCTCGATTGTCTTGTACGGTGGTTACTCTGTTGTCATTTCCTTACTTGTTTTCCTTTGTTGTGGATCGATTGGTTTCGTCAGTGCTTTCATCTTTGTGAGACAAATCTACGCCCAAATCAAGATTGATTAGATTCAAGCGTGAATGAAATCAACCACAGAGTTACATTAAAGGATTGACTAAATGTCAACCATTGAGCTACAAGAAGGTGGCCATCGCATAGTATAGTCATCGCGTGTATAATAATAACCTTAAGTTATAAGAGAAAGTATGGTGAATGCAAAAGATGTATCATACGAGAGTTAAACTATGTTCAAATAAATATCTTACTATACCAGATTATATAGTCATAAGAGATCCTTATTAGAACCATCATTGGATTCTCAATAAAGGAATCAGATAGATGGTGAGAGAACCATCTTTCATTCTCAAAAGACTGGAGTGTTTATTCAAACCATTTTTTCATTCTCAAAAGACTGTGTTCATTATATCCATTATTTATTCTCAATGGATAATCAGAACCACCCTTCAACAGATTCATTCTCGATAAAGGGTATCACGTAGCTGCGGAAATTCTGGCACCAATTGGACATCAATTCTGAGAGATCATCTTCGTCAGCCTTATTCAAAAGACCTTGAATATTGAAGTTTAACATATAACCACCGATTTTGGCTCTGATGGCATTAATAGCACCAGAACCCAATTGTAAATTGACTAGATTCAAGTTCAATAAATTGAATGATATCGACAAGTCGTTATTGATCTTGACACAGCGGTTCAACAAGTCCTTGTTTTGCGATTTGAGAAGCGAGATCAACGAGTCTATGATTAATTTGTTAAGCTTGATGAGTTTCGACAATTGGCCGATCGTGATGTTCAACAATGGGTTGATAACCGTACTTCCAGCGTAAGGACTCGAAGTGTTATATGCCGGCGATCCTGGCAGTTTGGTCATATTGTTGGTGGACAATTCGTTGATGGAGGTGGCAGAGTTGTTATGCGATTTGTTTGGAGAGGTGGTGGAAGACTGGCCAGGAGAGGCTTCGGAAGGAGTGGAGGTGCTGATATAATTAGCAAAGTTGACGATTGTGGTTGAGATTTTCTTCATAAGTCTGATCAATTTGAGATTGTGGTCCATCAAGTTCTCAAAGACGTCATCGACATCATTGCGAACATTGATAGTGGTGATAAATTGGTTGATTTCGAGCAAACATTTCACCAAGTCGTATTTTTCCCTAACAACACTGGCAAAGTAGTCTGAGAACTCATCTTCTGTCAAAACGGTATCGTTGAATCCGTGTCCATCGAGAGCCAATTGGGGTCTGGCACTAATAAGGAATCCGTCTCTGATTCTTACCAAATTGTCGAAATTTTGCGATTGCTTGAAAATAATTAATCCCGATTTTAATTGGTTCATCGATGCAATTGGAGGCACGATGTAGTGAATATGAGACTTGAGAAAATGCAACAATTCGTTATTTCCGATCAGTTTTTGCACCCCGAAACTCAAGGAATATAAATCATCAATGACGTTGAGAACGTAGTATAATTTGGGCAAGTAAAGCTTGATATTATCGTAGTCGTTGCCTGGTTCCGGCTTTTCCTTGACGTGGGCAAGGAACGATTCCAAGACCTTATAGTCGTTGAAAATGGACACTGAAAGGGAGAGACCAGCGGTATAAATATCACCGTTGAGGAGCATGGTATAGTTTAACAAGACCAAGGACGTGAAAAATAAGATCAAGTGACTTTCATTGGGACTTACTCCAGAGTAATTGAAAGGGTAGAGCGAAAGGAATCGCATCATCGTGGCGACGTTATCTGCCATGGTGAATTTTTTGAAATTGACCAAATTGTGGAGAACTTGGTTGAAAAGATCGACAATTTGGGATGCTGGTGATTGTGGCTCTGAAACGACTGATTCCACCAACTTGGCCATTTGGCCCTGGTCAAAGGGCAAGATTGGGAACCCAGGATGGAAATGGGTATAGTAAATCGCGAGATTGGTCCTGTAGGATAAGGAGTGGTAGGAAGATGGTGGTGGTGGTACTGGGTGTGCTCCAGGCACCGCTAAAGTCATATTTTGCGGTCCTGGGGGGTACTGTGGATATTGCTGGTACTGGGCGGGCACAAATTGGATCTGGGACGATGGTTGGGGTTGTGGGTATGCGCCTGGGTACACTGGAGCTGGCGCCGGAGCTGGTGCTGGGGCATGGACAATGGAGGGGCTTTGCTGGATATAGAGGTTTTTGTTCATTCTGCCGCTCAAGCTGGAAAGCGAAGTTACCGAGTCTCGAGGCAGAGCGGTGCTAGATTGACGGCGGTGGTGGTTGGCGGAGGAAGAACGGCTGAGTGCCGCCATTGGCACCAGCACGGTGGACGAAGCGTTGGAGCGCACGGAGTAGAAATCTTCAGAGTCGCTATCGGAAACGAGGTCGGTTCCCGAGGTCTTGAGACTCGCCAAACGGGAGCCATTGGTGGATGTGGAGGAGATCGAGTCGATGGAAGAGCGCCGGCGCGAAGCGGTGCCGCTCAGAGGCGTCAGACCATTGAGAAGAGTGACAGAAGAACGGCGGCTGGGGCCGGCGGGCATCTCGTAGGGCACTTTCCAGAAAGGCCCCTGGATGGGCGGGCTCGAGTTTTTGATGTTGGGGTTGGCGGTTTCGGCAAGGTTGAGGAGGCCGTTGATGGAGTTGCTACGGGGGCTCGATGGGTTGGAGGGGGTGGCATTATTGTGGTTGTTGATGGCGTTGGCGTTGGGGGAGTACTTGGGCGGCAAGATCTTCAGATGGAGGTCTGCCAAGGGGGGAAGCACGATCAGGGAGGATAAAGCGTGCGAGTTGGCGGGAGTGGAATTGGTGGGTGGGAAAGCATTAGAATTGGTGATCAGGGAGGAATAAGTGTGGGAATTGGTGGGATTGGTGGTGGTGGGATGGGCGGTTGAAGATGATAAAGGGTTGGAATTGGAGGGGGGGAAGGTGGTGTTGGATTGGGGCTTGATCTTGTGCGGAAACGGCAACGGCTGATGGTGGGGATGGACCATTCCGCCCAACTGCTGGCTCAAATGGGGCGGCACGTAGGGATATGTTTGGTTGGAAGGCGGAAGCGGCTGGGTTTGGCCTGCCCGGTCCTTGGAGCGGTCCAATTTGTCTTCCAAGTCGCGGATGTAGCCTTTGGAGGGGCCTCTTTTCAAGGGGATCCGCGAGAAAGCACAGACTTCGTTATTCTTGTTGCAATTGTTACACACCTTGGTCACCTTCTGCAAGGTGGACAGGTACTCGGCGTTACAGCGGATCTTCTTGCGACGACAGGCGTCACAGGCACGGCTGACCTTGGAGCGTTTTCGTGGCGGGTTGTCGATGGGAGACGAGAGGGATGGTGAGTGGGGGTCATTGTTGTGGGAGTCCCCGTTAAGTTGGGAGGGATTCTGGGAGGGATTCTGGGAAGGAGTCTGGGAGGGAGTCTGGGTGTCCCCTGGCGATTTGTCGTCTTCGATCGTCATGTCATAAGCCTCTATGAGAAGGAAATAAATAAGGGGTAAGTCTGGTTCGGTTTGGTGAAGAGAGAAATAAGTTTGGTAGTGAAGAACTTTTGTTTGACAGTTCGTGGAGTGGAAGCTGGAGAAAAGCTGGAGTGAGTGTCGGAAAAACTTGTGGGCAATGTCGGGGAAGCAGCAGTGTGGAGCGAGAAGATGTACAGGAAGATGATTTTCCAGAAATCGTCCTATTAGAGTATGTGGAGATACATGACCGGAAAGACCCCGGAGGATTGGCCGCGACGAATGCGCGACAAATGCGCGAGGCTCCGATTATCCGAAAGAATCCTAGTTTCCCCGCGGGTGTGCGGCGGTCTGGTGGGGCACCGCGGGGGAGACGGCTGGTCCCTGAAATACGAGAAAAAACCCATACATCTAAAGGAAACAGAAGAGAGAGACAGAAAAAAAGACAGAAAAAAAGACAGAAAAAAAGACAGAACAAAAGACAGAAAGAAAAGACTTCTGGTAGAAAAAGGAGGATACTGGTGGGGGAAGTGGTGGGGAGTGGTGGGGCGACTGGTGGGGCGATTTACTGAAGCTTACTGGGAATTTCAATGGGCGACTTACTGGGTTTTCAATGGGGGCTTACTGGGTTTTTCTGGGGGCTAACTTTGAAGATTGATGGGCAATTAGTGGGACGATTCTCCTTTATTGAACTTCCTTCTATAGTGGGGGAATTTGAATGCAACCACGGCTCGATGTGGGGACAATATGGTGATACCGTACCATATGCTTCCCCAATGTAACATTGCAGGGTTCAACTTGCCCAACTTCCAGTGACAATGCGGGGCGTTCCACACTGGCATTTTTTTCCCTGGGGTTCCGCCTGCGCACCACCGTTGGTGCCAGTGCACCCCATCAGTGCCATGCGGGCTTAATGCGTGCTTAAATCCCAATATGTTTAGGGGACATTCCCCTATCCGGACAAACCTCTCGGGACAGAGAACGAAAAAGGGTTAAGTCCGAGTCACCGTGATTTCCAGGAAACATCTCCATGGAGTTATTTCCGTTGCATGGCGTAGATCTGTAGAATCTCTATTGTCCTGCTACTGCCAGCCACGATGATTCCGTGCGAAATTACGGAATTAATCCGATCACTTCATCTCCCTGCTTGGCGCTTTTGACAGCCGGTCGCCGGTCGTTGGGCACGGACGCTTAGACGCCTTGCCGGAGGCCATGCAAGCAAAGACCGGGGGTCATAATTTCGGGGACTCTCTTGGCGGTAGTGTGGTGCTAATTATTCTATTGTTGTTCGCAATAATTCCGGTGCCGTACATCTACATTCGCTAATCGTGTCGTCGTTAATTGGTAAATATGGGGTGATCTAAGATAATGCAATCCCCAGGTAAGTACGCAGAAATCTTAGGAATAATAACAGTAATCTCAGGTATCATCAAATAATACGCAGTTATTTCGGGTATAATGCAGTTATTGACATCATACAGTGAAATCTCAGGTATAATGTGAGTAATCTCGAGCATAATAAGCTGTTAATCTCAGGTATTATACGCAGAAATCTCGACCATAATATGCGGTTAATCTCGGGTATAATATACAGAAATCGAGCATAATGCTGTTAATCGCAGTAATCTCGGGTTTAATGCAGTGTTCTTAGCATCATACTGCGAGGCATGCAGTGTTTTTGACAATAACGGTGGTACCTGGTTATTTATAGTCATTTGTGATCTTCGTCTAAGGTAAGGTACATGAATAGTCGGATTTATCCTGTATGAAGTGGGAATCAGTCGCAACGGTCAGCCATCAGTATCACAACCATAGTCTCAAGTTTTAAAATACTCTAAGAAATCACAGACTTTCTGACCAGGACATTCCATAAATCAGCCTCTCACCTGCCTTAGGAGCCATGCTTTACTCTAAGTTCCTCTAGGGAACTCAATTTTTAGTCTGTCACCTCTTTAGGACCTTCACTTCCTTCGATCTGCCGATTGGTTCTCTTCTCTAGGTCTTTAGTTTGGGATTAAATCTCTCCTCTAGTACTTCAGGCTTAATTTTCTCTCTTGGACATTCTTGAAAATTACTTCTCTTCATAACTTCACTTTTCAATTCCTTCTCTTTCTTTATCCTAAGCTGAGGACAACGTCCCATTCCCGGACCATATCCATGAATCCGTACTCTTCGCCGAGATCTCGCCGCTTCCAGATCTCATACAAGATCTGTTTCCCCCGCCAATAATTGCAATGACTGAATCCTTCTTCGTCCCAGAGAGACTCGATCTTGTTCTGGTCCGCTTTAGCAGTAGCTTCACTGCCACAGACCAAGAGAATCCAGAATGGCGGCCGCAACCGCAACCGGTGCGCTCGTGCCACCAGTGCCATTTCCTGGAGACATCCTATCACGGTTTGGAGATGTGACTGGTACGCGGGGCCTGCTGGTTGTTCTTTGATGAGTCTTTTGTAGTATACGATCATTGCCTCATGGAAGGCTCTGACCCCGAGCTCCAAACACCGATGGAGTGGGTTGTTTTTGGGGTCTAGTTCCCAGTGGTTCTGTAATTTCCATGCGAGTAATTTGTCCTCGATTTCGGCGCAAATCCGGGGAAAATTTCTGGGGAAAACCCGTCTTTTTTGGAAGACGTTCTTATGGTTGGTCAAGTGAATAATTTCGTGGAACATATCCAAAAGGGCCTTGGGAAGCCCGTACATCATGTAGAGCGCTTCCAACTCTACGGAGGTGGTGAAATGCGCTTTTGGAACGAATTTCTCCATTTTGCGCTGCTTTCGAGTGCTGGTGGTCCCCGCAGCCGCCTCCTCATCATAGGCGTCTTTCTCGCGCTTGTTGAAGCTGATGGTAAATGACATTGGAGTGTATTCTGTGGTATCTGTTTCAGGTTCGGTGCGATTGGAGATAATGAGGTTTTTGATGGTCGGTTTAATTTGTACGGCCCGTTTGCTCCCGTTTGGATCCTCCTCATCGTCATCTTCTTCATCACCATTTTCGTCGTCTTCATCCCCTTCTTCATTACTACTGGCCAAAAGCTCCTCATCGGCCAAATCGTAGTTTTCGTCCAAATCACGATAATTCGCATTCTCGTCGCCCTTGCTGATGGAATAATTGAACATGTTCACCGCCTGGGTGCTCTCGAAGAACAAGTACGTGATCTTGAACATGTTGATCAAAAGACGGCGGAACTGCGTCATCCGCGCTCTGGTGTACTTGTTTTTGACAATATAATCGCCAATGGCATAAATTAATTCAAAATTCTCGTAGACACTGAAACAACTATCAATTTCCACTTGGAGCATGAGCGCCACGAGGAACAAGTCCTCGTACTCGAGGAGCTTATCTTCTCGCTCGTGCATCTCCAAATCGACGCTGTTGCTGTCGTATTCATCGAGGTGTTTGTTGAGGATGGAGATACCCAATTTGCGCAACTCCACGCTCATTTTAAGGTGATTGTCCATGGAAACCTCCAAATCCGAGGCGGAAGCCGTCCCTTTGTCTGGATTTGCTGTCAGACTTTTCAAAACTTCATCTTTTGCCAGACGTTTTGAAGAGGAGCCTTTTTTTGCCAGAGATCTTTTAAAAGACGATATCGCTAGCACCAAATAGACAATTGCAAGCTTGACACTCCTTTTGAGCGCACTGGCGTCGAATTTATCTGGCCATTCAGTATGGTCCCACTCCGTAAAACTGCAACATACAAACTCCGCAAAAACGGTCTTGAGAAATGGCACCAAGAGCGTATCGAGATAGTTATGGCCGAAAGCAACACGATTGAACAGAAAAAGGTCGGCGTCCACGGCTCCAGTGAGTATTTTGAAAGCTGGACGGAGTCGTAATTCGCCATCGGGCTCCACAAAGAATAATTGCCGTGTGATACGAATATCTGCCATCCAGTCGTCGTCGCTGTCGAGATTGGGGAAAAATTTGGGGTACAAAATGTGCAAGATGTTCTGTTCTGTGAAGCGATGGTTGGTGCCTTTGATGGCCACAATGGTTAATTTGGCGTACTCCATGAGCTGGTAGTGCACCCAGGAGTTGTTTGTCTTCAGGAAAATGGAGCCTTTCAGGTGGGAAGCCGAGGAGTGTGATGGGGGAGAATGTACTTCGACCGCAGAGGATTCTATATGGGTTGTCAGTGGAGTAGGGGACGTTTCCAAGGGATTTTCTCCTGGATTTATTGATGCTAAATCGGCACTTCCCAGGGAATTTATTAATCTCCCCAGGGAATTTATTAGTGCTGAGTTGGCACTTCCCAGGGAATTTATTGATGCTGAATTGGTACTTTTCAATGACGAGATTTTCGGCGGAATCGATGCTAAGGTTCTTGTCTGTGAGGAGATTTTGGGAAGCATTGCATCTATATTATTGGCCTTTAGTATGTTTTGTTTCTTTGGTTTCGGTTTTTCCACCCTTTCTGCTCTTTTCGGCACCATTCTTTCGATTCTTTCGATTCTTTCCAGTCTTTCCAGTCTTCCTGGTTCTCCTTCTAGCCTTATTGGTGGCTGTCTCATGATCATGGACATCTTGCTCCCACTCCTCTTAACCGGATATGCAGCGAAGGGTCCGACCCTCCCGTATCTCCCACTGCTTATCTGAACATCTAGATCGTCCAACAGTCGGTTCAATTGTGCATAAGTTGTGTAGATCATGTGAGCAGGAAACTTGACAAGCTCCACGTTTCTGCGCTGGAAATCGGCCTTGTCTTCTTCTTCAGCAAGGCTCATTAGAGTGCCATCTTCGGAAACTGCCATGGGCGGAGCCCACGCCAATTTGATGTCAAAACCCGCACAGTCCAAGCTGGCCTTGGTGCATCGGAGACAGTGTGGCTTGTGGAGATCACACTTGACTTTCCGAGCCCGACAGGTCCAGCAGCCCTCAAAGTTCCTTCGACGAGACATGGGTTTGGATAAGTGGAGATGGCGCAGAATATATGGTGGGGCAGATGCAGGCTCGGTGCTGTTGGAGTGGCAGGTAGGTGCAGGTCGCACGACTCGGAGAGGGTGCCAAGGAAAGGCATTATACAGTGTATTTTGAAGGGAAAGGAGCCGAGATGCGTCGTGTAGAGAGGAGGGAAGGAAAGGTGGATGAGGAAGGCGGTGTTGTGTGAAATTTGTGCGATTGAAATTGGATTGAAATGGGCTTTTAGGGTGTTTTTTGGTGCTCTATGGTGCTTTAAGTGAAAAACGGACGCACTGCAGCTGGCTGTATGGCTCTGTCAGAGAAGTCTCAGGCTGAAACTAACGGTGAAAACGAGGTGATTGAATTATTTTGAATTTTCGATATTGTCTTCATTATACGGCTTTAACTTTACTGAGATTTTCCGGTTTAAATCCGTGAATTCTCCGGAGCTTCGCTGGCGACCCTGGCATCGGCGCTGCACAAAGCTGCGGCTACCCGTAGGCTTGCGTCTACTCTGCGTGAGGCGTTAGTAAGCCCTTACTAAATTCTCTATCAGTTCCATCTTCGCCAACCTCCGCTTACATCATCTTGAATAAACTACTACTCAATCTGCAGGCCGCTTACATCGTCTTGTGTAAAGTCTTACTCAATCTGCAGGCAATTGGGGCTTATCGATTTAAGACGTTCAACGGTGAAAAACGATTTCGATCTATTTTTCATCTATAATTTGGTTTATTTTAAGTGAGCGCAACCCCGGACTCTCTAACCAGCAAAGTTTAATTACAAGTTTAAGAGTGTTAGAACATTTCAAGAGTCCTAAAGCACAAGTCATTCAAGAGTTCTTCGAAGCCACACAACGCCGAGGCTCATCTATAAGTGATTCGCCTTCTTTACCTTCTTCAGCAAAATAGTGCTTGTCTTTACGACTGAAACGAGCTTGTCAATTGGTAGCGTACACTCGAGGAATCCATTCCAACCTGCAACAGCCCATAGTCTTATACTTTGCAGTATTGATAGTTACAGTTGAACCTTCATTATCTATTGGAAATAGCCATCTCCATTGACTGATCAAATTGAGCTTTACAATACACCAACAGTCATATCAATCATCGAAGCTCATTTCACTAACAATTGATTCATATAAACATCTCATTTCAATTGAATATCAACCAGTGATACAAATCTTTTCATTTATATTCCACCAGTTAAATTTTCCTCGTTATTCCATCTAATCTTCAAATATGTCACGTCCTATTACGGTCGAAATCTCGGACGAAGTGGACCTTTCCATCAACAAAGTCCTTCCCCATGATAAGGTCTTTTCCATCCAAGTGGGACATCGCCTCTTTCGTGTCAGTGGGCTCTCCTTGTCCTCCGATAGTCCGTCATATTTCACCAAATTTTTCAGTGAAGAAAGCAACAAAGACAAAGTATTATTTCTCGATCGTGACCCAGAAGTGTTCGAAATGATCTATAATTTTCTACAAGGGTATCCGTTGGATATTGCCAAAGATTACGACTATGTCCATTTATGGCTGGACTCACTTTATTTCGGGCTCCGTAAGCTCCAACGCTTCCTCATTAGTGAAGATATCTTCGCCAATATAGGCAATCAATCGTTCAAAATATCGCGAACGCTCTTCAAAAATACCGGCAATTTTCCCAACTATTTCACCGTTTTATACGATGGAATGCTCCATGAAAATATCGAGCATATCTTGGTAAAAGGCATCTTAAGACCTCCTCCTTTACGCCCGGCTACGGTAAATCGTTCAGCCCCTCTTTTCGCCGACCTTTTGGACCTTTTGCACGGAAATCTCACTGTGATTAAAAGCGATAGCCACCGCAAATTATTGATCCAGGAGTGCAAATACTACCGGTTTCTAGAACTAGAACAGCGGATTGTCAAGCACAAAATCATCAACAATCCGTTTTCGCCGATCAAGCAAGAAATAGTGATAGATCTCTTCGATATTCATCCCAATGGAATAATTAATGAGTCTCCACCCGATAAATTGAAAGAGTTCCCTTTGATGTATCAAAGACCCTTCTTGACCAAGGAGCCCAAAAGAAGCTTGATTTTTCAGTTAAACACTAATACCGATCCCGAAAGTCAGGGTTATTCCGAAGTCAAGCTCGTTCTTAATAAAAAAGTTCCAGTTCCCACCATCCATATCACTCACAAAGCAGCTGCTCGGATGCGATACGCCTTCCAAGAATTCAGTGATGGGTTTATCACTGACGAGAGTTTGAAGTATCCGTGTGTAATGTTTAGTGGAGGATTTTCTGGGTGCAAATCGATTATCAATGGCCGCGAAATGAAAGATACGTGGATGCATGATATGATCGCCAAGGAAGCAAGTAAATCAGAGGAAGAGCCAGCTGCTAAAAGAAGAAAAGAAGTCCAAGGCGAAGTGATTGAATTTCAGATCACAAAGTCGCTTTGGAGAATGGTAATGAGAGGAAAGTTGGCCCGATTACATGCGGTTGCAATGGAGGGTTTCTCTGATCATGGCGAGTATTTGAGGAAGGAAGTTGACTTCTTGTAGAAAGGAAAGGATTTGGGCTTTCTAATATTGGTGAGAAACCATAACCGGGCCTTTTAGGATCAGTTGGTGGTGAAACAAATTCTCATTTTTCATATTCGAGTTCAAAAGAGCATTTTCAAAATTTCCAAGATCAGCCTTCTCTTTAATTTCTAAGCTTCAAATTGCGTATTATTCATGAGTTTTATATTCAATTCCCAGGAAGAGCAGATTTATTCTAAGCTTCAAAAATTTTCTGGTGGCTGCGAAAAGTTCAATAGGGTTTGTGCCAAGATTACCTGTATTCTCTTGCATAATAACCGTTCCCTCGTTTCTTCGTTTCTTCGTTTCTTTTAGCCTGAAGGCACTTGTATTATATTTAAATGATGATAGAATTAATTCATAATCTCGTACAAAGTGACCTTGATTAGTCAAAAGTGTAGTACATATAGTTTTACACAATTCATCAATTTAGCTCGATAACTACTGATCAGATTTGCATTCTTGTTACCTCAGCTTCTGACCTTCTTCTTCTACTTCCCTCAAAAAATGTAATAACTCTAATCCTCTAATCCTCTTTCTGATCCTCCTCCTACTCTCTTCTTACATCTTGTTTCTAATTTCATTTTCTAGTATCATTATTTCTTCTAATTGTCTATTTAAACAGCAATCGAGTTTCTGGCCGAGACAACAGAGTTTCTGGCCGAACGAGTGGCACTAGCTTCGTTCTCCACATACTCGGTGTTGGCATAGTGGTAGTCGTTGACCACCACCTTAAACTCATCGGTGGTTGGATTGTAGCCCTCAATCTCAAATGAGGACAAGTCGTCTACCACGATATCGGCACCAGCATCTCTCACCTTCTCGGGAGAGTATGTGGAGCAAATACCGACAATGAATGCACCGGCACCACGGCCAGCCTTGATACCTGCTGGTGCATCTTCAAAAACGACGACCTTCTTGTGAGGAGCATCGTAGCCCAAGTGTTCTCTTGCGGTCAAGTACCCTTGTGGATGGGGCTTACCTTGAGTAACTTCTTCGGCGGTGATGAAACAGTCTGGCTTTTCGATGGTCAACAACTTCAACCATTTGGACGCCAAAGGCAAGGTTCCAGAAGTGATGATGGCCCATCTTTGGTGCTTGTTATCGGTTTGTGTTCTGGAGATCTCGTCGAAGCTCTTCACCAACTCAACGGCACCAGGAATAGGCTTGGCGTATTGACCAAAAGAGTCTGGAATCGAGCCTTCCCATTCGGTGACTTGTTTGATGTCGGCATCGTCCGGAGACCATTTCGCAATCACATCATAGGTTCTGCAACCGTGCGAGGTCTTGATGATTTCTTCAGGGTCGACGTGGGGTCTGGTGGTACCGAAATCTCTCCAGAATTCGGAGATGGCACCGGTGGAGTTGACCAAGGTACCGTCACAGTCGAAAAGGGCTGCGTGCACGTAGAACACGGCTGGTGGTTTAGCGGAGACAGATAAGCGAGAAGACATTTTTAGGTAGCAATTGAGTCAGAATAAATAATCGTCAATGGGATTGAGATGATTACTCGGTCTGATTAGAATTGGAAAGGTGCCAGGACGATTCCTGTTTATATACCAACGAGCCATCGGGGAGCTGGAAGCTTCCATATATCCGCGCACCTTATCAAAAGAAAAGAGGGCAATGTGCAAAGTTCATTGCTATGCACTATGATTTTAAAATAGTTGCTGAAAAACTACGAGGGGAGCATGCACCAGTAAACTTACGGGAAATATAAGCTTTTGAAGACGTTAAGGAAGTAAGGGTGGGGGAACTTAAAGCTTTTGTTGGAGAAGTTACAGTTGATCAAGTTCATCAGTATCAAGTTGAAGAGTTCAACAGTATTGATGGGAAGTGCGGAGTATGGAGTCGTTGCAGCCACAAGAAATACGAAAGGTTGCTGCGAAGCCAAATCACAATTATAACTTATTAACAGAAATTGACTGTCAGTGACAGTAATGTTGCGTGTAAGCAAAGAAGTGGTTAGAGGGTTTCTGACCTCCGGTGTATGGTTTTAGCGGTTAATTGGTGTTGTTTCCTGGATCTTCTAGCCCTGTCTAGACCTGTCTATCGGCTTCTGAGTGGCTGTGAGGTGACGTCGGTGCTGCACGCGAGGGTGCTAAAGCTGAATCGCAATCACTTTGTACGATCACGCGTTTGCTTGTATCTGACCGGCGTGTTCCAGCCGTTCTTTTAGTTGGTGGCCGCTCCTCGTGACCATCCCTTTGTGTGAGTGCTCTTGACACTTGAAGGTCATTTTGCACCCAATGACCTCATAGTGCGAAACGGGCACGACCCGCGGAGTAGAAGGAAGTGAATAACCAGCAATTTGGATTCGTATGAAGGTATCATGTAGGGGTTAATGTTAGTGAAAGTAGAGAGGAATAAAGTGATGATTTCATGAGGATTTTCAGGACAGAGGGATTTGTAGATAACAATTTACTTTCACTAGGAACGAAGAATAAAATAAAATGGATGAACTTAAATCTATTCCTTATGAGAAGTTCTCCCAGGAATTGCTATAAAGAGTGTCTATTCCATTGAGTATCTATCAGATTCACTATCCTCCATTGGAAGCAGATTGCCTTGTGGCGTATAATGAAAATAACAAGGGGATATAATCGCTCTGTTTTCGAAAAGTAAGTCGAAATGTTTTATATGATTTTATTACTTTGAGTGATAATAGAAGCCCGTCACTCAAATCAAGCTATTGCAAGCTCCTGCAAGTAATTAATAATAGCTCATTTAATTATTGAATTACCTTCCTTTAAGTTGCTCTATCTACTAATACAGTCATTCCCATAATTATTAATTATCTATGTAGAGCCAAAGGGCAATTTTTCTGTCGTTAGTCGTAAATCTATGATGAACCGTCTATAAAAACTATTATATCAAACTGCAACCCATCTGAAGCCTGCGCAAAGGTACCTGGCAAGTAAACTAAATATGGTTCCAAGGGAACATATGATTGCCAAAACCAATACTAAAGCATCAAAGCTGGCACGCGACCTGGAGTTCGTAATTGCTCCTGCAATTGGGATCCCAACAAGATCCCCAAAAGACAAGACAAAAAATGCGGTTCCGATCCCTTTACCAATTTTCTCCACTGTGAAGATCTGGCCGATTGCAGCGGGAGAAAGCGACAAAATCGAGCCAGAAGAAAAGCCGAACCATCCCGAAAATACAAAGAGCCCAGCGAGCGTATGGGCCACCGGACGGTTAACCCAGAGTAAAAAAAATGCAAGTGTGTTGAGCAAACTAACGCAACAAATGAGGTTGAATCTGCCGTATTTGTCTGCTAAAATCGATGGGCCCAATCTTCCTGGAATGGAAAACAAGTTGAAGACCACCAGGAGCATATAAGCCTTACTGGCTGAGAAGCCAAAAGCGGTGGCATAAGATGGCAAGTACACAACTGTGACCAAAAAGGCCAAACCGTTGCCTAGAAGCCCCAAAACCATACAAGAGAAGGTTTTGTTATTGAAGATCTTAAAATCGATGGAGCCGAAGATTTCGACCAAAATTGACTGCTTCGAATCGGTCTTTTTCTGGCGGAACTCTTTGTGACGATCTTGCACCAAAAGCCAGGCCAAAATCAAGAAAAAGAGGCAAATGAAGGTCATGGTCCGGATAGTCCAGGCAAAGCCGATTTTGGGGATCAACAGCCGGAACATAATGGGTCCGATCACTCCTCCGGTGGCTCCTCCGATATATGCAAGTCCGATGGCCATTGCTCTTCTTCTCAAGAAGTAATGGGTCAAAACGGCGACAAATGGCCCAAAGAGAAATGCTGCGCCGACACCGCCCAAGATCCCGTACGAGAGTATGAACTGGTAGGTCTGGGTCGAAAGAGACATGCACATGTAGCCGGCGGTCATGAGTACAATGCCGAGCGCAATTGGGATTTTGCACCCAATGTGATCGAAAATAGGGCCCAGAATCAACGTCATACCAAACAGGAGGAAGTTGTTGAGCGAGAAGATCCACCCCACCGTCAGGAGCGGCGTGTGGGGTAGCATATCAGATATATGGTTCTGGAGCACACCAGCAGAGTTTGTGAATAAAAGCACACCGGTGAGCCCCAAAAAGGAGCCGAAAAGCACTCGATACGCGAGCGGGCCGCCTTCGGGAAACCGGGAAGGATCATCAAGAACACCCAACATCTGTTGGTTGTCTTGGACTGGATCCAAAGTGGGCTGGAGCTCTACGCTGAGCTCGTTTTCAGCAGCATGCTTTTCTCCAAGGCCTTTCGTGGAGTGCGATGGCTCGATGCCAGAAAAATCTTTAGGCTCTATGTTCTGCGGGCCCGATGCTTCAGCCGCTTCTGGCACGGAATTGGGCCGTTGGGGCTGATTGTCTGTCTCAGATGTTCTCAGAACTGTCACCGGAGCCAGAACAGCGGCAGCGCTTGTTTCAGCTTCGTGCTGGTTCGAGGAACCCTTCATGCTAACTACTGGCCGGAAAACAGTGATCAGAAGGATGCATTTATTCCGGGGACGGAATCGGCTTCTTATAAGGCAATCGCATGAGGCGCGGATACTATTAGCGTGCGCGCAATGCCGGGAGGAGAGCTGGGGCCCAAAAGAAGTACTTGGCGCCGAACGATCGTGGGTTAGGGATTATTTTGCAGGATCAGACGTATGAGAGGTATGGGAAGGAGAATGCAGCGAATTGCGTGGGAAGCGTTGCTGGGAAGTTTATGCGATGAGGAGAGCGGAATTGCAGAAAAGTTCCGCACGACAATAATGGAATTTTGAGCTTTATGGCATTTATGAGATTTATGGTTGATCTAGGAAGGGTGAGAGAGAATAGGGAGGGATGTGGGTGTTGGAATGAGCTGATTTTGGTGGGTTTCATTTAAGGGAGGAAGAATTGCCAGAGTGTTCACTGTTGTTCAGCTATTTTGCGCTTCTCTCCAGCGTATACTTCCGCTAAGGCGGGACTGATGCCCTAAATAGGTACTTATTCGCCGCGAGCGCATCTCTCGCTTATGCAAATTGAGTTCTTGCTGCAGATTTAAAAACCCGTAGACCGTGCGGCGTATACTTGACGTGGGAAATAGCACAAGAAGAACAGTGCTGCAGTAAAGGTAGGAGGTAGGGGAATCAAAACAGCGAAATGGATCAGTTGGTGAAAAATAGAAGTTTAGAAAATTTTCCATTTTTTGGACATTTTTCGTAGAATTTAAGAAGAAAATGATTTGGTATTGAAAAGAGTCTTTAATTGAAGACAGAAAGTCTCTCTTTTCTCAAATCTGACTCAAATTTAGAAATGGGCGTTCTCAGACTTTATGTGTAATTTTCAAGATTGATTATTTAATTGTGGGGATAAACTTACAGTTACAAGTTCGTGGTTTTTGGAACTCTCTATCAATAATTTTCTTTAGAACGCTTCAATTCATAACACTTATTAAAACTTCTTACTTATGTTTTCTGTTATAACTTGCTTAGTCCTTTAAATCTTGAATTATTCACAGTATCTTGAAAATCGTTCTGAGGTATTACCTTCATAATTGCTGGGGATCATTGCAGCCACCTTGAATATTGATCGATTTTCTTGAGCTTTATCATATATTACGTGGAACATTGATAATTTGATTCTTACAATACATAAGTATCTTGGTCCCATTTTCCAATGAAAATAAATTCAGAAATTGTTCTTCAATTAGACTTCAAATTTAGTAGATTATTTTTTGATTCAAATTAATATTGATTTTATGGCCTCTAGGATTAATCTGAATTTTCATTCAAATCAATTGATTTCATTTCATTTCATTTTGCATACAATATCCTTCATATCAAATCAATTAGATCCTACGCTTTTCATATTATTCTAATAGTGATTCATTCTATTTTCCATAAATATTCTTCTTATTTTCATTCTAGTTCATAATATCTTCATATCTTAGTACCGTTCCATTGTCCCAGGGGCAGGAAGATTATCCGTTATCATAGGACGTTGCACGGTATCGTAGTTTCTGACTGGACTGGTTGGTTCGGAGTTTTGCACATAGGTAGGTGCACCGAAAGTAGAAATGGATTTTTCTTCGTCTTCCTTGCTGAGTTTCTGTTCGAACGAGTTGTCAAATTCATCGGGATGACGCGAACGGTAATGTTTCACGGCTGAAGGGAACAAATCCATGCTCCACATCAACAAAAGCAAGCCGTAGAAGAAGGAGATGGTCCATTCGAAAATGGCCGACATCGAATTATTGCCCTTTTCCATATAAATACCGAACAAAAGCGCAAAAGCAGCGGCGCAGACCAACCAGAAACACTTACAGAAAAAGGAAACCATGTAGATGTTGGCCCAGCGCGATTTGCCGAAGATGACCTTTTCATGGGTAGGACTGAGTCTTTGCGGATAATGGCCGAAAATGAAGGAGTTCAAGAAATTGAACAAACAGGCGAAAAAGGCAAAGCCGATGAAAATACCCACCATGGAAAGATGCACGTAGTGGAAGTTCTTGGTGTTGAAGATGGAAACGAAGAGGATTCCCAATTGCGACAAAACTGCACAGACAACACTGGCAATGGCAAATTTAGGCTGTTTCTTCGACACGTATGGCTGCAACTTGGAGTGCGTACGAAGGTAAAGTTCCATCGCAAGTGTTCCCACGAAAAAGATGGCCTGGAAACCTGCACAGGCAATGAAGAGTGGCTGGAGATTGGTGGCACCAATGTCACTGATATACACCGGATCCTGGTGCACACCACCCATAAAGGCGTAGATGGGATGGCCCTGGATAGACCAGGCGGACATCATGGCGATGAGCATGCCCCACCATACCACAAGGGCGATGAGGGGGATGATGTAGTAGTGGATCTTCTTGAAGCGGAGAAGCGGATGTGTCATATTAAGGAATGGGTATTGGAATAGTGGGACCTAGGAGATGAGCTAGGGTGTTAGGAGAATCAGATGTCAGATAACGTGAGATAATGTCAGATATTGGAAGAGACTCGGATCTTAGAAGACTGGAGTGTCAGATATGGGAAGAGTCAAGGCTTTGAAGGTGTCGGACTTTAAAAACGAGTAGTAAGGCTCTGATTGAGGGACTAACGAGAAATGACTTTAGGATGGAAAAGGCGCAGTCTCGATATTAGGGGATTTGGTGATGGGTTCAGAAGTCTCTTATATTAGTGAGATTCCAATGGTTGGTAAGAAGGATGATCTCTGATTAGTGAGTTTCCAATGGTTGATGATGGTGATGAAATTGTCTATAGTTGCGTTACTTTCAATAAGATCGGATCTTGTGGCTTATAAATCGCCTCTATTCTGCGAAGTTTCACTTCTAAAATTCTCGATGGCTATGCTCGTGTGACGCAGCTAACGGCCGAAAAAGGCGCAGGGACTCGATGACGACACTGGGCAATGCAGTGTCACTGGGGCAAGAAAAGGCAAAAACTGAAACTGAAAAGTTCTAAAAGGTGCCAAAGGGCTGACTACGACCACGCGGCAAGCTTGTGCTATTTAAATTACACCCACTGCGATTTTCATCGTTTCATTTCATAGCAAAGAGGCAACAATTAGTGACATGCTTTGAGTGAGCATTTGACATGATTGTTTCCGGGCGCCCGATTGTCGAGCAAGGGCAGTTCCGAGGGCGTGCGCCATTGCTGAGAGCGAGCGGAGTGGAAGGCCGATTGTTCGCCGCCGAGTGTCAAAACAATCAAAACACACGGAGGGTTGACGAGCGTGTTTGGATTGTTCGTCTAGTTGTGGGAGAGGTGAGTGAGTGTGGGTGGGAAGGGAAGTGGGGTTATTGATGGAGATGGGGGCCAGGGGAGTGAACCGGAATAAGGTTAGCACAGGTGCAGCTATGTTGCGGTCACGTGGGAATCAAGTCACGTGATGCGATTGTTGATGACATCATAATTGTGGGCTGCTGCTTTCGTCCCGCGAGGGCTTCGGTGCAGGGCAGTGCAGCTCTGGAAGGTGCGACTGGAAATGATCTACAAGAGATCACGTGAGACGCAACACTCCATCACGTGACCAAAGGCACGTGAATTCAATTTTCTCTTTTTTTTCTTTTTTCTTTTCTAACCGGTTGCTATCACGTGCACGTAACCCTACGCATACGCATGTTCGCTAGAAGCCCACCCTCTATTGTTATGCATAATCTGTAAATCGTCCTGGCGACGCGTCGCCCCCAGCCCAGCCAATCAGCTCCCCTTGACGACGTAACAAAGATGGGGTGCACCAAAGCAGTGGCCGCTTCCTCAGAGCAAGTGCTAGCATATGCCACATCCTAACAATAGCAATACTTGCGGCACTGTGCTGCCATTTATAGCGTGCGGTCTCTGCTTTACGTACGTGTGCCCACAGTTACCCACCATCCCCCGATTGTTGGGCGCATCAAAGATAGGGGTGACGACAGCAACTGGCCTCAGCAACAAGAACAGCTGATTTTCAGTGTTTGACGAGAAAGATCAGTGCCGTGTGGGGTGTTGGTGCTAACCCTGGGTGGTGGTTTGTAAGTTTGACGATCTCAGTTGCCAAGTGGTTTGGAGGACGGAGTTCGTCAATGGAAGTGTGTTACAGTTTTGGGGAAGACAAATAAAGTGGGATTACAGTGGGAAATAACAGTAGGGAATTATAGTAGGGGGATTTTATTAGGGAAATTTTATTAGGGCGGAGTTTGAAATTTTAGAACGGAGTTGAGATTTAACAGTGGAGAATTTTTAGAGAGAATTTTACAATATTTTAGTACGGAGTTCAGAAATTTTACAGAGGGGAGAAAACAGGGGAGAAAACAGGGGAGATTTTAGTACGACTGGCTTTTAGGAGAACTTTAGTAAGTACGCTCGGAGTTAGGGCTAGTGCATCTGGTAGTGCAGGTGGCTGTACGAGTAAAGCCCGAGATGAAATCAGTACAGCATACATTTATAGATTTTTGTCTGTCAGTATCGGCGGTGGCGTCAACGCCGGCATAAGTATTGGCGCTGAGTGCAAATGGAACACAGCGGAGGGCCGAGCCAATCGTCGGCAATGCTACCGCACGGGATAATCCATGCATCTGGCCAGGTAACAGCATAAAGCAATAGACGCTTACGATTGACCCCCCAGCATGAAAGCAATCGAGTCGGCCCAAAACAGAAGTTAAATTGATCTTCCAACAGTGTCAACGCAAAAGGGATAAGTCGGTCAATGCTGGAGACGTGGCAAAATTTTATTTTCATGTCTTGTGTGCGAACAACATTGTTCGCGGGCGCCCTATAGTTGTTGAATAATAAAGTTAATGTATAAAGTGCGTATATGGTAAATTTGTCGATGTGAAAGCAAAGAGGGTTCACCAACGCCGCGAAACCATCTTTATGGCAATTTCAGGTATTGTCCTACATCCTCTTGCGCTGGCCAGGCTGTTGAGCCTGTCGGGAGCTGCGGAACACCTGGAATTAGGTTTGAAACCCATGCTACATTCGCCACGAGAGGAGAACGTTCATGTGATGAGCCTGCTGGTGGAGAAGGGAATCAGGCAAGTCACTAAAAGACGCATTTCGTAGTGAAGGAATTATTGAGCAAGCCTGGGCTAATCCACTTCACAGCAGTTTCATCAAATTACCGTTAGTGTCGTTGCTGAGGTGATACCTGCAATAATTGCCGGAAAAGCTTAAAAAATAATGTAGCACAGCGACCCTAATTTTCTACCCAAACAGTATGCACCACAAAATTCACCACCTCGCATAAAAGCTTAACAATCGTCCCTCGTGCGTAACCTGCAAACCTCCCAAAAGGAAGCCATGGCCGACTCATGATCACACCATAACCTGCAAGCACAAATATTTTATTGTCTCAAAAAAGTTCCCAATGTGTAAAATCCCGGGGCTAATTTGCAATTCCAGCACAAAAGAAATCCAGGCCACAGACGCACATAATTTTATCATCATTAACGATTCAGCTGATTGTCTGCTAAATTAGCCTGCAAAAAACTTAATTATATATATATCTTCCCCGGCCTCCAAATCCAATCCCACATCTAACATCCAACATTCATCACCCCCTACTAGCATTCCTTCTCCAATGTCCCAAGACATAGACCACTACATCAAGGTGGTGTGGGTGATAATATCCTCCGCCGCCGCCAACCCCGCCAACCCTCCGTCCCCAGCTTCCAGAAAGGCTGCCCTCAGAAAGTTCCAGGACTTCTCCCACAAATACTCCACCTTCATCTCCCACTTGGTCTACAACTCGCAGTTGACGCCCTCCAACCTTGTGATCTCGCTCTACTACCTCTACAAGTACCACCACCACAACCAGGTGCTTCAGTTCAGCTACAACGAGAATATGATCCCCGAAGAGCAGGAGTCCATGAACATCTATTTGGTGTTGATGGCGCTTATTTTGTCCAACAAGTCCTTTGACGACCAGAGCTACACGCTCAAGACGTGGCTCAACATCATTGCCAACACGCTCACGGACGAGAAGCCGGGGCTTGTCAAGGTCGACCTCAAGGTGTTGAACTCGATCGAATCCCACTTCTTGTCTTGTTTGAACTACAAATTGCTGTTCAACAGCGCCTCCAGCGACAAGCAGTTCTGGGCGGTCATGTCGTCGTCATCCGTTTTCAAGTTACCTGCCAGCATGATCAACAAGTACAAAAAGTTGTTGAGCGTGGAGACTGCAGAGGTTGTGCCCGCATCCCCTGCTGCTGCCATGCCACTTTATGCAAACGCAACCAGTCCAATTGCATCAACCCCGGTTGTGACCTCCCCCAAGAACGGCTACCGTACTCCACCAAACTACTCGCGGGCCAGCTCTCCTTTAAATGCATCCTACTCGTCTTGCACCCTGAGCAAGATGACCACCGTGGGCTACAGCCCATTGACGCCCTTGACTCCCTGCTACAACTATCACAACAAAAGACGCCACCTCAACCCATTGCATCACCAGGCAGTCGTCAACAACGTCAGCATGTCGGTGGCCCCACACTACATCGCACCACAGTACCAAGTTAAACCAGTGACTTATTACATGATGCCTCAACAGCTGCAATTTGCGCCTGTTGCCTTTCCTCTGCATGAACCAACATTTAACCCATACTATGCACCCGCCACCGTTGGTCCCCAATGGTATTGAGGCGGCGGCTGCTAGTATGCTGCATTCTCATCATCACGAAGTCTATGAACTATGACCCTGTATATTACCGGTGTTTGCCAAGCACCCTCGAATCAAATTGGCTGGTTAGGAAGGAATAAATATGACATAGAGAATCATCTGTAGCACATCAGCCAACTGCGAATGCAGTAACTGCAACACATTTAAAACCAAGATTTGCAGTCATTCGCATTGCAGAAACGCTACGCTCTAGCACCGGGGCGTGCGCGGCCCATTTCGAGGCGACGCTGCTTAAAGCTGAGGGCTTTGAACACCTCACCTAATATCGTTGCTTGCAATCAGTCGTGCACCGGGAGTTACTTCCTGATTGATGATTTATTGCCAAAAATCCCAACGCTCATACCTGCCTGACCAAGCGAAGCTGCTAAAAGCCCTTGCACCTGCACCCAAACCAACCCGATAGGTGGAATTTTAGTTGCTGCAACAAGCGCTTTAAGGTTTGGGTAGTATCATAATTCGTAATTGTTGATAATTGTGCGTTTATTTTCTATGGCTCAGCTCCGCTGTGAAGAGGGTGAAGCTTTTTTTTGGCAGCAACAGTGGGCTAAACGATCCTGCAAACTAAACGCCTCTGGCTCCAGGATCCTAGCATGAGCGCTAATAATTTCTGGTGGAATTGCCGAGGATCCTCGTATTCCTCACGATCAGGAGCTGTAGAAGCTAATGCATCTTTTTTTTGCGTCTGGCCGTTGGATATGTGCGTACAAAATGTGAAGCATCCGTAACTATGTGCGTGAGCAGTGTCGGATATAACCTGCAAAAATAATAGGCCCTAAAAAAATATTTATTTTTGGGCGAGCAGGCAACATGCAGAATTCATCTAGTGACCGCTACCAAGCGTTTGTGTTATGGAGTTAACCTGCAAAGCCGAGATGCATTTCCCAAGTGCACATAATAACGAAGAAATTTCTCAGCTCACTACAAACCTTCTTCAACCGATCCTGCATCTCCTTACAGTGGTGAGGCACAGTAAGATGGTCAGATTACCCACTCACATAATGTGTAATTGTGCCTGGTCATACAACAAGAGGCTTTGTCGTGTCAATGTCTCCGAACCTTAGCTACGCCCCCCAACCCAAACAGTATAACCCGCTAATTCTAAGTGTATAACCCGCTGATTTTGAGTGTATCACCCGCGATTGTAGGCGCAGAGCCCGCGGGTTGTAGCAAGAGGCGCTTCACTACGAACGAGCTTTTCTAACATGAAATACGCTTACGGTGACGCAGACATTTCCGGAGCCAGTCTGGAGGGTTCCGATGGCATTTACGAAGCTCCCAGGAGTCCTGGAATTGAGGGAGTTGGTCCGTGGAATTCTTAGCGGGTACGAAAGTTCCGCGACCAACTTGGAATGCCGCCCTTACTTAATTATTACCAAAATTTTGGAGCTTCGGATGGAAAGTTCTTGTGAATGCCGAGAGAATCGAGATTCCAAGCTGCTCCAGACTCCCATGGCCTAATCTGTAAAGTGAGGCCGGCACATGCAAGATTGATATTCTTGAACAATCCAGCACCTCAGGACTTTGAAAGCTTCAACCTGCAAAACAGCGCCGATATTTTCCCAGAGGTGCTGCAAAGGTCAGCACAATCCGAGAAACCGATGCACAACTTATGCATAAGCCCGCCAGTTACACTTGCCTGTTTTCTGGCCACTGCATCTTTAACCTGGTGTCCAGGTAGCACAAAGCACGCGCATATGCGCAGAACATCCCTAATCGCAAAAAATAAATCTACATAGTGTAAAACAATCAGAAGGCATTTAGCGCAATATTGGGGATGGGTTTGCACGCTGGATTGTACGAGCCGGGAGCAGGTTTGGGGCAAGAATCTGGCTGGACCCCAGCCTGACTACCACCTAAGGGCCCAACACCCCGGTTGCGTGCCGATCGCACCTCAAACCTAATCCACACCGCCGTTAGGCTCTGTTTTTTCTCACTTGCTGGTGATCTGGCGTTTTTGTCTGCGTCTCCCACCGGATTTCTCCAGAATCCGGTGCACGCACGCACCGACATCATCCACATCTAAACTGCTCATCTCATCGAGTTCAGGACCCCAAGATGTCCAAACTCTGTGGCATATGCCACCAAAACGAGCACAAGTACAAGTGTCCACAATGCGGAGTGCCCTACTGCTCCATCGCCTGCTTCAAGAGCGAAGCCCACAGCAATCTACACGTTTCTAAGCCCACCACAGCCCAAGCTACAAGCAGCGACCCCGTAAAACTCCAAGAGGAGCCGTCGGAAGCCACCAGCGTGTTTCAAGAAATTGCGAGTGATCCGATAATACGAGCAATGCTCAAGGAAGACGCCTTGCAGTTCCATCTCCATACGCTTGTTGAAATATTGAATAAACCCAGCATGACCAGCAACACTAATAATAGCACCAATAATAATAACAGTAGCAGTGTGAGTCGCGAGGATCGCCTTAGCATAATGAACATGAAACTCAGTGACTTGAGGGTGGGCGGTATTGAGGAAAATAGCCTTGTGGAAGAGTTTGTTGAAAGAGTATTACAATTGCACTCCAAAGGTGCATAAAGTTTGATTTGACAGTTGGCCCGATTGGGCACAGATGCGAGCCCAGATTGGGTGCGTCTGGCAGTATGGGTTTAAGAATATTTTTTTGGCGCGAAGATGGATCGCAGGGAGAAAATTATTGGGACTGTCTAAGAAAAAAGCTTGAAGAAGGCGGAAGTCCAGGGGCGGTGTATGGAAGGCGGCGGGGTTTTTGGAAGGGATTAAAAATACACTTTAATTTAATAGATGTGTTACCACTGGTGGCAGTGTAGATGTTTCAGTTTATTGTGTATGCGCGACGCTTAGATGGTTTTTTTGTGCTGTGTGTGCTCATATTTGTCTGAAGTGCAGCACACATTTCTGAGCAAAAATAGAATTTAGCAGCGTTGGTTGTCCCTGTTGCGCGTTTGCGCGGCCAAGTGATTTTAACCAACGGATATTGCCTGCGCGTGCGTGCTACACATTCTTGCATGATTAAGCGCATTTGGGCTTGGTCCCACTTTTTGTGCTGAGAAGACATTTCAGGCGCTTTGTGGCCGCTTCGGCCACACGCGTCTCCGTGGCTCCTTCTTGCTTATTTACGGCCTGCTCTATGTCCAGCGGGCTAATATTCCAGCAGTCAAAAAGTGACATCAATCAGATTACTTTGATAACTGATTAACGCTTCTGGCCAGGTCTGCAATGGTAGCGCAGCACACAGCATGCGCGCATTAGATGCCCCAATCTGAATTCTCGGTGTTGAGCCACCTTGCGTATGCTGCAGAGAGCGCGTTATTGTTTATTTATTTCAATAGCGACGGCATTGCTAGCCATTGCTTTTTACTCTTCGTATAATAGCATATTATCACAATAGACTCAATTGTTGTGACGACTACAACAGACATACAAACGATTTCAGATCAATAGCGGCCGTGGCCAGACCGATTGTACCCCTGGACAAGATGTGCATCGAGGTGGTGTTGGGTAGCGCCTGGTACCGGTGTGAATAGAGGGCTAAACGATTGTGGGATCTGTAGTCACGTAATCGTGAAGCCATTTCATATTACGTAATACTTCCTTGTTTGTGCTTATATTTTTTGATCGTATTACGTAATCGAGCCATGTCCCTGTTCCAATTAACCTTAATTTCTGGTGTGATTAAGTAATATTCTTTTGTCTCAATACCAGCTAACCTTAAATTCTTGATTGTATTACATAATATTCCTTTGTCTCTGAACCAGCTAACCTTAATTTGAAGTGATTACGTAACAGAGCCTTGTCTCAACACCTAATTCATTTTAATTGTCTTACGTAAGCTTTGTCTCACCAAAGCCTTGTTCCCTTATTTTATCGTCATCTTACCTAAGAGTCTCTTATTCATAACCTTATTTTATAGTCGTATTACGTAAGAATGTCTTGCTTCATGACCTTTCTTATATTTTATGATATAACTAAAAAGCCTTATATTCTATATTTTATGAACATATTACATAACAAACTTCCTGTATATTTTATGAACATACTAAAAACTCCTTTTTCTCTCTGTATTTATGAATGACTCAAGACTCCTTTTTCTTCTATATTTATGAACATACTAAAAACTCCTATTTCTCTCTCTATATTTATGCATGACTATAAACTCAGCTTTATCTCTATATCTTCTCAGTATCCTAAGTAGTCTATTCTATCTTTATTTTATGGTTAGGGTATTCCTGGCTCAGTTGCACCTCTCTTACATAACGGAGGACGCTATTATCAAACGTGACTATGAGCACGGGATTCAGAATGTAGACGCACTTTTGAAATATGCTAGGCGACGCTCCGCTGAATGTGTCAGGTCAGATTCTCCATGCTTGCAAGCAACTGCCTCAATCCTGAATTTGTATGGACTTCAAACTGGCGTCATGTGACTATAAGACTCGTCTCAGGATTGTATTGTTGCCGAGGCAACCCAATTAAGGGATTTCTCCCCTACCCCCTACCCCTTAATTCAGAGAAGTGTATAAATATCACGAATTCTCACCATGTTGAATTTTGTAATTACCACTTTATATGTTCTTTTAGTTTTCAATTATTGTACGAGCTTTATTTAAGAAATGAATCTCTCCTCTAAACGTGAAGAAGACCACTCTGTCGATAAGAATGAAAGTGATGTCGATGATGTAAGTCTGATTGTGTCTATCCTTAAGCTCAGTGAATACCGTAAGGCCAGATCATTGGCTGAGCCTACATATTCCCCACTGGTTGAGGATTTATCAGACACCGATGGGGAACCCGACAATTCCACTAAAAAGAAAGGCGTAAAACGTAAAGGTAACAAGTCTAAAAATTATCGTTTGCACTCCAACGAAGAAAAGGAGGCTTTTTTCAGAGCCTACGTCTTGATGCCATCAACTTCTATTGCCACAATCGCTGCCGATCTCAGTATTCCAAGTCGGACTGCTCATAAATGGGTTCAAGATTATGAAAAAGAGGGCACAGGTGACATTCCAGCACCCAAGCCAAGAGGCATGAAACCTTTCACAATCCTGGAGGATCACAAGAAATATCTTTTTGAATACGCAGAAGAGCATCCTTCCGCAAGAGTCGACGAGGTGATGGAGGGATTGCAAAGCGAATTTACGGGATTGAGAGTAAGTAAATCAACTCTTCATTCGTTCTTGAAAAAGGAGTGCTCCTTCACATTCGAAAGAGCCTTCATGGACAGCACGGAAAGAAACACAGAAGACAAGATCTACCAAAGAGCCGAATTGGTTGGTAAAATTCTGAGCTCAGATATCAAATATTTGAAGAACTGCGTTTTTATCGACGAAGCTGCTTTCAACATCAATACGAAGCGCCCGGGAGCTTGGGTGCAAAAAGATAAGACAGCTGCAATTGAAACACCAATTATTAGAACGCAGTCTATTACGATTTTAGGTGCTATTTACTACAAGGGTATAGTCAATATGAGTATTAATCCTCTTCCAGGAACCAGTAAAGACCTCAAAGTCGGATCCGATAAGACAGTAGAATCTTCTGAAGAAACAGCAACAGCGTATTACGAGCAGTTCCTATTATCAGTTATGGCCTCTTTGGACGAGGATCCAGCTATGAAAAATTATTATTTGGTGATGGATAATGCAAGTATTCACGAAAATGTAAGCCTTCAAAGATTGATCGAAAGTAGAGGCTATCGGGTTCTCTATCTACTGCCACTTTCTCCCGATCTTAACCCAATTGAGCAATTTTGGCCACTACTCAAGAGTAAATTGAAAAGAGAGATGCTTCCCAGGGGTGCCAGTTACTTGGACAGGATCAAAGAGGCTGTAGAACAGATTTCAGCCAAGGATATTGTCAATTGTATCAAGCACTCAGAGAACAGATTGAAGGATTGTTTGAAAAGAAAAAAACCCTAAGTGGTCGATTACTAAATTAATACCGAAAGTCTAATTTAGACTTTAAGTGGAGCTTATTAGTTAATTTATATAATTAGACTCCAAGTGGAGCCAATTTTTAAACTAATGCTCCATATCCTATAATTCGGACGCAAGACAAAGCTTTGTTTGCTTTGCTGCATATTTAATCTTCTTCATATATAAATAGTTAACGAATTATGCTTCCTAGTTAACTGATCTTTAAAAATTAAATAGTATTAATTTCACAATTTATGAGTATAAAACCCCATATTTCAAAATGTAGAACGCGTTATATGTACATATTTCGAGCCGTAATTTGTAGAATCTCGTAGTCAATTCTAGTTACTGAAGCCATTTTTCAGAGTACTAGTTATTACTTTAGCTTTGTTAGACAAAGGATGCCCATCCTTCTTTGTAGCATATTTTGTTCATTCTAAATGTATTCTAGGTTTATTTATAATTCTTTCCTGATGTATAGATTATCTTTTATCATTCCATCAAGGCAAACATAAGACGTTCCACTCTTACATTCCAACGTCTACATTAAGTATATTTTCTCATTCATTCTAGGTTCATACATTCGCTTCGATTTTAATTCTATGTCTACATTCAAGTACATTAAAACATATTTTTCATTCATTAGGATCTACCTATGGCTTTCCGCCCCACTGGTTCTTTGGAAGAGTGGGCAAGGGGGTTGGCGACTTCCACTTGAAAAGGAACCCGCCCAAGTCGCCCTCCTTGTTTTTAGCGTCGATCACGAAGTTTGGATCGTGCAACTGGGTGTGGGCACTGATAAAGTACAACTCGTCGCTGTTCTTACCACCAACTGTCACGTCCGTAATGCGCGCGGCTGGGAGGTGGAACCGTTCCACGACTTTGGCCTTTTCGTCGTAGTGCACCACTGAGCTACCATTGAAAACGGCACCGTAGATGTGGTTGTTCTTGGTCATCCACAATCCATCTGGCACTGGTTCGTCGGTCTCAAAAGCGTCACGGGTGTCCAAGAAGGTCCGCTTGTTGCTCAAAGTGTTGGTGGTGTGGTCGTAGTCGTACTGGTAGATCTTCCAGTCCAAGGAGTCGGTCCACCAGAACAGTTTTCCGTCTTCGCTGAAAGCGAGCCCGTTGGGGATGAAGGATGGTTCGATCATAGTTTCGACCGTCAAATCATGACAGTTAATTCTGTAAAGACGACCCTCCTTGGTGTAAGGGTCGGTCTCATAGGGGAAGTCGGTCATGACTCCGATCCAGAGGTGGCCCCATGGATCAACGATACCGTCGTTGGAACGCAAACGCACTCCTTCGTGTGGATAGCGGAAAAAGTATGGTTCCGCAGTGCCAGTGCGGAAGTCTCCTTTGGCTACACCGTACTTACCACACAACAAGACGACGTCGTCGTCTTTGGTCAAGGCCAAGGTGGCCACAGACTCACCTTCGCCCTCGAGCTTGACCACTTGGTGGGTGTGGGGGCCGTCCTCGTTGAGGAAGACACGGTGCGCTTCCGCGTACTTGATATCGACCCAGAGAATGGTGTCGTTGGAGGGATTGTAGGTGATGCACTCGCCGAGACGGGCACGGTAGTTGGGGAGGAAGATGTCGTCTTTTGTGAGCTGGATAGACATTGCTTGAAAGTCTGGGGTGATTGGATGAGAAGAAAGCTCAAAAGTGGAGCGAATTGGAGGGTCTATAAGTGCTTGAAAGTTGGAATCCACTTCTGTAACTTTCCAATTTATGGAGTGCGCAGCGGCCGCCGGAGACTCACGCGCGGAGATCGAGGATCTGCCAACAGATCGCAAAAGGATTATGAGTCTGTTGCGATGGAAAGGGATGGAAACGAGGCATACACGGTGGCTGAAGCGCTGGTTTTGTAGAGGACGTCGATGTCTACGTTTTGGCCAAAATTGGCGGTTCTGACTCCAGTTTTAAGAGCACGAAATTCGCGTAGGATTAAAGTTACGGAGTCTGGGATTTTGCAAGATTTCCGATCTTCCTTGATGTTCAAGCGGGGTTATTCGCTTCTAGAAGATCTTTAAACACTATGAAGATCCTTAGTCTTAGTTGGAAGGACGCAAATTGAAGCAGACCACGCAAATGATCATCACCTGCTTGCACAGTCTCCCTGTGTAATTCCGAGTAGGATTACACTGGCATTATTTGCGACCCGCACATCACGTACCCCACGCACCAAATTTCCGAAACTGCCCCGCGTTTGACTGATCCTGACGCTCTATGATCAGTAATCAAAGCGCCGAACACGGCGTGGCCCGCAATTGCCTCGGATGGGGAGGAAGTGGGAACTGGTCTTGTTGGGCCAGCAGCTCGTCTGGTGATTTTGGTGGTTACTCCGGGAACCTCGGGGTTATGAAGATGGCATCGTCTGCGGTGTCAGTCCACATTAGGAAGTCTACCCAGAGGTGCACCCCCCTCTCCCCCACCATCAGCCTCATCACTCGCCTCGTCCCCCACGAAGACTCCTCATGCAGGAAAGACAACTAATACTGTATACACTCGCAGTGAGAAATTAATCGTTGCATACAGTCCTAGTAAGAAACGTTGCATGCACTCCCAGCGAGAATGACACGCTCCATACACTCTTACTTTTCTACACTCGATAAGTGCGGCTTATGTGCACACCGGGATCATCACCTAAATTATTGATTATTTATATACACACCTCCAGTTCTATGATCTATATGCACTCCCCAAACCACTACTTGCTTTGAAGCTTGGCCCATTCCCGCGCCAATTCCACCATCGTTTCGGCGTTTCCGGTAGCATCCACAACATCAAAAGGCACCTGACTCTCACTGTACTCTTTGCAGGCAAAACGGCCCACATTCGTCTCTGTAATGATCCTCAACTCACTAGGAACCCCCTCCAACAACTCGTGCCATGTGTACAAGAGCGAGTCGCTCTTACGCGAGAACGGATTCACATCTACAATGTAGACTTTATTGCTTGGTCTTTCCACGTAGAGGTCCAAAACGCACTGTGTATCCACCGATCCAATTATTTCGTCTCGCACAAACTCCTCGATTACCTCCTTCAAATCGTCTCTTATCGACTCCAAAAACACATAGTGGTTCAAGTCACGCTGCGAGATTCCCAAGATCTTATTGTCTTTGATGAAAACCCGGAATTCTAGCGCTGGGTTGATATCCATCCATTTACGTAATACGAGCTCGTACTCCACCGCTGGAGCTCCAGGCTTCCCGGAATCGCTCTCCAAGGAGTCCACAGCACTGAAGGGGTGGTCCAAGTCATCGACGACGTGGTCCGATGCGTTGAGCAAAAGATAGATGTCATTGGCACTGGTACATCTCGTAGAATTTCCGGCCAAAATCCACCTGGCATCTTTCGGAGCCAGCCAGTTAAGCTTGGGGGTCACTGCGCCGCCCAAATTATCTATTGCGGCCTTGATCTGCTCGTGGAGTTCTTGAAATTCAGCAATAGTCACCGCTGGTCTGTCTTCTTCATCGCTTTCATCGTCCTGTTCGTCATTCTCGGCCTCTCTTCCGGCACCGGAGTCTTCCTCGTCGTCTTCCCAGTCGCTGTATTCGTTGTCGCTGTTGATTTCGAGGGCATCGCCTTCCTTTTCGAGCTTGATGCTATCGCTGGCCAAATAGTCAAGGAACTTTTGTGGGAGTGGTTTGATGACCACGGACTTGGCGGCGTGCTTCTTGAGGTTGGGGTACCACTGGGAGTAGGAGCACGAGAGGACGTGCTCTGGGGTGATCTTTATGGGGTTAAAAGTGGTGTAAGACATGATGGTGGAGAATCTAGCGGAGTACTGCTTGATGACATATCACGTCGCGTGATGAGCGGCACGTGATAAATGGGTGAAAACATAGGCGTACGGAGAAGGAGTGATAAACCACCAAAAAAAATAAAGAAGAGGCCGATCACCGTTTTTTTACTCTAAATAGTGAATTCGGACCAATAATAACCTCATATTACTCACTATCATCGTTTTTTACTCCATTTTTCTCCTTCCTCCCTTCCACCTCCCCACTCCTCCTTCCTGGATCACCTCACGTGACCGCACCCGTCAAATTTTCACCGCGACGGCGAATAAATTATACTAACACTTCACGGCGGCTACTGGATCCCTACCCACCATCTCCAGTGCAAAGCTCTCCAGACCCCTCGACGCGCTTCCCCTACATAGCAGAGACGTCTAGCTCCATTTTGCATCAAAAACCAACCTTCCACCACCCCTGAAGCCAAAGTTATACCCGCCACAGATCAAAACATCATGGCCCAAGCACAACCCAGAGCGATTGCTCCATCCAATGCCACGTTCAAAGACAAGGAAAAGCCCCAAGAAGTGCGGAGAAGCAACATCTTGGCCGCACGTGCCGTTTCCGACGCCATCAGAACCTCGTTGGGTCCTAAAGGTATGGACAAGATGATCAAAACCGGCAGCGGTGAAATCATTATCTCCAACGATGGTGCCACCATCTTGAAGCACATGGCCGTGTTACACCCTGCCGCCAGAATGTTGGTCGACGTCAGTGCCGCACAAGATGTTGAGGCTGGTGACGGTACCACCTCCGTGGCCATTTTGACCGGAGCCTTCCTTGGAGCTGCTGACCGTTTGTTGAACAAGGGAATCCACCCTACCTTGATTGCCGAATCCTTCCAAAGAGCTGCGCAAAGATCCTGTGAAATCTTGTTGGACATGTCCTACAAAATCAAGCTTGAAGACAGAGAACAATTGGTCAGAGCCGCTTCCACATCCTTATCCTCCAAGATTGTATCGCAACACTCTTCCATCTTATCGCCATTGGCCGTGGACTCCGTGTTGAAGGTGATCAACGAGGACCAGAATAACGTCGACTTGAACGATATCAGATTGATCAAGAAAGTGGGTGGAACCATCGACGATACCGAAATGATCAATGGTGTTGTCTTGACCCAAAACGTCGTCAAGAGTGCTGGTGGCCCAACCAGAGTTGAAAAAGCCCGTATCGGTTTGATTCAATTTCAATTGTCTCCTCCAAAGCCTGATATGGAAAACAATGTCGTCGTCAACGACTACAGACAAATGGACAAGATCTTGAAAGAAGAAAGAGCATACTTGTTGAATATCTGTAAGAAGATCAAGAAGGCCAAGTGTAACGTGTTGTTGATCCAAAAGTCCATTTTGCGTGATGCCGTCAACGACTTGGCTTTACATTTCCTTTCCAAATTGAACATCATGGTGATCAAGGACATCGAAAGAGACGAAATCGAATTCTTGGCCAAGGCCACCGGATGCAAGCCAATTGCTGACATTGAGAACTTCACTGAAGACCGTTTGGGATCTGCCGATTTGGTTGAAGAAGTGGAAAGTTCAGGCTCCAAGATCGTGAAAATCAGTGGTATCACTTCCAAGAACATCAAGCCTACTGTCTCCGTCATTGTCAGAGGTGCCAACCAATTGGTGTTGGACGAAGCCGAAAGATCGATCCACGATGCCTTGTGTGTTATCAGATGTTTAGTCAAGGAGAAGGCCTTAATTGCAGGTGGTGGTGCTCCAGAAATCGAAGTTTCCAAGCAATTGATGAAAGAATCACACACCTTGATCGGTGTTGAGCAATTCGTGTACCAAGAATTCGCCAGTGCCTTGGAAGTGATTCCTACCACCTTGGCTGAAAACGCCGGTTTGAACCCTATCAACGTTGTCACTGATTTGAGAAACAGACACGAGAACGGTGAAAGAAATGCTGGTATTTCTGTGCGGAGATCCGGAGCTTCCAACACCTACGACGAGCATGTGTTGCAACCAGTGTTGGTGAGTACCAGTGCGGTGACCTTGGCTTCCGAATGTGTGAAGTCCATTCTCAGAATCGACGACATCACCTTCAGTCGTTAAGGAGATTTATAGACCCCCTCTTATATAATACACACCCTAAATAGTCCAGAAATGTATTATACAGAAAAGGAACCGTGCAAGAAAAATGTATTATTAACAGTGAAATTTAGAAAGATATAATAACGATCACTTTATATAACATTAATTTCCAGTTTAAATCTTCTATTGATTAGTCTTGATCGAAAACCTAATCTCTACGGAACAATTGAACTTCTTTCAAAAGTCTTTAATTATTCCATTACGATAATCAAATCATGATGAGCAAAAGAGTCTATTTGATTCTCGAATGTTCATTTTACTCATATCAATTCAATTCAGCCTATCCTTCAATTCTATCTCAAATCAAATTTATCCAATTTCTCCTTAATTAAATACTAAATTGAATCATTCATATGTCTCCTTTAATTCGATATCTTAATCCTCTTCACTCTTTCATTTCCCTCAATCCTTCTATTTCAAATCTTTCTTTTATTCCCATTCTACACTTCCTTTCTACACTTTCTGGTCAAACCGTTCCATTAATCCATACACAATTGACCCACCGAATAATCCAGCTAATCTCATACCAACTTGACAGACCGCGACAACCCCTTCTTGATACCGGTCTTTTCTCCCTGGTAGGGCCCGCTGTCTCCCTTGTACACTTGTCTGACACTTCCAAGCTTCTTCTTGGCCTTTTCGTATTGGTTTCTCTTTTTGACTCTGGAGTTTCTGTACTCCTTCTTTCTGTGCGGCGTGAGACCCTTGTTCTTGAGGATCTGGTAGTTGAGCGCACGCTTGCCGTTGTCGCCCACATGTTCTTGGAGCTCTGCCAACTTGCCTTCTTTGGCAGCTTGGACTGCTTCTTGGTGTGCCTGTTTTCGCGCTGTTTTCTTATCCACACCGCTTTGTTTCAAGCTTTCGTAGTATTCGAGATCGTCGCCATTATTGACTTCGTCCGCCATTCTTTCGTCATCGGACCCGAAATCCTCACCGTCCAAGTCGTCTCCCAATTGGTGCTTGTCTTGGCCCAAACCCTTTTTGCGTGCTTCTTCGATCAATCTCTGTTGTCTTTCGAAGAGTCTTTCTCTGTAGGGCAAGTCCAAGTCTCCGGAGAATCTCTCGTTGTTCTTGGCTTGTGCTTGGTCGATCTTGGAGGTGTAGAATCTCAAGGTCTTCTTACGACGTTGCTTGTCTTCCATGTCAACGTCGTCCACGTGACCTTCGCTGAAGTCGTCGTTCTTCTTCTTGTTGGCGGTCTTGATCGTTCTGGTGGTGTTGATGTCGATCTCCACCTCGGAGTCGGTGTCGGCGGCGGCGCCTTCGCTGGCGTCCACGTATTGAGAGTCGGAGTCGGATCCGGAAACCGATTCGGCGTCGGAGTCGGCCAAAGCGCCCAATTCCGCCTCCGAATCGACCTCCACGTCGTCTTCGTCCACAGCGCCCTTTCCGCCTTGGCTTATTCTGACGGCGCTTTCCGCAAGCTCGTTGGCTTGTCTCCACACCTCGCGTGACCGCAAAATCAGCTCCATCACCGGGTTTTCCTTCATACTGACGAAACTCTCTCCGTTCAAATTATCCACGAACATCGCGAAATACAGCGCAATCGACCCCAAGTATGCTGCCAACGCCACCTTCTTGACCTCGACGATCTCGTTACCGTTTTTGGCCTGTAATTCGTGCAAACGAGGACGGAGCTGGGTCAATTCCGAGAGTAACGGCACAAATTCAGGGAAGGACTGCGTCAACAACTCCATCTTCTCGCTGTCGCTAAGACTCTTAATAGTGCTGTCTTTGCTGATGACAAACTGCGACTTTGATTCTTTGGCTTTTTTGTCTTCTTCCTCTTCGACCTCTCCCTTCTTCCAGTCCTCCATCACGTCTTCGTCCACGTAATCGTCGAGCGCCAACTCTTCCAAGTGCTTCTTTTGCTGTCTCAACGCTTCCTCCGACATCTGCTTGGCGTCTTCGTCGTCACTGGCGTCGTCTCCACCGTAGTATGCTTTCTTGCCTCCCCAGCCTGAAACTTCCTCTTCGGCTTCGGCGTCTTCGTCTTCATCATCGAAAGGTTCTTCGTCGTCTTCTTCGTCGTCTTCTTCGTCTTCAGACTCGTTTTGATGGTCAATTCCCATCACTTCTTCTTCTGATTCCTCATCGCTTTCCGCTCTCTGGGCGTACTCGCCGGCCCCGTCAAGCAAGATTTTTTGCTGGTTGGCATTGAAGGCGTCGACCTCGTCGAGCTCGACGTCCTCCGCCACGTGGTGCTTGTTTCTGGGTCTTCTGGGCATGGTGGTGTGTCAAGGAGATGAGATGAGATGAAAAATCGATTTGGCCCGCACTAGAGGAGTCACGTGACAAATTTGTTAAGTGCTATGAGCTATGAGCTTAAACTATCACCAGAATAATACCAAAGGAAACGTTGCAAAGATTGGAAATCTCTTACTTTAGCCGCCTTGGAATTTTGAAAGCATATATAGGAGGATCTTCCTCAAAAGAATCATTTTCACGACTCTGCTATAAGACACTGAAATATACGACTCCGAAGTATTTATTTGTATTTATCACGTGACCGAGCATCTCTTAAAATTCTCCACTACTTTGATTCAAAACTCCTATTCTCTCTCTAAGATGTCCAACCGTTTGGAGAGTCTCAACGGCAAAAAGGCGCCCTCCGGCGCCAAGCCGTCCCTCAAGTTCAAGCCCAAGGCCGTGGCTAGAAAATCCGAAAAAGAACGGGCGAAAGAGGCCCCCATTCAAGTCAAACAGGAAGCCCCAACTCCACAACCAGGCCGAGGACGTGGCCTGCTCCGTGGCCGGGGCCGTGGAGGCCGTAACAACTACGCCGGAACCCATTTGGTGTCTTCGGGCCCGTTATCTTCCGGCTCGGTCTCAATGGGTAATGCCAACGGCTCCAAATTGGGCTTAACCTCTGACCAGACCTTCAACTCCATTTCGCCCACACCGGAGTTTTTGCTGAATTTGAAGCTCAAGGAGCGTACCAAGTCGCCCACTCCAGGAGAAGAGTCCGAAAATGAGGAGGATGACCATACAAAAATTAATATGAACGAAGAGTATAGGTTCGCAGATGAGGAAACCGTGCTTTTCCCAGTAAGACCCGAGAGAGTGGACCCCGATAAGCAAGAAGCGCCATTGGCACAAGTGAAGTCGGAATCTCCAGAACTCGTGGACAGTGCCTCGGCCACCGCCAGCCGCGAAACCACAGTGAAATCCGAGCCATTGGAAGACAAGTTGGAGATCATCAAACAGCATAAGGCGGAATTGGAGAGCAAGATTGCCGAGCCCACCGACTTGTTTGACCGTGCAGAGTCCAACAAGTTGATCAGCGACCACCAGGAGATCTTGGACTTGTTGACGGACAAATTTGACCATCTTTCCACCGAAAATGACCAGGAAAACCAGGAAACCCAGCACCACAACAACAAATACATAGCATTGCACTTGCCCAAAGTGTTGCCCAAATACAGCAACAATTCAGGTGTCAAGGACGAGCCTAACCAAGACTCGGCCAACCCCTCCAAGACTCCAAAGTCTTCGTTTGTCTCCGATATTCCCCAGATAAAGGGCCAGATTGGCCATGTCAATATCCATCAGTCCGGTAAAATCACCATCAATTTGGGCAACGACAACAATTTGGCTCTTGCCAAGGGTAACCCCTCCAGCTTCTTACAAGAATTGGTAATGGTGGAGATGAGCGAAGATAAAGAAGGAGAGGACGTGGAGATGACGGATGAAGACGGAAGAAAGGTCAGAGGAAAGGTGATAAGATTGGGAGAGATCGAAGAGAAGCTCGTGGCCACCCCCGTCATTAGTTAGTGTAAATTAGGAATAATAAAAGAAATAGAGAAAGTAAGAGAAAGAAGGAATAAGAAAGTAAGAAGAGAAAGACAGATAGAAGGGAAAGAAATTGAAGAAAATCAATAAGAGAAAAAAGCTAGATAAAATTAAAGATAGGAAAAAAAAAGTATCTCACCTTTTGAAAGGTTTTGAAGTTGTAGTATTTACCGGTGATTAATGAATTTATCTAATTTATTCAAAATTTTGATAAAATTAAAAAATCACAAAAGAGATTTAACATTAAAACTATAGAAGTTAAACTTTTCTTGTAATTTTCAAAATCGAAACGATATCTTATCAATCCGGTAAAAGGAAACAGATATCCGATTATCTTCCCTTTATACTTCCTATAATTATTGTTCTCTATAATTTATTATCAATATATGCTTATGTACACCATCAGAGGAACCTAGAAGAAAAGCCATTTAATCTCTGCAAATTAAAGACTTTGAAAATCAAATCACCATTCCATCCTTTCCTTCTAGTATTTATCCCTCTAACAATTTCTGGGTCAAAGATTCCAAATCTTCCAAAGTTTCAGGCTCGTCGTATTCAACAATGCCGTCATCCTTTTGAACATGCTTATCGTTTTGGAACCATTTAGGTTTCTTGGACTCTGGTTCTTCCTCGCTGGAGTATTCCAAGTCTCTGTCAATGTTGGCGTCTTGCTCATCGTCACTGCTTTCTTCATTCATTCTTCTTTCCATCTCCTTTCTTCTTCTCTTCTTTTCCTTTCTCTTCTCCTTGACCATCAATTTATCCTCGACATCGGCCTCGTTCATCACCTTTGTTTCCTTGGTCACGAACGATTCCTTCTGGTCCTTGGCACTGCCTCCAGCCTTGAAATCGTCCTCGTCTTCCAATTCGTACAATGGGTGTGCTACACCATCGTCGTCGAATTTCAACTTGGTGGCATTACCGGTCAGCGACATTTTCTTGGATAAGGCCTTCTTTTCGGCTCTCTTGGACACTGGCTTGTTCAAGTCTGGGAGCTCTTCCAAGTTGAGATCGTGATCCTTTCTCTTCACCGTCATGAAATCGTCCTCATCATCGCTATCGTCGTCCATTTCCACACCTTTGCCGGCCTTGGTGCCCGCCAAATTGAGGTAGTGGTCGGACAAAACGGTCTGGTTCTTTCTTTCGAACATTCTGTCGTATTTTGTCCGCACCTTGTCGTCTTTGCCCGCGTCTTCTTCTCCATCTTCGTTGGTCTTCTCCAAAGCGACCAATTTTCTGGACATGTTCTTCTTCTCCTTGGCGCCCTGGCCACCCTTTATCTTGATCTTAGGTGCTCCTGGAAGCCCCAAGGACGCAGCAAACTTTTCTGTTGGCAAAGAGTCAATTTTGAAAATATCCTTATCCTTTTGCACGAAAACAGACCTATAGTAACTGATGAATGCTCTTTGGCCGAGATTCTTCAAGATCGGGTCCTTGAAACACAACGACTGCAACTGCGGCCGGATCGACTTCTTGTTCTTGGACTTGATGTTCATGAATTTGGGCTCGATCTTGTTGGCCTTCAACCGCGCCAACATGCCTTCTTCCTCCGAGGGCAACAACATCGTCAACGAGTTTCCCTTTCTGCCGAAACGCGCACATCTGCCCACACGGTGGACGTAGGTGGCGGCGTCCTCGGGACAGTCCACTTGGATCACCCAGTCGATGGTGGGGAAATCCAAGCCTCTTGCAACAATATCGGTGGCAAAAAGACAGGAGTGCTGCGAACGCGCAAATTTGGTGATGGTCTCTAAGCGCGTAGTTTGTTTATTACGCCCGTACAACTTCAAAAGCGAGATACCGGGCTGTAACTGTCTGAAGGTCTCGTAGGTGTACTGGACCTGTTTGGAGGAGGAGAAGAACACGAGGATCTTGCTCTTGAGATGCGATTTGATGAAGGACCAGAGCACGTCCAATTTCTCGTCGAGGGGAATGCGAATATAGTACTGGCTGAGGGTGGAGGGAATGGAGCTGCCGTCATCGGCCTCTTCTTCGTTTCCGTCTCCTCCTTTTGAGTCACTGCCGACTCCTAGAGTGTTTCCGCCGATTCTGGCGGGATTGGTCAACGATAACCGTGCCAAGTCCTTGATATTGTCCGTTTGAGTGGCACTGAATAACATCGTTTGGCGGGTAGCAGGCAAGTGGCCCACGATATTATCGATCTGTTTTTTGAAACCCATGTCCAAACAACGGTCGGCCTCGTCAAGCACCAAGACCTGGAAGTTCGACACTTCCAACCCCACGGACTCGTTCAAGTGCTGCGAGATTCTCCCCGGTGTTCCTATCAAGATATTCATTCTGGAAATACGCTCTTTTTCATACTTGAAGTCCTTTCCTCCGATCACCAACCCCGCTGAAAAATTGTTATATTTACCAATTTTGGTCAAAACCTCGAAGATTTGCACCGACAACTCACGCGTGGGCAGCACGATCAAGGCAGTCAACCCGTCGTACTCACTGGTCTTGTTTTTGATCAAAAGCTCGATCGTGGGCACCAAAAACGCCAAGGTCTTTCCGGACCCCGTTTTGGCCGTACTCATCAAGTCGTCCCCCTTCAAGGCGATTGGAATCGTTTTCTTCTGGATCTCGGTCATTTTGACAAAACTGGCTTCTTTGAGCCCCCGAAGCGTTTGTTCGGTGATGGGAAGCTCTTCGAACTGCGTCATCGAGTCCTCGTCTTTTGCGGGGTCATATTGCTCGATTCTTTGTTGCAAGTTTCTGAGGGTTTCTTCCTCGGCCTCTCTGGCCACCGCCCTCTTCAGCTTGTGCTGGGGCTTGTGTTGTTTCTTGGACTTAGCCATGGTGATGAGTTGGTGGAAATGAAGATTTATCTCATCTCAAGTGATGGGGGAGTGTATGCAGGACGCGATATGGGATCCATACAGGAAGCGAACAGGAACTATCGAATAGACTAGCGGGTGTGAAAAAATAAGTGTGGATGTAGGAGGTAAAATTTAGGAGGAAGAGAAGGGTGAAAAATCAATTTCTCAAACTGAAATAACTCTGATCTTCTCTGGTGTTCCCAGACTTCCGTTTTTTCATCAGATTTCATATATTCAAGCCATTTTTGAAGGCATAGGCGCCACGATCAGACCCAAAATTCCGAACCATTTGATCGTGATGGTATTTCCTAAATGCTTGGGCGAAGAAAGTAGCAAAAGGAGGCTACTCCAATAGTGCTGATTCAATGAAAAAGTTTGTAGAGTGATTCGTATTGAATAATGGGTGCGAAAAAACCATGAAAATTTATATGAAGAGTTCAAAAGAACATGAGGATTCTTGAGTTCGAATGGGGTGTTCTAAATATATTGAGAATATAATGAGGTTGTCTTTACATTGATTTAGCATTTCTACGTATACGTCGGTTTTTGCCAATCTTTGTTACTTGAGGTGAATATATATGTCGTAAAATTAATCGAGAAATGGTATTCTTGGAAAAAATCAATTGTCTCATAGACAAGCAATGGCCGGGTATTCGATAACAAGAATGATCGTGTTAATTATAGTGATGGTGGCTTCACTGGCTTCGTTACATCTTCTCATTACAAACTATTATACATTTATTTCTATACGTGCCGGTAGTCTAAATGCTTGCTGACTTTTTCATCCTTCAGTCTGACAACTTAAGTGAATTCTCAAACCTACCACCACCAGGCGATCCTTACAGATCCATTCTTAGAATTACCACTTTTTTCAAACGAAACTCATCTCATAGTCTTCTCAAAGACCCGTTTTTTCTGACTTTCCCATTTAAAAATTCAAGATCTCAGCGTACTGTAAGCACAAGTCGCCCCAGGTGTCCAAATTCTCAGGATCCAACACCGCACAGCTCAAAATCCCTTCAGGAATGCTATACTTCTTTCTGACACGGTCAAACGCCAGTTTTCTATCCGAATCGGACGTTTTCAAGTCTATCTGGATCAAAAACCCTCTGAAACCTCCGTGCATGAACACATTCGATGTCCGTATCACCAAATTGCCGTTTTCCAATTCATATATTTGCCCTCCGTCTCCTTTAATTAACTGACGTTGTGTCCACATACTCTGGAACTTGAGCCCCACCATGGCCTCAAAGGGGTCGTTGAGCCCGCTGGTTGCACCGTGATGGAGATGGCCGTCAGGAATGCTGATTTCAGCATCTTCTGTTGCCTCTTCATGGATAGTATTGGTGAACACTCCAGTGGACTTCTTGTCTATTAATGTGATGGTAGAGTCTCTGATATAGGACGGAGATAAGGTATAGAAATACTTGACGTCATTGGCAATGGTCTGGCCCGCTTCCACTGCCTCTGGGGTGAGAGAGTAGGGGTTATTCCTGAAGATTCTGAAGTTGAAGCCCCACTTGCCTTTGATGGTGGGAAGCTCGTTGGAAAGCTGGTCGTGGAATTGGGTGATCGTTTCGGGCGTGGCCGCCTGTACGAGAATGACGCTGGAGTTAGTACTGAGCCTGGGATCTGAATTGCGGTGACTTACGCTGTAACCATTGTTGATTTGTGGAGTATGAAAACGATTCTTGTTTGGTATATGTATTATGTAATGTATTACGTAATCGGGGTATCGATACTTTAACAATACTTCAGGGAAGAACTATTAATTCCCATCGGAGCAGTCAAATCTCCAGCTCTACCATATATTTCGTACCTTTTTGAAGCCAAAACTACATTCTATTCGATTTCAGTCCCCTGATCTCCCCCTTTTAGTCCTTTCTCCTGGGGTCAATCAACCATTACCTAATCGCTTACGTAAAAATACCATCGCATCAAAAATCTCATCTCCACCTTTACCAACACCATTCATGCCTCTTGCTTCCCAAGACGCCGTCTTTATCGGTGCAAACAAGCAGAACCACGTGTCCGACTACCTGGCTGCCCAGAAACTTGTGGCTTATGGTGCAGGAACCACGGTGGCGCTCTGGAAGCCGCTCTCCACCACTGGAGTCTACCAGACATTGAAGCATCACACCCGTGAAATCACAGCAGTCAAGTTCGTTCCTTCCACAGAGTACTTGGTTTCCGCAGGAGAAGATGACAGTATCTGTGTGTGGAAGCAGCAGGGTCCAGACTACGTTTTAGCGCAAGTTTTGGAACACAACCAGAAGTCGATCACCGCCATTGCAGTCGACGATGGCATTCTCATCACCGGAGGATCCGACGGTAGTGTCAAGATATGGAGGGTTGACCAGGACCAATTTGTGCTGGTTGACAAGGCCGGAATCAGTCTCGGAGTGTATCCATTATCGATTGCGATCCAAAAGGTCAATGCTGAAAATTACATTTTGGCGATCGGAGGAGTGACTTCTTCCATCTACATCTACAATATCCACTGGCCCAGTGCTGAAAACGTCACCACCACCACGTGTGCCGTTCTCAAGGGCCACGAAGACTGGGTCAAGTGTCTCTCGTTTGTCACGGATATTCCCCACAAATCATACCTCTTGGCCTCTGGGTCCCAGGATCGTTACATCAGGCTCTGGAGACTCAATTTGGACGACCATATCGACGATTCCGACGAAGATGAGCGCAAATTGATCTTGCTCTCCAATAAGCAATACAAGTTCACCATGGGCAACAACGGCCGTGGTGCCTTCAGTTTCGAGGCCTTGATCATGGGCCACGACGACTGGGTCACCGGCTTGCAGTGGCACCCTGAGAACAAGCTCCAGCTTCTCTCCACCAGTGCAGACACCGCGTTGATGATCTGGGAAATGGACCAAGAGTCCGGAATCTGGTGCTGTATCAACAGATTGGGTGAGATGTCGATCAAAGGTGCCTCCACCGCCACCGGAGCCTCAGGAGGGTTCTGGTCGTGCTTGTGGCTCGTTGAAGAGGGCAATCATTATATCTTGGCCAACGGAAAGACCGGTTCCTTCAGAGTGTACAGATCCAGCGACAACGCCAAGCTGTTTGAATCTTACTTGGGTATCTCGGGCCCCACCAGAGAAGTCACCGACGTGGTGTGGTCCGCCAACGGCCAGTACGTGATGGCCACGTCCTTGGACCAAACCACTAGATTATACGCTGCCTGGAAGGCCGACGGCACCTGGCACGAGTTTGCCAGACCGCAGATCCACGGCTACAACATGATCTGTCTCGACAAGATCAACACCACCAAATTCGTGTCTGGAGGCGATGAGAAGATCTTGAGAGTGTTCGAGATTACCCACTCCATCACCAAATTATTGAGCAAGCTCTGCGACATCGATGTCGTGGCCAAGGACGAGGTGGACCAATTGCCGGAATCCGCAGCGTTGCCGGTGCTCGGATTGTCCAATAAGGCCGCCAACGAACAGTTGGAGGCCGGAGAAGCCGCTCAGCAACAACAGGATGCCGAGGAAAACTATGTGCCTACTAACGACAAAGACGACATTATTGCAGCCATGGACAGTCCACCTTTGGAGGACCACCTTCAAAGATACACCCTCTTTCCCGAGATCGAAAAGTTGTACGGTCACGGGTACGAGATCACCTGCTGTGCCACCTCTCCATCAGGACTCATTGCCTCGGCTTGTAGATCCAATTCGGCCAAGCATGCCGTCATCAGAATCTTCGACGCGGCGCACGACTACCAGCAATTACCCCAGATTTTGGAGGGCCACAACTTGACCATCACCAGCATGCAGTTTTCTCCTAACGGTAAGTACCTCCTTGCGGTTTCCAGAGATAGACAGTTCAGTTTGTGGGCTGTCAACGGCACCAGTTTCGAATTGGTGCAATTGAATACCAAAGCTCATTCTAGAATCATTTGGGACTGCACATGGGCCCCACAAGCTAGCGGCCATATCTTTCTTACTGGTTCTAGAGATAAGCTGATAAAAGTGTGGAGTGTCGGTGCCCAAGGAGTGGAAATGATCGCTTCAACCAAGTTGGCCGATCCCGTGACCTCGCTCTCGTGTCTCGGTTCCTCCGTCGAAGGACGTTTGGTGGTGGCAGTAGGCACAGAAGCTGGAGATGTTCACATTTATGCTGTTTCCGTTCAAAATGCCGAAATAACGCCAATGTTACAATTTCCTAAAGAAATCACTCCTGCTGCCAAAATCTCGAAGTTGGCCTTCAGCACCGCCCAAAGTGGTCCTGTCCGCTTGGCTATCGCCAGTGCCGATAATTCGATGAGAATCTACACGATGCAATTATAGACAAGGAATAGGATGATGTTAGATATTGAAGATTGTAGAGTGAATGTAAGATAGTATCAGACATATAGGATGAAGTTTAGAGGTATTGAATGGTTGTAGAATTGATGAAATTGCTGATTTGAAATGATCGTGAAATTCAGAAAACCCAGAATTCAATACCAGGAGATTCATCCATTACCCCTTGTTTCATTTTCCGAATTACTAAATTTCATGACGTTCTGTCACTCATTCATGAGGCTGATAGAGTTTAGTTGAAGGATTTGGGTGCAAAATCGTCGAGAAAAACAATATGCGAAAGATACAACTATCAAAAAATATCATTCAATTCCTGAGAACCAATGAGAAATACTTTAGAGCAGATCAAGAAGCTGCTCCAAACAAGTCATACTCCAGGATAGCATGAGCTACAAGAATTTCAAAGGATTGAGTTCAAAGTTATGTATCTAAGAACTGGTGAATTAAATTGCCAAAAATTATCGGACTATCATTAATTATGCCAAGCCTTATAATTTAAAAATTATTGTAAACTTCCAAAACAACTTCCTACCCCAGATGGACTTTCAAACTATGTAATTCCTCTTATGGTCACTATTGAAAAGTGTTTCTTTGTGTCAGTATCATGTTTCATCTTAGGTCACGCGCGCACTCACGTGCGCGCACATGACCCGATCCTAGGGGCGCGATCAACGTTGAACAACTTGGCCTTACCACCACAACTCAGCAACAATAATGGCCGACAAATTCCCAGCATTGGACTCAGAACACATCGACACCGAAGACTTAGGAGGCTCCGACTTCTTGTCCCGTGAAAGCGAATTGGTTGGCGATGAATTCAAAACCGAACAAGACCAAGAAGTCTTGGCCGAGAGCGACGACGACATAAATGATTTCAAAGAGCAATTCCCCGAGGTGGAAGAAGCAGGTCCTTCTGGTCACAATCAACACGCGGAACATGACGAACAGGACGAGGATGAACAATTCGAAGGGTTCGGCACTTCTGCCACTCAATTCGATGGTGAATCCAAACACTTGAGTGAATGGAAGGAACGTCGTGATTTGGAAATCTCCAAGAGAGAAGAAGCCAATGGCAAGAAGAAGGACGACATTGTGAATAAGGCCCGTCAAACCATCGATGACTTTTACGACAACTACAACAACAAGAAGGAACAACACTCCAAGGAAGTGTTGAAGGAAGAAGAACAATACTTGGAGAAGAGAGACGGTTTCTTGAAGAGAGGAACCTTGTGGGATAGAGTCAACGAGTTGGTGGGTGAGGTTGGTGATTTGCCCGAAAACGAGGACAGAGACAAGACCAGATTCACCGAGTTGTTGAAGAAGTTGAAGGGCAAGGAGAACGCTCCTGGTGCCGGTGGTTATTAGAAAAATAGATGTGTCGTGGAAAAGAGTAGACTAAAGTGAAGATCGTAGAAATTGTAGATTGAAAAGGGTAGATAAGTCTCGGAGGAAGGACAATTTTCATCAATTGTTATTATTATGACAGATCATCAAAACAATATTTCAACCAGTTCCGATTGATCCGATGGTTGTTTCACAATAGTTTCGGGCTACATTACTATTGACAGTTTCAGGCTACATTGTTTCTGTATTTGGAGAATTATATTGAAGAGATTAATTCCAATTAAATCATGTTTGTAACGTATACATGTGTGTAGTAGTATACGTACACCACTCAAGCCTATAAACTGTTAAAGTTGTTCTCCATAAGTAAACCTGAAGACTTATCAGATTCAGTTAATTCTCTCTGGAACTATTAATTCGAAGAGAGCTATTAATTCGAATTACCTTGATTATCGAAGTGAATTATTGCCTCTATGTCTCTCTTCCTTCGAAACAGGCCAAATTGTCTTAGGGACATTCCCGTAGTTTCTCTTATCCTGTAAGATGATGCCTATTTCAATCCCCTCAGTCAGATCATATTAATAACCTTCAATTGTTTACATTATCCTCTTGATGCCTCTGATTAACGACAGACTCTCGAGCTCTTTATCCCCACCGGTTCTCCGCAAAAAGTCGTTCAAATTCATAACTTTGTACACCCCGAAGCACATCAAGACCGTTTCGATCTTGTACCAGGTTCCCAAGCGCAATTTGCGGAAGCTGGGGTGGTTTTCCTTGATGATTCTCCATTTTGATAATAAAATCAACCTGAACAAATACAAGTCCAAACCATCGAAGAACAGTTTGGAAATGGTTCTGATATTGCCCTTTTCGTCCTTTTCTCTCTTGTAACCGAAATCAGGCACTAATTCTAGCGCATTGAGGTAGAGGGTGACAAACGCAGCGGCGAAACCAACACTTTTCATATACAATTTGAAGCCGTTTTTGTTATCACGTAACTTCTTTGCAAGCACCGGTGCCGACACGGATATGAGCATCATCGCCAAGAGATTGGGGGCATAGATGAAATTGGTATAGGAGTTGGCCTTGTGGAAGACGTAGAGTGCGTACTGGCGCACGATTTCAGGCACCGACCGCTGTAAAAGGCCATGTTTGGCTTCGTAATATTGGTCGACCAAGCGTGATTTGAAGCTCATGAGAGCCACAAACGCTCCGATCACGGCGTTGTGCCAGGCATACGCGGTAAAAAGCCGAATCCATGCGATGGAGTGAGATTTCACTCCCAAAGAGTAGGTGATCCAAATGGGGCTCAAGATCTGCGATTTGATCGAGCTGGAAAGGTAGCGCTGGTTGAATTTGAGCTTTGTAGGCGTCAAGTAATTAGACAATATTTGGCCAAAAATGAGCGGATAAATCACGTACTCCTTATGGCGGTACCACCAGGCCACTGGTTGCGGGTAGTTCTCCACTTTGAAGAAGCGGGAAGTCCGGGGCGACACCAAAACCTTGCCATCTGAAGGCTTATCGAGTTCGCCGTAGTAGCTCATCCAGAGGTAGATCAGCATATAGTCCTTGGGGAAATTGTTGTTGGCATGGGTGGCCAAGTAGAGGAAGGAACAGGTGATGGCATTGGAGAGTTTATCGACCCTCCTACTCAAAGTCCTAGTTTCATTGGTTTCGAAAGCATCAGTTCTAAAACTGTCTTCATTGGTTTTAATGGTCTCTTTCCTTTCTTTGGTTCCTTTGGTTCCTTTGGTTCCTTTCCTTTCCTTCCTTTCTTTCCTTCCTGTTAACAATACTTTGGAGAGCGCATTTTTGACCTCGGTTCGATAGAGCACCCTCCGAATAAGCGGATTGGAGGCAAGAAAAGCCAGCCAGAGCAACGGGCGCCGCACACGTGCCACCAAGAGCACCACCACCCATTTGACCCATCGACTGACGGCGGGATCGTCCAAAATCACCTGGAGGTTTCTCATGGACCCTTGATAGAAAGTAAGTGTCGCGCGACTCGCATGTGAATACGACAGAAAGAGACAAAGAGACAAACAGACAGAAAAAAGAGACAAAAGAGATAAACACAAACGAAGATAAACGAATGGATTGATTATAATTAAAAAAAATGATAATTGAAATAATTATAAAGAGAATATATGAGCGAAGAAGGCGACAATTCAAACTCTCCTCTTATAAATTCCTCCACTACGTTCATTCCTTGTTCCCTCCCCGTTGTCCTATAACTCCTTATAAAGTCTCTGGGGCTTGGGACGCGGTCACGTGACGCACCACTAAAATCGTTTATTCTCTATTATTGTAAACTTCCATCACCATGAAGTCTCCCGTCCAGCACCCTTCGGGCCAGACTGCTCCCTATCCCCAAACTACCACCCCTCAGGCACGGCTGACCCACGATATCATGCCCAGCCCCGAAACCCGCCCGCTTCACGCCGCCTCCAAGCCAAACAACCCCACCCTTCCCAGATCAGTCTCCAGAAGTAAAGGTATCAGTTTAAACTTGGCGGTCTCTCCCGTCGCCTCCACGCCATCCCTGTCACATAGCTCCACGCCATTGCTTCCCTTTCCAAGCACTCACAGACGTTCAGTGTCCAGTTTGCCGATGCAGACGCTGCCGCTCTTGGCCAAAGTCAATGAAAGAAGCACCGAAGAACTCAAATACGACTTGCCATTACCACAGATGGACCAGTTGGAGTCGCTCGAGATCGACGAGCAGCTCCGTCTTTTGGCGCTCAAGGAAATGTGCATTGTGGAAATCAAAGATAGCATCACCAACTTGACCTCCAAGTTGGACGGACACGAGAAAGAGCTTCACAAGTTGCGAGAGGTGATCCAGAAGTCGTTGTACCGTGAATTGAACGGCAATGGCGCTGGCGTGAAGACTAGACACCAGAGACAGAACAGTAATCCTAGAGAAGAGGCGATCGCTAGCACCAAGAATAAATCCAGAAGAAGAACTTTATCGTCATCCATTCATAACCAGCCGGGACCCAAGGACGTCACAACTCCTAATAGCGCTACCAATGTGACTACGGCGCCGGAAAAGCGTAATTCCAAGCTTTGGACCAACCTCGCCAAACCACTCAATATGCTCCAGCAATTCGATACCATGCTCCAGAACGAGTTCGAAAAATCGCTTATCAGCACACCACAGCAAAACCCGCATTCACAGCAAAACCAGGCAAATTTGGAGCATTCTTCTGGTAGCACCCAGTACAGATCACGCAATTCCGAAGACTCCATCTCCAGTTATGGATCATTACCCTCACCTTTGAAATCGAAGTCCAAGTCGATTTCGGCCATTGATTTGGATAAAGACTTCCCGGAATCGACCAAGGTCACCGAAGCATTCAAGAGCCAAAGCCGCAGCTTGAAACCTCCCACCCAAGGCCAAAATTCCCAGAAGAATACCGAAGATATGCTCCAAACCGTGTCGTCGTCGATCTGGTCATTTGTCAACGACGTCAAGTCAAACGTGCTCTCGTCCTTGAGCGAAGAAGAGAGCAAGGGGGCGCAAATATCACAGTCCAGCTCAGGAACCTTGCTCAATCATAGTCCGATGTATAATCTCGATACGGGCTCTACTATTCATCTTAACGAAGAAGACGAATCCAATGGGAATACGCTCGTTTTTCAAGACGATAAGGCCACGGTCAATAATAGCGACTACGAGGACTTGTTGGATCCAAAAGATGATGATTTTGAAGATAAGATTGATTTGACGATGTACTCCAACATCCGGAAGAATTCATAAATGAAGGAAATAGACTGAGGAAGAGACTTTCAAGATTTTAACCTTGGGAAAGCATATCAACAATTTTAAAGAGACTGCGATGTATTTGTACAACTCATCCATAAAATGAGCCGGAATACGTCGTCCGGTCCAGGAGCTTTAAGGGCTCCTCAGAACGTTCCCAGTCAAAATTTCAGTCATTATCAAGAAAAATCTTCAAAATCCGTCGTCTTCAAATTCCATCGTCCTCAAAAGATCCACTCCCATAAATTATTAATTAACTATACTCTGGGATTCTCCTTAAGTTATCAATATTGACTGGGAATTTCATTCAGGTTATTTCATTTAGAATTTTCCTACCATTACGACTTTTCATTAACATTTGCTCGGAATTCCTCATCCGTTAGTACTTTCCAAGCAAACATTATCCAGAACAATTCATCAACTTCACGTGTTTTTATTTAACAAACTCATCGAATCTTTTGATTCAGTCTCTCCGAGACCAGCATAGCCTACGGCCACAGTGAATGAACTGCTCATGACTTATACTTCTATATAGATACCGTGTATCATAGAACATCATTATAAAATGTAGTACTACGAAAGATTTATAGATATGATAAAGGATCATTGATTTTAACGAGAATTGAATTTGAATGAACCAATCCATTTTCATTATGATGAAGTTTCCAGATGATTGATTCATCCTAAATTAGACTCTTTGAGTTCTATTGATTTGATACAAGCTCCTGAAAATCTACTGATTTCTACAATTTGACTGGGTTCTTCTTATCTTTATTGAATGGTGTGCCCGAAAGCTATCGTTTTTTTGTCTTATTGAATGATAATGCTTGAGAGGTATAAAATATTCATTCTCTTATTGGATGGATTTCCCTGCTATCAACATTGTTCTTTAATGATTGCTATTGTATCTTTAATATCTCATTCCTCTAATTTGATTATCTCGTTGAGTTACTCATTGATTCCCGCATTGATTCGCTTCGCTCATCAATTCGCTCATCAGTTTCGCTTATAAACCCTGCAATCCCTTGATCAACTCGGATTGTCTGGAATTTTCAAGTTTCTGGTCGCCAAGATCGCCCACCGATCTCAAATCCTTGAGCATGACATCCTTCAATTTATCGAAATACACTTCCTGAAGCAAGTTTCTGACATTGTACTCGGACTTTTCCACCAAAGTACCCAAATTGATCAAATGGGAGGTCTCCAAGTTGGCGCCGCCTTCAACTTCCAAAGACAGTCTGGATTCGAGTTGTCTTGTCAAGGTGCCCGCCAACGCCAACGAGCTCTTCAGCGTATCTTTCAAGTCGAGAATCACCGAGGTCGTCAATTTGTACAATGCAGTGGTGGAACTCTCTGGGATCACCTCGAAAACATGGATGGAGTTCCACTTTCCAGTACCATCATCTGTCTCCTTCTTAATCAAAACGACACCGGCAAACCCATCCAAGGTCTCCTCATCCTCGGTATCCCATAAGTACACCGACGAGATCCCGCCGCCTTCGTAGTACAAGTCTCTGTAGACATCAAAGCTCTCGTTGGCTTTGATCTCCAATTGTCTAAGGGTGTTGGAGGGGAATGGCGGCAATTCGTCTTCGTCTTCTTCCTGAACAGGATAGTACTTGTTGGACCATGGCGATCTGTAGGAATCACCGTCTCTGTTGTAGTCACAGCACAAGTATGGTTTGCCGCTGGCCTCACATTTGGCGGTCTTTAACGGCGTGTCAACAGAAGAAAGGAGGTCCTGGACCAATTCGTCCTGGTCGTCATTTTGCTGGATCAATGTGCATATATTGTCGAGGTTCTGGGAGATCTGTTTGGGGTGCAATCTGCGCAAGAGACTTAAGGAGGCGTCTAATTTGTCTTCGTAGGCCATATTGGATGTGTGGGAGTTGTATGGCGTGTAGTGGGGGAGATATAGGAACGGTCACGTGGAAATTTAGACAAATTTAGTCACGTGAGCTATTTAGTTGTTAACGGGAGGTTAACTTTTTGCAACTCTACTATTCTTGCTAAAAAACTAATTCTCGTGATTATCTTTTATAATAGTAGGCTTATTTCGTATTATAATAATTTGATGTGTCCGAATTGTTGGTCTAAATATATTTCAAAACTTTCTATTTAGTTCATTAGTGCTCCAAAACGTTCATGCGAGCCTATAGAGTGTAGGTGGTTCGATTCACATCGATTCTTTATCACTTACCATAGATCCTATACTTGAAAATTTTCTGGATTTTTCAATGTAATCTTACTTCTGTAAAAAATCTTTTACTTTTTTATCAAAATTGGAAGATTCTTGTGTGAATGAACCAAATTGTATATACTCATCAATTGGCCATTGTTAGTCTCCAAAAAACGTAAATTCCAGCAACCTTCACCAAAGACTAATGTCTCCCTCTTAATGCATCGAGTGAGTTACAGAATTAGAACCCATCTGATGTCAGCCTTTCCTTTCGTGCGCTCTCATTTTGGTTCTTATTTCGGTTCACTTTTGTGGCACGCTCGCTCGTATTTTCTACAGCAGATCGTCTCGTCTCTCTAATTATCCATCGATCGGCTAAAATACCTTCCAAGCAGATCGGAAATTGGCAGTCAATATTTTCTAGATTATTTTCTACAATCTCTATAACGTAAGAAATATTAAGTGGTCTCATTTTGTAAACTGCAAAAGTAAAAATAAAATTAAAGAAGCGATAGGATGTCCGCCTTGAAACGGGAATTATGAACTAATTTGATCAGACGATCTAAAATATCTCAACCTGGAAAATTGATATATTTTCCATAAGCTAATCTATCTCTCGACTGTTTCAACCGGTCAAATTATACGTTTGTCCTAAACTAGGTGCATTCAATACAATCCCGTTCAAGATTCCCGCGATCAAACCTGCAATTGGCAAAGTGAAGATCCAGCCTGAGTAGCACCAAATAACCATTCTCCAATTGACAGCTCTCCACTCTTTGTTACACAAACCAACGAAAACAGTAGCTCCAACCGCAGATTGGGTGGTAGAAACCGGAATTGCTAATTGAGTGGCCATCACCGTGGTGATAGCTGCTCCCAATTCAATGGAGAAACCACGCGAAGGCGATTGCAAAATCAATTTGTTACCCAAATTGGCCATGATTCTGTAACCGAAAGTCCAACAACCAATGGCCAACGCAGCGGCAGCATAACAGAGCACCCAGACAGGAACATCGCTTTTGGATGCAACCGAGTTGGTGGTCCAGACAAGGTAGACAGAAGCCAAAGGTCCCGAAGCGTTAGCAATATCATTGGCTCCATGTGCAAATGACATGGTTGCGGCAGTAATTGCTTGGAGGAGCGAATACAAAAACTCGATCTTATTGTCGTAGTACTTGGAGGCCCCATGCATCCGTTTCAAGTCACCTGAAAGCATACCCTTTGAATTGCTTTGCTCCGAGATGATATCCTTGGTGACACCATGGGTGAAGATTTTCCATAAAAGAATGTGCCATTTGGAGGGAGTTTTGAGAAGCGATAAGTGGACCTGTTTGGTAGAGGGCTCGGGGCTTTCGATACTGATCTGTTTGATGCTGTCGAGATCATTCTCAGAATTCTGTTCCACTTTGAGATCCGAGCCTTTCTCATTGGAGACAGTATTTTCCACATCATCGCTTTCTTGAACAACATCATCGTAACGGCGGCCAGCGTAGTAATCGATGGTGAGTTGATGTCCTGCGGGCATAGGTGGAATGTCATCAGTAGACTTGAACCAGTAGATAGGACCCTTCCAGATATCGTACCATTTGAGAGTCCAGTCGTTGTGCACCAACTTACGTCTGAAGAAGGGGAAAAAGATAATCATGTAGAGAGCACAGGCAACGGCACCAACTCCCAAGATGGCAGCAGCAATGGTTCCATTCGACAACTTGTCCAAATGAAGCAGCGGGGATCCTTTCCAGACAATCAACATCGTCAAGATCGAAAAGGTTGCGAAAACTAGCACTGGAACCAACACGAGAGCATTGCGCAAGGAAGTTTTGAAGTTCTTAACTTCCAAAACACAGAACTTGGAGAAAAGAAAGATAATCGAGGCAAAACAACCAGCAATAATAGGAGCGATGAACCAAGAGGCAATGATTTGTGAAACACCTTCCCAGCCCCAATGAACGTTTTTTGCACCTTTCGCAGCAATTGCAGACCCAATTACTGCACCCACAATAGAGTGGGTGGTGGAGACTGGCATCCCAATATACGTGGCGATAGAGAGCCAGGTCGAGGAGCCAACAAGGGCACATGTCATAGTCAACATTAAGGCAGCAGGGTCGTCTTTGAACACGGACACATCGACAATTTTGTTACGGATAGTATCAGAAACCCGCGATCCCACTAGCACCGCACCCAAAAATTCACAGATCACAGCAAGCACCATGGCTTGCCAGTAGCGGAGGGAACGGGAAGAGACGGAGGAGGCAAAGGAGTTAGCGACATCGTTGGCACCAATATTCCAAGCGTCCAAGAACGCAAAAATCATCGCGATTGCGAAAATGTAGTCAAACTGGTGTAGGGCTATCATTTTGTGGAATTATGAATGAGATAAAGCTTAACAGTCTTTCTTTGAAAGGTGGTTGAGTTTATTTGGAGAAAATCAACCGGGGAGTAGTTGAATTTAGCTAATTAGGAGAAGAAAGTTGACTTCTGTGGTTAATGGTAGGAGAAAAGCTAACTTTAGGTGGTCAGATGAAAAAATCAGACTTTGGTTGGTATAAGTGGAAGAAAAACCGACTTTTGTAGCAAATTAGTAGCAGAAAGCTGACTTGGTAGCTATTAGTAGAGAAAAGACCCTTGCTCCAACTTAAGACTCTTCGTTCTCCTTATTTATACTCAAAATGCAGCTCCTACAAGGCTGTGATAGTCATTTTTGCAATCGCCAAGAGACAAGAAAAAGAAGAAAAAGGTGGACCCAGTGCCGTGCTAGAGAACGTGGTCTATAGAGGGAGGATAAGTTCAAGATCCTGAAAGCTTCAAGGTGCTACTGTAAACGATTTAAACCAGTTTTTCACAAGTTACTGGTTAATGCTGTCTGTCAAGGTCGTATTTGGATGCTAATCTTTAGATCAATGGGAGTAGTTTCGGTGATAAAACAGTACAATCAGACCCTATTTTGCACCCACGTGGGCCAGGGCCAAGACATCTTAGATACCCTTAACGAAGCATTCAATTAAATCCGCTACTGGAGATTAGCTTAAAATGTCTGGGCGTGATTTCTGGGCACCTTAGAACAATTGGCGTACAGGAACATTTGGGTGTGAAAAGTGCGACTGCATCACGACGGATAATAAAATAATTAGTATAATAATTGGAAAATCTGCGATATCCGTGTGAATGCTGTAGTGATACAATAGATAACCACACGTGTGATTCATGTTGACCACCATACCTTCTAGTGGTTCACCTTACAATATTGACGATAGTTGAATAATTGGGATAACTAAAATTTTTTGATAATTGACAGATTCAAGAGATTTCTGAGGCTGGGATTGCTATGATCGCGATCTGACGGTCTTGTCTTGATCGCAACCATTGGGGACTCCACCTAGACAGTCATCGAAATCTACCCATTTACCCCTAAGGGTTCATACCAAGAACAACCCCTCTGATCGCCGATCAATGGTATCTTGACTGTTCAAAGTGCACTAATTTCCCAATTGTGGGGTTATCGGTGCTTGTAGGTGTGGCTCTCACCACACGACCTTTTACCTCGAGCCCATTCTTTCAATTCTATTCCTTAAAATCCTCTTCCTTTCTTCATAATTGACTTTCTTCACTGCTGACTTTCTTACATGATGGACTACGTTACCCACTTGACCGACCCGAAGGCCGCCACCACTTCCGTCCATGGGCTCGCATTCACTTACCCGATCCAGTACTACGACTTCCACGTCTACTACGTCGCCCATAACGCCAGATCGAAAAAGGAAGCGTTTGATCTTTTAGATAAGCTTGTGGAGGACTTTTCTGCTGACGCCGCCACAGGATCGATTATTGTCAAAAAGCTTCCCACCGATAAGACAATTGGCCCCCACCCTACTCAATTCTGGGAGGTGGACGTGCTTAGGCCTGAAGTTTTCGTCAGACTCATCAGTTGGTTCCAATTGTATCACGGATCGCTCTCAGTGCTCATTCATCCACAGACCGGAAATGACACTTTTGACCACACAAATTGCGCGCTCTGGCTTGGAGAAAAATTACCAATTCTCACTGATATTTTCAAGGACGACGGGTTGATTCCGGAGTTTGGGGTCAAGGGAGGCAAGAGAATTAGTCCTGAGGAGTATGCCAGTCATGTGAGTGAGCCCCAAAAGTAATGGAAAATTGTATTGAAAATTCTTGCTATTTTAGGGAGAATTTCACGGAGAATTAATGGAATATTATATGCAAATCCCCACTATGTTAGGAAAATCTCGTTCATCCAGTGCGAGGAATCTGTCAAAATATAGAGAAGAAATTATGATGGAGTCATATTGAATTTAGAGAAATCATTAGACATTTCAGCTCGTATAAATTTAACTAGAATAAAATTTGTTTACAAAATTTGCCATGTAGAAATTAATGTTCCTTTCTAAAAGATTATTCAAAGCATGTGATAAATCACTTTTCTTCCATTAGTTCCAATAGACTATCTGAATCCTTTCGAACAAAATATCTTTATTCTTCTACTCTTCAATTAATTGACTCTGCACACAACTTCTTCAATGACTACATCCCAATTTTTCGATGATTAATATATTACTAAAACTTGACTTCCTTCTTGAACTTATCCAAACGCTTCTGGTGGTCTTGGATAAACTTGATCACCTTCTTTCTATTGGTTCTCAACACTTCGTTGTCGCCAACCTCAACCCCGTCCAATTTCATGATTTCCTTCAAAAGCATCTCATTGAAGTAATTGTACTTGTACTCGACGTCTTCCGCCTTCAACGATTGGTAGTTTTCGATGTAGTCGTCGATTTCCGGCACGTAGGTGCCCTCCACGTGGTCCAACACTTCTTGGATGTACTTGTTTGCTTTCTGGGCCTTGGTCAATCTCTTCTTGGTCTTCTTCTTGCCTTTGGTGGGCGTTCCCGCCAACGCCGAGTACAACGAGTAGAAAGCACCAAAGACCAAGAAGGCTCCAGCAGCAACGTAAGCTCCCAAGGCCAATTTGGCGTCCAATGGTGTTATTTCCATTCTTCTGGCGTACTCTTGCAGCAAACCATGTTTCTTGATTCCTTCCAAGATGGCTTTGCTATGCTCCAAAACACGGTAAGGGTGGCCCACCTCTTTGGCTTGGCCCAAGTAGCCCTTGAGCTCTTCGAGAACCACGGGCCATTTGGCCTTGATCTGTTCAATTTGGTCCATTGCTTGTTATGGTTGAATGAGTGAAAGATGGCGCGAATTTGGAATCTGGGAACAAAATGGGAACAAATGGGGAACGAGCAAACAAATCAGGTGCGCGAGTGAGCGGCAGAGTGAGAGAGTGGAAGAACGAGTGACGGCGAAAAAACGCGGCGAGCACTTGCCTCGTGGTGGAAGAAATTAAGCGCACGCGACAGAATCAGATATATGGAGGTGGGATAGTTTAGTTGTGCAAATTATTCTAGGGAACCGTTATAATGGAGTAGAATGGTTTAGTTGAGAAGGATTTTGTCGTTCATCATAATTAAGTGGAACAGTTTAGTTGCGGACAATTTTTGTCGTCCATCATAATGGGGTAAAAACTCTAGTCTGTGCTAGTAAGTGAGCAACAATTTCATCGTCTATCACAGTTATTTCAGTTGTGTAGCAAGGTACCGAGAATTTCATCTTTCATCATAAGGAAGTGGAATATTTCAGTTATGTAGTAAGGTACCGACAATTTCGTCGTCCAGCTCTGGTACAACTGATTCTTGGGAGTACAGTTCTTGGGATTGGTGGGGAGAATTGTGGGGAGACTCGTGGGGAGAAGAGGCCTCGGAGTGAATATTGTCAAGCGGGTCTGGACTGGAAGGCTCGCCCCATTGGATGTGCTGGCTCGCAGGAGCCTCCGGCAGATCTGGGGGCATAAGCGGTGGCAGTTCCAACCGTTCTAATTGATCTCTGTTATTATTATGCTGTGGTTCCTCCACCTCTAATTGATCCCTGGAATTATGTGCTTCTTCCACCTCGAGTAATTGGTGTTTTTTTGTCATATCTTTTTGCAGACGAGTGTCTTGCCTTTGTGTAGATTGTACGAGTCCGGCCATTTGGCTCTCGGTGGGCATCGACATCGGCTCGCTGGAGATGGGCACAGATGGCTGTGAAGACGGAGGAAGAATTGGGGGTTCTGGATTCATAGAATGCAGTAATGGTGACATTTGTTCATTCACCGGAGGTTTATCAATGTTTATTGGTCCGTCAGTCTCGCCTAGTTCTGGTGAAATAAGATTCGAATTGTCTTTTGGGGATGGTAGGATTATATTATGAGATGCTGGTGTTGTTTCTGGAAGTTCTAAAGAATGGTGGTTGGCGATATTTGACTCTCTATTGTCTGAATCATTTGGTACTTCATTGACCAATTGCTCGCTATCTTCCCCTACAGAATTATTGCTGGCATCATCCAAATCACCATGGCCCCCTTCTATCACATCTTCCATCTCTTCCATCTCTTCTTCTTCCATCAATATTTCCATCTCTTCTCCCTCTTCTTCTTCTTCCTCCTCCTCCTCTTCTCTCAACGAATACGATTGACTTTGTAGAGGAGCTCTGGGGAGCCGTGACCGCGACAAGTCAACGAACTTATACTTCGCTTTATTCTCTCCTCCCTCATCGTAGTCAAAATACACCGCCGGCAAGTCTTGTTGCGGTCCCTGTAGATTCTCCACCTTCACGGCAAATACCATTCTCAAGTCTTTGGGGCTCAGGGCACGATTGGGACTGAGTGGGTGCGACTCGTTATGATGAAGACTGTTATGGTACCAGTCCTTATAGAAGATGAGTCTCGTAGTTATAAAAGACTCTAGTGGGGCCAGTTGAGGCCCCAGCAGTCTCTGGTACGACGAATTGCTCGCTAGAGCTGGAGCTAGCACTACTCTGCCTTTGGCTGCAAACAGCGTACTGTCACTCTGAGTCAATGAATTATCCATCCCTTGCGACATCGGGGCAGTCACTTTATAAACTGTGTCCAAATGGCCTACTAGAATACACACCAGATTGTGCTTATAGGCCAAACTGGAAATTGCAGCCAAAAGTGAATGGAGGTGGGAGTCGAACTTGGAAGCAGGACTGACCGTCAAAAGATCGGACCCCGGTGGAATTTGTGGGAGCGGTGTGCGCGTTCCTGTTTCTTCATACTGACGTTCGTTGGCGATCATGGTGGTGTATTGCTCAATATGATTTTTGAGGATCGTTTCCTCGTAAGATGCAGAAAGTTCAAGCTTGTAGAACTCGATCATTTCGTGAAACCCGTTAATCACGAGCATCGTGGTGCCCCCCGAGGGCACCGCCAGCATGAGCCGGGGCGACTGGAGCAACCTGTAGAGCTTGGTGAACGTATCTGCTGTGTATGAGATGAGTTGCAAGTCGGGCCATTTGGGGTTATACTTGGAGGCATTAGTGATGTAGTGCCAGGGAAAGGGCCCGAGCGTATCAATGATAATGGCACGGTTATGGGGACTACTGGCTAGATGGGATACCACTAGCGAGGCGGTCACTGTGAGCAGGGAGGTGTTTCCAGGGCCGGCCTGGAAATCGTAGACCCTGTGGCGAGACGCGGCACTGGTGAGTAGGAGGGCATCTAGCGACGGGATGGCGGTAGTGAGGTGACTGAACTGCTGCTGCAGTTGCATCAACTCGAAAAGCGACACCATAAGGTGGGGAATGGGACAGAATGTGCTGGGAAATGGTGCCTGTGAATTGGTGGTGCCAGTAGTCGTGAGATCGATGTTCGGTAGTGCGCGGCCGGATTGAGGCAGATGGATCGCCATTTACGAGACATGGAGAAGGAAGGGTTAGAAATCAACAGATTGGTGGTATGTAAATTCATTAGCATAGTTGACTTAATCTGGGGAAAAGGATATTAGATTGGTGTTAATCAAATTTTCGGAATGACCAGTGCTTACATATTTTATGTTTGTATCGATCCCCAGCTTTGTTGGTGAGGCTTACAGGCATCTTAATTGAGGTACGAGGATCTTATTGAAATTAATATCCTAGTAGGCCATGGAAGCTTCAGTAAATCTTATGAATGTATCATCCATAATGTTACCAATTATCATATGAGATCATGCGTATTATGTATAAGACAATTTAGTAACAATTACTAAAAGACATTCTAGTAACAGTTATTACAAGAGATCATGAAAGTAGCATTTATACATCAGTTATTATCACAAGGCATTCTACCATTTATTATGGGGCATTCTAGTATAGTTTTTTTGAGACATTCCAGTGTCAGCTATTATATTCTAGTACCAGTTATTATAGGACACTATACTTATTATGAGACACTCTAGATCCAATAATCATAAGCTTCTAGTTCCACTTATTATGACCTTATCCAACTCTATCTTTCCCATATCAATCTTACTTCGGAGGTTGCCGTTTTTAGGTTCCAGATGATAACAAACCCCACAGCGAATTCCAGATGCGACTTTGGGCTCAGATGCGTTTTCGGGCTTTTTTCCGTTGTCTCCGAATTACTAAGCCTACAGCTCAGTACTGACGCAGAGAACGATCCTAGCCGTTAGAGCTGGACTAAACACACTGTAGTAAAATGCTCGAGGACTAACACCAGAAACGGTCTAATAAAGCCCCCCTTCCGTGTCAGTGACAGTAATCACGTCTCGTTGTCGGCCGGTGCTACCGTTCGCGTCAGTTGCAAGGTACCCCTCCCTAGCGCGGTCATCCAGCGCGGCCTACTTAAATGCACAATAGCCAGATAGTTAAAACCCAAAGAACTTAATAAACTTAGAAATTACCAAACTTACAATCTTAAAATTTGAAGACTTGGACACTTCCAGATTTGAAGAGTAAGACTCCAGACTTAGTAACTTCATTGATAGCTCTTGCTCCAGAAGCTCATCGCATTCCGCGCGCAAGTGTTCCATGCCTGCAGAGATCGTTCCAGAACCATTGTGTCAGGAAGAGCGAAAATTCTTATCAGTGGATCTGTCTGATAAGCACCTTTGACGTGGGTAATGAACCTTGTGCTATGATCCCGCCACTCCACGATGTTCCGGGCATCGCCAGCATACTAGCCTCGGCCACCAATGGGACCGGCGACAGTTTGGTCCGCCATTTTTCGCATCATCCGTCCTCATCCTACGAGCACATCTTATCTAAAATCTCGGAAACAAGCGGTATCTTGTCACTTTCGGTGTGGCTATTTGCCCAGCTCCCTCAAATCATCGAAAACTACGTCAACGAGAGTGTCCTGGGTGTTTCTGTGCTTTTCCTTTCGTGCTGGATCGCAGGAGATGTCACAAATTTGTTGGGGTGTATTTTGACCCGGGCATTACCGTTTCAGACCTGTTTGGCCCTCTACTACTGTTTCATCGACTGCATTCTCACTTTACAGTTCTGGTACTACACCCGGGTGTATCCACGCCAGAAAGTGCATCACAACTTACTCCAGAGTCCCAATATGTTGAGAAATTCTCAGTTGAGGACTCAGGAGATGTCCAGGCGCAATCGCTTCGACCAGATTCCGCACTCCCCAATAGACATCACGCGATTTGGGAACGCCCAGGAACAACAGGCCAGTATATTCCAGAAACTCTTGAGCTCGTCGTTTTTGGCGGGCAGCTTCAAAAGCGCAAACGGGATGCCCCTCCCCACTGAGCCCCTCTCAGACAAAGTATCAGGAGTGGTTGAGAAATCACAGAAAATATCAGAAATTTTCGAGCAAACAGAAGTTCCAGAAGTGTTTCAGAAAACAGAGGATTCCTTGGGCCCCTCGCTGTTCTCGCACTACTTCTCTCCGCTCATCGGAGCGATTGCTCGACTCTCGCCCTCCGATGTGGGCACCTGTTCTGCCTGGTTGTGCTCTTTCCTTTACCTAGCATCGCGCTCGCCCCAAATAGTCAAGAATTTCCGCGCCAAATCGACCAAGGGGATCTCAGCATTCCTCTTTCTATTCGCCATGTTTGGCAATCTTTTCTATACCATCTCGATCGTGACCGACTTGTATCTCTTGTCGGTGACGGAATTTGAATTTGAAAGTGATTCCACCTTCAAAAGAGTGCTTAAGGGCCAATTACCATTTATTGTGGGCAGCGCGGGAACTGTCATTTTCGATGCGATCATTTTGGCTCAGTGCTGGTGGTACCGCAACTCCCACCACCAGACCAATTCTCCAAGTAGCGAGGATTCTATCGTACCACTACGTGGGTTTCAGAAACCAGATTGGTACACCAATACCCAGCCTGTTTCGTACGACTACACCGATTTCGCCGAAGAAGATCACGGAGAAACCACTCCGTTGATCGGAGGCCAAGCTTCGTCCTCTTACATGTTAAGTCCGCCTCAAATGGGCCAGCAAAGCTCGTCGTCTTATATGCTCACCACGCCGCCTCCACCGCACTATATCTCCAGTAGTGCGACCGAAACGGTGCACTCTCGCCAGGGTGGAGTAGGAATGATTTCCACACTCATTGCATCTTTTTCGCAGTCACTTTCGTATAAAGAAAATCATATCTGGAAGTCGCAACTGCCACTGTCTTCACTAGATCCTTCTTTAATTCCTGCCATTATCGACAATTACTCGTCGGTATCGCGCAAGATGTCCAACGACACCAAGGTGCCGTTCAGTCCTAGCGATTTTTTGGGAGTGAAAAATCAGTACACATAGATGAAGATTTAAAAAGTTAGACACTTAGATTAGCATCACATAGATTAGCATAGCATGAATAATGAAATAGAAAAAATTAGAAATTTATGAAGTAGGAGGATACGAGTAATGTCCATAGACCGGTTGATTAATTCATTAACTTGTTGAATCAACAAATTAGTATGTCATAGTAAAGTCGATTGAATAAGTTGAATTAATTGAGTCAATTAGTGTAGAAGAAAATGATCCAGTCAATAGTTAATTTACTTTTAATCTTGCTCATAATTCATGAACTGATCTGATTTTACTTTCTTCATTAGTGAAGTGCTATCAATTATTATTCCACGATATCTGTCTCATGGGTTCATATATATCACTTTTCTGCCTTTCTTTAGAACCAGATAAAACTTATTAAATCATTTCAAAATAAAAGACTAGCTGAAAAATCAATATATATATATATGTACTCTGAATACACTTCTCAGTCTTACAATTCATTGAATCATCTCTACTTTTTTGTCACCCTTTCTATGATAATTTCTTACATTATACTGTTTTCAATAACCATTCCTACTTAATTGTTCTTCTCGTATATTCTCATGATCCCATAACGTCTATGAATCGTTCTTGACCCTCCAGGCACTAGGAGGCAACGACAGTAAATAAGTAACTCTTTTCTTGATCCACAATAAGATCATGAACCCAATCCCGACACAGATAATATTAGTATAGTAATATCCGTCTCTGAGAATGTGTACTTTACCACCGAGTTCCAAGCACGAGTCCTTCAAGCTTTCGTCAGTGATGGCAAAACTATCACCTTGAACGTGACACTCGCTAATTGTAATTCTATCAATTAAATAAAGAACGATAAGTCTTGGCCAGGTGCCTCCATAATTCGAGATGGTGTTAAGGGTGGTCATATAAGTACCACCAATAGCAGGGTCTGCTATTTTAGTGAAAAAGGCCAGAAGCGACACGAACTGAATGGTTCCCATGAAAGAGTTCATCAAGTGTTGAAGAATGATCAACAAGAAGTATCCCAGGCTGACTTTACCGTCTGCTGGGAAACAATAGATGAGGAGCTGTGCAATCAATGCAGCCGTCAAACGGCCAACAAAGCCGATAAGCCATGGTTTTAAGGCGTTTTTGCCGTTGGACCATCTACCGGCATAGTAGCCGAAGATCATTTCGAAGGGGAAATCGATTAATACGGTGATGGAAAGATCTTCTTTGGATAAACCTTTTTCAAGAAGTTTCAAATTGGTGGCAGCTTCATTCACTTGGAAACCGAATTTTGCCGTTAATAAAATCACAATCAAGACTTGGACATTGGGTAATTTGAGCACTTGGTACATCGATTCGTACACCGATCTCAATTCGACCAATTTGCCGGTTTGAGAGTTGAAGACCGACTCTGATCTTGCCTTTTCATTGGATAATTTTGCCTGGTTAATTTTCACCAAATGTGGTGGATCCTCAGGAATGAAATACAAAAGACCCGTCACCAAAAGGTACATCCACCCCCAGAAATTCAAGTATTGGCCCAAGGTGAAGAGGCCCTGGTCCAAAGGTACGCTTCTCAAGTACTTATTGGCGAAGTCTGGCGATGAAAGAGCCAAAAAAATAGTGAAAGAAAGGAAATAGCCGGAATTGATCCCAATTGTTTGTGCCGTGGATGCGAACGAGAGACATTCAGGTGATAAGCAGGTCAAAGCCCAGCCGTCCACGGCGATATCTTGCGTAGCACAGAATAACACCAATAGAAAGAAGCACACTGTGATTTTTGTAAGGTGCACTTTTGGATTTTCCACCAATTTATCCACAATTGATCCAAGATAGATCAAGGTGGTTCCCGACACTATTTGCACCGGGATGATCCAGGAACGCCGGCGGCCTATTTTGGGGGAGTATATGGCATCCACAATCGGCGACCAAAGCAATTTCATCGAATATGGATATGCCGCCAAGGAAAAGAGACCCACTTGGGCAAATGACAATTTGGACTTGAGAATGAAGGGAATTGATCCGAAAGCCAAACCTACGGGGACACCCTGAAGCAAGTAGAGAGTCACGAGGACGGCAAAGGCCGGACGGTCGATTTTGTTGAGACTATTGGCTTTCTTGGGCCCAGAAGTGGCTCTGGGAGTAAACGCGCTTGTTTTGTCGTTGATGTCTTGGTTGGAGATCGGAAGAAGCCCGTCGCTTTCAGGACGGAAATCCAGGTAGTTGAGCTCATTGGAAAGCGAGGGTGGCTCTCGGCTGTGCACGTTCTTCGGCATCAATGGAAATGAAGAAAGGTGGGAGAAATGTGGAGGAGGTGTGGATGAAGAAGCGTGTTCGTGAATGAATGTTATAGTGGTAGAGTGCGGGAGACGACACGCGACATTTGCAACCACTCAGGGTGCAAATGGAGGAAGAGACCGCAGATCAAAATGAAGAAGACAGTAGATGGGTATATAGTATTAGAGGATTATGAAGGAGTTATGATTTTCACTCTATTTTTATTATTTATTGATTTGGCAAGGGAGTGATTGGTGATTGCAAGAGGTAGAATAACGACGACATGAAGAGAGAAAATGATATGCAGAAAAATTGACATGAAGGGAAATATTGGGATAAAGATAAGGGTTGTATATTACAGACTTGCTTGAGATAGGAATCACGTAGGTGAATAAAATTAATTTTAACTGAATATTGAAGGCTATTGAGACGGATTTTCCGTATTATGATTACGTAAGCATACGAGACCACTAAGGTTGATCCACCCCATAATTACATGATTGAACAATTGCATGGCATAAATTTACCCAATAGATCAATTGGCCAAAACTAATACAATGCCGGTTGATTGTAAGTCTGTGGATTCAAGCCAACTCAATCCAATTGCATTCATCCGTACAATTCGGATAAGACACAGAATCACACCTTTCATTGAAAAATTGGATTACTAAACATTACTATTGGTCTTTATTCACTCTTGCCGAAATAAAGTTCATTTCTGTAGTATCTTTGATAGAGAGAACTCTTGATGTTGAGATAAGTATATCATTATTAAAGGCAGATTAGTAATCTGAATATTACCGGTCTCAACTCTGTCCAATGATCTTAATAATCTCAATAACTCTAATGATTTCAATGATTAATGATCTCAATGATAATCTCTTTGATCTTACTATCTTTATTCTTAATTTGTGGTCCATTTACAATTGATTACTTTGAATAGTTATTTATTTTATGTACATCTTCTAAAAACGACATGATGACTAGTGGCGACTTCGGAGAATGATTCTATCTATAAGCCCAAAACCTTTCTAGAAGCTCTGAGAACGATTTCTTGATCTGGGAAGGCAAAGTCTTCCAATTCCTTGGCGTATGGAGTTGGGACTTCACAACCAGTGACTCTTTCAACTGGAGCGTCCAAGTAGTCGAAAGCATCGGATTCCATGATTTGAGCACAGATTTCGGAACCAACACCGAAGGCTGGGAAACCGGCTTCAACGGTGACCAAGTGGTTGGTCTTCTTGACGGACTCAACGATGGTTGGGACGTCCAATGGCTTGATGGATCTCAAGTTGACAACTTCGGCCTTAACACCGTATTCCTTCTCCAAGGTTTCAGCGGCTTCCATACAGAACTTGACGGATCTGGTGTGAGAAACCAAGGTGATGTCGGTACCTTCTCTTTCGATCTTGGCCTTACCGATTGGCAAGACGAAGTCGGAGGACAAGGATTCTTCGGACATTTCGAAAGATTCACCGTAAGCAATTTCGTTTTCCAAGAAAACGACTGGGTTAGGGTCTCTGATGGCGGCCTTGATCAAACCCTTGTAGTCTTCAGCGGAGTAAGGAGAAAGCACCTTCAAACCAGGAATGGAACCGTACCAGGCGGCGTAACATTGGGAGTGTTGAGCACCAACACCGGCGGCGGCACCGTTAGGACCACGGAAAGTGATGTTACATGGTTGCTTACCACCAGACATATAGAGAGTCTTGGCGGCGGAGTTGACGATATGATCAATGGCTTGCATTGCGAAGTTGAAGGTCATGAATTCCAACACTGGCTTCAATCCGTGCAAGGAGGCACCGATGGCCAAACCTGTGAAACCCATTTCAGTGATTGGAGTATCAATCACACGACGTTCACCGAAACGGTCCAACAATCCCTTGGAAACCTTGTAGGCACCGTTATATTGGGCGACTTCTTCACCCATCAAGAAGACATCGTCGTCTCTGTCCAATTCTTCAGCAATACCAGCGTTCAAAGCATCACGAACGGTCATGGTCTTAGCGCCGGAGGCAGAGGAAGCCTGACGAGAGGAGTCCATCATTCTCAAGGCCTGGTATTGGCCGGCTTGAGGAATGGATCTGGCGACGGCGTGTGACTTGACGGCTTGGGCAGCCAACTGGGCGGTCTTGGCCACGGAAGATAACTTGGACATGGTGGTGAAGATGATGTTGAGATTGTTTGGTTGCGTTAAATTTTACCGGGAGGATGAGGACCGGAGGGGGACACGACTCGGGGGTATACTAGCGACGGGGACCACCAATCCGTCGATCTTCAGTCACGTGCTCGCGCGCGTGACCGCACCTCTTCCCTAAATCTCAACCCAACAACTTCGCAACCTTATTTGCGATTTAGATCTAATTTTCCAGCCAACGGTCAGGTGATCCCCGCTTGCTCGCTTGAGACTTCTCCCGGGCCTCCCACCTACTCCCCTTCCTAGAACCCCCGGGTGGCTGCAATTCCCCTCTCTCGTAAACCGGCTCCGGCCCCGGAGACCCAAAACCCATCGTATCCTCCCAATTATCGCTGACCACACTCCCACATCTGGCAAGCTTCCCCTCCCCTGCCCCGCGCCCCATCTACAATCTTCACCTTCTACGCCCTGACTCTTAGTCGCCTGCATCCGTGACACCAGCCGCGCGCCATCATCCGTTCTGTATAAATAGCAGCCAATTTCTTATCAGCGCTTATTCATCATCATTCATCGCTAGCCATCACACCATCATGATCAAGATAGCTAGAACACCAATATTGAGAGCAACGGCTCCACTCGTGAAGAGAACGGGCGTTGCAGCCTCGATACATGGCGGCTTGAGCTGCCGCTACAACTCCAACAAGACCAACTTCCACCGTCCCGACCAAGCCGGTTCTCACGTCCCTGAAGACGCCGCTGACGCTACCGCCACCATTTTGGCAGACCAACAAGATAACCAAAAGTTGCCCAACAAGGCCACCTGGTTGGACGCGTTGCGCGAGCGTGAGAAGCAATTGGCAGAGGGCAAGATCTTGGACAGTTACAGCTACGTGACCCCCAAAACCACCGAGGTGGGCGAGAAAACCAGAGGCGACTCCTTCTCGTTCTTGACCTTGCCTTTCAAGGAAGACAAGTGGATCTGTGATGCCTACATCAACGCGTACGGTCGTTTGAGAGCAGGTCAACTTTTCCAGGATTTGGACGCTTTGGCCGGAAGAATCGCTTACCGCCACTGTTCTCCCGCAGAACCAGTCAATGTTACCGCCAGTGTGGATAGAATCTATATGGTGAAAAAAGTGGACGAAATCAGTAACTACAATTTCGTTTTGGCAGGTGCAGTCACCTGGACCGGTCGTTCTTCCATGGAAATCACCGTCAGAGGTTACGCTTTCGAAGACAAATTGCCTGAAAACATCACCGAGGACACTTTACCCGAACTGAACATCTTCTTGACCGCCAATTTCACCTTTGTGGCCAGAAACCCCATCACTCATAAGTCATTTGCTATCAACAGGTTGATCCCAATCAGTGAGAAGGAATGGGTTGACTACAGAAGAGCCGAATCCCACAACGCCAAGAAGAAGCTTGCTGCCAAGAGTCAACGTTTCATTGAGCCAACTGACGAAGAAAACAGACTTATCAATGATATGTGGAAATCTTCCAAGCCATTGACCTCAACCCCAACTGGTGTCAGCTTCATGAAGGACACCACCTTGAAATCGACTGGTTTCATGCAACCACAATACAGAAACAGACACTCCTACATGATTTTCGGTGGTTATTTGTTGAGACAATCGTTCGAATTGGCCTACTGTGCTTCTGCTGCATTTGCCGGTACCGGCCCAAGATTCGTTTCTTTGGACTCCACCACTTTCAAAGCACCTGTTCCAGTGGGTGCAATTTTGTCGATGCAAGCAACCGTGGCTTACACTGAACACATTAATGACGGTGACGATGTCGAGGCCGATTCTCCATTCAATTTCCAGCTTCCAGCCACTAATAAAATCTCACCAAACTCGGATGCATTCTTATCGGAACCAGGAACTCTCGTGCAAGTCAAGGTTGACACTACTATTCAAAATGTTGAAAAGGTGGGCAAGACGGAATCGGGTACTTTCATTTACTCATTCTTTGTTCCAAGAGACTCTAATGGTGAAAATGAACCTGGTTACTGTTCCGTCATTCCACAAACATACTCTGAAATGATGGACTATGTTGAGGGAAGAAGAAGAGCACAAGATACCGCACAATTCGTGTCCATTTTGCCAAAGTAATAGCATCACATATCATCATGATCGAAAAATCATGAACCACAGTCATAAAGCGAATGATGCATATCATAATCTATTCAGATAATCAGAAACTGAACCAATATCCAAGTCATTCAGATAATCAGAATAAGAAACTGAACCAATATCCAAGTCATTCAGATAATCAGAATAAGAAACAGAATTAATACACAATTTATTCATACTTAAAGACAATAAGCTAGTAGTATAAATGTAGTTATAAAAATGATCATAGAGCTATTTAAATAGATTAAATCAGGTTAGTATCAACTCGAGAAGTTTTAGACTTTTGATGCTTCATTTTTTGGACATTTCATTAAATCCTATTTAAAAAATTAAAGTACATTAAATACATTACTGAAGTAAAGGGTATCAATTGATGCATGAAAACAATCAAACGTATTAAGAAGTCGAAGTGACTTTTTCATCAAAGCCATAGAAAAACAATCAAACGGAATAAACAGTCAAAGTGACTTTTTCATGAAGTGACTTTTTCATCAGATGGTCGTCGCTGGGGAAGTGAAACAATGCAAAGGGAATAATTTTTGTGAAAAATTAACTAATCACTGAAGTCATCTTCGTGGATTTGTGCAATTTCTCCTTGGTAATGATAATCTGGCTCGTAAGCTGATTCTCTCAAACTTCCCTTTCTTGTGAAATCGACCAATTTTGCCTTGGGACGGCTATTTAAGGTAATATCGGATGAATTGGCTAATTTATTGGCTCCGATCAAAATGCTTTCTGAGTTGGCAGATCCGAGCGAAAGTGCGGATAAGTTACTATTTTTCATTGGGGAGTTTTTCAATGTCGTTGGTGTTTGGTCGGAGTGACTGAAAATAAATTGTTCTGATGAAGGTGATTCTAAACTGTGGATCTGATTGTGAATATTGGTTGGTGCATTGATGCTAGAGGTCGAGATATTTCCAGCGCTGATGTTTTCTTCCCATTTAAACTCGCCGCCATTGATTTTGGTGGCCTTGAATTCTTCGTCTTCATCATCGTGTTGACTACTCAAGTTGTAGTTGGAAAACTTTTGCAAATTGTTCTCGCTGTTGGCTTGGGATGGATGGCGGGATTCGTTGAATTTGGCCAACAAGTCAAAGCTGCTTGTCTCTGTATCTTCATGCGGAATGTTGGTGGTATGGTAAGTTGTGTTGGAGTCATCATGCTTTAAGGAACTGTAGTCTTTAGAGTTTTCTTCGACCAAAACATCTAAATTGGTAGATGCGGATCTGGAAATTCTAGGTCTCTCTGTAGAGGCACCAGCGGCACCAGCGGCACCAGCGGCGCCTAAAGTCTCGACAATATTACCATCACTATCCAATCTTTGGATATTCCCTGAGGAACTTCTAGTAAGTAAACCATTCAAAGAGTTGCTGCTCAAGAATTGTCTAGATTGCAATGATGAGGATTGGTTGGAGTTTCTTCTGGAAAGATCATCGACCAATCTGACGGAAAACAATTGTTCAGTGTTGACAGTGGACAAAGATACGGTAGAAGATCTCTTTGGGTCTTTGCCGGCCACGGCCACATCAGAGCCTTCTTTAGCTCTCCATGATTTCACTGGCTTTTCGGAAGCATCGAAGTATCTTTCGTCTTCAAGAGATCCAACATGAGTGACCGAAGAAGAGGTACTTCTGACATCGTCATCAATAGCACCCTTCTTGTCCAAGTTCAAGACATTCAAAGCAGATAATTGTTTGGCGTTTTCGTCGTGGTCGTCCTTGTCAACGGTAGTTCCGAATCCTGGACCGTTGAGTTCTTGGAAATCACTATTCACATCGCTAATTTCAACAGATTCAGTATCGTCTTTTCTGTTCTTCTTGGCACAACAGCAGAAGAGAAGCAAGGCTCCGATCAAAAGGAAGAGTGCTGGAATACCAACCCCGAGACCAATAGCCAATTTCTTGTGGTCAACTCCCGAAGTGGATTTGGATTTGGGTTTTTTCGCAGCCGCAGAGCTGGAGCTGGAGGCCGAAGACGAGGACAGAGGAGAGGAAGAGGAAGTGGAGGATGCGGAAGCAGAGCTGGAACTACTGGAACTAGCCTTGAAGTCCACACCCTTGATTTCAAACGATTTCAGCGCTTGGTCGAAGCTGGAGCTGGCGGAGACATTGACAGCTAATTGGTCAAAGTTATCAGGAGTCGACCCACTCAAGGTTTTGTTATCTTTGTTGTAACTCAACCAGTCGGCGGAGGGGTAGTCAACTGAAACTTGGGTTTTGTTGATGTTGGTGAAGATGGTGTCTGGAAGCTCGTAGGAGAACCAATGGCCTCTGGAGGCGTTGACATCTGGCAAGGTGTTCAAGGTGAACACGGAGCCAAGAGCATCGATGGAGTAAGGCAAGTCCACCATGTTCTGGTAGACGTCCTCGACAACAACGGTGAAGTTGTCAAAGGCCGATGAGGTTGGCAAAGTACCGGAAATGGTGTAGTTGTCGGTATTGAAAGATAAGTAGTCAGGCAAGTTTTCAGCATAAACTGAAGAAATGTTCTGGTGGTCGATGGGGGAGCCATCGAGGTAAACAACGGAGAGCACGGGCACGTCAACTGATAATTGTTCGTTCAAGGTTCCGTTCAATTTAATGGTCTCGTTCAAAGAAGTGCTCAACTGGTGGCCTCCGACAATGAGCTTGAAGACTCCCTCGGCACCGGCAAAACCGTAGTAGTCCAGGGCAATGAAGCCGAAGCCGTATTCGTAGGAAGGAGCGTTTTCTGCGGTGGCGTGAGGAACTGTACCCACGAAGCTGAGCGAGTCGCTGTCGAAAGAGATCCAGTTGGGCAAGGGAGAACGGTCTTCGGAACGACCGTAGTAAGCGATGATGGGTCTGGAACTGTTGCCGTTGGATTCGAACACAGACTTATCAAATTTAATGGAAAACTGCTGGCCCTGCTTGACCACCAAACCGTCGTTTCCGTTGGTCTGGCCGTACTGGGCAATCTGCACAAACATGGCGTCGCTCGAAGTCAAGTGGAGCCCCGAGTCTTGCGAGACAACCATCGACACTTCATTAGACATGAAGGTGCCGTCAGACGTGTCGTAGCCGCCCAACAGCACTTGGAAGGAGCCGACGTCGCTAGCCGCCGGCACGCCGCCAAAGGTTCTGGACTGTTTATCGAAGGTCAACCACTGCGGCATATTGGTGGCGTTGTAGTTGATGTTGTTGTTCCCATTGGTGGATTGGTAGGTACTGTCACTGAGGGTAAACGAGTAGGGTTGACCGACACGGGCAACGTTGGGGAGCTGCTCACTGAAGGGGAACCCCACGTATACTTGTGCAGCGGCAAGCGCTGCTTGGAACACTAGGAGGAAGAGCATCCGTGATGGTGATGTGGAAAAGAAGGAAGACAGTTGGAAAGTGATGAAGGAGTGGAAGGAAAGTGATGGGAGTGTGGACGTAATGAAGGTAAACGCCAAAGGGCAGAGAGACGCCACAAGGAGCGTCTAGCATAGACGCCAAACCGGGAGTTAGCAGATGGCGCGTCAGATCGGTATGCAGAGCGCGGTTGGTCCCCCTTGGTGTTATTGAGTAGCGCCGTGTTTGCGTGCGCGGAGCTGCCCCGGTCGCGTCGCAGGGGGACGCGTGAGATGAGAAGAAATAGGGAGATGAGGGGGAAAGATGGGGCAAATAAAGGTGTGAACTAGAAGGGAGAGAGATTGGGGTGGAAGGTAGTTGTGTTTTTTGCTGGTGTGGCTGGTTGTAGGTTGAAGAGCGGCGGTTTCTACGGCTTTTTTGCATCTACAGTGGGATCTTTGACGACTGGCACTCCGCATTTAAACCGTCTCGCATATCGCGCTGAAACGCGTTATTTTCAGTCACGTGACCGTGGATTATTTTTTTGTACCAGGAATTATACCACTAATCTGTCTGAAACATCGTCATGAGCCCTCAGTAGCATCTGACAAGAAATCTGCAACGGTTTGTGTATGCGCCCGATAACCCTTACAAATAGCAGAAAGAGTGCTGGAATTTAGTTATAATTAGTATACATTTTATGTTTTGCACTTTGCGTCAAGGTGTTTCTAGTTACTTTACACGTTACCAGTGGTTTTAGTCTATTTTTGACTTTTTACACCTCGCATTAGTGAATTCAATTTACACTTTGCAGCCATGAGTTTCTAATTAAATTACATTTTGTATTAGTGAGTTTCGAATTATTTTACACTTTGAGCAGTGAGTTTAATTATTTTACACTTTGCATTAGTTATTTCTATTTACTGTAACACTTGCAAGTGGTTTGTCTAATTCTGACTTTTTACACTTTGCAGTGGTTTGTCTAATTCTGACTTTTTACACTTTGCGGCAGTGAGTCTTATTCTGCTATCTGCCATGCCACTGACCCTTTCATTATAATTAATGTGGCTTGTTGGTTTCAGGATCTGACGTTTCGTTGCGAATACTCCTTCGAAAGTTGGGCAATACTTCTTAGTTGAATGAAGCGATTTTCAAACTTGAGGATAATTCTTGGCCTAGGCGAATTTTTTCATTGATGAACGACCATGCTATCTATGAAAGTTTCAGGGTTGATAACGGCGGTTGCTTCGAGTTTCACAATATCTCTGGTCAATTACCGCTATCTTTGAAAATAGGCTTCCATTTCAAGACAACTCTCTGAAAACCTCGCTGTTTTAATCCATCATTCCTTTCATTTCGCAGCCGTTATTTCTCAGCTTGCTCTTCATTTTTGAATATCAAGACTCATTCCGTTCTTCTCACAGCTTCGCTAGCGCGCCATCTTGGTACGTAATAAATGGCAATAATCCCAGCGTAGCCGAAAAGCAAGCCCACGAATTTCTCCGCAATCGAGTGGAAATACACATTCGTCATGAAAAGCATGAACCACCACAAGGAAATCAACCCAACAAGCAAAATGTGTGGGTTAGAATGCAAAAACGGGCCAATTGCGTTCCAGCGGCCCGAACGACGTACTTGGCTCGCCACCGCCGAGGTCTCACGCCAGAGTTGTGTCCAGCCGGCCCAATAGGGTAACCCTTCCAAGAACATGTAGAGAGAAGAGTGGATCATCAAGAAAACGTGACCGGAGGGATCGTGACCGCCGGTCCATGATCCTTTCAATCTTCTGCACTGCAACAGTGAAACCGAGGTGGAAACGTAAGAATTGGTGGAAGATTCCAGAAACAAGTGGACAAGCCCTTTTGGTTCTTCGACCTCACAGCGGCCGCCGGTGAACAAGAAGATCTTATCCATAAGCGGCAATCCGAAGCACCATTGTGTGAAGAGCACCCACCAAAGTGTGACCAAAAAGTAGCGGATAAGCGCTGTGGTAAGGACTTTGGCAGTCACATTTGTTGTTTTTTGCAGCCTTTTCAGGTATAAAAGGGCATAGAACGCCACAATTACCAAAGTGGTCCAGCCCCAACCCCTTTTGACAAAAATCTGATTGATAAAGTTCTTCTTATTGGTATAATAGTTGTACACCTCTTCTTCTGGCGAGAAGTAATGGACGACTTTTCCCGCGACAAAGTTGGCGACAAAGGAGGCAAGAAAGAGAAGTTCTGCAGAAGACACCTTCAAGGCCATTTCTATGGGCAGGAGGATGTCTCTGAGCTTTTTGTAGTGTTGGTCATAGACTGACATGTGTCATTCTGGGGAAGTCTGGCGTGGCTTTAGTGGCGTGCGTCTGGGTTGCGGGCGTGCGCGTACCGATCGATAAGAAGGCAAAGGAAGAAAGAGGAAGGAAAGGAGGAAGAAGACATTTACAGCGATATAGAGGGAAGGAGACAGGAAAGAGAGTTGTTACAGGGAGAAAGGTGCAATATTTTAATGGTTAATTGAAGGTACGTTATAATAAAATATACTATAATTAAGAGCTGAAATAGATATTACGATAATGAATTGTATTATTTATTTGCCTCTAATGAGATCTAGCTCGAGGGGGAACTCTAGCGTGAGACTTTAGTTATTTTTGACGCTATCATTAAGTGTTCCTTATTTTTTTATTGTACAGTGGAGATCGTAACTCAGTTATTTGACTAGATATATGATATGTCATTTTTTGGTCTTGAGTATTATGATACAGTTGATAAAGACCCTCGGAATGTAAAAGGTCTAATCGATACGCTTGACTTCGGATTTTGAGGCAGGATTGACATTCTGTGCCAACCACTTGATTGCCTATGATTTTGTGTGGTGTTTCTCCGATTTGTTATTGACTTTTGCCTTTTGTGAAATCTTCGTAGCTTTATAAGAGCGTGAAGTGCTCTGGATTCAAACCTGTTATCAAAACACCTCAATTCTTCGATTGTGCCAAAATCCTCGAATTTTCGTATTAATTCCAACTTATTCCATTCTTCAATGGACTAATAGAATTCAATTCGTCTTGAAACCAATATCTTTAATAGATAGTATTGAATTCTGGCTCTGGCTTCGAACATCAATTCTTCAATATTGAATTTTGAATATCTAATCATGCAATAGAACGGATATTCCAAGGAATAGAGAGTACTGAACGGTCTTTGACTTCGACCTTTCCTTCAATGGAAAAGATTAGCGGTATTGAATTCCGGTCTTAATCTGCATTCTCAGCTCTCCAACGATTTCCGATGATCAATATATATTCACGAAATCAATATTGATTCACTCATCAGTCTCCTCCTCCGTATCCTTTCTCTTAAGTGATTGGCTCGATCGCCTTCCTTACGTATTTGACTCATTTGCCTTCGGCTCATTCGACTCACTCGCTTCGTTCGCCTTCGACTCATTCGCTTCCTCTTCCTCCTCCTTTCCTGCCCATCTTCCCACCATTTCATTCATCAACCCCTCTACGACCTCCACCCTCACGAGTCCATCCCTAAACTCCTTGTTCTGAAGTAACATGAGCACGTGAAGACAATTGGGGTACACTAAATATTTGGCGTATTCAGGTTGTTGCCAATACTTGAGGTAGCGGAGATACTCGATGAAACGTTCATCTTTGAGGTAGTTGTTTTGCGTAAGGTACTGGAGGTACTGGATGTTACACAAAGACTGCACGAACTCAAGTTCGATTTCCCATCTGGTGGGCAAAGTGTCCATGGTGAGATGACAAAGGGAGTGGTGTGTTAGTGAAAGCTGGGTAAGAAAGCGTTTAAGTGAGAAGAAACCGTTAGGTATTTTGGTGGTGCGGGCACGACCTTTATGAGGAAGAACAGAGAGGTGATTTGGATAAGAGAATTGGACAGTTCAAGGACTGGGAGGTGTGGATTCCTTTAGGGGAATATTTCGGATTGAAATTATTTGGACATTTTCAAATTTAGGCCGTGATTCTTTTCCTTTAATTCTTTTCCGGTGATCAATAATGGAAAAGTCAGTTGAAAATCCATACTCCAGTCCTTTCGAGATAAAACCTTTCCTAAATAATTAAACTTTTAGAGAGAGATTATACCACTTTTGCAATCACATTTAATGATCAAATGGGAGCTGTTTACGAGTTAATTTCTGCCTTGTTATACCGTTATCTTTTTTATCACGTGACCGAATATGGTTTCGCGATTTGTTATGATTTTTTGGCATTTTTGCAGTACTTAATCTTACACTAATCATGGCCACCGACCAAGCCCCAGGCTCCGTGCCAGCAGTAGCGGGTACCTCCGCCCACACCGCGGCGCTCGAAAGAGAACTCGCTCAACTCGAACGAATCAATAGCACCATTTCTAGGCTTATTTCCACCGTGCGAACCACCCATACCAACATTGACCGAATGAACGAATCCAGTAACAATACACATATTCTCTTGGACCAATGGATCCGGATCCTTTCCCAGACCAACTTCACCCATGAGATCATCAACGATGGCTGGAACGGCGAAACGGCGGATTTGGAGGGCCAAAGTGAAGTGGAGAAGAACTTATTGCAAGAATTGGCCTCTTTGGAGGAGGAAAATAGTGGTTTGAAGAGACAGATCGATACGAGGGAGAAAGAGAGAAAGGAAGTGGACTCGAAAAAGGAGGAGGTCGCTAATAGGAGGAGAAGAGAGTTGGGGTTGGTGAGGGATAAGAAGAGACCGAGGGTGTGATAAGGAGAAGAAGAAGAAAAAAGAAGAAAAGAAAAGAGAAAGAGATGAATAATGAATGGATTGGTTCCTTCTAATGTGACAGTGCATTCCAAAAGCTTTCCATTCGTGATGATTAACTCGTCATATTTACCTACATTCGTTATTCTTCATTTGGAGGTACTGGAAAAAGGTGATAAATCCCACTAAACATTTCTAGAAACACTTTTAACTTGCCAATTGAACGTCTGGGGGAGTTATAAAGGTTAACAATCCACAAAACTTCACTACTGGAAGTAATTTCTATTTACCGTGGCTGAAATAGATACAGGCTTTAATTTCGAGATCAAATGGTTCAAATGGATCATAACTTTATAAGCACTCCAGACGCGATATGAGCTTGGTTTCGGCAAATAAATCTCCAATGACCAGATATTTGTAATCACTCTGGGATAAGTTCATAGCCTGAAAGTCGCAATGGCTTCGATTACAGTAGTCGGATGAAACGATATGAAGTTTGCGAGACAGATTCGGGGTCCATCCTAGTCTAGGAATTTGATATTAGGTAGTAAGTTATTCTTCAAGAAGCCCATTGCAGTCACACTGAAAGTTTAGGCAAAGCTGTCTTGAATTTAACAACAATATAATACAAGGAAGTAATAAATTCCTCCGAATACCACATAACTGTATTAAATGAGACCATAAAAATGTAATTTCAAATCACATCCGTAAACTCTAATAATAATAATTTTTCTACATTTTTCAAAAATAATACTAATAAATATAAGAAATATACGACATAACTCATTTGAGGATGCTGGTGATCAAATCACTGGCATCAACAGAATCTCCCTCCTTGACCAAAATAGGTCCAACCTTACCGGAAACAGGTGCACTGATGACCATCTCCATCTTCATGGCAGACAAAACGGCAATTGGATCACCCTTGGCGACTTGGGTGTGTTCCTTAGTTCTGATTTCAATCACAACACCGGACATTGGAGCACCAATTTCGTTAGGTTGACTGGCCTTTGGTCTGGTCTTGGTTTCGACAGATACCTTCTTATCGTCGACAGTCACCGATCTCATTTCACCGTTCAACTCGAAGAAAACTTCTCTGGTTCCGGTTTGTTGGGAAATCTCTCCAACAGCCAATAACTTGATAATCAAAGTCTTACCTTGTTCGATATCGACAGTCAATTCCTCACCAACATTACAAGGCTTGAGGAAGTATCTGGTAGGCAAAACGGACAAGTCACCGTACTTTTCAACCAACTTCCTGTAGGTTTCGTAAACCTTTGGATACATGAGATAAGAGGCAATGTCATTTTCTCCTATTTCACCACCGAACCTGGAAGTTAAGTCTTGCTTGACGGCTTCAAAGTCAACTGCTGGCAAAGTCAAACCTGGTCTGGAGGCCAATTTTTGTCTCTTGGTTCCCAACATGTTGCTTCTCAAAGGTTCTGGGAAGCCTCCGTAAGGAGTACCCATCAAACCTTCCATGAAGTCAAGGACGGAGTCAGGGAAGTCCAATTCCGCGGCCAACTTGTTGACGTCCTCAGCAGTCAAATTGTTGGAAACCATGAATTGGGCCAAGTCACCCACAACCTTGGAGGTAGGAGTGACCTTGACCAAGTCACCCAAAAGCTGGTTGGCAACCTTGTAGGCTTGTTTGGTTTGCACCCATCTGGAACCCAAACCTAATTGTTGAGCTTGGAAAATCAAGTTGGTCAATTGTCCACCTGGAATTTCGTGCTGGTAAACTTCGGGGTCTGGACCCTTGAGATCTGCTTCGAAACAGGAGTAGAGCAATCTCATTTGGCCCCAGTAGTTGTCCAATTCTCTGACCATAGACTCGTCCAATCCGGTTGGGAAATCGGCCTCCAAGGAGGCAATAATGGCACTGATCGATGGTTGAGAGGTCATACCGGACATCGAGTTGGAAGCAGCGTCAACCACATCGGCACCGGCCTTGGCACACTCAGTCATGGAGGCAACACCGGTACCAGCAGAGTCGTGAGTGTGGACGTGGATAGGTAAGTCAGGGTACTTGGCTCTGATGGAACCAACCAACAAACGGGCGGCCTTAGGCTTCAAAGTACCGGCCATATCCTTTATACCAAGGAAATGGGTGCCCATCTTGACAATTTCGTCAACCACCTTAAGGTAGTACTCCAAGTTGTACTTCTTACCTTCCTTCAACATGTCACCTGAGTAGCAGACAGTGGCTTCAACCACACCGCCGGCCTTCTTGACGGCGTCAACACCGACCTTCAATTGTTCCAAGTCGTTCAAAGCATCGAAAACTCTGAAAATGTCCACACCGTTGTCCTTGGCTTGCTTGACGAATTGGTCAATGGCGTTGTCTGGCAACGAGGAGTAAGCCACACCGTTGGCACCTCTCAACAACATTTGGAAAGGAATGTTAGGAACTAACTTTCTCAATTGTCTCAATCTGGCCCATGGGTCTTCGTACAAGAATCTCATGGCCACATCGAAGGTGGCACCACCCCAACATTCAAGCGAGAAGAGACCGTTCATGGCGTGAGCGGTGGTGGGGGCAATGTTAAGCAAATCGATGGTTCTGACTCTGGTAGCCAACAACGACTGGTGAGCATCTCTCCAGGTGGTATCGGTGAGCAAAGTACCCTTGAAAGCTCTGACCTTCTTGGCGAACACATCTGGGCCTTCTTCCAAAAGAACTTGTCTCCAACCTCTTGGGACTGGAGTGGAGTCAACGTCGATAGGAATACCAGTCTTAGGGTCGTGGATAATTGGAATGGTGGCTTCTTCGTTCAATTTAGGGAAACCGACTTGACCCTTGATGGAGGATCCGTTGACCACAAGATCGGCCAAGTAAGACAACATCTTGGTGGCTCTGTTTTGCGAGCTGATCATTTGGAAAAGGGATGGGGTGTCGTCGATGAAGGTGGTCCAACAGTCACCGTTGATGAAGGATTCATTGGTCAAAAGCGCCAATAAGAAAGGAATGTTGGTCTTGACACCTCTGATTCTAAATTCAATCAAGGCACGCAAAGACTTTCTTCTTGCGATTTCGTAAGTACTACCGGAACAAGAACACTTGACCAACATGGAGTCATAATGGGGAGAAATGATGGAACCGGCGAATCCGTTACCACCATCCAATCTCACACCGTTACCACCAGCGGAACGGTACACCTCGATTTTACCGGTATCAGGCTTGAAACCCTTGGTAGGGTCTTCGGTGGTGATTCTACACTGGATGGCAAAACCTCTAGTGGTGATCTTGTCTTGGAGCAAGCCCAATTGTTGGAGAGAAGCACCGGCTGCGATTTGGATTTGAGCGGCCACGATATCAACACCGGTGATTTCTTCGGTGATGGTATGTTCGACTTGAATTCTAGGATTGATTTCCATGAAGTAGTGTCTGTTTTCGCTGTCGACCAAGAATTCGACAGTACCGGCGGACTTATAGTTGGCAGACTTGGCCAACTTAACGGCATCGGTCAAAATGGCGTCTCTGACCGATTTGGACAAGTTTTTGGCAGGAGCGACTTCCACCACCTTTTGGTTTCTTCTTTGCACGGAACAGTCTCTTTCGAACAAGTGAATGACGTTACCGTAACCGTCAGCCAACAATTGCACTTCGATGTGCTTTGGCTTGATCAAGAATCTCTCGATGAAACAGGTACCGTTACCGAAACTGGACTTGGCTTCGGAGACCGCTCTTCTGAAGGCATCTTCGATGTCGTCACCTTCACGGACAACTCTCATACCTCTACCACCACCACCGAAAGCGGCCTTGATGATGACGGGGAAACCGTGCTTCTCCACGAATTGTCTGGCTTCTTCGGGAGAGTCGATTGGTCCGGGAGTACCGGGAACAACAGGCACGTTGTTCTTGATGGCCAAGTTTTTGGCGCTGACCTTATCACCAACGGCATCGATGGTGGTGTGAGAAGGACCGATCCAGGCGATTCCGGCCTCTTCGACCTTTCTGGCGAACTCGGCGTTCTCAGACAAGAACCCGTAACCCGGGTGGATCATATTAACGTTGTGGGCCTTGGCGATCTTGATGATCTCATCGATTTGCAAGTAGGCTTGCACGGGGGAAAACTGGCCCTTTCTACCAATGGCATAGGACTCGTCCGCCTTCAAACGGTGCATCGACAAACGGTCTTCGTGCGAGTAGATCGCCACCGTTTGCATCAGCAACTCGTGGGCGGTTCTGAAGATTCTGATCGGGATCTCACCACGGTTGGCCACCATGATTTTGTTCATGGGGCCAAGCACGGTGGAGTCCCGTCTCATCTGGTTGATTCTGGCCGTCTCTCCTAAAGACAAAGACATTGTGGGAAAGAAGGTGGGGAAAGGGAAAGGGGACGGTAAGGGGTTGGTAAACGGAGAGGATAAAGAAGAGAAGAAGGGCGCGTAGCAGGAGGGATCGGGGCGCTTATATAGTGAATTTATTTGGCAGCTTTTTTTTGCTATTATTGAGCTGGCGCAGTGTACGATTGGATAGGGGGCGTGTGCAGGAGCGCGCGCCTAGTCCGAGCCCGAGTGTGGGGGGTGAAAATGGGTAGAGGGATGCGGGCGAAGGAGAACAAAGGATGATCGGAAATAGAATGGGGTGATAGCGAGAGGCTTAGGGAGAAGGATGGGGAGTTCGGGAGAGCTAGGGAGAGGTTTAGGGAGAGGTTTAGCGAGGAGGTGGGCGAATGGCGGGGATTAATTGGGGGGAATTGGTGGGGTGATTGCGGATAGTTGGTGGGGATTATTCCTAGGAGTGTTTTGTTTTTCGGAGTCTGACTCACTACTCCGAGAGACGGGGGCGTTGGTTGTGACGGGCCGAACACTGCAACCGGCATTTAAATGCCGAAGGCGGGTGGGAACGCTTGGCGACTGAAAAATTTCGGGCCAAACGTTTGTGATTAGCGATAGATACGGTCACGTGGCCTGGTGGCGGCGACCAAAACTCCGTCGCTTAACCGGGGATTGTCTTGGCTGATTGTTTGGTAACACCATTCTGGTTAGAACAGCTGATTTTGGAGGGGGGAAAGCAGAGGCAGGTAGAAACGGGGTGCATCAGGGAACAGTAACATGGGGTGAATTGGGGGGATGGGTTTCTTTCTTATCTCTTATCTACTAACTTGGCTTTAACTTCGTAATTTTCACCCCCATGTGATGAATCGACTCAATCGATCTAAATCTGTACCATGTGCAAGCTCGGGCTCGGAGTTGGCCGCGTCATCCTCGGTGCAGCAAGCGTGCAGCAGGTCGTATTCTGCTTCCCGCCGGCCGGCGATGCCGTTGCGCGTGCTCGGCCGTGACTGGGCGCGATAACACGGAGATCTATCCCCGGCGAGCAATGTCACAGGCGATATGGTGCAACCTTAAAAACGGTGCTATTGATCCGAATGAGTCAAGCCATTATTCCTTCCTATTTAAACCACACCACCCTACAAGTGTAACACACATATATATTTGTATATATATGCATACGATAAAGGTAGATCAGCTTCAATGCAAGTCTAAGGATCCCTCTGAAATAAAATTTAGAGTTCCAGATTTGTTAAGCGCTATCGCTCCACAGTCGTAAATCCGCACCACAAAACGACCGCAAAAAATCAGATGATACCGGTGAAGATTTTTAAGCCATACCTCATAAAAAAGGTATAAATACCGCCGAACCCCCCAGAAACGTCAGTAGATTCAATTTCTGTGATTACGATGAGATTCTTTTCCACCGCCCGTACTCTTAGATTCCAAAAGGAAAGTGTTCAACACTTCATCAAGTCCTCCAAGACCGCCAGTCCTACATCCACGATCTCGGTGCTTAGTGAAGCAGGTGTGGCTCCAGGACCACGCTGGCAACCAACTCATGGTAACTCTTTCAGATCGTTCGCTGAGTACAGATTGAGAGCCAGTAACCAGTCTCCTTTGGCCATCAGACACAAGGAAAAGCAAAAGTAAAAGTGAAAGAAAGTAAAAGTGAAAGAAGAAAGAAGAGAGGAGATTGAAGAGAGGAAGAAAATATGGAGAATACCCAGACTTCAATACTAAGTTTTGATAGTTAGAGAAGCAGAAGTAGCTAATATGGAATGACGTCAGGACGTCTTTAAATAAATGATTAATGACAAGTAATGATTGTAGAAGGAAGAGGATAAGAATGAATAATGAAATCAACAAAGAATTAAATGGTATGAAAAATGACTCCGGATAAGGCAGAAAGTAATTGGAGAGGGCAGATAAAGTACTCAGGGTGGAAATAAAGCTGGAAGGTCAAGCAAGTGTTGATCCCGAAGTCTTGTTACTGAAATCTTTTTTTCTTTCAAGATCAGTTATTTGGTGAATATCCATTTTTCAGTCGGCTCAATTTCTGATTTAATGCTCTACAACCCGAAACATTAACTGTCAATCTTCTCTACGTCTACTGAGTTGATTCTTCTTTGATTCAATAATCAACATCTTGATCCAATTCTTAACATCTTGATTCAATTCTTAACATCTTGATTCAATTCTCAACATTTGATTTAACCCTCTTCTTGACTCATCTTAATTCCGAGATCGCTTGTTGCGGCTAATGGCTGTAAACCTTTTTCGGACTAGCGGCGTGTGGGGTGAGAGCGGGCCGAAACGGCGGACCAAGGGGTGTATATAAGGGAGATCAAGGGCTATGTGCCGAACTAAGAAAGTACCTGCAGTGAGTCACGTGGAGATAACAGATGGATAAGTAGAGGAACGAAAGAGCAGAAGAACGGGAAGGAAAGGGGAAGGAAGGGGGGAGAGAATAGAGTGGTGGTGATTGTCAGGAGATCCATACTGTGGATGCTGTTCTTACTAATCTGTAAGACTTATTTCCGTTTCCAACTTGCACTTGCTTCGTCGGAGATTGGCGCCATTGCAAATGTGTTGCATTGGCGATCCGAAGGGACCGCCACTGAGGGGAACAAAAGTGAAGAGAATTGAAAAGTATGGAAAATGAATAAAATGATGGATCGGAGGAATATTCTTGATAAGAAGGGCTTATGAAGCATATACGAGGTTTTAGCTGATGAGAGGTTTCTACTGAGTTGATACCGTACATGCTATTCCTGTTAAAGGGGTCCTTGAATCACTTCTTGAAAAGTCGCCAGATTTAGACACAAAACGCGTTTTGTTTCATTGGCTTGGCTCTCGGTGGTATCGGCCTGTGGAGGCGCTCACAATTGTGTCTACGACATTGTTGGAGATAACGATCTGACTCGGGACAGGCCCCTATAACTCAAACTGTAAGAGTTGGAACATTCCGGTGGTACGTGTATGCAATTGCATCAGAGTTTCGGGAGAGCTTAGAGTGAAAATTTAACATGGATACAGACGCAGATATCGGACCAGACGTTCACGATGCAGATCAACTCCGAAGAAGTTAGGCACAGAAAAATAGCGAAGCAGTACGTGTCACCTGCCTAATCACCTGATCTTATCGCTGCAGCTCTTACTTCCCTTTCTGTCATCACACGTGCGATGTCGTTATCGCCATGTCACACCGGCCGTTGGCACGTGACATGGTGCTATCGCAACTGCTACACTATCTATCATAGCGGCTAAGAACTCCACACAAATCCAGGAGTGATTCTATATATACCAAAGTCCCACTACACCGGCAGGAAGAACCCAAATCGGTCAGACAGACAAATCACGACTTCAGGGTCCTCAAAAGTCGACAGACACTACACTAGCGTGTTATAATTGATCTCAGACACTTCCAAGGCACGTTGTTTAGAATCGTATCAGACAAGAAACAAACTTGTTCGGAATCAAATCAGACAAGAAACAGCCTTGTTAAAATTTACCTCAGACAAAGAAGCACTCGCTGACTACTGAACCAGACAAATCCAAGAGTGAATCTTATTTGTCAGCTACAAAACCACACAGCCCTCCTTCAGACAGACACCGACTGTCTTACTCAAACTCACCTTTGCCACCATTCTTTACTCCACCAAGTGTCTCGTCCATAGTCACAATCGGACGTATCGCATCTTCTAATAAAAATGTCTGATAATCCGCATACAACCTCGCTGGCACTTTTAGAACAGTTGGTCTACATTGATAATTTTATGTCTGCCAACGGCTCTGCTGCAAGCGATTCTACTCCCAATTTGGACATCGACGGACAACTTTCGATGGATTTGGCGGCGTTCGCCGATGATTCGTTCATCTTTCCTGATGAGGATAAGCCTAGAAATCGGGATAACGATGATGACGATGAAGAGGACGCTAATCAAGCGAACGAACCAAGAAACAATCTTCCTCAAATTAAAGATGATCCTGATAAGCGAGGTTTGGTCAATGAAATCGATACTAATTTCTTAAACGCTTCTGCAGAACGCAATGCATTCCCACTTTTGCAAAGCTCTTTTGCAGCAGACAAAAGACTGAACAATGCCCCAGGACCACTCGATTTCCCCCATAGCAAAGGCAACTCCAGTTCCGAACACCACAACAATAATACCATCTCGACGTCGTTTATCGATCAGTTGAACGTGGCAAAACTCCCAAAATTCCCGGTGCCTCCCGGTGCTAAATCGTCGCTTGTGTCTGCAGGACTTTCACAGAACCAGATTGATTTACTCAGTGCATTGATTGCGCAGCATCAGACCAGTTTGGGCAACTCAATCCCACCTGCGGGATCAGGAACTACTCCTCTGTCTGCATCGGAATATGGACAACGTCCACAGGTACCGAACTTGCCAAGTCAACTTAGCTATAATTCGCCGGTTCGTCAACATAATCCACTTCCGGTTATGGGAAGTTCGGCACCTGCCAAATCCGAATATGACATTACACACTTCAATACCATCGATACTCCTGTCAACTCCTCCTCCTCTTACGTCATCAACAGCCCCATCCAGCAATCGCCGCCTCTGGTGCTGTCGCTGACATCTTCCATGGGCACCTCGATGACATTTGGCACCCATGATTCTTCTAATTTCGAGACTTCTGAACTCGATAAAAGACGCAGAAATACCGCTGCTTCTGCCCGTTTCCGGATCAAAAAGAAGCTCAAAGAGAAACAGATGGAAACACAATTGCTGTCTTTAAATGATCTCATCAAAGATTTCGAAATCAAGGTGCAGCAATTGGAAATGGAAAATAAACTATTAAGAAATTTGATCATCGAAAAAGGAACACAAAAATCCGATAACGAATTGAAGGTTTTACGGGAGAAAGCCAGAATGGGATAAAATTGTAAAAAATAATGATGCAATGAAATACGGTAATAAAACGTGAAAAATGGAGAAAACAGCTGTTTTATCCGACCAAAATATACTATAAAAATATGAGAAGCATTCATGATTGATGACTTAAAGATATATATCTACGATAGAATTATTTTGATCATACTATTCCTTTAATAGAATCTTCTGATCAAACTAGATGTATATCGATTATAGAATCAGTTACTATTGCTAAAACTAAATGAAGAACATATAATCATTCCATCCTTTGCGACTTGCTCATATTATAATGTTTGGTAGTAGATAAAATTCTAGTTCTTGCTTGTATTTAATAAATTTAAACTAAATAAAAGTCGATTATCTAAAGTATAAAAAAAGTAGCCAACTGCTTGGCAATGAGCGAAAGGCTTTTCACTTTGATCATTCCCTATCTATTGAAAAACCATTCTTAAATCATCGTATTTTTTTTTCGAATTTCGCGGCAAAATTTGCAGCAATTTTCGCAGCCAAAATCCATCAGTAAAAGTCTAGGGTTTAAGCTCTCTAGAGCTTTGGGAATACTATGGACCCCGAATCCGCTGCAACTATCTTTTAGCTCATTGGAGTCTAAGATCAATTATTTGGAGCAGGAATTCACTTCTCAAAGCAAGTTTAGATCTCCCATGGGCAATTGGTGACAGTTCTAGGCAAAACCTGTAGACGAGCACTCTCTAGTGGGAAGAGGCGCCATTGACACTCTTGTTTCTGCTTTAGTCCTTGTGAGGATCCCCATGGGGATCTCCGTGGCTCTAGCGGCTTAAGGTTCCTTCGAGGAACAACAACTAGCTTACCACTAATTTCATCGTAGAGAGTCTTTCAGATCCATACATACACCGAGAGAGATATACGGACGAGGTACGGGATAAAGATCGTTGATATATGAATTAGCATGGCTTATTATTATAACAGCATCTCTTTGCTTATTGATACTTTGCACTATTCCACACTTGTAATGCTTACACATAAGATATATTCCCGATATCTACCTACTGACGAACAAGAAAATTGGACACGATTATCCGTGCTTGTCATAATTTATGGGGAACTATCAAACAAACCCTGAGTAGATACTGTTTCATTTCAAACTCCAGAATGCTAATTGTTCTCATCTCCACCATTTGATTCCACTGGTTTAATACTATGTCCAAACTTCAGAGAAGTTGATAAAGTTTCAATCTCGAGAGAATGTTTGAAGCACTCAGTCCATTAGACTCGCTCCTAGGAAGGCCTCCCCCTATAGAGGTTAGATAAAACCTGGGAATATTCACGCAATGTTTCTTTGTTGTATCCTTCCTCTGATACTACCGAATTCAATCTCTCGAATTTCTATCTTGACTGAAAAATGGCTAATTCGTGCCATTAGAAATATCTGAAAAGGAAGTATAAAAGAAGGGTTTCACGGAAAAGGGAAGATGTAATTATTGTAAGGTTGTCGACTCGAGATATTATTCAAGCGGCATATGAGGAAGGGGCTTGAGTGCAAATAAACCTTGTTCTTGATGATGCAGAAATTGGTGTAGAACTTTAAATTTTCGATACCCCAAAAGTTCAATCACAAAAAAAAAGACCCAAAGCATTCAAAACTGAAACCGCCTATCTAACAGTCTCTGCTTCGTTTCACTCTGGCAAACATAAATCTAATGGTTGACTAGGGTATCAATTGATAAGTATTTTTAAGGTGTACTTATTGTTGGATGCTTGAGACTAAAAAGTTTTGAAATCTTATCAAATTAACTACCGAAATTGAGTAAAATTGGAAAAAAACTGAAAAAAATGAAAAATATTCTAAGTGAATGATATATGTCTCTTTTCCAACAAAATGTCACATAGCCATATTAACTCATCTTCTTTATTACTAACATCTTCGTATTTCTCCTAATCTGCTGCTAAAATGAAAAGTAAAGAAGCAGAGCCAATCAGAATCAAAGGGAAGAGCCTTACAAATAGTTCATCGAAAATTCACGTGACTTTCAGGTACCTTGGGGCTTAATTTTTTCGTTTCTTCGGTGTTCTGTTTATTTCCCCTCTCACGTGACCGAACGCGCTCGCTTCTTGATGATTAAGCGGCCGAGATGAGTTCTCGAGTTTCGACGCCCTTCGTCTTATGGGGCTTTCGTAGCGTGCTGGGCCGCCTGAAATGAAGACTTCGTGAAAGTTGACGAAAAGTGGGTGTTATTCCAGGGAGAAATACGCATTCTTATACCTCTGACTGTCTGCATATCCTGATAATGCAAGCTTTCCCACCTTGCTTAAGCGTAAAGTAAATTAATAATTCGACATCAAGTGACGAGAGCTTCCAAGAGCGATCTACACGAAAGTAGCAAGAAAACAACCGTCTCTTTCGCAAGAAACTGTCTGTCTGTTTGGTACACCTCCCCTTACCACTTTTGCCTGTGTCTGCATCGTTCCTGACGGTCCCAACAAGCCTGACAGTAAAGGGGTAGGCGCATCGACGTGAAAAATTTAATATTTGAACTCTTTGATCACCACCATCCACCACAACACATTATGGTGTCTACACGGTCCAAGACGCGAGGAGACTTGCTGCCTACAGCTGTAGAAAGTCCGTCCAAAGTGTCTGCATCAGCAGACAAGCAGGAAGAGTCCAGAAAGAGAAAACATCTGTTTGACGTCCCCAGCGTCGAAGTTGCTGCCAGAACGGTCCAGGAACTTCGTAAAGAAGCTGCTGCAAGCTTGATGTCCGAGACAGACACCGACACCGATGCTATTACTGAGACGGTGACTGGAAGATCAACTCCTGCCACTGATATTGATATAGGTACTTCCAAGACGCATGATGCACCACAACTGGAATCACTGTCGACAGACACCCTGCGTCCAGACACTCCTATACCGACCACGGAGTCGATGCAAGCTGCACCTCCAAGCGCAGTATCTATCATCTCGCACAGCATCACTTCCTTGTCGCCATCACCACAATTAGTGTCGGACGAGTCCGACAATCCACCCAAAAAACGGAAGTACAAGATCGACCGAGAAAACATCAAGATCAACAAGCGTATCATGAGCAAAGATACCGAGGAAGTTGTACGGATGTTTAAGAAATTCGACGAAGAGGTGTTAACTAATCCGGACGCAAAATCAAGACTCCTCCTGTTGGGATTCGAGACGCGGAAAAGATACATCACCACTTTCAAGCACTACATCCGGTTTTGCTGCAGCAAACAACTAGACACCTTTTTCGTAACTGGAGAGTTGATGAAGGAGTTCTACGAACAGCAATTTGAACGCAGTTCAAGTGATAAGCCGGTGATCAGGTTGCGTAAAATGGACCCTGCATTCAGTAAGCTTCAAGAAATCAATTTTTTGGTCTACGGACTCGATAATAAAGATATCCCAAATAGACAGGTGGCCTTGGACTATTTGGTGTTCAAGGAAACCGGCAAACTTCCGGGCACCAAAAGCAAGAAATCCGACCGGGTGGGTTCCGATCAAGTTGGTAATGGGGTGGGCGTCATTCTGATGGATTCTACAACACCTACCCCTGCAGCGACTGTACTGCCCACACCAAAACTTGAAGCGACGGAAACTGCAAAGCATAATGCAAGCAGCACCAATAACAAAATTGCCACCGATAATGCAAAAATTGACACGATGGTGTCCTTCCTCAAATCACTGTATTACAACCACAAGGAGGACCTCAACAACGCGGTATCTCATACAATGACCAAGATCCGCAGGATGACCACCGACCCACAAGTGATGGAGGTGCTATCGAGCCTCATGGGCGAGATAAACGGCTCTTGTGAGAGGTTCTACTACGATATCTGTAATGGTCCCGCAGTCGCAGTGCCTTCCGCAATTAATGCAAAGAACGCAACAACTCCTGCACTTGCCGCCAATTCACAAAAGAACTCGCAATATCCAATTCACGACATCAATCACGACATCTACACCATCTACGAGATTCTTGAAGAATGGTACACCAAGGAGCCTAGCATTCGTACCAGAGTGGAACAGTGGGGTACCAAGTGGATTCGTGACGAGATCGATCACGAGACATATCTTGAAAGAGCATCGATTGTTAAATTTGTCGACAGACTTTGCGCAGAGTGCGGCGAATCAGACAAATTTGTGATGGCAAATGATTGCGATAGATACATTCGTGACAAGTCTATTTTGGATGAGTTCATCACCGAAATCGAGTTGGATGTGGAGACCTTATTTAAGCGGGTTATGCGTTACCGTAAAAGACATAAACGCAATTAGTGTATAATAGCAAAATAGATAGACAAAAGAGGGAAAAACTAATAATTTAATAAACTTTCAGCCAAAAAGCTAATAATTAAAACTTTCAGATAGACAGACAGACCTGATCACACTATCTTGGCATTTGTAACATTGCATAAATCCATCCTATGCACGGATACTTGACATATGCGCCACTTCCGTTGATCTCTGATCCCCTCGCTGCAGATCTTTCTTGCCGTCACGCAAATGTGGGGTGCAGCTAGACCTCCTACCATTTTCTGTATCCCCGCTTCCAACACACCCCCTACGGCACTCTTGCATATGTGCCCCATGTCCTCAGAATCGCCTCTTTCCTGGCGATCGTTGCTCTTCTTCCATCTATTGTGACCATAATGCCAAGACAGATTTCCACCTTGCCGAAGTCTCGGCATTTTGGGTGCAATTAATTTTAATTTTGAGTTTTAATGATTCGATTTTAAGCCTATTTTGATCCTTTCTTTTACAATCAGTTTCGCAAAATATTCATTAATTAACCGTGTATAAACATCATTAAACCGCGTTGGAAGCGTGGGCAACGTGCTCAGCAGTTGCCTTCTCATCTCTCATCATATTGTTAACAGATTCGTCGTCAGTGTCCTTCTTTTCGAACTCTTCGTTTTCGAATTCAAGACCGTTTTCGTCGGCAACATCATCTCTCTCAATACCCAAGTCAGCACCTCTGTTTTCTGGACCAACAAGTGTGACCAACATGACGAAGACGAACACACATGCAATGAAAATGGCCATAACCTTACTGTAATCGTATCTCTTGACACCTGGCTTACCACCCTCAAGTGGGAATCTTTCACCAATAGTAGATTCAATCGTAGAGGATGCAGAAGAGCACAAGTTACCCAATTGGTAAGAAACACCGGTAACGAAGGATCTGAATTGTGGAGGAGCCAATTCAGACAAGTGAATTGGAATGACACCCCAGGCACCTTGCACACCGAATTGCAAGAAGAAAGCACCAGCGTTGACTCCAGAGCCGCTGATGAAGGCCCATGGGTAGATCATGGCACCACCGATGACACAAGCAATAAGAATGGATAATCTTCTACCGATGAAAGTGGAGAAGTGACCGAAAATGATACCACCAGTAATGGCACCGAGATTGGCCACAGAGTTGGTGACAGTAGATCTGTCTGGAGAGTAGTTGTACTTGACAGTTAACAAGGTAGGGTACAAATCTTGGGATCCATGGGACATGAAGTTGAAACCAGACATCAAAAGAACACAGTAGATACAGATCAACCAGTATTGTTTGAGAGCCTTACGGGCTTGAGACTTGAATTCCTTGACCTTAGACTTCTTAGAAATGGAGTTTTCAGCAAATCTTTCCTTTTGACGGAGGAAAGAATCAGTTTCTGGGGTGAAGTATCTCCAGACAATGAAAATGACTGGAACACCGGCAGAGAACCAGAACATGGCTCTCCAGGTGTGAGGAGAGTTGTCGGCGATGGCTCTTTGGAAGACGACAGCGAGTAAGTAACCAAGGGCGTAACCTTCTTGGAACATACCACTCAAAATACCTCTAGCCTTTGGAGGAGCATCACCAAGCGCATCGGCAGCACAGATACCGAATAAACCACCCATAGCAACACCGAAAAGAGCTCTGACACCCAAAAATTGCTTGTAGGTCTGGACAAATCCAGTACCGATTTGGATAATAATCAAAAGCACCAAGTTAGTGATATAGGCCCATTTACGACCCTTGGTGTCAGCCCACATACCGAAAATGACAGCTCCGACAGTTCTCAACATAAGCACCAAGGTGATACCCCAGGTGACATCGGCGACACTAGCATCAAGCGATTTGGCAATACTGGAGACGTTAAGCGAAGTGGTGAAGAAATCAAGCGCATCCCAAGTCCAGGCCACAAGACCAACACAGAAGAAGTTCCATTGTTTAGCGTTAAGTTCGGAGAGGGCAGCAAAAGGGAAGAAGATTTCGGTATAGGTATACTGGGCAAGTTCTTCTTTGGGCACGAAAAGCGAGGAAATACGGGTTTTGAAATAGTTACCAATAGCCGCCGAGGTGAATCTTGGAGGTTGGATGATATGGGCGTTGTGTGCACGAGCCTCTTCCTTGGTGTATACGGTGTGAAGAGACCGCGAGGTGTGAATGGAGGACGCTCTGGCCATGATGGAAGCGATGGAAGTAGTGATAGAAAAAATTTACAATAGAGGAAGCGGCGTCCTTTTTATATTACTCGGGGCGTAGATGACGACACCTATGAATGGGGTGCTAAAATGGTGCAGGATCTAAAGCATTAGTTGACATGCAGTCACGAGCGTCGGTTGACCCCACACTACCGGGACAGATGCTGCAGATGAGAGGTGTGGGGTTGGTAGCACAGTACTTGAGACATGCTAGATATGCATAGTAGAGGGGATCTACTCGCTAATTAGGATGACGGAGGAGGGGTTATTTTGGATGAAACGGAGTTTGTAGTGCGGAAAAGCTTACGCATGTCGGAGTTGATGCACGGCGCCCACCCGGTGCGTTTACCCCACGGTAGGCGCACGAGTCTTCGCCAAACTTTTTTTTTTGGTGTCCATTATGACAGATTGGCGACAGCAACGGCATTATTGATCCCGGGGTCGGTGGGGCTTTGATCGCATTGAGAGCCAGCTCCGACGCCGGAGGGGCAGCAGAGGGGGGTGGTCCACCCCACAGTCCCATTTTTGTCCGAATGCAACCCATTTTGCACCGTACAGCTGATTGGCAGATACGCCCCCGTGTGAGACACGCCGCGTCTGCGCAAACAGGTGCGGCGAAACTGCCGGTGCTAAGCGGCCTGTTGACCCGATATTTATTCCGTGGTTGCAAACACCAGAAGGTCTGGCATGAAATAGACCTAATTACTAGAGGTCTGGCACCCTCTTACCAAAAACGGTGGGATCTCGGCCTTTGCCACTCTCGGGGACTCGGGCTAATCTGATCGCAAAGATAATCTTACTAATCGGGGTGCACAGCTTGCATTGCTATTGAGGCATATACTCCGCTTGATCAAGTTGCCCCCAATTATCCCCTACTCACCTAGGGTCCGGGCTCCAACAATGCGGGGCCAGCAGCTATACAAGGCTGCAGACCCTGGTGTATGCACCGTTAAGATTGTCGCTCGCAATAGGGATTTATTCCTAAGCCCGCAAGCTCTTTTAGGCACTTTTATGCGTTTTTTCCGCACTCCGACCCCGCGTTTCGGCAACGGCGTCGCCAACGCTCACAAAGTGCCCCGAAAACTACTAGTAGTTGCGACATCCGAAACTGTGATTGTACACCCAGGAGGTCTTCACCAGAGACTCACCCTCTCTTGAGGACGTGGTTAAGCATCACCAAGTGAATCAATTATTCCAGGGTTCAGTAAATAAACTTTAGACTTTGGAACACACGTCAATCCTTGGCGTTCTTCCCCAACATCGTCGCAGTAAGCAGCAAAACAGCCGCGGTTCTGTAATTACAAACAAGGCAATTGCAACTGGGGTGTCTGGAATCATCCAATGAATGGTCGTCTGCCGATAGGAAAATCCCGGAACCACAAGGCCAAGGTCCCTAATTGGCAATGTGGGGGAAAGTGCCATCTTCTATTGCAGCTGCTACGTGCGAAATTACGGTTGCCCCGCATTTTCTGTCGAGGAAGAAAGTTTAAAGTAGAGTGGCGCGTTAATACAAATTATGGCCTCATAAATGCCGGATGAGGGTCGGTGACAAGTACGACCGAGTCGAAAAGGTAGTCTCTGAGCCAGGATTGCAGTATGGTTCAAATCGGATGACTTTCCAGGGTTGCAGTTGCTGTAAATCTCCAAGTGTGGTAGCATTTGAGTGTCGTAGTTGAGATTGGCAATGTAGCAGCTTAGAACCCGAGATCGTGTTCCGCAGGAATGCGTAACGATGGCGGGGCAATGATATACTCCGAAAGGAAGTTCTCGGACGCAAGAACCCGGAGTCGAATGCAAATGTGGGGAAAATATTATAAGGATTGCAGGAGAGAGAGGGAGACAAAGGGGAGATAGAAGAGGGAATAGAAGGGGAGACCTGAGAGAAAGGGGAGGACAGAAAGAGTCAAGGGGTAGTGATTTGAGGTCTAAACGAAGGGGGATGGACGAATGGTGAGATACATAGACAATCATTTTACTGAGTACAGTTCACTTAAAGGGCTTGTGCAATTGCCTCGTTCGGTCAGATCTGGAACCAGATCCTAAACTTTCATGAGCGAAATACTCGTTGAATCTAGAAAGTGAGAAACCTAATCTTGCTAAGACGAAACAGAAATATAATTAGAAACAGAGGCTTGCAATGGGGGCAGAAGAAATTGTTGGCCTGAAAAGATACGAAAGAGGCTTGTTCTAGATAGAGATATACTATTTTACGGGGGAGGTAATAACAAAAAGAAAAGAAAGTGGTCCTACTACTTGAAACTAAACCTTAATTAATAATAGCAATTCCAGATTAGCCGATTCGTATCGACTGGATTAACTTTAAGCTCGTAAGACAGACACGAAATGCAGTTTCATGTAAGAAAGCACTCTCTATGGGACTCAATAATCACGTTTTTTAGTTGAGTTCTCCGCAATCCCACATGATTGTACATTGATCGACTTTAGTATGACTGGCTATTGGTCTGGAACATTATCGATGCGAATCCACTGGCTATGAACTGTAACTTTTATGGGAATGAATTTTCACGCTACTCAGCTGCGAAATATAGCGACTTTTGACTTTATTGTCTATTAAACTGTAACTTTTCTTATTCCTAAAATGACCCCTCCTCCAATATTTGAAACTGATTCTCGATTCATCTTCTTCCTCTGAGTGTACCCCAATTTACTCAAAATAATCGTAAAATTTAATTAGTCAGTTCAGCTAGCCCGGGGCTGGAACAGCTATGTGAGCCCCTATTCCTCAACGCGCCACCCTACGACCATCTTCGGAGTTGGCTGGAAAATAATCTTCGTTACAGCCCACATCTATTGTGATTCTCTTCCGTGATGTTTTTGCGGGGTACATTCATCGCTTCGCTCCCCACAGAACTGCCCCGCGTCTTGTTCCGTTATCGTCCGTAGACATGCACTTCTATTTTCGCTTCGACCAGCTGAACCAGTCATGTGAGCTCGTGTAATTCGTTTCTCGTATTCTTGCTTAAGCTACTCCGTTCGAGACTGCTGGGTACCTCAGCTTCGAAACTGAATTCAGTTGTGTGAGAAGTTCTTTAGTAAATTAAAAAGATTTTCTCGAAAGACTTTTCAATAATTTGAAATTTCATCAACTTTATCAAAAGAGACTTGACCTGTCAATGAATATCGAAGTCATCGTCTCGTAAATCTGCTTCTATTAATATCAAGCCGTTAGACTTCAAATTTGGCCAAGAGTTTTGGTGTTTTTTGCCCAAGAATTTTCCACCGTTTCGCTAGCATTTGAAATGTTCTTGATTTTTTCTGGGCCAAACGGCTGAAGAATTCATCATTAGTTGGAAATATCTATCTTCTGGAGGAACGACTCGTGATAGTGTGATGAACTGAACCATGACATCAATTTTAAGCACATATTTAATATAAGATTTTGAACGATTACAAGCTCATATCGATATATTGAAATAAAAGATCTTGAGTTATGGCTTCAATTTTTAATAAGTTATGAAGCATTCAAGTATACGCATCCTATCTTGAATTAATTGACAAGGATTCTAGCAAGTTACTTTTCCTTCGATTACCTGTCCATCTCCTATTTTCTCAATCAAATAACTCTCGCTCTATTTTATCCAATTTTCACTTTATTTGCATAAATACAACAAATTCAGTAATTTCTATCTTGAAAACAAAGAGCGAAGTCATCAAAACATCCTATTTCCAGTAGTCAAATAATTTATTTACAGTAGCATTCAATTATTAAATATTTCATCGAGTAATTTCCACTTTTATTCGCACATATATTAAATTATTGATTATTTCATCAATAAATTTCTACTTTCATTCACATATACATCCAATCATCAAGTATAATTTTCTTACATTGATAAAGCGGCCTCACCATTAGTTTACATTCCACCACTAGTCAATTCTATCATTCACTTCTACAATTAAACCCAATAGTAAACCAAAAATTTATAAATTTATCGTAATTCAGTCGTGTATTTGAAAACTTATCTTTTTTGATCTATAGCAAGCTTTGATCTTTATTTAAAACCATTTACGGGTGATTTCATAGTTTGCAGCCACAGGACGGTGATCTGAGCTGTAGAAACCCTTGTTGAAGTTGTTGAGAATACCAAAGTGCTTAAGAACAACCGAGAAACGTTCATTTTCTGGTTCACTCTCAGTCATATGGGCACAACCAGGGTGGTGAGCTTGAGTTGTCTCATCCTCGTCACCATCTCCGTTATCTTGTTGTTCTGGGAAGAAGCCAACGGTGTATTCTGGAGACCAGATATAGTCAATGATGGTGTTTTCCTCGTGCTTATGGTTGAAACCAGTAAAAGTGCTGTTTTGACCGTAAGAGAAGGCTGGGTTGATGGTGGTGCGACTGTCCTTGAAACCGGCCTTCTTGAGCACTGCATATGGCTCGTCAGTTGGTTGAGTGTTGAAGTCTCCTCCCAAAAACAGCGGGAATCCGTTATAGTTGCGCATTTTGTCTGCGATAAGTTCAGCCAGATGGCGGCGGGCTTCTTCGCCCTTATGGTCGAAATGGGTGTTGAAGACATTGATGGTGATCAATGGGTTCAAGACCAGTTGCAAGGTCACCATTGAAACGATTCTTTCTAAGTCGGCGTCCCAGCCCTTGGAGGGGACTTCTGGAGTAGGACTGAGCCAGAAGGTCTGGTTGTCCAAGAGGTTCCATTGCAGTGGTCTGTAGTAGATTGGGGCGTATTCGCCCTTTTCATCACCATCGGTACGGCCGACACCGTAGAAAGCCCAGTGGTCGGTTGGAGGAGCGTTACGGTTCAATCCGTTCAAAACCTGGAGCACTTGGTGGTGCAACACTTCTTGGAGACACACCACACTGGCGGGTTCGGTGGCGGTGTTGAAGTCGATGGAGTTGACCACTTCACCACGACGGACCTTCCATGGCATTTCGCCCTCGTCACGAGTTCCCTGGTTGTCGTAGCGGATATTGTGGGTGTAGACCCGCAATTTGAGTGGTCCTGGAAGGGGGAGATGTCCTTGGGTACCACTCATAATAAGGAAGGTTTTGACAAGCACAAGAACCACAAGCGGGATGAAAACAAAGTTGAAGTAGCGGCGGTACTTGTTCCGTTGGGGAACGGCTTCAGTTCCGTTCTCGGAGGTGATATAGATCGGTTGGTTCGACATATCTGTCACTGAAAGTACTGAAAATGGGATCAAAGATTGCGGGGGACGCGAGCACTTATAGCACTATTAGCCGCTGCGAGCCCCCTAGAATGAAAACCGTGGGCGGCCTGCGAGCCCCTTGGCGCTGCAAATCGCAAAAGCCGGCGCGAAGAAAAGAAGGCAAATCGAAGAAATTGAAGCGAAAGCCGAAGGACGCGATTCCCCTAAAAAGTGCTAAAAGTACTGCTATGAAAAGGAGATTTCGAGAAAGGAAAGTGAGAGGAAGGAGAAGGGAGTAGCCAATAAGAAATGGTTATGAAATTGGAGAAATTTAGGCTAAATAGCTGGACTTGAAAGCTTATTTGTTTAGATTAAATCAGATATGACCTCGCGCGTGCAGGAAACGGCCCCGCAAAATATTATATGCCATGAAGCAAATTATTATTTATTCTATTTATAAACCATTCACCTTCTCAACGCTCTGGAAATTATCCCTTTTATTGATCGAATCAAGTGAAATTTATTGGATTTATTTGTCAGGAGGTTTGGATCTTGATTGCTAATTTCCTAATCTTGTGAAGTAGATCTTTTTCTATTGAAATAGAGTTTTCGATTTTCTTTTCAATTATTTCAATAACCGACTTCAAGATTAATAGGATAATTCGTTCATTTTGAGAACATTATAAACGCCTCATTCTGTACTATCATTGCGGATTACACATTCCTTAATACCTCATTTAGCTATTCTCCTCCGATTGAACACACTAAATAATACTTTTTCAATACCCACGGTAAATTCTCTCAGATTCTAACACATTTTTATGATTCTAAGCCCCTACTCCCGATATTTTAGTTACTATAGATCTCTTAATTTCTTCAAATAAGCCTCTACTTCCTTTCGATCTAAAGTACGATAAATCTCCTAACACAATCTTCTCTTCTAAGCCTCTATTTTCATTAGATCTAAATTGCCCTAAATCTCCTAAAAATCTTATTCTAAGCCTCTACTTACTTTGAATCTTGCTCACTGTAAATCCTACTAACGACCAGTCAAAAATTATTCACTTATATCGAATACCAAGTTTCCTACTAAGATTGTTTTAGAAATTTATTGTTACAATATTGATAACTATAAAATTAAACACTTCCTCTTCGTATCTCGTTCACTTCTTTTAGTTTGGCCCCAAGGTTCCGAATAAGATTTCCCGGAGCATATGGATTTGCGAAACGTTAGGGGTATACTTTTTGTACCCCCATCCCAGATGCAAAATGTTCACCTGGAGCTGAATTTCATGAGCCCGTTTGCAGCTCTTGAGGAATCTCTCCACCGCGACCAATGTAGTGTAGATGGTGAGTCTGTCATCCATCATGTAGATAATGAAGTTCATGGTGATGAGCACAGATTTGACAGTAGGATCATCAATTGCAGTTTGCAAGAAATCGATGATTTGATCACCAGAGTTATAAGGCAGCACACAGAGTCCCTTGATATCTCTGTAGAGGTTATAACTGTCCTCATCGACCTGCGAGAACACACCAGCTGAATTGGTGATATTAAGGGCGGTGGGACGGAAATAAAGCTTGACTCGTTGAGGTTTTTGCACCAAATCGTACGAAGAAAGCACCTTTTGAGCACGTTTGAACCCCCTAGTCCTTGAAATTTGTTCTTGGGATGGTTCTAATAAAGCACCTGTCAAATCAGGGAGAACTCGTGGACGAGCGGGTTCTTCAAAAATAGACTCAGATGTGGAATTGCCACTTTCAACGGAATTGGAGGACCAGAGAATTTCAACAGGTTCTTCAGAACGAGCAATATGATTGACAAAAGGCATTGTAGATGTAATAGATACAAAGAAGAAACCATTTGTGCAAAGGAGCTCCTTAAGTACATTTGGTAAGTCTGTTATGCTGCAATTTGGTGGCTTTTTTCGGAAACTGGTGGTTTTTTCGCAGTCATTTCGCAGCTAAATTCAGATCTGCTATCTCAGATCTGTCACTTTAGATATGCGAACAGATCTGGAAATTCTGATATGCCAAATCAGATAAGCCACCTCCGATCTAGCAACTCTGCTGAGCCATGGGTCTTACTTAGCATACTATCTTTGGTAACCAAGTTACTGTTACTATTTCAATCAAGAGTGACATTTTCCATGATATGAAATGGTTCTAATATTCAAATATGCTATGTGAAAATGAATTCAAAAACGGAGAGTTACATGTCTGATTCTTATTTTTTATATTCTTTCGGTCTATTTATTACTTTCTTTTGCTTGCACCATCGTTCTCGTGAACAGCAGCGGAGCTGGTGGCAGCAGCATCGACGGCCTCGATTTCACCATCGCTCAATTCTTCAATTTTAGGCTTGACTTCTTCGCCTTCGTCATCGTCATTCAAGTCAACTCTTCTCACCTCTTTCTTAGTATTGAAGAGGACAAAAGTCAATACTGCCCAGGCTCCAAAGACGAAACTTAAGATGAACACCATGATAGTACTGTAAATCACGAATTTGACAGGGTTTTCCATGATGGTAGGAACGGGATCCATGGTGAACTGGAACAAAAAGTCGCTGAAGTTGAGGTACTCACGCTTAAAGAACATCCTGATGAAGTTCAAAAATTGCGACAAAGTGGACTCGTTGGGGTCGGCGAAGAGCAAGTCTTCGAAATCTGGAGGAGGAGCCACAGGAGCGTTCTTGAGCTTTGGTTTATGGGCTTCTCTATACTTATGTTCCAATTCGTATTTAGGACTCCAGGTCTCGTTACCGATCTTTTCGGCCTCTTCGACCAGATGGCCCAAGTAGATATTATCAAACATGAGGTGAGAGTCCATGCTCCACAATTCAAATGCAATTGCCCCAATTTTCTCCAAATCAGAGGGTCTCTCGTCATTATAGTAATCTGGGTTTGGAATGGTTCTGGGCTTCCATTCTCCTTGATAGTCAGGATTGACGATTCTAGGAGATACCCAAGGACCAATATAGTGAGGATTGTGGATCATTGGTGGTTCCCATGGTCCGCATCCCGAGAGTCCCTCACATTCCGGATTGAGCATTTCTTGAGGTACCCATTCTCCGTCCTCTTCATCGTCCCAATAATCAGGCTTTTCTTCTTCTCCAACCTTGATGGTTTTGGGCTTGGTTTCGTCCCAATCCTCCGGCTTTTTGGCATCCACATCGGGGATCATTTTCCAGACATGGCGCAACTCGTAGTTCTCTGGTTTTTCGGCATTTGGGTCTACAATCGTCAATCTTTCGTCCCAATCCGCCGGTTTTTCGTCGGTGACATCCTCAATTTCGCGTGGTGGGTTCAATTCTGGCTTCAATAAACGAGGAGTGGTCGCCAAATTGCCAGATTTGGCTGTTTCACCATTGACTCTGATTTCGAAGTCCTGGTTCTTTCTGATGATCAAAGTGTACAAACTGCTCAAAACACCACCTTTACTCATTGGAGGTGTTCTCAAGTGTTTCTCCTCGACTTCGCCACTGAGCGGGTTCACTCTTCTGATGATAAAACGGACCATATTCTGGGATCCACACTTATCAGGACCAAACATCACTTGGTAAGGAGTCTCAGAATTGAAGTCCAGATAGTCCTGTTGCAAGTCCAACAACTTGACATAAGCTCCGGCACATGACAAGTCGTTCTCCACCTTCAATTCGTACTGGAAAACCAAATCCTTGTTGGTGTTGTCAAATGGCTGCTTTAACTTCTGAGAAATAGCATAGTGGGCGGCACTACTTTTCATCACCAAACCACGGTCACCTTCGTAGCCCTGGATCTTTCTAGAACCTTGGATCGCCCATTCGCCGTCGTATCTGACAACTTCGTTTCTGCCATCATCAAACTTGGTGGCTGTCGATGGCTGCCATGGGGAGTTTTCGAGTGACTCGTAGTCGAATTGTTCAAAAAATGACTCTGCCAGCAATTGGGCACTGTAGGGAGTGTATGAGGGAACCTCGTGGGCCCAAACGTTGGCCAAGAGGGCTATGGAAATGAGACACTTGAGCATTAGTGGTGGTAAGGATGGAAATTTCTCGTAAAATATATCCCGTCACGTGATAAATTAAGAATGTTAAGTATGGGGCTCCTTTCAAGCTTTATAAAATTATCAAAGGAAATGAAAAGGTTGAAATAACTATGAGTGTTTTCATTTACTTAAGTGATTAACAATTATTTTTTTGATAATTTTCACTTCGAATGAATTATCCTTTCGATATTTCCTACTTTGGGCTCAACGATTTGTGCATTCTAATATACAATCTATACGACCATTTGGCCATTCCACTGGTAGAACTGAAAACAAGACAAAATGTGGGAATTCGTGCTCGCCAGTCTGTTTGATGCTCATTTTTCACGGCTATTTATGACCTATTCATGACATTTTAATGAAATTAGTTTATGAACCTTTCTCATGGCTTGATTAATCTTCTCGAATTATACTTATCCTTTTAAGCTTCAGTTTCTTCCAACAAGGCGAACTTATTGGCAGGGTTAGTCTTTTGTTCCACTTCTTCTTCACCCTCTTCTTCGTCCTTATAGAAATTCTTGACATAGTCATCTTCGGCCTCTTTTTCAAGCTCCTCTTCGGTCAAAGGTGCCTTTCCAGATAATTCGATCTCTCTTCTCTTCTCATCGATCAATTCGTTTTTGATAGACTTATTGATTTGCTCCCAGCCGGCTTTTCTGGCATTCTGAACGTATTTGGCTCTGGCAATACTTTGTTCGATCTTAGTGCTCAAGATTCCGCTGACCTTATCGGATCTTTCCAAACGGTGCTTCAACGAACTGGTCTTCTTCTTGTTCTTTTTGATTCTGCTGTTTTCCATCTTGGCATTCAACAAGTTTTCATTCTTGATGGCAGTACGGATAATGGACTTCTTGACACCGTCGGATTCGGCCTTTGGGAGCGATTCCAACTCCTTGACGACGCCTTCGTCGACCAACCCTCTTCTGGCGGCTCTGCTGTGTTTGGAGACTGCTGTTAGTGCTGAAATTGAGGATATTAAGGATATTGAAAAATATGAAAGATATTGAAAAGGGGAGTAGGAAAGCCCTGAAAAGCCCCCGAAAGAAGGTATATGCTCCAATTAGCACACACATAACCACCACTTATTCCTATATTTCCTTCTAACGTCCCCCTGCATCCATTACTTACTCTTTTTAGCCATTCTTGATCTAGTCTTCTCATCCCATCTCGATTTTTCTCCCTCTCATCTGATTACGTCAGACACCCGCGCGCGCTACCATCTTCCATAATAAAGATCGGCGCCTAAAACCTCCATTTGAAACTCAACCTTCTCCTTAGGCCCTCCGCCAGCCACACTCGAATTCTCTAAAAATGAACCTTGAAAACATCCCTGCCGCCGTCAATATGCACCATTCTTCCAACTCTCTTTACCACACCGCTTTGGGCATCGAGTGGTGGGTTTGACTACGCAATTCCCCACAAATACCATGAGGACTCCAAAAGAGCCAACGGTTCTGAATCCAAAAATGAGCTTAATGGAAACATCAAGACCGGAAAAGCTGTTAATCTTGCTGGAAGCTTGAAAAAAGAGGCTAAATTGACTGAAGCCAGTGCCTTGAACGGAACCAGACATTTCGATACCATCAACTTGAAACCGCTGGAAAAGACACTGGTAGCGGATTCAGATATCACTTTTTCGGATCCTGCCACAGAAGGTACTCCCCAAACAGTCTACCTCCTTCTCTCGGCACAAATAATATCGAATTTGCCGGAGAGTCTCAACGAGCATCTCGTCGATCTCGTGGACCATATCACCGACACTTTGCACATCTACAACGCTGTCTTCCTCATTGACCGCACTGTGGATCCGATATTATCATTAGAATTGGTCAGGCTTCTTCGCCTGACAATTAGCGGGGTTTTGGAACTGCCCGCAATGGCATTACCCGTAAAAATCGACCCTCTCGATTGGTTTGTCGTGAGGTGTGAACTTTGAAAATAGACAGGAACTAATAAGAAGTGAAAATAGTAAGAATACGAGGCAGAATAGCTCGGATTAGAAGTCACGAAGAGTTATTAAAAGGTATCGTGACTTCAGATTAAATTCAGCATTAATTATTAAACTGTATAATGATCTTTATATTCAAATTAATTATATTGGAGTGATAATCTTAAAATCCAAATATACAAGGTATCATGATGTACTAAAGATCTTAACATTTAAAATTACAAGTCTTTCATGAAATATTAGAGTATGATGATTCAAAAGAATTTTTTAGCATAATTTAACCTTTATGAGTTTATATCTAGTCTATGAAATATAGTAATAGACACTTTACATAATCTCTATAAGTCTTCCTCTTCTTAAATTGTAATAGTCCTTATCGTAATCTCTATAATTATATTGATAGTTGCCTATTCTTATAGTAATCGTTATCGTAATCCATTTCCTATTATACTTCTAATGGTCTTTTTCCATTTTCATTGAGTGCCTTTTCCTTCTCTTGTTCACTCTTGACGGCGGTGACGTATTCCTCACAAGCTTTTTGTAATCCGATTTCCATCGGATTGATGCAATTATAAAAATCTTTGATGATTTTGTCCCGAAGTTTATCGTTTGTCTTGACAATTTCAATCTCAGCAAAGCTTGCTACACTTCTTTCTTTGAATGCATTCAAGTCATTCTGACAGTTTTTGAGACTGATGAAGATCTTTTTGAGTTGATTTGGGTTATTTCCTCCCGCGAATAATTTCCAAAAATGGGTTAAAAACTCCACTATCGTCATATTATACGTGATGATCTCTTGAATAATCGATTCTGGAATCAAGTTCTTGGCCACAGACTCGCCAGCATTATACTCTCTCGTGATGAGCTTATGGGTCTTGAAGTTTTGCTTGACTAATAACATGATTTCGTTCGAGGTCTTTTCAATCTCGTCGTTTTTGGACCGGTATGTTTCTGTAAGGTCCATTCCTTTGGCATCAGCCACAAACTTATTTGCATTCACGAACTCTTTAAGAGCCTTGGGGTCGACTCTCGATACCATTCCGGGAGTTCCACCGGGAGATTCTCCTGTATTGCCCATTTTTTTATTTTCCAAATCGGGGACTATATTCAATCTGATGAAATGAGGGTCTTCGAATTCATTCAAATCATGCAAATTCAACTCGTCGGTGAAATCGTATTTCGAAACACCTGAATTTTCCTCGACTTCATTCTCAAGCGGTTGACTCATATTCACCATTTTCGACGAGAGTTTGTTCATATTTTTCATCAAAATGATCATTTCGTTTTCTTGGCCCGCAACCACCGTTGAGCCTCTTCTTTGTATTTGGTTACTATTGGGGGACCCTTGGTTGTTCTGGTTGAGTTTTTCGGCTTCTTCCGAGAATCTCATTGTCATATCGGGCCTGTTTCCCAATTTGGACGAATTATCGTCCTCATTCCCAAGAATATCGATAAATTTATTCACACGAACGTCCTGCTTCTTTTTAACAGTATCTCCGGATCCCTCTTCCTCGTTATACTCCAGATCAATATAAAGGTACTTATCAAGCACCACGTCACCTCTATCGTTAGAAGTATTGATTTTATCACCTCTGAGTCTTCTGAAAAGCTTGGAATTGAAGAATCTCGACCAAAACTCTCCCTCTGAAATTTTCACCGGAACCAAGTCCTTGAACGCTTTTTTGATAATAGGATAAGTATCGAAGATTTCGTTGATAATCTCCCTCGTCACATTGACATTGACCTGGTTATCTGAGGTCGCCACTGGTTTGATAGTGGACAAAACATTATAGGGCCCTCTATGCTGAGAAATGGTCAAGGCATACGTTCTCAACTGGTTCAAACGACTGGACCAGAAAATCGTTGGAGCCAACTTGAAGTTCATCACCGATTGGGTGAAAATATTCCGCAAGTTACGGTCTTCCAAGAGTAATTTTTGCTGTAATTGGAGATTCTTCAAAAGACTGGCATCGGATAACGAGTCTGATGATAAGGAAGACAGTCCCAAAGTTCCCAAAGTTCCAGAACTTGGTGTCAGCACTGGCGCCGGGGTTCCTGGCGTCCCCGGCGTAGGTCCCGGGCTGGCAGTATTTCCACCTGGCGTGCCGCCAGAAGAAGGCGTGGCGTCTTTGATGACAGTTCTTTGTCTTGCCACAATTGTTTGCAACGACTCCTTGATATTATTCATAGTAGGCCGGTTATTGAACGTGAACTTCACCGCCTGGTCCTCTTCTCCCGCTTGCTTGTAGACGATTTTGAGGATCATTTTGGGACTGCCGTCTTTGGTAGCTTGTAAGTTGCTCAAGCTGTTGAGGGGGATGGCGATTGTTTTCAGCCTATCGATGGCCTTCCATTCGACGATCAGCGGCGTGACGTCTTCACGGATGGAGATCATCCCGGAGAGTTTGTCCACGGAGCAGGCCCCGGATATGGAATCCATTGATGAAGGAATTGATGAAGGAATTGATGAGCGAAGCGAGTCAATGAGTGAATAAAATGAGGGCAAATGAGGGAATCAGCTAAGTGAATCGAATTGAGGAGCAAAGGAAGCCAATGGGTGAATCGAAGAATCAAATGAATGAATCAAAGAGTCAAAAAAAAAGAGCCTTATTCCCTTAAAGTGAATGATCAAAGAACCAGATAAGTGAATATGAATATGTCTTTGATTTTCGCGCACTAAAGTGAAATGAGTGAGAAGTAGAAAATCTGAAGAAAGGACTGTGAAGAAGATTATAGAAAGGAGCTGAACAGGAAAATTCTGTCATAGATAGTGAATGTAGTCATTTAATGATTCAAATTCAATTAGCTTAATGGAATTTGTGAGATCAAATTCTATGGAAATTATTGAAGATTCTGTCACTCTACTCATTCTAACTGTTCCAATTATTATGCGAACTAAAAGTACCAATTTTGAGAATTCATCCCTAAAAAAATTAATAGATAAGCTTTTTTCAATAATTGAAAGTTCCTTCAAAACTACTGCTTCATAAAGTTTTTCAGCTCTCATATTTAATAAAACGAGAGACTTTTTACACCATTTACTTCACCTTTGTCCCCTTCCCTTCCTTCCCTCCCTCACGTGACCACGCCCTTTTCTTCCCGAAAATCGTCCTCTCCCATCACCACATCATGTTGTCTCGTTCCTCCAGGCTCTTGGCCTCCTCCATCAGACGGTCCGTCGGAAATTCGACATTCTTGAGAGCGGCCTCTTCCGCGGCCCCCTCCGCCTCTTCTCCAGCCTCCAAAGACCATATAAAATACACGCCACCAGTGACGGTAGAGAGAGACTTCCCAGACCCATTTGCCGACCAAAAGAAGAACCGGAAGTACTTTGTGACCTACGCCATCGGAGTCACCTTAGCATGTGCGATCATCTTCAACTACGAAAAGACCCGTTCTCCTATCACCACTTCCACCTTATTCTTTTTGAGAAGATCCTCTATTGCCAAGGAACAGTTGGGAGAAGGCATTGACTTTGCCAGCTCGTGGCCTTGGATCTCCGGTACTTTGAACACAATGAAGGGAGACATCGACATTTCGTTCAAGATCAAGGGTGTCAAGGGTACGGCCACCTTGAAGTTGAAGGCCAACAGAGAGCTGAAAATGCACCCATTCGAGGTTCACCATTTCCTTTTGGAGAAGGATGGCGTTGTCCATGACTTGATGAAGGATCCAGCGGTGGAATTCGATATCTAAAACCATCGAGGATCCGAAAGTTTGAGAGCTTTGAGCATTCTACGTTTGCTTGAAATAGATTTCTTGGCTCATTCAAAATTACTTGATGGCTTGATATTTGACCCATGACTTTATTAAATGGACTTATTAGGCATCAAAACAGTGGCTACATATTGAACTTTGCATCTATTATGACCACGACCCCACAAACAGCGGTGAAATGGCAAAAATGATGTTATTTCAATGCTGATTTCTTGTATATACGATTAACTTTAATTCAACCATGCTAAATAGCTAAGAATTACCGAATAATGTAGAATCCTTAAAATTTTTCAATGCATTAGGGATAAACAACTGGCTGATTAGTTCAAAATAAAAGCCAGAGAGTACAACCAGTTATTCATAGAGGATAATTATAATCCATGTTTTTTATATAATTAGCAATGATTTATTACAACGGTAGGCAAGTGAATTGAGGCTGAAACGTCACCAAAGGGCCTTTAAGAGGTTGATATAAATTAGTTCAAATTTATAGTACTTTCACAATGCAACTTAACCAGCTTACTGAGGAAACTAAATTTCATAATTTACTGCATAGGGCACATTCATATACGGAATTCGAACCATTATCTTATTCAATTGAATAGTAAGGAACAAACCTACTTCGACAAGTTATGACCAATACTTGATAATTCAATACTATTGATACTATCCATAGGTATCTTTCCATTTTCGAGACTCGCACCTCTTTGTGTTATAGCCCTGAAGCTTGAAAATTGGCAAATACACTTCCATTGGCTCAATAGCATGATTCCAATCAAAAGAGGTGTATATATTTACAAGCATTGCATTATTAAATCTGTTGGTAATCCAGCTTAGAATGAGTCAAATTCCGTAAGTACAATTATTTTAAAAATGTAAATTTTTCGCAAAATTAAACACTTATATCTGGAACAAATTAAAGAACTCATAGTATTTTGAGGGGTAAATTTCAACTAATTCCATTCCAAGTTTTGAATAAGAGCATTTTGCCCAAATTATACCCTATCACCAAATCAGCTCACGTCAATCCCTGATCTTCGAACCCGAGGACTTTCGGTTGCGAAAAGTTGCAAAAAGGCTCTACAATAATTTACGATTGCCAAGAAGGTGTAATTTATGGGGTCGCGAGATACCCCTCAACACAGAATGATCGTTTCAAGTGTCAACGTCAAGGAAGATAATAAATTGTCACCGTTGTAGTTGACCCAACCTATAAGGCAAATTAGTGTGATAGTTCACCCTATAATAGACTTATATGATGTAATTCACCAAATTGTTCATGAAATGTGTGAATATTCATCCAATTAAACTTCGAATTTATATTACAAAACATTCACTCCAGTACAATAAATCCTACGTCTGTAATATCGAAACTCCCCAACCTACGGAGTTCTTCCAGAAAATAGCTCAATTATTCCACTAGTTACCAAAACATATCAAATTCACCCCTTCCATAATAATTCCAACTCCCTTAATCCATCTAAACCCCTCCTTAAACCCTCCTTTAATGATTCCAAATCTCGTTAATTTATACTTAGTTCCTTCTCCTTTAGTTATGGGTTTCATCCGATAACGTCACGTGCCCCGAGGCGCACCCTTTGGGAACCCTTGATTGCTGCGTTCCACCTCTCCGCCAATCAGCGCACATCCTCCCCTCGCTATTTTTGGCCCCGCACAACTCCGCCATGTGTACGCTTTGGCTGGTTTTGTTCTCTGCTTGGATTTGCGGCCCATGCCTGTTCTGATTTGGCAATCTTCCGCTGGTAGTGCCTGCACTTCAGATTTTATCAACCAGCTCCCACACTCATCATCTGCTACCACAAGCACTTCTCTTTGCTCACAAGACCCCACCACCCGTCGTTTCACCTCCGCTCGAGCTCGCCAGTGACATCTTTCCCGCTGCTGCGTTGCCAGACTTGTTTCCCCCCGCCATATCGCAGTAATCATCGCCAAGCCCTCGCTTCCGCCGCCTCCGCCTATCTAGGACCCATCAGCATTCAGCGGCTCGAACCTTTGTTGGACTAGAAGAGTATTCGGTATCCCTCGCTAAGCACACCGAGCTCGTTCCAGCGTCTCGTTTTTCTTTGGCTTCTCTGGCAAACCCAGACTTCTTTGGCTGCTTCTTTAGCGTCTCGCTAATTTCCAGTCTATTCCTTCCACCACCTCTTAGGATGGCTCCCGAAGGACTCGCCGTCGGGTTGGCGGTAGGAATCCCCTCCTTCCTCATCATCACCGGCGTGCTCATACTATGGCTCCGCAACCAGCGCAAACAGCGCCGTGAGGACCAACGCCAAGACGACTACGACTTGGCTATACGAGAAGACGAACTGTTCCAGGAGTTCGGAGAAGAGCTCCACCGTCCTTACCACAAGGACGACAGCGCCTCCGACCCCAACAAGTCCACCTCCACCGCACAGGCCACCTCGGACCTGGCTGAAAAACCTTACATTTCCTCCAACGGATCGTCTACATCTACCACCACCATCGAACATCATCCCGGTACGCCTCAGCAAGCAGCCAGAACCAGTTACCCCCGTTCTCCCGCTAAATCTCGCTCAGCATACGATTTTTACGACACGTTCATCCCTGTGATACACCAAAACAACCTCCCCAACTCCTCGGCCACCTTGCAAGAAGCTGCTCCCCCATCTGCCAACCACGATCTCGAATCCACCAACGGCTCCTCCAATAACATCAGCATTATTGGACAGGGCTTGCCCCGAGAAAAGTCCTTGGACAACTTGGCCAAACAACTCACGGGCCCAGCATTTTTCGAAAAACTTCCTTCCCGTGCTGCCACTGTTTCCTTGAAGCAAAGAGCACCAGGATCACAAGTGATGACTGCCAACAACTCCAGCTCCGATCTCGTGGGGTTGACCATAAATGAGCATTCCACCATCAACGACAACTTCGTTTACGAGGCACCTAAAGTCCAAGAGAAATCACAGACTCCACAAAAATCCACCACCACCGGTGCTACCACTGGCGGTGGCCTCAGTCAAGTTTTGGGTGGAAAAATCGACAATAGTTTTGATAAAGATGCTGGAATGACAGCAAATTCACCATTTAGAGATGCCACTGCATCCTCAGTATCCGAAGAATCCGAACCAGGAGTGGTATTCCAGTGATGCAAAAACGACGTTGATGCTTTTGCGTGCTGAATACCTTCCTTAATTTTATTTGTTCATGATTTCTTCGTTTCCGATGGATAGCGATCAGCTATAGACTTTCTTTGTTATGATTCATTTCTCGTCCCAGCCCATAAGCATCGCGTCAATACAAAAATGAATAGAATACTGTAGGATCTTCATCAGCTTTCTTAGCTGTTTTTTAACCTATCAATGATTTTTAGACATTGCTTCTTAATTAATCTACTGGCCTCAATTTTTAACCATCTTATCAAATTTTACGGCTCTTTCTAGACCTATCACTTTCTACTGACTCTACATTTTTCATCCTATCATCGATTCTCACACCACCTTTCTTTATTCCCAAACATCCTCTTTTAACCCCCTCGGCTCTTCAGTCTCAGACAATGCTCCGATATTTCTCGCGCAGACCCTGGAAAAAATCGACTTTTTCGCCCGATAATTATCAGAAAATATATCAGCCAAATTGTTCGCTACGAGCCCTGAGAGCCCCTTGAAATTTGTTGAAAAGTGCTCTAAATTTCTTGCGAAGTGGCTGCCTGTGATTTCAAGTCTATTAATATATTCCCCACACGCCAGTGATGTCTTCTTGAGCCTCTTAATTTGTAGACTTATCAAAATGATTCCACTTTTCTGTCAGAAAACAGAATTTAAGAGGCTGGACATTTTCGAAACCGAGAAGGGCTGCGGATCACTGTTGGAGTGCTCTTAACGCTTGGAGAATGTAATAAAGGCAAAATGTGCTATAAATAAATAAGTCCAGTGACTTCGTGCAAATAACAAAATCAGTGTCCCGAATGAGAAATGACAAATTAGTGTCCCGAATGAGAAATGAATAAATTTATGTGCCGAAAAGAGTTAAATGAAATTTAGTGCACCAAATGAAAAATGAACGAAATTAGTTGAGTAAATTAGTGCAGAAAATGAAAATAGAACATAATTAGTGCACCAAAAATTGCTAACTGAACCAAATTAGTGACAGGGATAAAAATTCAAATTTCGTAAAATATCCAATTATCGCTATGAAAACTTCCTACATCAAATAGACACTGCTCTTTCATCACCAGAACCAGTCTACTTTCGTTCATCCTTATTCTTATCTCTCATTCATATAATATAACTTTTCCTCATCGAATATCTTCCTCATAATACATCCCATAATAAAAAAGCTATTTCTTCCTTCTCTTCTTTCTCCTCCCCTCTTTCCTCCCTTTTATCCTTTTTTCCCTCCTTCGATTCTTCTCCCTTTCCTCTTTTATCTTTCTTCCCTTTTCTGCTGCAAAATCACGTACCCTCGCGCCCAGCTCATTTCCAACTTCACCTGCACACTAGCTCATCAACTACTTATCTCCACCAATTCACTTCCATTGCCACCACTTTGATGTTCAGAATACCAATAATTCCACGCCGAATGGGCGCTGGCATTCGTTCCAGAGTGGCGTCAATGGCCCCCAGATTCACTTTCCGCCCCCAGCCGTCGCTTTCTCGCCAGTACGCGTCGTACCGCCGTTTCAACAACTCCAACACCAACCCCGCAATCTCCATCACCAACCTCTTGTATAACAGAAACAACATCTACATCGGCATTGGACTCGTGGGCTTCTACATCTACAACTTGGACGAGGCGCCTTTCACCAAGCGGTCCCGTTTTATCTGGATTCCTTATTGGTTGGAACGCAAGATAGGCGACTACTCCTACAGCCAGATCTTGGCCCAGTACCGCAACCAGATCGTGCCACTGTCCGATCCGCTCTACGGCAAGATCAGAAACATCATGAACCGTCTTTTGACCTCGGCAATCGCCTATACCGACGACGAAAAGCAAAAAAACCACTTGAAGAGCTTGGACTGGAGTATCCATATAATTCAGGTGGATCCCAACCAGGTACCACCAAACGCCTTCATTTTGCCCAACGGTAAAATCTTCATTTTCTCCTCCATTTTGCCGATTTGCCACGATGAAAACGGGCTCGCTACCGTATTGTCACACGAACTTTCCCACCAGTTGGCCCACCATACCCTGGAACAATTATCGTCCCAGCCTTTCTACATCATGCTTTCTCTCGTGCTATACTCCATCACCGGAACCACGGGCCTCAACGACCTTTTGATCCTGGGAATGCTCCAAATGCCAGCGTCTCGTGAGATGGAAAGTGAAGCCGACCATATTGGCTGTGAATTGTTAGCACGCCTGTGTTACGACGTGAATGCCGCCGTCAAGTTCTGGGGCCGGATGAGCGACTTTGAAGCTCGTATGGGTGGTGGTTCAGGCAATCAAGCCCTTCTCCAGGAGTTTTTCTCCACCCATCCCGCCACCAGCAAGAGAATCCACGATATTCAAGGCTGGTTGCCAGCTTTGGAGCATATAAAGGAATCGCTGGGATGTTATCAATACGGTTGGGGTGACCTCAATAGAATCAAGCAAGAGTTCTTCGGGAACTTTAAGTAGTCAACCAACAAGTCAAATATCACTAAGAAATTTTAATAAGCCAAATTTCAACTTGGCAAATACCAACTAATAAGTTTTAATAAACCAAATATCAACTAGCAACCCTCAATACATTAAGTTTCAACCAATCAAATTTTAATTCCTCAAAGTGTAATATCTGTGAATACCCAAATCAACAATCCAGCCAGATTTCAATAACACAACAGAAATATGCATTACGACTAATACTTCTATAATATTTATTAACTATGTACAGCAAGCCTTCAATTCAACCAAATTAATTCAGTTGAATTGAAGTTCTTTTAATGAACAATTAATACAATTGATTCTCCTCAACTCCATTATTATTTCACTCAATCACTAATCGACTTAAATGATTATTCAATGCAATAACTTCATTAGACTTTTTTTTACTCTAGATATCAATTGTGATCTCTTCAGCACCACCTTTATCCCCACTCTTACCACCACTCTCACTATCCAATAATACCTTACTCTTGTACACTCCTTTCCCCACAGAGTTGAAAAACACAGAGCCAGAACTCATGTAGCGACTGATCTCAATTCCCATCCGGTAAGTCCTAACCTGAGATTCTCCGTCATCTTTCTCTTTTTCACTCTCTTTTTCACTTCCTCTTTCACTCTCTCTTTCACTTTGACTTTCACTTTCACTCGCATTTTCACTCTCTTTCACTCTTTCACTTTCTTTTGTCTCTTTTTCAAGCAAATATACTTGCACCGTTCCCAATCGCTTTTTTCTGTCATTATTCTCGTAGAAGGGCAAAGTGAGCTTGATAAAATCTTGGGTGCCCAATTTCAGCATCACAAACGTCTCCAAGTCGCGGCCCAAATGTACGGAGATTTGCTGGTTATTGTCGATGAACAAACTGGTGATACTGGTATGCTTCCCTCCGATTTGATCACCATTGACCTCTTGTTCAATTACGTAATCAACAATTCTTCTCTCACTCAACTCAAGTACTTGGTGGGTGAAGTGCTGAAACTGGTTCTCGAGCCCGTTCATCACGTTGTATAGCTCGCTTTCATCATAATTCTTGATTTGCACCTCGTCGTTCTCAGGCTTGGCTTCGCTGAGCTTTCTGGTCTCTCTCTGGTAGATCCTCTTCATAAGCTGTTTATAGCCATAGTATCCCGCCACAAGCACCGGAGGACCGACTGTGACCAAGATATTGGGATGCACGTGTGTGAATGTGAATGCGGAGAGGCCAATGAGCCCGAAATACTTGAATCCGGCCGGCACTTTCTGGTACCAGAAGGCTTGCAAAGGGCTTTTTATGGGGATGTAGGAGTTTCTGGGAGGGCCAACTGAATAAAAGCGGACAGAGTGAACGCGTCGCACTGAAATTAGGGTAGATCTGGCAAACCGGGTTGATAGACCGCCTATTGAGGAAGACATGGCTCAGATGGATGAGGATTGAATCGAGCAGATTTAGGAAATCTGGGTCCACTCGATATCTGGTCATGTGACCAAAAATCACATGACGTAACACTCTCTCTAGAGATGATCATCACATCATCTCCACACCAATCAGTCACTCCTCAATGGCAAAAGCAGAGGCAGGCACCGCCAAGTTCCAGGCGAAACGCCTCAAAGCCGCCGGGCTCCAAAAACTTAAGTTCTACTGCCAGATCTGCGAAAAACAGTGCAGAGACGCCAATGGGTTCAAGAACCATCTTGCGGCCCCAAGTCACCATTTCCGGGTCAAAGAGCTTAGCGAAAGCGGCAAAGGAGGTCAGGTGATTGAAAACTACTCCCAGCAGCTCCGCAGTGCCTTTCTCAGGCTCCTCAAGATTAATCATGGCACGAAAAAGATCAATGCCAACAAGTTCTACCAAGAGTACATTTTGAGTGATCGCGACCATATTCACATGAACTCCACCAAATGGACCAGTTTGACCGCTTTTGTCAAGTATTTGGGAAGCAAGGGAGATGTTAAGGTGGAGAACGCGGATGACTCTTCTGAGCTTAATCTCGAAATTAGTCTTATAGATAACTCACCTGAAGTTCAGCATCGACAGAACCAAATGGCCAAAGAAAAGAGTAAGAAGAGTGAGGATGAGATTTCATTGAGAAGGATAGAAGAGCAGATAGAAAAGGGGAGGGAGAAGGAGAAGGAGATAGAAAAGGAAAAGGAAATAGAAAAGGGGGATGGTATCGAAAATGCTGAAAAAGCTAAGCCCATCAATGGAAAAGTATCATTAAGTTTAAAGAGTCAAGATAAGGTGAAAAGAGCAAGACCGGCTGCGTTTGGTGATGATAGCGATAGTGAAGAAGAAACTGAAAGGCCCGTGATGACCAAGAAATCCAATATTGGATCAATCAGTCAGAGATTATTCAAAGGAAAGAGATAAAGGAAGGGATAAAAGAGACGAATGGGAAGAGGAAATCACAGATTATCTAAAAGGACTGGATCTCAATTGTCCAAACCAACTGGCTTTGGAGCCGGTTCTACAGAAAGTCTATCTTTTATGTTCATTTCTAGTCATCGATTGTGCTACAAAATCATTTGAGTTTATTCTTTTGACTTCGAAGTATCGACTTTGAATTCTTCGAATCTCAAATTCTTTCGTAACACAACACGTATACATCCCTCGAATATAATTCTTGGAATTGGGGCTGGCTGATATTGCCATGGGGCAAGTTTGGCTTCACGGAGTCATCATCAAAAAGACACCAATAAGGATGTTTCAAGTTATCAGTGTTGAATTGCTTCTCATTGACAGTGGATTTATTCACCAATGCAGTATAGTGGCCACTCTTTAAATTTCCATAATGATTGATCAATCCGGATAATTTATAGCCTATCTCGTGGCCATGATGGTCCTTGAATTTCAAAATCAATGGATACTGAATATTGACATCTAATTTATCTGTCAAGTTGAACATCGAGAAACGAGACAAATGGACAAACAAGACTCGAGGCAATTTGATGAAATTCAATTTCTTGGTCGATGACCGGTTGCTGGTCTTGGCCACTGTTGTGGTTTTCGTCTTTGGTGGTGATTTGCTTCTTCTTCCAAGCTTGAATAAACCGGATCTTTTGGCGGTGAAAACAGGATGATTGTCAAGCGCATGGCCCACACCTTCCTTATCATTACACTTGGGACAGTTCCAAGCATTTTCTCCACTTAAGACCTCATCTTGTGTATAGTACCGCAAACAATCGGATAAATTTACCACGTTATTCCCGTTAGAACTGGGAATTGGAAGCGACAAGATTGTAAACGACGAGTAGTTGATCGATTCGTAACCGCACTTATTGCACACCAATTTGTTTTGAATATGACCTTGGAATAAATCGTTGATTGGTGAGATTCCTTCGCTTTTCAATAAAGATTGATACCACTTGGAATAATCTTTCTTTTCACTCAAGCGAACATTGATATCCCATTTTCGGATATATTTATCGAAGTCTTGTTCTCCAAAGTTTTCGACAGATGCCTTCTGAGACAACTCCTCATGTAGCCTTTCCAATACGAAAATCAAGAACTCTTGGGCATCTTGTTGCTCGTAAGGAATGTTGAAGTTGGGTTTCAAATTCGATGCAATTCTTATAAATCTAGTAGGTGCAATGGACGAGGAACCATGGACTTTGAAGGTTCTCAATAAGCCCGACATCGACTCCGAGAGTAAGGCTTCTTCTTTAGTATTGCCTTGTTCCTTCAGAAGCTTCATTAACTTGATGAATTTAGGATCCTTGATATATTTATGATACTCCAGATGACTGAATAACTCCCTCAATTGATGAATACCAAACAACAATTGGATGGTCGAATTGATATAGCACGACGAGCCAAAGTTTTTGAGACCACATACGCCGTAGTCTTTCATGTAGCTTAGTTTATGGTTCTTAATTTGGTTCTGTTGCACTTGAACATGACGAGGAATGATTGATGAATGGGAAGGAGCTTGGCCGTTATAATTACCGTAAAGTGCTGAGGAGCCTTGTCCATTATAATTGCTGGTGTTCTGTCCGATATTGCCGTAAAATGACGGAGGATTGTTGGGTGCTTGTCCGTTATTGCCGTAAAATGATGATGGGTTGTGTTGGTATCCTCCGTTCACTTGACCGTTGAAAGGAGCACTACCATTGGTGTATTGCTCGTTATTGTATGAATGCGCATGGATCTGCGTTGGCACGGCAACCGCGGGGCCTTTGTAAGCTTGCGGAAGGGCTTGGTATGGCCGGTTATATCTAGTTTGCATTGAATTTTGGTCCGGTACTCCATTTCTTGAAGCCTGGCTTTGATCGTTGAATCTTGAGGTCTGGGATTGATTTTGATTTGGTACTTCATTGATTCTAAGTGCTGGTTCCGTTGCGTACCCATTTAATTTAAAATTTGGAGGCAATGTGCCATTTTGTCTGCCATAATTTCCATTGAAGTTAGATATCGATTGATCATTTTGCCGGTCATTAAAATTGATCGATTGAGCATTGCCATTGAAATTGGAGATCGACTGATTTTTGGATTCAGCTTTCGATTGTTCATGCATCGACCATCTGTTATTCCGCTGTTTCACGTTTTGATATGAGGTGGATTTGTTGTTGAAATATAAGTCATCCTGAGCTCGATTTTGACTGGCTTCCACGGGAGGAAGGGAACCTTCTCCAAGCGGATATGGGGTCAAAGCTGATGCTGTAGGAAGGCGATTTAGCGGTGCTTTTGGTGGTGAGCCTTTGGGAATTGGCGGACGATCCCGCGACTTTAATACTTGTGGCAAAGCCAATGAATGCTGAGGAGGTGGTGGAGGAGATGCAGGGGGTGGAGGAAGCACGCGAGGAGGCTCGCCTACGGACGAGCCCAGTTTGTTTGGATACACGTAGTATTTGTAGCTGTCATCCGTTTCAATGCTTTGTTTATCTATCAGTTTCTTTAGAGAAGGGTACCTCATTTTGAATTCATTGAATGAGTCGTCATCTTGGCTGATTTCGCTGAGATTGAAGCTTTTGCCTGATTTCGGTATCTGGTCATCAACAGCGGATTTGGAAGTGTACTGGAAATCCACCGATTCGTCGCTTTCGCTGCCTTCTTCTTCGTAGTAGGAGAGATCCTTCTGTTTCAAGTACTCGATGTACTGATGGAGCCAAGCGTACAATTCCTCGACATTGAAGGAAAGCAAGTTCTTTTCGACCAAGTACTCCAAAACGTGCGATCTCAAGGTTTTCAATGGAATTGAATATGGCAGCGTCACGTAATCCTCGGTATTGTAAAATGCAAAGACGTTCAAGTAAATGATGAAATCTTGTTCGTTGGCCTCGATAAAAGCATCAAATCCTTTGAAATGGAGCATGATGAAGCTGTTGATGAAGTAGTTGAAGATCAAGAACCCTTTGATATACGAACTCACCGCATCTTCATGAGACTCGGTCTTACTCAGCGGACGGGTGTGTTCATCGCGGAGCGCTTGCGACGATTTCTCAAACAAGAGCTCACAGTAGTCGATCAAATCGAAGAGCGATTTCGACAGAAGCGACGGATCAAGCTGGAGGTTCCGGAATTCTCGGTTGATCATTCGTGTGTAGTGGTACTTGATCTCTTTTTGCGACGCCGGGGGCGGCGTCACCGCCAGGGGCAGCGCCTCTAGCTCTTCCAAAGACACTGGGCCTCTTGGCCGCGCCGGGCTCTCTAGCGGCACGGGCGGCGGTTGTTTGCGGGGCGCCATCATGTTGTATTCATAAGATGAGGAAATGAAGGGGTCAACTGGAGGGAACTCTCGAGGGAACGGAAGGGGAATAGATGAGTGGGAATAGAGGAATGTGGTGTGGATCTATGGTGTTCACGTGTGTTGGGGATTCTGCAATTGGAAGTCTAAAGTTGTATCAAAGATTGTGCCGCTGGAATAAATAGTGGTGGTGGATCACGAACGGTACGGAAATAGCTGAATCAGAATTCACGTGTGGCTATGCTATGCGAATAAATGATAGTGCGGGACAAGCGAGATAAGAATAGAACCTGTCAAAAATATGGAACGGAATTATGAAAATATGAATAGATGAATTACGCACAGAGTTACAGGCTACAGGTAATTGGTCAGTGTGAATGTTATGTCTTTGCTTGAGAAGTTAAGTGGCTGTGTACTATTTGAGATCCAGTTTTTCCACTTCGGAAGCTGATGTCACCGTATGTCCACTTAGATCCGATGCGCGCGGGCCAGCCGTCATGGATTTGCAACTACCCTGTTTGTCGTCGGTTCTGACTCAGCGTGATTGTTCCGAGAAGAGAGCAAATCCACCTCTAGAAGCAGGTCTTCTTTTAGAACATATATATTTTTTGGAAAAGGTTCGGATCCTTTCCACTTTTCAGTTCTGGAGAAGGCCTTCTTTAGTTTTCCCCACATTTATCCAAGACCAAGTCGGCCACCAAGGGCCGATGGTCACTCATGTAGTACTCACCATACTTGGAATGAAGCATTCCCCACGCTTCCAAACGCACCACCGGCGATTTCACACACTTAGCATCGTTACTGATGCTGTATTGAGGACCAAAGATGTAGTCGATATTCTGGCCTCCCGCTTGCAAAACGTCATCGGAGAACCCCGTCACACTGGAGTCAGTGTACCCATAGCGATTATAGTCAGTGACAAGCTTCGAAATGTCGTGAAGACTACTCGTGAGTACACTATACGTCTCTTCCTCGCGTTCAGAGTTCAAGTCTCCACACAAAAATGAGGGCCAGTCATTAATCTCTTTCATTCGTTCAACGATCGCTTTGGCGGATCCACGTCTGGATTCTTCGCCAATATGATCAAAATGGGTATTGAACACATTGATGTAGTTTCCACTCTGCTTATGTTTCAATGTGGCGTACGATACGATTCTGAGGTACTTTGCGTCCCATCCCTCCAACGCTTTTCTGGGGTCGCGTTCGTTAAGCCAAACTGTATCGTTAAACACCATCTCCCAATCGGCAGTTCTGTAGATAATTGGCACGAATTCTCCAGTATCCTTGCCGTCGATTCTTCCCACGCCATAAGCTGCCCATTCGCCCGTCTTGCTCAAGTCTTGCATGATATCGTCTAGTTGGAAACGGTAGACTTCTTGGAGGGTTACGATCGAGTTTTCGCGGGCATTAAACTTGATGGAAGAGGTGATGGCGTCTCTTCTGTCGGGCCAGGGCAATTCTCCAGGCACAAGGTCAGCGTGACCACCGTTTTTGATATTATGCGAGTAGATCCGGAACTTCATTTGCTTGAAGGTGGTCAATGGGATGGAAATGTAGTCTTTGTGGTCCATGGTGGCCACCTCCAATGGTGCATCTTTCATTGTAGTAGTTTCATCTTTCATGGAAGGTTCATCCTTCATTCCTTCCGGTTGGAACACCTCCGGATCATTCACGATCTTGACAGGTTCAGTGTTCTCGGGTGCAACATGTTCATATTCCATATTCGCGTAGTCTTTGCCGGACAGATTGTGAAGGTAGCTTTCCAATTCGGAGTACTTGATTTCATTGCGAAGAAGAAGAAGAGTTAGCAGCACTAGCAACACGAGTGCAATGGCAATCCGAGCCACTCTTTGGATCCTAGACATCATCTGTCTATTTTTCAAGATGTGTGGTTAGCTTAAGTAAACAGATCTTTTTTCCAATTATGATCCCGGGCCAAGAAATGTGTTGTCAAGAAAAGTGTGTGATTTTGGGCTAGGGAATGGATGGAATCGAGTTGATTAAAGACAGATATAGATTGGTTTTAGATGAATCCGTGTTGAGCTTATATTTCTGCGGCTTGAATGAGATGGCGAGGGATATGTAGTTCTAAAGGTGAGCTTAAACTGAAGGACGTTATTCGACAGAGTGTGAATAAGTGGAAGGATAAAGAGCTCTTAGTTTTTGACGTTGCCTTAAGAATATCGACCATAAGTGTCATTTGTTGAATAATATCGAATCGCTCATGATGACTCTTTCTGTAAAATTGAACGAACTATTGCAAAATATGACTGGACAGAACGAAGCTTGATAGTGCAATTCTAAGTAAGCCTTTAAAAGAGAACCGACACTAAGTAATGAAGTATGAAAGGGGTCACCCTGAAAGAACTACTGCTTAGTTTGGCTCGACTAACTCAAATTTTGCAGCATTTGCAGCATTTTTGATTCCCTCGATGAAATATGAATGTTGCAGCCTTTTCGCTTGCAATTCACAACATAAACTTCAGAAGTAAGAGCGATATTTTTTTTTACAACAAACCACCTCAATAAGAAACTTATAAGTAAATAATAAGCTATTTTTGTTCTGATCGAGCTCTTTATAAGCTCGCAAAAGAATAGTTTGCTGAGACCGATGGCCAAGACTCGAACCGCATCCAAAAGAAAACAACCGCAACCGCTTGTATTCTAAACTACTTGAAGATCCCTTAACTGACAAGATGAAGGTTCTGATGAATGTCCAGAATCACAAATATGAGCTTTCACTGATTATTGAAATTCATAACAGAACGGTTTTAATGTTGTCACAGAGTTCAAGGGAACAACTCAATAATAGGTAGTTCGTCTGCTGTGTTAAATTGTCAAATATACTAAATTCGTTCCAGAAGTATATCTCACCAATATTGCTTATTGAGAGAGCCGAACAATTGGTGAGTGTAAATCATGACCATTCCAGAAGCCTTGTGCTGAAGATCGGTGAGAAAGTATACCTTCTACACCATTGATATTTTACGGCTCAGGTAACCGCCAGTTTTTATTGTCAAGAAATTGGTTGTATAGTGTAGTGGTTATCACTTTCGGTTTTGATCCGAACAACCCCGGTTCGAATCCGGGTACGACCTGATTTTTTCTTTTTGCCAACACAATTACAAATCATCAAGACCAAAAGACTGCACCCTTTCAACCATATACCTTCAAGATTGACTCATAGGCCCCCTTTTTTCTTCTGTTTCTTCTCCAAAGAGACGAGAAAAGACCCCATCTCACCTCACTAATTAAATTAACTACACACCTTCCATCCGAATCATTATCTCAGCTTACGTAATCACTCCAGGCATCAAAAAATTTTTCAGATAGAGAGACAAACCCCCAGCTAACACACATCCATAATGTCTGCAGTCATTGGTATTACTTTCGGTAACACTGCCTCCTCCATTGCCGTTGCCACCCAAGACGGCAAGGTCGATGTCATTGCCAACCCAGATGGTGATCGTTCCATTCCATCTGCCTTGTCCTACGTTGGTGCCGATGAGTACCACGGTACCCAAGCCCAATCTCAATTGATCAGAAACGCCCCAAACACCGTCGTCAACTTCAGAGACTTCATCGGTAAGAAATACGAAGAAATCAACGCCAAGGACCCCCACCAAGTCGGTGCCCCTGCCATCAAGGCCGCCGATGGTGGTATTGCTTACCAGATCACCAGAAACGGTAACCCAGAAACCCTCAGCGTCAACGAGATCTCCACCAGACACTTCAAGCAACTTAAGGTCGCTGCAGAAGACTACATTGGTAAGGATATCGAAGGTGTTGTCATCACCGTTCCAACCGACTTCACTGCCCACCAAAGAGAAGAATTGACCAAGATCTCCAACGCCGCCGGCTTGAAGGTGTTGCAATTGATCAACGAGCCATCCGCCGCTTTGTTGGCCCACTTGTCCAACGAAGAAGACAAGTTGTTGCAAGACAAGGTCTACGTCGTTGCCGACTTCGGTGGTATCAGATCCGATGCCGCTGTCATTTCTGTCAGAGGTGGTGTTTTGACCATCTTGGCCACTGCTCACGACCACGGTTTGGGTGGTGCCAAGCTTGACGACGCTTTGGCCGAGTTCTTCGCCAAGGAGTTCGAAAAGAAGTACAAGGCCAACCCAAGAACCAACCAAAGATCTTTGGCCAAGTTGAGAGCCGAATCGATCGTGGTTAAGAAGACCTTGTCCAACGTTCAAACCTCCACCTGTTCTATCGAATCCCTCGCCGAAGGTTTCGACTTCCACACCACCATCAACAGATTAAGATACGAATTGACTGCCAGACAGCCATTGTCGGAAATGACTGCTTTCGTGGAAAAGGTTGTTACCAAGGCTGGCTTGGAAACTTTGGACATCGATGAAGTCTTGTTGGTCGGTGGTTCTTCCCACACTCCAAAGTTGGCTTCCAACATCTCCTTCATATTCCCTGAATCCACCGTTGTGGTTTCTCCAGCCTCCGACTCCAAGGCCTTGAACCCTGCTGAATTGGTTGCCCGTGGTGCTGCTTTGCAAGCCTCTTTGATCGAAAGCTTCGACGAAGAAGAAGTCAAGGAATCCTTGCAACCAGTCGTTGTCAACACCCAACACTTGGCCAAGCCAATTGGTATCAAGACAGCCGACGGTAAGTTCCAACCAATCTTGGTTGCCGAGACCGCCTACCCAATCAAGAAGTCTTTGGAAGTCACCAACGGTGCTTCTGCTACCGTTGCCGTTGAATTGTACGAAGGTAAGAGAACCGTGAAGGAGACCGTGATTGAGGCTGAAAAGTCTGAAGACCCAGAAGACTCCGAAGACGACTATTCCGACGAAGAACCAGAAATCAAGAAGGAAGTTGTTTACGAAGCCGGCGACTTGTTGGCCACCTTGACCCTCAAGGACTTGAAGCCAAACTCCAAGTTGGAAGTCATTGTCAATGTCACCCAAGACGGTACTTTGCATGTTTCCGGTAGAGAATTGAAGCAAGGTTCTGTTGCCGTCAAGGGCGAAGTCACCTCTGCTTAGGCTAATAGATAGATATGTACATTACTCAATAGAAGTAGTCGAAGAAAGAAAAGAGCTGTAGGTTTCAAGTGAAGATTGATAAATAGAGAGGCCATCAAGGTGAAGAGGAATAAATAGTGTAATCCTTGAAGGTGAAGTTAGAAATAATATTAAAAGTGTAGGTCTTTTGAGAGGAGGCTATTTATGAATAAATTAGAGAGGCCATTGGAGTGAGTCAATCCTAAATTTGAATTCGGTAGACTCGAGGACTAGCCAAATACACATAATTGAGAAACTTCTATTCTTCAGTCATATCACTATTGGTGGTACTAAACAATTGAGATCATTCTCTTTTATACGAGCCAACATTTAAGATATTCAGCCCTGCGAAAATGGTTCCACAAACTGAGATCGTTCTTACAAGAGAAGTAGAAATATAGAGCCAGTTTTGTATTTGATGAATAATCGTGCCAGTAAGAGAATCACTATACTAAGATCAAAACTCTCTGATTCTCATTATTAACTCCTCCCTATTAATAAATTTATCCTGTCCTTATCTCTGTCTCAACAAACTGACTTGAGGCGAAATTTCCCCACCAATTTCTTGACAGAATCTTCCAATATCTTACAATTCCTCCACACAATCTACCATTCCTTACAATATCTCTCTTCAATCTCATAATATCAGAATATCATAATATCTTGCTTATCCCATTCCACTTTAATTCATCCTCCCCCAATTCTCTCACCCCATTACTGACTCCCGCGTTCTCAAATCTCACGTCTCATTCCAGATCAATCTCGTATAGTCGCACTGCTGATTTACAGTCATCAAAACAACCACTCCAATTGCCATCCATCCACCATGGGCAAAAAGAAGCAGGAAATGGCCCAGGTGTATAGCAACTCCAACAACGAGTTCATCTTCGGCGAAAATGGCGGTCGGGGCAAGCATTTATCCTCGTTTCTCAAGAATCTTTCCTTGACAGGCTCATCTGCCAACAAATCGCCTACCTCCAGTCAGAATCAAAAACCAGACGATTTCCAGGAAGTAAACTCCAATATCTACGGTAGTTTGGCCTGGGGCTCTCTGAAAGGCGGCGCCAATGGCAAGGGCACCAGTAATAGCGGGTCTATTATCACCAGCAACCTCAAGAGGACACCAACACAACGGTCAGTTTCGTTGGGCAATCACAGCGCAAGGGCGTCGCCATCGAGGGAGGATCCACCCAGAGGACACGGCGGTGGCTCAAGAAGAAGATCTCAGTCCAATACAAGGTATACGGACTTAGATGACGATTGGGACGCCGGACTTGATGAGGTGGCGCTGACCCCCAAAGCACCTGAAAACCGTAATTTGTCCAGAGTGACCCATATAGAGTCCAAATCCAGTGCCTCGTCCAGATCATCTCTCAATTTGATGCCCAGCCCAATGTTGGACTCATTATATCCTGATCTTACGATCCCCACAGCCAGATCTTCCACCCCGAACGTGGATACACCCCAAAAGGAGTCCATGGACTACGACGACTACCAAGCCAAGTTAGAAATCAACAAATTGAACCAATTGAACTCAAAATACTCCAAATTCCGCAAAGTGCTTACAGCTGACTCCAGTATCAATCTCCAAGAATTACGGAAACTCGCCTGGAACGGGATTCCACCTGAACTCAGAGCATTGACCTGGCAGATTTTGCTAGGATATTTGCCTACTAATAAGTCGAGGCAGAGCTCCACGCTCAAAAGGAAGAGACAGGAGTACATGGAGGGCATAGAAGCGGTTTCTGGCATTGATTTCGAAGACGATTCTCCTAATAACAACTCCAACACCTCGATTGCAAATAGCAGAGAAAAACAGCTTTATCACCAGATCAACATCGACGTGAAAAGAACCCACCCTACCATCAAATTGTACTCGTATCCAGAAGTACAACTGTCATTACGAAAGATCCTTTACTTATGGGCCGTTAGACATCCTGCCAGTGGATACGTCCAGGGTATCAACGATTTGTGTACTCCCTTTTTCCAGATATTTTTGGGTCATTACATTTGGCAATTACAAAGAAAAGCATTCAAACAGGGTGCCGGCCAAGAAAACGAAGAGGACCTTTTCATTCAAGGATTCATGGACGAAAGCGACGAAACTGAACAGGCCCTTCTCTCCAATCCCAAGCTCGCTGAATTCACCGTGGAAAAGTTTGATCCCAAACTCATATCTTCCAGAGTCCTTTCTATGATTGAGGCCGATACTTACTGGTGTTTGTCACGTTTGCTCGAGAACATCACAGATAATTATATCCACGAACAGCCTGGAATATTGCGTCAAGTTGGAGACCTTAAGAACCTTGTTTCCAGGATCGATCTTGAACTTCTTCACCATTTTGAACACGAAGGAATTGAATTCATTCAATTTTCATTCAGATGGATGAACTGTCTTCTCATGCGTGAAGTCTCCATCAATTTAATTATCCGGATGTGGGACACGTACCTTTCGGAGACTCCGTTGGGATTCAATCATTTCCATGTTTATGTGTGTGCTGCATTTTTGGTGAAATTCAGCTCCGATTTGAAACGCATGGATTTCCAGGAAATCCTTTTATTCTTACAGAATCCTCCCACCACTTCTTGGACCGAAAAGGATGTGGAATTGATGTTGAGTGAAGCTTTTATTTGGCAAAGCTTGTACAAAAATGCCTCAGCGCACTTGAGAAACTGAAAATTCATTCACATTGCACTTTTAAATTGCAAAATAATCACCATTGCCGTTTAAAGAAACTAAACTGAGAATAAATCCATCTACATTACAAAATTATCTACATCGCACGAATAATATCGGTATTACACGTGTAAATGCCATTGATATTACAGGTATATAGCACTCTGAGTCGCTCAGTCCAAAATAATCACAGAAAGCAAATCCACCGTAAAAACACCGCAAAAACCAAAACTATTGTAGATCCCATCGGACTTCTTGCACCACGTGACTCTTCCTTTGTTCTTCTCTATCTCCGAGTAAACTTCATTAACTTTTTGACTCGCACCACACGTGATCTAATCAATTGGCTGCATCCACCCAGTGGAGAAGCTCATTGCTGCTATTATATAAAGAAGCCCCTCTCCAGCGCATTCAATCCTCATTCAACACCATTTCAAACTTCCCATTTTCAACAAATAGTCTCATAGAACTTTCTAGAAGGCTCAACTCCCGTCAATATACTACCTAGATAATCTACTCAGGATTATTATTGTCATCTCATCTCCTAGCCGCCAGCTTAACTCGCACAATTCCACCCTTCTATTTCCAATCCTATTGATCAATTTCATCAACCATGTCTGCTAAACCAGCCGGAAGAACCATCTTGGCCTCCACCATCGCCAAGCCATACATCGAGGAAATCACCGACCAAGTCAAGGCGCTTGGAAAGCCCCCTAAGCTTGTGGGGTTCTTGGCCAACGATGACCCTGCCGCTTTGATGTACGCCAACTGGACCGGTAAGACCTGTGAATCTTTGGGTTTCGAATATGAACTTATCCAAACCGACAAGAACGAGCTTGAAAGCAAGCTTATCAGCGCCAATAACGACGATGATGTCTCTGGTATAATGGTGTATTTCCCCGTTTTCGGAGACAACCAGGACCAATACTTGCAACAATTGATTTCCACCGAAAAGGACGTGGAGGGATTGAACTTCATGTACTACCACAACTTGTACCACAACGTGCGGTTCTTGGACCCTCCCCACAACGAGCAAAAGTCGATTTTGCCATGTACTCCTTTGGCCATGGTCAAGATTTTGGAATACTTGGGAGTCTACAACAAGATCTTGCACTACGGAAACCGCTTGTACGGTAAGAAGGTGTTGGTGGTGAACCGGTCCGAAATCGTGGGCAGACCTTTGGCTGCGCTTTTGGCCAATGACGGTGCTACCGTCTACTCTGTGGATATCAACAATATCCAGCAATTCACCAGAGGTGACGACTTGCTGGCACAGCGCCACAAGGTCATTGACTTGGACCCAGCTACCCACACTCTCGAGTCCATTGCGCCTACCTGTGATGTGATTATCACCGGAGTGCCCTCCGAAAACTACAAGTTCCCCACCGAACATGTGAACCATGGAACTGTGGTAATCAACTTCTCCAGTGCCAAGAACTTCAATGACGACATTAAGGGCAAGGCTGCTTTGTATGTGCCTTCCATCGGTAAAGTGACCATTGCCATGCTTTTGAGAAACCTTCTTAGACTCATTGACAACCGCAAGATCAGAGTTAAAAACGCTGAAAAATAGAAAACAACAAATTACCAATCGAATGCAAAACGCTTAAAAATAGACAACCACAGCTGCAATGAAAAACGCTCAAAAACATACTTAGTATTGCACCATCTTGAATAATCACATTTTATCTAAAGGACGTTTAGGCTGAAAGGAAAACATCAAGTCTCAGCTACTCAGTCATATATTAACAAAAAATAGCATCATAAGCCGAATTCTAGTTCCCTCAAATTATCTCCTTAAAATATATTCAATTCCATCTACTTCACTATTCATCTGTACGAGGGTCAGGGGCCCTTGATGCGCGCCGTACTCCTGTTTCTAATGCCCATTTGGGATGTTATCTGGGGTAAACTGGCTGGAACGGGAATTTGTCCTTTGGCGCGCACCTGTCTGCAGGACACGGATGTCGAGTCAAAATTTTCCTTACTCCTTAAATGACTCTTCCCTCTCCGCCTTAAACCCTAGCAAAACGTTTCCAGGACTATACTAGCAGTAAAGTTTGACTGAATCGGACATTTTTATATACAGGGGACCTCTGTTTCTGTTGTCTTACCAGATCTGGCCTTCTCTAATTATTCAAGTCATCGGATCATCACAAATCAGACACAAGACAAATCATCACATCAGACAAAATCAGCAAACAGACACAACAATTCTCATACCTGAAGAGTAATTAGAGGCTCAAATTTCCAGAAACGTTTCCATCTGTCACTCCCGTTTCTGACAATTATCTAACAAGTCAATTGGCAGTGAATTCCGTACAATTGAAGCTGTTTTAAAATGTCAGATGACAAACGTTCTGGACGCAAGCGGTTGGCCCAGATTGACCCCTTGGCAATCACAGAATCGCTCGGGTTCCAGACTTTCCGCCGTGGCTCCAGAAAACCATGGACAAAAGAGGAAGATGAACAAATAATCAAGATCATGAACGAGCAATACGCACACAATTTCGACGATTTTGACCCTGAAACTGTCAAGTGGGATGCGATTGCTCAAATCATCTCGCCCAATGGTGCACGGAAACCCAAGGATTGTCGTAAAAGATGGACCAATTCACTTAATCCTGGGCTCAAAAAGGGCAAATGGACCAAAGAAGAGGACGAATCGTTGATTCTAGCCTTCAAAAAACACGGGGCTTCCTGGCAACGAGTCGCCACCGAAATCAAAGGAAGAACAGACGACCAGTGTGCAAAACGGTATCTTGAAGTTCTAGACCCAGGAACCAAGGACAGATTGAAACCATGGTCTCGTGAGGAAGACTTGCTTTTGATCAGACAGGTCCGGGAACACGGTACCAAATGGAGAACGATCTCGTTTGAGTTCAAAGGAAGACCGTCGCTCACGTGTCGGAACCGGTGGAGAAAGCTAGTGACAGATGTGGCCAGAGGAAAGGCCGATGGAGTGATAGCGCAAGAAGTCGACCTGGTCACCAAAGTCAAGCTAGAAATGTCTGACGACGATCCTCACCCCAAGAAGCACAGTCACCATGAAAATGGCTACTCCACGGCCCCGAGCCCAGAACTCTCGATGCAGCCCCAAAAATCAACGGCAAGAGGACCACCTCCAGCACCAATCAGACCAACGAACAGTCTGGTGGAATGGAAGTACACTTTTGAAGAAAACGGCGATAACGGCGAGTTGCCACATCATAACGTCTTCAGTGACGAGAACGGTGGAGTGATCAAAAACCAAGAACTCGTGCAATCCTTGATCATGTATGCAAAACAGCATAATCTCGATGTCACCGTCCACCAACACATTCATCATCACTACTCTACACCTAATAATAATGCCGGAACTACCACCAATACCACCAATTCTCCAATGGGTCTTCTCAGCCAAATGAATGGTGCAGAAGACGCTCCTAATAATTTGAGCACAACGAGCTCCGTCTCGGGCCCAAGTCCTTCAGACGACGGTAACGGCACCAGAAACCAATCTGGCTTTTACTTAGAGCCAGAAACACAATTGACCAGATTCCAGCACTTCAATTACCTCCCACCATTGACCGAAGTGCCGAAATTAAATTCATCCAGTCCGAATTCCAGTGCCACTCATCACCACCATCATCACCACCATCATCACCACCATTCGGGCAAGAGAGGAAAGAGTGTCAGTAGCAATTCAGGCCAAAATGCCAATCATAACGCCAACATGACTCCTCCCATGAACTCCAATATTCGAGACTTTGAGCTCGCAAGACTTTTGAACCAGGGAAGCACAAAACAGTCTGAAAAGAACAGTTCCAACAATGAAGATAACAATCCTTTGACCCCCTTGACCCAAGCTGTGGAGATGGTGACAGCATCAGAAGCCAATAACGAGCGCAAACGGTCGACTTTTGAAGGCACCGATGGGACCAAACGGTTCAAGAGAGAAGAACCAAGTGACGACGAGGAGGGCTTGGATTTCTGGGAGACGATGCGGAACTTGACCGATCTTCCACAATCCAAACAACAAGCCCAGAACCAGCAGGCACTCTCCCAAAGCGAGCAGAACCAACAGATACTTGCACAAACTCAGGAACAAGCCCAGCAGAACCAGCAAATGGCATATTTCAATTCGAGTATCAATACTCAAGACGAAACCGACCAACTGCAATTACAGAGACAGAGACAGCGCCAGAACCAACAGCATCACCAGCCCCACCTTCTGCACATTCAACAGGTGCAACAACAGCAACAACAACAACCCCAAGCGATGGCCAACAAGCCAGTATCCCAGCACCATCCATTGCATTACTTTGGGGCAGGAAGCACGCCACAGCCACAAGAAAGTCAAGACCAAGAAGAAGAAATCGACGAGGACACTCTCAATTCTTACGGTGTATTTTACAATGTCTACACGAGGCAAGGGTCTGTGCTTCCTGAGGGGAATCAACAGCAACAGCAGCAACAACAGCAACAACAGGCCACGGGCTCGGCCTACGATGCCTGGGGTGGAGGCTTTGGCATTATACCATTCAACCCGTCATAGATTAACGACTCACGCATGTATTAATAAAAGTAGTATAAAGAGACTGTAAAGAGAAGAAGGAGGAAGTAAGAATTAAAACTAGAAATGAATGATATCATGAATGAAAAATACATTTATCACCTTATTCCTCGTTGGAGGTTATTCCAGCACTACAATCAAAGTAACATTTCCAACTTGTGACACTTGATTCATTTATCGGTTGCGAAAAGACTAAATAGACCCGTAAGAGCTATTAAGAATTGAAAGAATAGAACTAAGAGAAATTTAATATACCAAGTAAACATCTAGCTTTAAACTCAATTGTCTCGCCATCTCCAACTTCACCTCTCGTATCTATCTTTCTTAGACTTCCACTTACATTCACCGCAATTTCACTACAATTACTGTCACTTTTCACGGTGAAAATGAGCCAAGATACTCAATCATATCGACCCATTCACCCTTATTTCTTATATAAACCCATACACAGTAACAATTCTCCCTCCAACTTCTAACTCTCTCTCAATTCCAATTCCTATACCCCAATTCATCACATATTTCTTCTCCCTCCTTATCCCACACATTTTGTCTCACATTCTCCAGTATTACACTATCGCTCCAAATCGAATGTTGCCAAATTCGCGCGCACACTCAGATCAACAAGTTAGCAACACCTCCAGAGTCGTCATGACTGACGTATCGCCTTCGTCCAAAAAGGTGGATGATTTCCTTTCATCGCTTTCACAACTTTCCCAAGATCGCTTAAAGGAAGATCAAAAAAGACAGCGGGACCTTCAAAGGAACATTGACGAGTTAAGACTGCGCCTGAACAGCTCGTCTCCAGTCAAGTCTTCTGGAACCGAAAGCTTCCGTGGCTCAACAAGAGGATCTACTTACGATTCTTACAGTGGATCCATTCCGCTGTTGAAATTCAATCGCGGCTTCAAAAGAGATGAGGAGGACGTTGGACCGCCACTCCCAAGAAGAAGAGCCGACGACGACGAGGACGCCCCGCCATTACCCCGGAGAAGATACAATGGAGAGGATAACGGTGACGAAGAAGATGCTCCACCTTTGCCTCGAAGAAGAGACGACTTTGGCGACTTTAGAAGGGATGAAGTCTCCAGAGATAGTTTCAGAAGAGATGTCAATTCTAGAGAAAGTTTCAAAAGAGATGACAATTCTAGAGAAAGTTTCAGAAAGGATGATAACTCTAGAGAATTTTTCAGAAGAGATGACAATTCCACAGAAACTTTCAGAAGAGATGAGTTTACTTCCAGGCGTGATGAGTCCGGTTTCAATCAGAAGAAAGCTCCCCCTCCCAAACCCGCCAAACCCGGCTCCAGGCAATCAACCAGTTTTGAACCAGCAAATGAAGCTCAAAGCTCCGATCTTCTTGATTTCCTGGTTAACCTCATGAATCCAGTGGCTGCCAAAACCCCTAATACCCCAATCAAATTCATTGATGCCCGTAATTCTCGAGTCCCAGAGACTCCAGAACCTTTAGTCTCCCATGATGGACCGAAATATCGCTCGTTTGCTGATATGGAAGACCATATTCGCAGATCGGGCCACACAGAAGTAGACAACTCCGTAAGAGACACATTCAAGGTAGATCCAGAAACAACCACACCTAACAGAAACATAAATGACAAATACGACAGTGGGAGGGAAAATTCAATGAAAAATGATGACAACAAAGAGAAAAATATAGTTCCTGAATCGGACGACTCTGCTTCCAAAAAGCCAGAAATCAAAAGCAAACCCAAATGGATCCCGCCATCTTCGAGCAAGAACGCGAAACCATCTGGTCCTCAACCTCTCTTCCCTCAGAGAGTTTATTACTCATCCTCGAGTGTACAAAAGGGTCAGTCCAATAAAAAAGAGAAGGAAGAAGAAGAACCAAAGAAGCAACCTCCTGCCAAACTAGCTAAATCTGGTAAAAGTGATTGGCTTAGCTCGCTTTCAAGCAATAGTGTTACTACTTCACATAACCAGGATGGTATGGGTGAATTCAACATTCAAAGGCCACCCAAATCCGATTGGCTCTCCTCTACAATGACCAACAAAGCCACCACTTCATCAGCTCAAAGTCAAGGTAAAACACCTCCTAGCATTAAACCCAAATCTGACTGGCTCTCTTCTACCCTTACAAACTCAAGAACGACCGTACTGCAACAAGAGACGTCACCACTTCCATACACTAGATCATCGGGAAAAACAGACTGGATGTCATCTTTGTCGAACTCCAAATCCATCAAACAAACACCATCCCCTAATCATCTCAAACCTGGCTGGTCAACTCTGCAAAGTCTGCCTCATTCACCCTCTCCAGGAAATAACTCTGGTATGACTTCCTCACCACTGTATACTGCAGGTAAGAAACCGACAAGTTGGATAGACAGTGCTTTGAAAAAGAGTGATTCTCATAAATACATCGAGAACCCATCCAAACCCTCATTCCAAATTGTTAAGAAAGACTCAATTGCAGAGTTGCCTGCCCCTGAAGAGCAGAAACCAGAACTTTTCAGTAAGTTCGAAACCTTGAAGCACCAAAATTCTGGCTTAGCTTCTCCAGAAAAGCATAACTTCAGAAAACCGGAAATATCTGTGGAGACACCAGAGTATTTGTCTCAACTAGAAAAGTTGAAAAAGAACAGGTCAGCTAGCCCTACTAAACCACAAAAATCGTCCACAAATACTGTTAATGAGGATGATGAATTACTCAAGAGTACAATGTCCAAGTTGAATTCGGGCAAGGCAGCTCCAGAAAAACCGAGTAAACCTGCCATCAATAAGTATACTCAAAATGAAGAAGAGTTACTCAAGTCAACGATGTCTAAGTTGGGAGTCGGTAAAAGGGCACCACCAAAACCCGAAAAGCCATCGATTGAAAAATATACCCAAGAAGAGAAGAACTTGCTTCAATCTACAATGTCGAAGTTAGCTGCGAAGAACAAACCAGATGAGCGGGTGAAACCTTCTACTAAATACGAGGAGCAAGACACCGAGTTATTGAGGTCACAAATGAAGAAATTGGGATCGAAGTCGGTTAATTATCATCAGCTTGAGAAGAAAGATGAGTCAATTGAGGGTCTCACTGCACTTAAGAACTTGAAACATAGACCGAGGGAAGTGCTGACAAACAAGGAGGCCCCAAGTAAACCTGAAAAGCCAATCAAGACAAATAAACCGGAAAAGCCAAGCAAACCAGAAAAGCCAGGCCGGTTAGATACTGTGGCCAAAGAGGACGAAAGTGCTGAAACTCCAGAATCAAATGAACCGGAAAGCAAAGTTTCCTTAAGTCAAGAAAGTAAGCCGGCTTCATTCCAAGACAAACTCTCGTCAATTCTTCGTGCCAGTACGGTTCCAGAGATCAAGCCATCAGCGCAGATAACCCGCACTAACACAGACCCTTCGCCTATGAAGAGGGAGAAAACAGCGAGAAAGGATACTGAAGGCTCCGGAAAGCTTACACATATGAACAAAAGTAGAACTAAGGGACCAAAGAGACGTCTTCCCAAGAGCAAACAGACTACCAGTACTGAGGAATCAACCCCAAAGCCAAAAGAGGACACAATTACCGACTACAAGAATGGCAAAAAAGCACCTCCGGTGAACAAATTGAGCAAGCCAAAGGCGCTTCCTGAACTCCAGCCTAGTCGTCAGTTCAGCGGGGAGTTATTCATTTAAATTGACCCTTATACTTTCAAGATGCCAGAATTCCATCTCCTAGAGAGAATTGATTTAGTATAACAGGAGCTCGCCTCTGTGACTCAAATAAGTAGGCTGTTTTATTTACAGTCCAATTTCTTTATTCAATGCCTAACGTCATTATCGCAGTCTAGCTCCTTGTTCACAGTCTACATTCAGTTTAGGATATTGGGGGGGTTACTGGGTTTATTGGGGGTCTATTGGGATCACCCCGCGCACGACCGCGCATCTCATCGCACTGATTTTTCAGACATAGATACTCCATAACTTAATCAACACTATCTCTACACCATGGCTACCGTAGTACCGCCACCATCAAAGAAACAAAAGAAGGAGGCCCAACAAGTACGGGAGCTCGACCTTATTCCCGCAGACTTGCCCAATGTGCTCATCAAATTCCAGGCCTCGGACACCGGCGAATCGGTGGGTGGCTCGATGAGAGTGCCTGGAGGCATCACCGAAAAGCAGCTCGAGGAGTTGTTGAACCAGCTTAATGGCGAAAGCGAAGATCCTGTTCCATATACATTTGCATTGTTGGACAAGAAAGACGGCCAAGAGGGCACTTTGGTCGATATCAAGGATAACTTGTGGGCATCGGTATTGAAGCCGGGGCTCAAAACCACGGAAGATTTCATGACAGTGGTGTACACTCCACGGGCCGTCTTCAAGGTCCGTCCCGTGACCCGCTCCAGTGTGGCCATTGCCGGCCATGGCTCCACCATCTTGTGCTGTCTGTTTGCGCCCAACGACTCTGGAAGAATGTGTTCGGGTGCCGGAGACTCCACCGCCAGAATCTGGGACTGCGACACCCAAACTCCAATGCACACTTTAACCGGCCATACCAACTGGGTCTTGTGTGTGGCCTACTCTCCCTGTGGAACTATGATCGCCACCGGCTCCATGGACAACACCGTGCGCTTGTGGGACGCCGCGCTGGGAAAGCCAATGGGCTCTCCCTTGACCGGCCACACCAAGTGGGTGTCCTCACTCACCTGGGAACCCTTGCATTTAGTGGCGGTCGGCGACCGCCCCAGATTGGCCTCGGGGTCCAAGGACGGTACGGTGCGAGTCTGGGACACCACCTCGAGAGTCAGTACCCTCTCGATGAGTGGACACACTAATTCTGTCTCTTGTGTCAGATGGAGTGGCTCCAATCTCATCTACAGTGCTTCGCACGACAAGACGATCAAGGCCTGGGATATCAGTGCTAGGGGCAAGTGTATCCAGACCTTGAAGTCGCATGCCCATTGGGTCAACCATTTGTCGATCTCCACCGACTATGTCTTGCGTCGTGGTGGTTTTGACCATACCAGTTCGCGCTCTTCTGCCAAGAAACTCAGTGCGGAAGAGTTGAGGGCCCGTGCGCTCCAGAACTACGAAAAGGTGGCCCGTGTCAACGGAGTGGTGAGCGAAAGAATCGTCACCGCCAGTGATGACTTCACGATGTACTTGTGGGAACCATTGAAGTCGTCCAAGCCTATTTGCAGAATGACAGGACACCAGAAATTGGTCAACCATGTGTCGTTCTCGCCAGACGGCCGTTACATCGTGCTGAGTTCCTTCGATAACTCCATCAAAGTGTGGGACGGTTTGCGTGGTACCTTCATCGGCACCCTCCGTGGTCACGTTGCCCCCGTATACCAAACAGCCTGGTCTGCTGATAGTAGGCTCTTGGTCAGTTGTTCCAAGGACACTACTTTGAAGGTGTGGGACATCAGAACACGTAAGTTGAACGTGGACTTGCCAGGCCACGCCGACGAGGTCTATGCCGTTGACTGGAGCTTGGACGGTAAGAGAGTTGCTAGTGGAGGTAAGGATAAAATGGTGAGACTCTGGTCGCACTAGTTATAGAATATAGTCATAGGAGAATGGAGAAGATCATCGAAAAGTATTTAAGATTATTGTAAGTATTCTAACGACATCAAGAGCCAAGAGATCGTCCTAAGTATTAAGGAGCCAAGAGATCGTCCAAAGATTTAGTCAAAGATCGTTTTGTTTTATTTCTCGATATTCTGTCCTCTTTATAGTTGCGAAATTCGCAGCCATGGAATGGACGCAACAATTATCTGGGAACCAATTGTAATTCAAGGAAAACCTCAAGGTCAACCATGAAAAAAAACACTCCTTTCTTCTCTAAATATCCAACATCTCCATCCTCTTTCATTGGAATCTCAAAATGTTCTCTTTTTTGACTGATCGGCCTTTTTTCTGACAGGTCTCGCAACCTATTTTTAACCCATCAACAGATCAACGTCATAGCTAGATTCCAGTGTAATTGAGACTAAATCTGCTTTCCAATGTAATTACGATTGATTCAGATCTAATAAAACCTACCATTAAGCGTTATTCCACAAAAAAGGCATTAAGTAGTCAATTACATAATTACACCTGTCAAGCGATTCCCGTTATATTTTTTGGGAGCAAATTCGGCCGTTTCTACGATTTCCTCGGCCTTATCTATATTACTAACTATCCCGCGCTACCATAAAGCCATCCTCAAAACTTCCCACATTTCATCCTTCAAAAAGCCCAGACTTCATCCTTTTCATTCTCCTCCCTCAATCAATCCCAGTTCACTTCCTCAATGGGTCGCCATGACATTCCCTCCTCCAGACGGGTCGCCGCAAAGATCGGCTACACCGCCACCTTTACTCCGGGCAAACACACGTGACCTCATGACCCTCTGGCCGCTGCTAGCGGCCAGCCCGAAAAACTAGTTAGGGGTTTCGATAACCATTCACCATTCCCTCACCATTTGATCCCAATTAGTCATGGCTATCGTTAAGCGTGGAGGGCGTACCAAGGCCAAGCAGCAGGCGCCTCCCACCAAGAGCGGCGGCATCAAAAAGGCCGAGTTTGATGTGCTTAAAAAGAAAGAGGTCGGTGTCTCTGATTTGACGCTTTTATCCAAGATCTCCGACGAAGCCATCAATGAAAACTTGCACAAGAGATTCATGAACAACACCATCTACACCTACATTGGCCATGTGTTGATTTCCGTCAACCCGTTCCAGGACTTGGGGATCTACACCCCCGAACATCTCAACAAGTACAAGGGCAGAAACCGGTTGGAAGTGCCACCCCATGTCTTTGCCATTGCCGAGTCGATGTACTATAACCTTAAATCTTATGGCGACAACCAGTGTGTGATCATCTCGGGAGAATCCGGTGCGGGTAAGACCGAAGCCGCCAAGCAGATCATGCAATATATCGCCAACGTCTCGGTGGACTCAGGCAACGCCGATATCTCTCATATCAAGGATATGGTGCTTGCCACCAATCCGCTTTTGGAGTCGTTTGGATGTGCCAAGACCTTGAGAAACAACAACTCTTCCCGTCACGGAAAGTACCTTGAAATCGAGTTCGACGCCTCCTCCTACCAGCCAATTGCAGCCCATATCACCAACTACTTGTTGGAAAAGCAGAGAGTGGTGTCGCAAATCACCAACGAGCGTAACTTCCACATTTTCTACCAGTTCACCAAGCACTGTCCTCCAAAGTACCAGCAAGCATACGGTATCCAAGGCCCAGAAACCTACATCTACACTTCTGCCGCCAAATGTATCAATGTGGACGGTGTGGACGACAACAAGGACTTTCAGGACACTTTGTCGGCCATGAACGTGATTGGTTTGACCACCGAAGAACAGGATAACATTTTCAGAATGTTGGCCGCAATTTTATGGATTGGTAACGTTTCTTTCGGAGAAGACGAGTCTGGAAATGCCCAAATCAGAGACGAGAGTGTCACCAAGTTCGTGGCCTATTTGTTGGACGTCAACGACCAAGTGTTGATCAAAGCCATGACCGAAAGAGTGATGCAGACCTCTCATGGAATGAGAAGAGGCTCCACCTATCATGTGCCATTGAACAACGTGCAAGCCATTTCCGTGCGTGATGCCTTGGCCAAAGGTATCTACAACAACTTGTTCGAGTGGATTGTGGAAAGAGTGAATATTTCGCTTAAGGGCAAGCAACAAGCCAGTAAATCGATCGGTATTTTGGATATCTACGGTTTCGAAATTTTTGAACAAAACTCCTTTGAACAAATCTGTATCAACTACGTCAATGAAAAATTACAACAGATTTTCATTCAATTGACCCTTAAAGCAGAACAGGATGAGTACGTCCAAGAACAAATCAAATGGAATCCAATTGATTATTTCAACAATAAGGTTGTTTGTGACTTGATTGAGGCCGTCAGACCTCAACCTGGTCTTTTCGCCGCATTGAACGACTCCATCAAGACCGCTCATGCTGATTCCGACGCCGCCGATCAAGTCTTTGCCCAAAGATTGAGTATGGTCGGTGCTAACAACAAGTACTTCGAAGACCGTAGAGGTAAGTTCATCATCAAGCATTATGCTGGTGATGTCATCTATGAAGTGTCAGGTATGACTGATAAGAACAAGGATGCCATGTTGAAAGACTTGTTGGAATTGTTGAGTACTTCCTCCAATACCTTCGTGCACACTTTGTTCCCAGCCGAATTACTTTCTGCCATGGAAGACTCGAAGAAGAGACCAGAAACTTCGTCCGATAAGATCAAGAAATCTGCCAATCTTCTTGTGGATACTTTGTCCAAGTGTCAGCCTTCTTATATCAGAACCATCAAACCCAACCAGACCAAAAGACCCAAGGAATACGAGAACAATCAGGTGTTGCATCAAGTCAAGTATTTGGGTTTGAAAGAAAACGTCCGTATCAGAAGAGCCGGTTTTGCTTACAGAACCACCTTCGACAAGTTTGTGCAGAGATTCTTCTTGTTATCTCCTGCCACTGGATACGCTGGTAACTATATCTGGAATGGAGATGACATATCTGCGGTGAGAGAAATCTTGAAAGCCTGTTTTATTCCAGATAGTGAATTCCAATTGGGTACCACCAAAGTGTTTATCAAGAATCCAGAAACCTTGTTTGCTTTGGAAGATATGAGAGACAAGTACTGGTACAATATGGCTGCCAGAATCCAAAGAGCATGGAGAAGATACGTCAAGAGAAAGGAAGACGCCGCCAAGGTGATCCAACAAGCCTGGAAAAACAAAGTTCACGGAAACCAGTTCGAAATTTTGCGTGATGAGGGTACCAGAATGTTACAAGGTAGAAAGGAACGTAGAGCCATGTCTATGCTTGGCTCTAGAGCCTATATGGGAGATTACCTTGGATGTAACGATACTCTGGGATACGGTAGCTACGTCGCCAACCAAGCTGGTGTCAAAGAGCACGTCGTGTTCTCTTCCAAGGGTGACATCTTGTTGTCCAAATTCGGTAGGTCTTCCAAGAGATTATCCAGAATTTTTATCTTGTCCAAGCACACTTTCTACGTGATTGCTGCGGTCTTAGTGGAAAAGAGATTACAGGCTCAAATTGAGTTCAAGATCCCCGTCAACGCGGTCAATTACGTGGCGTTGTCGTCGTTCCAGGATGGCTGGGTCGGTGTTTCCCTCCACACACCTACGCCAACCACCCCAGACGTGTTCATCAACTTAGACTTCAAGACCGAATTCGTCACCCACTTCAAGAAGCTCAATCCTGGTCTCACCATCAAGATCGGACCTACCATCGAGTACCAAAAGAAAGCTGGAAAGTTCCACAGTGTCAAGTTCATGGTTGGAAGCGGGCCAGAAGTGCCTCCAAGAGGCGATCTCTACAAGTCTGGTAAGGTCACCGTCAACGCCGGTTTACCACCAAACAGTCAGAACCCCAAGAGACCTAGAGGAAAAGGTGGACAAGTCGACTATTCGAAGTACTACAACAGAGGTACTACCAACAGAGCAAGCACCAGTTTGTACCAACAACATCCACCAGCGCAGAACAACGCTCACCGCATCCAGCCTGTGCAACCATCTGTTCCCTCCCAAACCAGAAAGGCACCTCCTCCAGCACCTGTGGCTCAACAACCGATCTCCACTGGCTACGCGGCTAACCCAGCACAAGCTGCCCAGGCTGCCCAAGCTGCTGTGCGCAATTCGGCGCCACAAGCACCACAAGCACCACAACCCGTGCAAAGAGCTGCTGCGGTTGCTCCTCCTGCCAGACCAGTCAAAAAGACCGCTCCAGTGCCACCGGCCAAGAAGGTGGCTCCACCACCTCCACCACCCGCTGCTTTGTCCAAGCCCAAGTATCCTACATACAAAGCGATGTACGACTACGATGGTTCCGTGGCAGGCTCCATTCCGCTTGTCAAGGACCAAACTTACTATGTCACCAGCGTGAACGGAAAGTGGGGTTTGGTCAAGCTTCTTGATGAGTCGAAGGAGGGTTGGTCCCCAATCGACTACTTGCAAGAAGTGACTCCACCAGCTGGCGGTGCTGCCTCCAAGCCTGCACCACCACCTGCACCAGCCCAACCTGCACAAGCCTCATATGCTGCCCAACCAGCGGCCAACGGTGGTGCCAATTTGAGCAACGGCTTAGCTGATGCTTTGAAGGCAAAGAAGAGCGAGGAGCATGCAATGGCTGGCTCATTGGCGGATGCTTTGAGAAAGAGACAAGGTGCAACCAGAGACGATAGTGACGAAGAGCCCGAGGACGATGACGATGACTGGTAAGAGAATCACCAGTAGCTCAAGAGAAATTAGCCCAAGATAGGTACTTATATTTAAAATTACCGTTCGCTCTTTCATTGGACTTAGAATAGTGGACTTCAAGGCTACAATATTGACTGCTCTTCAAGTTGTTCATTGAACTTAAGACTGACAATCGTGGTCTTTTTGTAGAAAAGTACTCGGTGATTAAATTCCTATAAAATTAATAGAACGAGGTATGTTAATATCTTCTCTAATGTATGCTTTGTATGAGATCAGAGTGTCGTAGTTCCATAAATTTCTACAGAAAAAACGAGTAATGTTCGGATTTCCTTGACATCTTATGATCTGTCCTTAACTTTATTCCTTCTTAGATGGAACAGTTTTCGTCCTGCACAGTGACGAAATTCCCTTAGAAATACGACACTTTACCAAACACCATCAAATAAATAATCCGTCGTAGTTTCTCTTAGTACTGTAAACTGGGTTTTCCTGTTGCTTCAACCTTATTCAGTAAGTCTTAGTAAGAATTTTTCAGTCAACACTTCCCTTGTTATTCAGAAGGGCATCGTTATTGTGCTACTTCCACTCCGATCGCTATTCTAGTTTATCTCACGTGACCTCCATACTTTACTCCTACAACGATCTCCACCTCTTTGCACCTATTCAACCCATTCCATATATTCAAAATCACCCATAATGTCCAAATCCCGCAACAGGAATAGCTTGCTATCGTCCCACAACCGCTCTACATACTCAAACTTCACCAAAGATGAGCTAATGGCCATGAAATACACGATGGACAAGCCGGATCTACCATTATACCCATTAAATGATAGCGATTTTATAGCATCGATAGCGGCCAAAGACTCAGGAAAAGAGCAGACGAAGGATAACCACGCCAAAGAACATTCGGGACTGGAATTGGCTCAAAATAATCACACTTACCCCGACTACAAGCCCTGGAAAGATCACACACACCTTCCAGAAGAGAAGAGGCAACAAGAACTCCAAAGACTAAGCAACCCCAGCTACCTCAACAAGGGATACTTTGAGACGCCGATCGTCTCCAATGAGTACTACTCAGCCAGAAATTTGATACAGGCGACCATCTTTCTGTCCACCGATAACTGTAACAACGTCTTGAAAGAACTCTCACAGCACTTGACTAATGGGTACAAAAGGCGGAACGAGGTGATCAACAAGATCAAGGCCAGCTCCAACAACTTCAAAATACCGCCCAGGGTCACCTTGACCATCACCAAGAAAGAATCGTGGCTCAAAGACTTGTCCAACCCCAGCATTTCGCTTCTGAAAATCTCCGATAAACTCCCCCACGGGATCAGAAATAAGGTGTTGATCGAAAGCGTCTGTTCCAAAAACGTTCCCATGACTAGGGCCATCTGGTTCACCAAATGTGTGCTATACGGAGAACTACTCACCTTAAGGAAAAAGCACCAAATCAGAGGCTCGGGCATCAGTACGGAAGATTTCGAGGCCCATTGGCTCAAGGAATGGACCCAGCAGGTTTCGGACTATATCCACAAGTACTCCAAGGATATGATCAACGTATCGACCCCGGAAAAGAAGTCGATCTATATGATCAAACTCAACTACTTATTGACATATGTCCAGACACTTTATGTGGAATGTCTTCTTGACAAAACCTACTTTTTGTCACTTATTCTCAAACTACTCAAAGAGGGCCTTCCCTTGCAATCCAAACACATTCACGACTTATTGCTCCATTCCCGAGACGAGGACGAAAATGGCAACGACAGTGAAGATGACGAAAATAACGACTCGTTTATGAACGAAAACCACGGCTGGATCAAAGATATCCACTCCAACCATGGACTCCGGTTGGTCTGTCTCACGCTTATGAAGATTTTCTGGAACGATATTCTCAAGTTCGACTACCTTTGCAAAGAACTCAGTGAGTTACTTTTGCTCAATTATATCTTTCTCACCAAAATAGCCTCCTTGAACAATAGTAAAAACAGTGTCAGGAACGCCTTGGATACCCAAAATCAACAGTTCCTTGCCATGATCACGGAGCATGTGACATACTTGTTTGAGCTCAATACCAACGTATTTATTATTCCGACTTATTGGGTATTGATATCAGGAGCACTACAGAAGATACTCAAGGAAGGAAATAGTGAAAGAAGTGAGCGTGAGAATGAAGAAATCAAGGCCCAATTCGAGCTTGTGAAGTATAGAAACGAAAGCTTGGTTTTGAATTTGAGACAAAACAATACGATGGAGTCCAATAAAAATACTCTTGGAGATAACTCTACCAACTCAGAAACCGAAGATTCTGATCATACCTTCATCAACCGCTCCTCCAACGATATCTTGCGGTTCATTCAGCAACTAGACGGACTCAAGTTGGGTGCTTTGGCCGAAGTTTTGAAGCCGGAAGCAATCAAACGGCGCTCAGAAAATGATCTGGCCGAGTCATTGACCCCTTCTTTCAAAAGCACAATTCCGTCCTGGAGAATCGGGCTCAGAATCATCATTCATTGGTCCATTTCTTCCTTCAGAACCATGCAGAAGTCCAGTGAAAACATCTTGATCATGTGCAACTTCCTCAAGAAACAAGTATTGCAATCGTTCACTAAAACTTCCAAATCGTCCATGAACCTCAAAATGGAGTTTGAAAACGAGATTCTTGAGATTATCTACTCGATCGTCGAATCAGGCTCTTCCAAAATCATTGATTATAATCTCTACGTCTTGATTAATGAGCTTTATCAGCTCAAAATCATCACCATTTCGTCCTACTTAAGAAAGCTCATTGCGCTGGGTATTTTCTATATGACACCGGAAGACGTTACCAAGGGCCAAAATCAGTTGGCACAAACTCACCTTCTCATTTTACAGAACCTTCCTGTTCTTAATAACCGTCAGTGTGACAGTATTTTGAAGAAATGGACTCCAAATGGGTTCAACTTCAAGGAAAAATTCGAGATGGGTAAACAAATATTGGAAAAGGAGATTTTGAGTTTGGTGATTTCTCAAGCAAGCTCAACTAATGTTGAATCAAAAACTCAAGATAATTCTCAAACCAGTTTGAATCCTAATGAATCGGGAGTTTCCCCTCTTGATTACTTCAAAAACCTTAATGTGGGCATAAAATTCTTGCTTATTAATTGGGTCACTACGGAGCTCAAATCTAGTATTGCCAAATCACCAAAGCTTGTGCACATAACTCCTTCGACGATCACGAGCCTCTACGATTTCTACTGCTTGTGTGATAATCTCACTGTTTTCTTCAAGGTGTTGGTGAAGTTCATCCTCAAGAACGAAAGCGGAATGATCATCTTCTATATGGATTCCCTTTACTTGATCTCCACCTTGGTGATGAGACACTGTAAACTTATCAAGTTTTTGGGGAATTTGGGCTCCAGTTCAAATGAAGTTTCAACCGCTTATGAATTATTCCAGCTAATTATCTCCAATTATCAGGATCAAATGTCACGAGAATTCGATTACTTCAGGTTCGATCATATCTGGAATTTTATCGACAATGCCATTGAAAAGAAGCACATCGATGTCTACCCTGGAAAAGCGGGCTTGAAGAGCATTGATCGCGATACCGATACCGACTCTCCTTTAAAAATCACCAGTGATATTAAGCCTGAGGGCCAATTGGGCGAAGATAACTTCACCAGGTTCAGAGACAATTTGGAACTGCTTTTACATCCAGCACCCAAGTATTTACTAGAGCTGGATGTAAGTGATATCATGGAAACATTACAATTCAAACAAGAACTCGATAATCAATTGAGTGCCCTGGCCACTGATCTCAATGAAGAGCACATTCAGGATGTCCAACTGTTGCACCAAATTCTCCAGTTTTATTACAACAACTTATTAGAGATCAACGAAGATAACGAGATTTTGGTGATCAAGCTTATTGTCAACATCAGAGCCAAACTTAGCTTTGAAAAGAATTTATTCCGCACCCAAGTGGATGCGTTCTTTAGTTCATTTCAAATTGATTCTGTTAATTTTGACCAGGCCCTGCTTTTTATGAAGAAACTCTGTCTTTTTGAAGTGATTCAAATGAAAGATGTCGTCGTCTGCTTGCAAGCTTGTGAGAAAGAAAACGCTAACAAAGCTGAGATAAACGCAGAGCAAGGATTCTTCCAAAAAATGATCTACGGGTTGGTTTTTGAGAACTCGGAGCAAAAATTGCTGGACTCACAGCAGTTACTCTTAAGTCTTGTTAGAGAAACTTTCAAATTCAGAAACAACACCCTCCACACTTTTACCATCATCAATGGACTCATCGTTGAAAGCTCTTCGCTTTCTAACAGTTATTTGCTCACCGAATATAAACAGCAAACACTCGCAACTTTGAACCAATTGGCAGTAACGAATCCAAAACTTTTCATGGAACAACTCATCTTGAAAATCCAGCCTGATGAAGCAGTAATGCTCTTGAACACCCTCTTGGGATGCGACGAAATCACTTATGTCAAGACAATTGACGACTTCCAGAAAGTGGCTTCCAGCGTCGAAGAGTTCAACTTGCCTTTGATCCAGGTCCTTTTACGGTTGATCTGCTCAACTGAATTGAAGGATTCCGCTCCAGAGGAGATCCAAGCCAAATTGAAGTTGTTGGTAGAGTTATTCCTTCGTCATCTCCATTTCGAATTCACCAGCTGCAACTCATACTTTGGTGAGTTGTTCAACTATTTGATCTGGGACCATAAGGTGATTATCTTGACCGTGTTGGAGGAGTACGTGATGCTCAATACCAGGTTTGATTACAATGGTGCTTTGCCAGTATTTTTACCAAATATTGATGACTTTTATGTTAATGACGATCTCTCAAATGAAACTCAGAAGAGCAATTCACTGGACTCCAAGATGGACATTTTACCGGTATTGAACGATTTCTTCAAGAAGTTCTCCACTTCATCCACTAAAGTGATCGAGTCTTCAAGTTCGTTATTCGATAATCTCCAGCTGTTTTTGTCGGGATTGGTGAATATCACAAAAACTGACAACAAAGAGGATTCAACCGATGAGAACGTTCGGAATACAATGGACGAACAGAACTCTGGCAACACACATAAGTACTATGAACAAGGGAACGTTGCTGAAGCGGTCTCAATCCTTCTCAGAATCATGATCATCCACAAGTCCACTTTGACTAAACGGATCATGGAACAAGACGGCGAACAATTCAAATTTATTAAAAATTTGGTCGAACTCTTGACTTCCAGTTTCCTCGAGCACGGCCACGAAAAGCTCCGGATCTTACTCTACGATCTACTTCTCCTCCTCAAGACCTCCTTGACCGAATCGCTCACTCTCAATTCAGATTTAGCAATCGCCGAGGGAACTTCTCCAGGGTTTGGATTGAGCTCAATTGATGAAACGCCCAAAGTGGAGCCTACGGCCGAGCCTGACTGGAACATGACACCAATCGCAGTCGTGGCTACTCCTGGTGAAAACCAAGGCACTCCCAACATCAGCGATACGCCTGGAGTGGTGGCCACTCCAGTGATCAACATTCAGCAAGGAAATCCAGCCACTCGATTAGCCTCGATCTTCAACTTGCCTGAACCCACCCAGCAAAACCCATTCAAAGAGTTTTTGAATGGAAAAATGGATAGTGCACTTACTCTTGATGAGTATGAGCTTCAACGGTCAGGAGACGTCCATGTGGCCAATGATTCCAATCTAGTGCTTGTACCCACGGGCCAAGAAGCGTCTAGTTTGTCTAATGGGTTTGGTATGCTTTCAGGGTCGGCAAGGTCCCCTTATAGCAAGCAGTCTTCGTTTCAACCGTATAGAATGAGAAGTTTTGAGATAATCGAGGATTCGTCGTCTGGCTTGAACAATTCCTGTGTCAATCTCCAGCTCTTTGATGCATATACTACTAGAGAGAATCCGCCATAAAATTGATGAGCGAAGCGAATCAATAAGCTAGTGAATGAATGTTATGAGCGAATCAATGAGTTTATTTAAGGAGTTATGAAACCTTGGATTTAGAATAGAATTGGGATGGAATCAGGAACCTACTGTATAGTCAGTCTGAATCACTTAAAGTTTAAGAGGTCCCTTTTTCAGAGTTTTAGAGACAGTTAGTTACGGAATGAAACTGTTTGAGAATGAGATTAATCCTTATAAACCGATTTGGAAGTACAAGAATAACGATACGTAGTTGTAAATAATTATCAAAACTGTATGGAAACAAATGAAAAAGTTTGTAATTTTTCTAAAATCTTAAAAAAAGTGTGCAAAATTGATTGCAAGACTCTTTCTAGTAATAATTTCCCCAAATGCAAGAAGAAATTCTCTGAAACTAGCTCCCCTACTTTTCACTCTACGTAGTGTATTATATCATTTACTCTTTGAGTGATGGAGGTTCCTAAAATAGATTTATAGTTCCAAAAAAAGCTCTATGCATGAATTTTTACGAAAGATGGTAGAATTACCCATATGGGAGCACTTTCTTAAGAGTCATCAACAATAGCGTCACTAGCTTCTCAACTGAATCCCTTTTCAACCCAACTATGGTTTTCAGGCTTTCTCGATTTTTTACCCTCTCCACAATTCGTCTGTCGCATTTTTAAGGCGCTCTTGAGTGTCCTATTTATAGCTTCGACACTCGTTGAAACGACACAGACCTGCTCATATTCAAAGAGACATAATTGATAAAGGCCACCAAAGAAGCCTCCTATCACATAAAAATCACACCCCCGTTCTTTCCATCTCATTCGTTCATTTCCAAGTATCTGGGTTTCCTGCCTTCTTTCCTTTCTTGCAGCCACGTTATCACATGGGCCGCTGCCTGCAGGAAGCAGCATTATTGTCCTACTACCCAGTGCGACGCGAAGAAACATCAACAGCTGCGACTTTAACCACCACTGTCTCTACAATGATGGGCACCGACCAAGAAGAACGTGACCAGTACAGGGCCAGGGCAGAACAGCAATTGGGTGGTGGCCCGATGCTAGCAGATTCGCCAATCCCGCAGTCTAGCACTCCAAACAGTCTCAAAAGACACTCCTACCAAGGTATTCCAACTGCATTATTGGACAAGGCGGCAGAAGAGTTGAACGATATCGCTTCGTGGCAAAACTCCACCATCAACGGCTCGTTTGTGCCTGCTCGTGACTACAGGACCCAGAAATCGGCAGCAGACTTCAGAAACCTTTCCAGTGCCAACTTCTCGTCGGACTCCTTGGTGGACCCGCTGGCGGGTGGAACCCCGTTGACTCCAACCGTGAATTCGGTGGCTGGGGCCACTTATAGCCCTGCCGCGAGCACTCGGCGCTACTCGGCCAACCCACGCCCACGGCCCAAGTCCGCCGTGTTCATGATGGACTCCCAGTACGCTATTTCAGAGGACGGGAGCCCTATTCAATCGCCTATTAGCAACACTCCACGCTCACGGAACTCGATGAATTTTGGCCAGAGAAACTCCTATATTCCCAACACCGCATTTCCCCCCACAGGCCCCACCGCCATGCCTCCTCGTTCCTCGTCGCCAACAAGGTCCACCTCTCCTTCCAGACAAAATAAGCACTACAGGTCAAAATCGCCGGTCCGCAGGCTGTCGTCGCCCTCCAAGTCATACCAGCCGTTCAATTTCCAGCCACAAGAAATGATGCTCCAAAGCAATAACGGCAACCTGCTCAAACCAGCACATAGAAAGGGTCACAAGTATAAACACTCCTCTGTGTCGATGAACCTTTTCCAGGAACCCCCACCAGCGTTGGCGGTGGATAACCAAATGCTCGCCATTCCCAACCTGTACCCTATCCCCAACTTGAAGGAGTCGTTGGCATCCATCACTCCTGCTCAAAAATTAAAGGTAACTTGGTCCTTTTTCCATCTTTCCCTTTCTTTGATCGTTTTCCTCATTGGATTCCGCTACCATCTTTCTGCATTGTCAACCTTGGCACATCTCATCTTCTACGACTCCATTGGCTCGCTCGTGATTGTGTTTGTGGATATCATGTCCAATTTCGAAGTCTGGAACAATTCATCCATTGCCTATCCATTCGGTTTGGGAAGACTCGAAGTTTTGGTGGGATTTGCTCTCAGTGCATCTTTGGTGATGGTAGGATTCGATTTGGTCAGCCATTTCGTGGAAGAATTCATCATTGAGCTTGTCGTTGACCCTGCAAGTGCGGAACATGGTGAACAGCACAACTCGCATCACATTCACGGTGATGGTGCTAGCAGTGCCAATTGGTTTGTTTACGAGATGGTGCTTTTGGTCACCATGGCGGTGACCCTTATCACTTCCAACTACATTTTGGCTTATGAAAAAATCAACGACATGATTTCATCTCAAGAAGACCATATTTTCAGCTCCGAAAAGTCGCGTGAAAAAGGTGGCATTTTGGGCGACAAGGTCAAAGCACCTTCGCCATCAAGAAACGTTGCCACAAGTGTCAAGAAGTATGCTGATATTTGGACCAAGAACCCTACTCATTTACTCACTTTGAGTTATTCTCTCTTTTTGATGGTGCTCCCAATCTTGCCTGCCAGTTTCGATTCGGACTCAGTGGACTTGGACGAAATGGCCTCGTTGATCGTTGCTCTTTTGTTATGTACTACTGGCTGGAGGTTGGTCAAATCATTGGGAGGAATCTTATTGTGCTCTTATCCACATTCAGACTATGACTATCACAAATTGAAGTCCAGCATCATGAATACTGTGCAATCTTTGGATTTCTACAAAGAGACATATGTGGTCGAAAAGCTTTTCATCACCAAATTCAACTACCAGTTATTTGTTGTCGGAGTGCAAGTCAGTATGAAGGGCGCTTCCAATGATGAGGAGTACCGTCTTCGGTTCGAAATTGATAGAATTATTAGGAGAGAAATTGAAAAGATCGATTCTCACAAAAATACCAAGATCGAGAATACTATAGACATCAATAGATTCTAATAAATAAAGACTTTACTGATGACTAATCGAATAAGATCCTAATGAAATTCTTTTACTTCTTTTAAAAAATATGCCTTTCTGGTTATGTTTGCAAGTCTTTCTATAATCCCGATATTGAGGTATTTTCGACCTATTATCCTTGATCACCTTGAGGTATTTTCTATATCTTAGCTGTATTCATACGAATTAAATATCGCATACATCGATAGACATTTATAAAGCCGAAATGAGTCTTGCCCATTCCCGACCAGTAGAGAAAGCCCGGTCCAATGGTTCGTCAAAATTGACCAATAGTAATTTTAATCCACCAGTTTACTCCATAATTCCTACTGCAATTTCACCGAATCACGCTATCTTCTTTCCCATGCGCAGCATGCCCGATTAGGGAATCGATGAGTCAACCGCGGTGCAAAATCTTTCATAAATCTCGCTCGTTCTCCAGCTTTTCCTCCACACTAATCATGTTGAAAGCTGTCTTCAAGCATAGGGTAGCAACCCAGGCCTACAGATCACTGTCAGTTAGAGCCCTTTCTGTTTCCAGAATTCAATTTGCCTCCGGCTCCAAAGCTGTGGCAGATGCTAGCAGCGAATCCCACAGTGGAAAATACATCAATACCATCAGCAAGCCATACACAGTCACCACATATGCCCGTCCCAACTTGGTGCTAACCCACGGCAAGGGGTCTCACGTGTACGACCTCGAAAACCGCCAATACGTCGACTTCACCGCTGGAATTGCAGTCACCTCCTTGGGCCATTCCCACGAGGAAATCAGCAAGATCATTGCCGAACAGGCCGGCACCTTGATGCACGTGTCCAACTTGTACTACAACTTGCCAGCAGGCGAGTTGGCCAACAAGTTGATCACCAAGACCACGCAGTCGGGCGGTATGGCCAATGCCCAGCGAGTATTTTTGTGCAATTCAGGCACCGAAGCCAACGAGGCAGCATTGAAGTTCGCACGGAAGTACGGGAAGTCGATCAACGACGATAAGATCGAAATCATTTCGTTCGAGAACTCCTTCCACGGGCGTACGTTGGGGGCCCTCTCGGTGACCCCCAACCCCAAGTACCAGGCGCCATTTGCACCTTTGGTGCCCGGAGCACGCGTTGCTACCGTGGGCGACCTCTCCAGCGTGGAAAAGATTATCAGTAAAGACAAGACCTGTGCGGTGATCATTGAGCCTATTCAGGGAGAAGGCGGTGTCACGCCCGTAGACGAAGAGTTCTTGATCGGCTTGCGCAAGTTGTGTAACGAAAACGACACCTTGCTCATCTACGATGAAATTCAGTGTGGTTTGGGCCGTTCTGGTAAGTTATGGGCACACAGTCACTTTGAGTCAGAAGCTTCTAAGCCAGATATCTTGACCACCGCCAAGGCCTTGGGGAACGGGTTCCCTATCGGAGCCACCATCATCACCGAAGAAGTGGAGAAGGCCTTGAGTGTGGGAGATCACGGCACTACTTACGGTGGTAACCCCTTGGGAGCCAAGATTGGCTGCTACGTGCTCGATGAGGTCTCCGACCCTGAGTTCCTTACTCAAGTGGAGCAGAAGTCCGAAAAGTTCTGGAAAGCACTCAACAAGATCGCCGAAAAGCACCCGGACCAAATCGAAGCCGTCAAGGGCAAAGGCTTGTTGTTGGGGTTGCAATTCAACGAGAGCATTCAAGCCGGTGATATTGTGCACAAGTGCCGCGAGCGCGGATTATTGGTGATCACAGCGGGAATGAATGTGTTGAGAATAGTACCAGCGTTGAATATCCCCGTCGAGGTGATCGAAGAGGGCTTGAGCATCCTTGCGGAGTGCGTGGACGAGGCTGCCAACGAAAGTGCGGAGAGAGCAAAGCCAATTGCCGAATGATGACAGAAATGGTATAGATTAATAGATATGACAATAAGAAAAGGAGCTTGATATTAGAATAAAGAGACGGCCGGAATGGTGAAAATTACAATTTTAATGATTCAAGTATATCCCGAAAGTCAATTAGGTATTTTTCCAAGCGACTGTTAAATAGTGTGTTGTCCAGCAAGACAATAATCTCCCTAGCGCATTTGAAATGACAGTGATGAGACCTACAAAAAAACTGAAAAATTATATAATTGGCAAAGGTTGAACTTTGCAAAATGACCATTGCCACTTGAGCATTCAGTATCCTTCTCTACTATTAAATACCCCCTCCTTCTATCGAAACTATAGACAACTTTATTTGCACTCATAAATTCCCCTCTATAAAAATCCCAGATTCTTCGCCTTTCTTTATTTGCTTTAAAATCTACGCCCTCACCTGCTCTTATTCTCCCTACTTTTCCTTCTTTCTCCACTCTTATTTCCCTTCTCTTCCTCCACTTTTGTTTACTCGTCCGATCAATCGCGCTGGATATTTTGAATATTATATATTTTGCAGCAGCGCGCTAATCACAAAAATGACTTCTCCATACAAAGCGCCGCTCACAAAGAGCCACGACTAATCAATTAGCGACGGGTTCGCTTAGAAAATATTCAACCCTATGGAAAACCCCTATACCCAAAAGAAACTCCCATTTAATTTCTATCCTCTTTTTCCGTCTTCTGCGATTCACCTAAATCTTCTTTCCCGGTCTCCTTCCCCACCCAACCTCCGTCTGGCTATCTCGAAGTCAATTTTTCTCACGTGGACTCACATCGCTAGCTGAACAAATCAGTTATGGAGTAAGCCCAACCCCAAGATAAGACCCGCTACTTCTAATCACCAAACCCTCCCGCCCACATATACAACCGTCCCATGCAATGACGGTGTCCTTCAGTATTCCAACTACTGATTTGGACTACTGCTTGGAACAACTTCTAGAACATAAACCCCCCAAAATCCTACCGCCAGAAACGATCCAACAGTTATGTCATACTCTCAAGACCCAGCTTCTCGGCGTCCCCAACATCATGCATCTCCAGTCGCCCATCTCGGTGGTGGGCGACATCCACGGCCAGTACCACGACTTGCTTGAAATCTTCCAAATCGGCGGTTCTCCTCCAACAACCAACTACCTTTTTTTGGGCGACTATGTGGACAGAGGCTACTACTCGGTAGAAACGATTTCTCTCCTTATTACCTTGAAGTTACGCTACCCGGACCGAGTGTTTCTTATCAGAGGAAACCACGAATCTCGGACCATTACCACCAACTACGGGTTCTACTCCGAAATCCTTAATAAATATAATGGCTCTGCCGACGTATGGCAGTGCATCACCGACCTCTTCGACTACTTGCCCTTGGGAGCCACCATCGACGGCAAAATCTTCGCTGCTCACGGTGGATTGTCCCCTAGTTGTCAACAACTAGACCAGATCCGAGCCATCGACCGTTTCAAAGAAATCCCCCACGACGGCATCATGGCCGACTTGGTGTGGTCAGACCCTGACACCGAGATCATGGACTTCAAGCTCTCGCCCCGGGGTGCTGGCTACCTCTTTGGGGTGGATATCATCAATAAGTTCTGTCACGATAACGATTTGGTGCAAATGATCCGGGCACATCAACTCTGTAACGAGGGCTATACCAGTTACTGGAACGGCAAGTGTTTGACGGTGTGGTCCGCACCCAACTATTGTTACCGGTGTGGTAACAAGGCGAGTATTCTCGAAATATTGCATTCAAATTATGATCACAAGGACCCCCACAAATCGGTTTCGAAACTGGCCAATTCGCAAGGGGTCTTGCCGGGCCAATTCTTCAACATTTTCGAGGCCTCTCCTGAGAATGACGAAGACACGATGAGTGGGAAAAGTGTCAATGGTATCAACACCGATATCAGCCTTACCGGTACCGATTTTTTCTCTTCGTACTTCCAAGAACGGCCCAAGCGCCAGCACATCGAGTACTTCTTATGAGCAGCAGCGTCCACGGTTCACCATTTGTATTATTACTAGCTAGACTGTATATATAATTACTAGATAAAGATTACAGGGAAGTGTAATATGGAACTATTAGGGATTTAGGAGATTATTAGCAAGGAATCGAGAAAAATTATCAGCTCAAAGGATGGAAGGAGCTATCAGCTTCAATGAATCCAGGAAAGATCATCAGCTATAGTAAAATGATGTCAAAAAAGATATGAGCTTCATTAAAAGGATATCAAGAAAACCCAGAAAGATATCAGATTTAACAAGATGTCAAGAAATGCCCTTTCAATGATGTCTTTAATTTGAGACTAGAACTCAGGGGAGCCTTAACAAAGTATGCTCCTGATTTTCATAGACTCCACATGAGATTCCGGTAGTCTCATCGCCTCCTTTTAATCCATCCATCATGCATTTTCTACTCATTTTTTAAGTAGAGCTCTCTCTAATTGAAAATCCTTTTTCTTCCTTTCAACCATAGTACAATTCGAAGTTGAAGCCATCGTGAATCTCGTAGTCCTCCAAACTGATATGGTCCTTGTAGACCTGATAGCCCTTTTTCAAGACAAGTTTGTCGTGGTTGGTTCCCAATTGCAAGGCGAGCATCTTCTTCAAGTCGCCGATACTATCGGACTCCAAGCATTTGACCTTGACTTTCTTTCCAAGTCTATCGTTGACCAGCACTTCGATCATTGTAGTTTTGTGAGAATTATTGTAGCTAAGCCTGGAATTAGAAAGACTTCTTGTGAAATTCAGCTGATAAGGAGATAATTATAGAAGATCAACCAATCGGAATATCAGCTTGATCGCTTGATAAAACTCCGTCTTCGGTGGACTATTCTGAGTGCTTCAGTGATGAACTTGAGCAATTATTTCATGCTCGCTGCTAGCTCTTTTCTGTAGTGGGAGTAGATAGTGAGACTAGTGAGGCTAGTGAGATTAGTGAGACTGATGAGCCCTCTAACCAGAGGAACCCCATACAAGTAACACCATGATAAATAACACCCAACATCCAACTCTCCTCAGTCTTTCCCTTACTTAATCTCCCAAATTCTCTTCACCTTTCTCTCCCTTTCTCTTTCTCTCTTCCTCCTTTCTTCTCTCTTAGTTGCTTCCCGCCTTAGCACTTCCGGTATGGATTTCCCGCGAAAAACTCAACAAATCACCCACACTTCTACTAGCATCCAGGCAGTCGAGAGACCGATATGACGGCTCCAAACACTTCCAAAGAGGCCCACTCGCCGGGAGGGAACCCAATTCAACCCCCCAACGTGCCCTCGCATCTCCACCAAACCAGAAGACCCTCGCTTTTGCGCAATCCATCCGGGGGCTCCATCAAGCGCATGCCCTCCAATATTGGCTCCAACATGGGCTCCAGCAACAACTCCAACAGTAGCCACAATTCCCCTGCATCCACCAGCGCCACCTCCACCTCGGGAGTGAACTCCAGCGGTGGCCGGTCGCGGTCCCGATCTTTGATCCAGACTCTCAGCCATAATCTCCAGCATCACAATAACTCGCAATACCTCGCCCAGGAAAAGGCCTACCTCCGTAAATTGAAGAACCAGCTCGTGGACGACTACTACACCAAGGGAATCTCTACGGGGGACACCAATCTGGTGGAAACGAACGACCACGACGAAGACGACGACGATCTCACCATCAACTCCAATGGCGGCAACACCGATCTTTTGGCCGATATCGACGACGACAAGTACGAAATCGACTTCGGGCTTGCATTTTCGATGATGAAGAACGGCAAAAACATCAAGGCCAACCTCAATCCCAACAAGAACATCACCCATTTGAGCAAAAACGACACCGATGACCCCGCGGTGATAGAACGGCTCGAATGGCAATCGATGTTGACCTCGGTGCTTACCGGAGATGTGGTCAGATCGGAAAAGACCAAAATCATCAACAACAATAATCCCGAAAATGGCCAGGACTCCTTCCTTCATGCCACCTATAAGGAGAACTTGTGGTTTGGCATCAGGGCCAAGATCTTCAACAGAACAGAAGAAGACCAGAGAAGAATAATATCGTACCGCAGAACCCTCGTTGACCAAGTCTTGGAAGATATACTGAAATTTGAGATCAATTACGACGACCAAACGAATCCTCCAAGAGAACAAGTCGGTTCGATTCTCGAGAAATACGAACGGTGCTGTGCTTTGTGGAGAACGCTAGACGAAATGAAGAACGATAAACCCATCATCAGAGGCGAGGAGTTCGAAAATAGGATCGACGCCCTCATTGCCTGGTACACTATCACCGGGGCAATTGAGAGCGAAACCATGACCTTGAGAACCTGGATTGGAAATGATGAGTTAGATATCACCAAAAGTTCGGGTGATAGCTCCTCCAATTCGTCCTCTACTGCATCTACACCACCAGCCTCGGCCACATCGTCCACATCCAAAGTCAAGAAACTCTTCGACGAAGATAACAAATCTTTGGCAGAAAGATTAATGAAAGAGAAGGGTGTGCATGATATCTTCAGAAAACGGATCTTCATGCCAATTGCACCATGGATGGTCAAATCCAAAGATACCTATATACGATTGGGCCACATGTTCGAGACGATGAAGCTTCCTGATTATATCCACAACTTGATTCAAATTTGTCTCGTTCCGATGAAATTGATCAAGGAAATCATTAAAGTCCGTCTCAGCTACGCCAAAAAATTACAGAACCCAACTTTAATGATGATTGACCAAATGATTGATGACTTTAAGACCTACATTACAATTGCATTGGAAGTGAAACTTGGGATCCAAGAGTACTCCAAACCCGATTCCAGAAAAACTTGGATTTTGGGAGACTTGTTCGAAACTGAAATTCAGGATTTCGATCAGGTTGTGGTGGAAAGTGTTAAATATTTCCTTGTTTTATTGAACAAGAAGTTATTGGACAGTTCGCGTTCGCCAACGAATTTCAGAACTTTCAAAGAACCAGAAGAATTGGAAGAAGCATGGAAAGATTTGAAATGGCTCGGATCCTTTATCGAAGGTGGCAGTGTGGTTGTATCGGAACAAATCACCCTTTTGGCATCCAGATTGATCCACAGATTATTGGCCTATTTCAACAATCAAATCAACTTCCCTCAACAGGCTTCGAGTACATCTGACCTTATCAGATGGTACTCTTCGACCACAGAAAACTTCGGCCAGTTGAGAAGAAAGTTGGCCAGATTCACCAACGAAATATCGCGGGATTTCACCAACTCGTTGGTCTTCGAATTGTCGATGACTAACAACAAATGGAAGGTTTTGTTAGAAACATTGAAGGCCAGCAACCACTTTTTGGTCTACACCGGAACCGTGGAAAACCAAGGAACCTACTTTTTTGCCAGTCCTGAACTAATGGGCCATGAACAAGAAATCTTGAAGATTTTCAACGGTTCCTATATTGGCCAAGACCCCAACGAAGCGCAGACCAAATTCAACGGAATGCTTGAACTTCTCAACATCAAATTTCTGCTGGCCGAGAACATCAACGAACAAGATGCTAGTTATTTCTCCTATATTCTCGCATTGTGTCCTCCCAAGCCGATTGTGTGGGAGGGCAATGTCGTCAACATCAACATTGACGAAGTGCCTATCACCGATGTCAAAATCGGCCAATTGATGTTGATCACCAAATTGCCCTACTACAGTCTTCATATTGTCCGGGAGAAGTTTTTGACCTTGATCAACGATATCCTCAACACCGGAGGCATGTTGAAACCGGTGGAACAACGGTGTTCTTTGGCAAACGTGCACATTGAACTCACCAAAATCAACCGCAATTTCTTTAAGATGTCGTTGTCTGTGTTTGATTCCGTCAAGATCGCCAGAAATAAGTGCAAGGAGTTGGCCCCAGATAGTGGATACCAAGGCTTGATCAATAGTCTTTTCGTCTATGCCCGGGATTTTGGCAAGAACTCAATCCGGAACCTTGATTCGTCCAAGAAATCAACCGTGATCATGAAAATGATTCAATTGTCCATTGAATGGGTAAGTTTCATTTGCGACGATTGTATTCCCACGGATCGGAAAACTTTCAGATGGTGTGTTCTTGCGTTGGAATTTTCGATGGATATGACTAGAGGCTTCAACGTTTTGGTATTGAGCGACGACCAATTCCACAAGTTGAAACTCAAAGTCGCCAGGTGTATGTCACTTCTTATCTCCCATTTCGATATCATGGGAGCCAGATCCAGTGAAGCGGAAAAGAACAAGTTATTGAAGTGGACTTCTCAAAGACACAAGATCGAAAACTCCGCCGATGACGAGTATATCATCAAGGTTTACCGCGAAGATACCATGAAGCAAATCCACGAAATTGAAGAGTACAGAAGAGAATTACAGGAAGAATTGCAATCGGTGGGTAGAGTGTTGGATGTTTCCGATCTGGAGTATCAGTTCGTGACATTGTTGGCCTCGTCCTTCTCGTCTGTTTCGATCAGATGGCAGAAGGGTAAATTTATTGGTGGTGGTACGTTCGGACACGTCTTTGCTGCGGTCAATTTGGATACTGGTGGTGTAATGGCGGTGAAAGAAATCAGATTCCATGATAGTCAATCGATCAAGAACATTGTTCCTTCCATCAAGGACGAAATGACGGTCTTGGAGATGTTGAACCACCCCAATATCGTGCAATACTTCGGTGTTGAGGTTCATCGTGACAAAGTCTACATTTTCATGGAGTTCTGTGAAGGAGGCTCGCTTTCCGGCTTGTTGACCCACGGAAGAATCGAGGACGAAATGGTAATCCAAGTCTACACCTTGCAAATGGTGGAAGGTCTTGCCTACTTGCACCAATCGGGAGTGGTTCACAGAGATATCAAGCCAGAAAACATCTTGCTTGACCACAACGGAGTGATCAAATTCGTTGATTTCGGTGCTGCCAAGGTCATTGCCACCAGTGGTAGAACCAGAGCTCCAGGAGGCAGTTCTGTCACCTCCTCAAGACCCGCAGGTACCAGAAACAACTTGAACTCAATGACCGGTACGCCCATGTACATGTCTCCTGAAGTCATCACGGGTACCTCCACCGACCGGTCTGGAGTGGTTGATATCTGGTCTTTGGGATGCTGTGTTCTTGAGATGGCTACCGGACGCAGACCATGGGCCAACTTGGATAACGAGTGGGCCATTATGTACCATATTGCTGCGGGCCATAAACCACAATTGCCTTCTCCTGACCAGTTGAGTGAAGCTGGTAGAAAGTTTTTGTCGAGATGTTTGGAACACGATCCAAAGAAGAGACCCAGTGCTGCAGAGCTTTTGAACGACCCTTGGTTGGTGACTATCAGACAAGCTGCTTTTGGATCCTCTGATGGTGGAAGCACTCCTTCTTCAGAGGTGGGATCGGAGTTATCTTAAGAAGCAAATAGAAAGAATGAAGCATTCTGACTTTTGAGTTAAAGATTCTCATTCACAATCAAATTCTGACTTAGAAAGCTGCTCCATTCATAGTTCTATGGATTTGTCAACTTCAATAGCTTGCTAGGGTCTATCCATTGGTCAGTCGAGTTCAGGTAACTCGTCTGTCAATCCTCTGGTAACATACAGTATTTATCAAGTACATCACCTTCTATAGTAATCAGCAATTAATTACTGACCTTCTAACACTTTTTTTCTGTAGTTGTCGTCAAGTTCATCACTGACGTCTAAAGTATTGCTTGACCGTAGAGATCATCGAGACAGTCACATTTGGTATTAATGAAAATCGCTCATGAGAGTTATGATTCGACGTTGATTGCCTCTTAAACTGAATAGTAGAATAGTATCATTTCAACAGCTCATCTGCATCAACTATATCACTTTGATTTAGATTTTTTCAACTACATTAATTATCACTTTCATTGCTTGAAAGTTTATCTACATTAGATATCACTTTGATTAGTTTTCATTGAATACACATCTTTCGATGCGTGGTATATACAGGTCAGAAGTAGACTCTGGCTAGCTTCTGGTACTTGGGGTTCATCAAATATGGTTCCGGATCTGTCCCAACATGATGGAACCAAGACTGAATCAAAGAGAGAACGCTCTTTCATCTGAGAACGCTCTTTCTTCTTAGAACTCTCTTTCCTCATTTCTGAGAACGTCTATCGTCACCTTTTCCCTCTTTCTTATATGTTCTTTGGGATGTGTTCGTCGAAGTATTGCTTGATTTCATCTACAACATCTCCTTTGATATTCACGTAACCAATGTTCTGGTTCACGGTGATTTGAAGGCTGGGGTTCAAGGCCAACAAGTCTCTCTTGAACTGGTTGACATCACCTTGGATTCTCTTGATTTCAGTGCTGATCTTAGTGTTTTGGATCTTCAAGTACACGGGCCAGTGCTTGAATTTGGTCTTGGTGATGGAGTAGTTTTGAATACCGAAACCCGTGTTTGGCAAGTTTTTGTAGCTGATGGATGAGAGGGATGGGAGTTCAAATGGTGTTATGGTCTTGGTGGGAAGTGGCACTCTGACCGACTTCAAGGATGCAAGGGAGGCTCTCATTGGTGTGGTGAAGTAGTTGTGGTAGCTGTGAACAATTTTTCAATGTTTAAGATGTCGCGCATGTCGTTAATGGTAAAGATGAGACATGGTGAAGGACATCTAGTCGCACTATGCAGTACTAATACAAGAATAACGAACAGATAGCTGTAATTGACCCGAATGCCCTTTTACCTATCCACATCTTAAGTTGTGTCTACAGAGAAATATCGTGAGTTTAACCCCGTGATTATTTTGAGAAATTGATTTACGTGGATTATTTAACGTGACTAAGACTGCGTCTTATTTATCTATAACCTCTCTTAATATACACTAGATGATTCTCAACCTCTTAAAATATCAAATGTTACTTATTCTCCACCTTCACGCCCTGGCCAACTGGAAGTGCTTTCATCTCCAAATTGTCTTTGTGAAGCTTCATGTGCTTTGTGTAGTTTGGCTTCTTGTCGAATTCCTCACCGCAAATTTCGCACTGAAATGTACGGTAATGAGTTCTCATGTGCTTCGTTAAATTGGAACTCTCTCTAAATCTTTTAGTACATCCAGGCCATTTGCACTGAAGTGGCTTCTCGCCACTATGCACTCTATTGTGGATGGACAACGAGGAACTTGTGGCGAAGGTTTTACCACAAGTGGTGCAAGTGAATGGTTTCTCGCCCGAGTGCGTTCTCATGTGCTGTTTCAAAATTGATTCCACTGCAAAGCAAGCTCCACAGATCTCACATTTACATGGCTTGTAGTTGGTGTGCACATGAATGTGGCGGAACAATTTTTGTCTTTGGTTGAAAATCTTACCGTTATGTCTTTCGCAGCCAACCCATTTGCAATGATAAATGGCTTTTCCGGAACCGATATGATCTTGAATCAAATGTTCCTGTAAGCCTCCATTGGTTTCATGAACCTGGTTACAAGTGATTGGATTACCATCTGCGTCGGTTCCAACATCCCATTTGCACACGAAGGGCCCGGTGCTCTCGTGCTCGGAGGCATGACATGTTTTCCGTTTCTTGGGCATAATTTTCATGGCGGTGATGTTGAGCCTAGTCTGATCTTCGCTCTGGGTCACCGAAGGGATCTGGGATAAATCCTTGACAATATCCGAATTTTCGTTTTCATGTTTGAGGGTAGGAGATGATAATTGCGAATTTGGCGTCAAAAGGAACTGGCTTTGACTGTTTAAGGTAGGAAGAAATTGGTTTCGTTGACTCGTTAAAAATGGCTGCTGCTGTTCTTTATGCATTGATAAATGATCGATCAACGAATTCAAATTGTTATCCATGTAATTACAATCGTTCCATTCACACAGATAAGATGTAGCCTTGGGATTGATAGACGTGAGGGGCTCAGATGTCCCTTGGTCTTGACGAATATGCAGACTAAGCAAATGCTTCATGAACGTGTCATCTGTCACACTTGTGGAGCACTTATCCCATCTACAAGGATAAGCAGATGAACCACTTGTGGTTCTTTCGTCTGATGGTGAGAATTTATTCATCAAATCCATTTGGTTCGTCAAAGGAGTTGCCAAGAGTTGTCTTGAGCTTTGTTGGAACTCTGGCTTGATTTCTTCCAATGTGTTAACCGGGTGGTTGCCAGATTGGCTAAACTTTCCATTATTGTCGTTCGTCAATTGGTTAATCTGCTCAGAAAACTTAGCATTATTATCGTTTGCAAATTGGTTGAAAGTGTTGAATTGGACGTAGAAATCGTAATCACGCATCAAATCGTCCACATTAAAAGATCCTGTGTTCGTGTTGGGGATGGTGGTGTGAAAGCAAGATTGCCTTATGACACTGTGACCGTTCTTGACTTGGTTAAGGTCTTCGTTCGGTAAGTTCTGCGACATTTGACTGGACTGAGAGGTCATGCTGTAGTTGGATGAGTCCTGTTGATGACATGCATGCGGAAAATGGATTTCGAAATCCCTGTTATTATCAACTTTCTGTCTCTTTTGTTTGTTCGGTTCCACTTCAGAAAGACTAGTCTGTGTGGAGTTGAATTCATGCAAAAGGTTCAAGTTTTGATTAACATTTGTGATCAAGTTTTCGAATATTGGACGCTTCGACGGCTGTGGTTCACAGTTTTCTTGATGCTTATTGATTCTTTCTTCCTTGATGGATGGGAAGTCACAGCAGTCTGATGTGCACTCGCTGTCATCGGCGGAACATTCTGAGTCCGACTTGGACTCACAGTGATCGTCGGCACAACAGGATACGTCATGGTCCAACTCGTGTTCGCCATTTTTAGAGAGGATTTCAACACATCTGGCATCGTCACAGCAGGTTGAATCCGTTCCCAAGTATGATGCATCGTCACAACCAATTTCGCATTTGTCGTCATTGACCTGCTTGGCCGTACTGTCACAGTTCAAGAAGAAACAGTCGTCTAACTCGTCGCAAAAGATATCCTTGCAGTAAGCCAACTCTTCGAATCGTTTACAGTCCTCTTCATTCTCCATGATTTGAGCGCTGGAGGCCCCACCATCGGCGCCATTTGTGCTATGGTGATCGTGGTCGTGGTTGTGGATATGTCCGTGGATGTGGGTGTGATCCTTGTGCTTATGAATGTGTCCATGGACGTATCCATGTGTGAAGATTTGATTAGTCATGAGTTCATTCAGCGTCATTTGTGTGGCTTCTGCACTGTTTCCCGCCGGTTTGGCTAGTATTCTGTTTTGATCCGAAACAAACATGTTGTTATATTGCTCTGAAGTGCCCGGTGAGTAAGTACCGGTGAGATCTACCATTGGCGGTTCGATATCGATGATTCCAGTGTATACTTAGTAAAACAAAACGATAAAGAAGTTTTCAATTTTATTTTTTTTTTAGTAATCAGGTCCAGTCTCAAGCCCTGCTTGACTGCTTTTTGCGCTCCTTGGATTGGGATCTTACGATCTTCGGTAATTTAGGAGTTGGAAACTGACTGGTTGATGATCAATCTTTGGGTGTTTGGAAGCAGGGAGTGTTTGATCTGTGCTTTTGGTGGACTTTCAAGGCAGTTTTAGTGGTCTGCGCCGTTTTCTCGCTACGCTTATCGCCCTAATCCTCGGTTAACAGGTGTCGTTTAATTGTTAGCAGATCTGTAGTAGGTGCGCTTTGGTTGCAACTACCCTAGTGGTTATCCTTTTTTTATCGTCAGGCGTGCGGCGACCGATAACGTTTATGAGAAAGAAGAAGTCAAGAAAGTTTAGTGAAACGGTCACGTGGATATCTCTGGTCACGTGATATGATGAGTCCAGTGGGTTTGTGCAAGCAAGATTGCAAAAATCGGTCTAAAACCCAAGAGATTTCACGGTCATTCAATCTTAGCGAGAATGACTAAAGAATATCTCAAAGGACCTCGCTTCATCTTTTGCAATCTGAAATTTGGTTTTTAGAGTTATTATTAGTTTCTCTAAAAATTCTAAATATCGCCTGATTTTGTCGTTTTTCTCCAAAAGTTGGAAAGGGTACATGAAGTGAAATTGCAATTCTTCCCTACCAATGAATTAACACCATCCACGTTAAAAGCGATAGACGTGGACGCACACCTCGTAATGATAGTACAACGCATCCAGCATAACTCGTTCCATGATCAGGCTATCAGAAGCGGTATCGCTAATATTGGAAAAACGCGTAGCATATAGATACGATATACACTAAATAATATGTAGCACGGGGTACCATTCACACTCCACGCGAGTCTGCTATACACACATATTATCACAGGGTCGGAAAGTCTATATCCATTTGCAGACATCAGTTCGCGGTAAAATGTGGCCCGCTGCCTTGACAGGAATTGCACTAAAAATTCGGAAAATAAACAAGATTTAGATTATTCTGGAACAATACGAGAAAACGTCCACCAACGGCGGTGTTTTGCTAGAGGCTGATGTTGACATGCGCCGCTTTGAGTGACTGGGGACGGGATAAGCGCTTTACAGATGAAACAGTGCTGCACCGCGGGAAGGCTTTGCATCGAAGAATACATATTGAGCACTGCTGCTTTTCCGACCATCGAAGCTCCAGTCCCAATGTAGTTTTTCCAGTCTGAGCCCTGAGCAAAAAATTAAAAGCGTTTATTATATACACTAAATTAAAGTTTACGAGTTATGAGCAGTTTGGAGATATCGTCAACACTTGCTATTGGGCTTGAGAAAGTGTTAATTGGGGAACGCAGCTAGCCAAAGTGGGCTCATCCCCATGTCAGGACTGAGAATCATGCTTCAGATCTTTTATGCGTTAGTACGTGTGCGTGCATGACTGGTGCGTCGCGGTGCCTCAGGGTTCCGCATGCCCAAACTCCACTTAGAGCTAAAAGTAAACAAGTGAGTCGCCCATCAAAAAAAGAAGCAATAAATGATCTGAGTAGCAGCCTTGGACTTTGCCAAATTCAAGGGAAGACCGGAAAGCTTAAATTACTTGATGTTATGAGGGAAAGCTCCGATACAGAAGATTGCATCCGGGACTAAGTTGAGTTGTTTAAACAATTGCACCTAGTACTTCCATGGAAAAATTGCTGTACAAGAATGTTGATTTAAGCAATTACGCGTTTTAATGACTTCAGATATGTACTCCTGTAGATCCTACGGCAATGATGATCTTGATGACAGTCATGATGATGTATCAAGACAAAAACGGCTCATTGCAAGCGAGGCCCTGGATTGCTGAGTCCCTGACATACAGCTAACAATCAGCACTGATAATAAAAATTTCAAATGGGTGGTTTGAATCCGAATAGAGCATATCGAGGATTATTTTTGCTGTTCATTTGCGGTAAGTGGGGCATCCTAAAAGGTGCTTAATTGGGAATCTTGCGGCGCCTCAAATCTTCATCTACGTAAACAAAGAAATTGTTCCAAAAGCTAGTTTTATGCGTGCGAAACTTCTCAAGATGTTTACAATTCGACCTAAAGGTTTGGCCAGTGTTCTATGCCCCACTACTGGCCCGAGGCTAGCCTCCTTTAGCCCATTCCCGATAAGGTGGTCATTTCCACCCGAAAGTATTGATCCAAATGAGGATTCCCAATCAGGACATGAGCAGGAACACCGCAGCTAATGCGTTCATAATAAAAGCACAAGATGTGGCTGCTAGATTATATTCGTACATGCTGCAGTGTTCTGCTGCACTATTTTTTATTAATTACATTGTCTTGCAGGAAGCCTGTGCTTGTTCTCCAAAAGCCCTACGTCGTTCCGGTTGTTGTGGAACCACAACTATTATTAAAGAAGTGCTGTGACCACTTTATTTGAACCGTTTTTACTTTTCCCGATACTTTTAGAATACCCTTCAAAACCTTTAGGGCATTGCCAACAGAATACCCAGAGTTCCATAATTTAGTGCAATCCACCAACTAGATCGGGTTCTTCCATTGACTCATTCCTAAGTACCCTCCTCAATCTTTCGATCTTCCCGTCCTCATCTTCCTTTCTCCGGAGAGTTTCGATCTAGCATCATGACCATCAGCCAGATCCTATCCAGGAGAGCAAGCCGCACCAAGCTAGCGACTGAATCTCCCACAATCGCTCATTCACCACAAGAATCGTCCAATCCCATCACCCCAAGGTCCAAAAAGTCCATCAAGTTAAAATCTCTCATCCACAGGTTTTCCATCAATCATGCAAGTGGACGCACAAGGCCGCATCTCAGCCATGAATTGGCCCCAAGCACTCCCATAATAATATCAGAACCAATACCGAAGTCCACGCCAGAATCCAATGCTGAACCAGAATTACCTATGGCCACGCCAAAATCACATTTCAATCGTCAACCACAATCACCTATAACCCCCACCATCACAGATGTGATACCGAAGAAGAAGTTCAACTATGAGATCGTATCTATGCATGCGCTGTTTCTGGATATTTTGGAAGACGCTGAAATTAGCTCCGTACCGCGCATGGCTGCGTCAACCGACCGCACTAAAACCAATAGCATTATTCAAGACCCCAACGACACTATATCCATCAATGGAGCCAGTCTAGACTTATCATTTGATGATGAGGTCTTGAGCCATAGTACCACCCGGTACGAAGACCCCGTGATCAACCTGACCAAAGATATGGGCCAGGGAAACATCACTGATTTTGGATCATTAACTGACGCCAATATCCAGACTTTCAAACCTTATTCGCAATCGCGCACCAATTTGAGATTGGTTTCTACAGAACTACCATTCAGCGATCCTTTTGGCGAGAATAATGACCTTGCGGAAACATCTTCCGAGAGCCCCATCAGCGATTACAAAAATAGTTCAATTGGTCCAAAGGGTCAAAATTATAGGAATATCGAGTCACGTTTAATACCAGTCAAGAGAAAGAATCAAAATCATAAAATTGGATTTATCGAGCCAATCGAGAGCCAAACACAAAGAGTTGAAGAAATTGATCAAATTAATGGCCAAAAATACAGAATTGAATATATTGATTCAATTCAAAATTACAGAAATAGTGATGAGATCGACCCAATCGACCAGAGCCAATTGGACTATGATTACAGAAACGTCGAAGAAGATCTTGGCTCCATGGCCTATGATTACAGCAACCTTATCGATGATCTCTGCCTGATTGAAACGAACGAGACTGATGACATCTTCGCAAAGCCTAATGAGCTTCCTTCAGATAAAGAGGATGGCACTATCATTGGATTTGAATTCAACTCAAACTTCGAGGTTTACCGTAACGAAATGATGCTTCTAGTCGAGAGCCACAAATTAATTATGGGCAAGCAGCAAGAGGAAATAAGGCATTTGAAACAATTGCTTGAACAGGAGCGCAATCTCAACAGATTGGCTGCCTCCACCAGAAATTGCAATGGTAACGATATGAATGCTAAGCCGCCATTAAGAATACGGAAACAATTTATTCCAATGGAAATTGATGTTGAATGCCCTCCTCTCAAGTCGTTCAATTTGCTAAGCCCATTTGAGCCTCCCGCTGTGAAATTCGAGGATTCAAGAACAATCAGGAAAGAGGAAAGTTCAGCCACAAGAGATTCCAAAGTGATGATTCCAGACCAATATTCGAAAGTAATGCCAGAATCTTCCAAAGTTGGTCAGGCCAAACCTTCCAAACGGGACTCTTTCTCTCACATCATTCTCCCCGCAAGCTTACTGGAAAATAGGTATTCTAAAACCTCATCCAGAAGTAGTTTTCATTTTTCGGATCACTCCACATTCTATTATTCAGCACTTGAGGAGCCTTCCCCAAAGTATAAGCCCACTGCAAACTCCAAGCCGGCTTTGGAACCATTAATCGAAAAATTGGATAATTCCAACAAGCCATCCTTGGAGCCATTGATGGAAACAACGAAGACAAGAAACTTCTCAGTGGCTTCTTCGGCCTCCTCAATCATGAGCAATTCTCATCGCGTAGTCAGCGGGAAGACCATTAACTCAAGTGGCATTTCCCACAGTGCTTCCAACTCAATCTCATCATATACCCTCAATTCAAACTTAACGACCCCGGAATCAATTAATTTTCAAACACCCACATTTCAGAAGTCCTCTAGGAGGTTGGAATCTTACGAGACATTATGATCTTGTCTCACGAGATGGTCTATTTAATTCTTGCATAAATATAATTTAACGCATACCTTTATTAGTAATAATGTAGAAATCAAAAGGAGATTCCAACAGTTCCTTACTCTTAACTTTTTAGTACTTCTACTTATGAAATACTTAAACTGATTTTTATTTTAATTCTGCCTTAAGAACTTAGCTGTCTTAGGATTTATTTTGTATGGTACGCTTACTTCTATTCAGGATCTTAACTTGATACTTACTGATTGTTCAAATTTGAAAATTCATTATATTATACAGAAGGGTTGAGTGCCTAGTTCGATACAATCGAGTCCATAGCGCACCGCAAACACCAGGAAAGGTTGTTATATCCAGTAATTGATTAGTTAAAGGTGGATAGTCGACCTGCACTTTTCCAGACTTTCTCCAACAGTGAAAAGTAGTTTTTTTTATTTGATTTTTTGATAGTTTTTCCAATATTTTTTTCTTTTTTCAATTAATTTCCCAAGTTGCATCTATTCAAGTTTGCAACTCCTTGATTTCATTTTCATCGGCAACGAGACCCATGACAACTAAATACATGTTCAAATTGTTCAACAAGTTTTGCTTCTTGTACAAGTTGGCCAAATCGGCATTATCAATGGCCTTGGCTCTGTTCATAGCCCCGAAAATTTCGTCTCTCACTTCATCAACAATGATTCTCTGGTGACTCAACTTACCACCCAAGGACAAAGTGGCCAAGAATTGCCAGACATAGTTTTCTCTGGAAGAACCATCATCGACATCTTCAGGGTGAGGAGGGAAAATAGCAGCGATTCTAGATTCGAGCGAGGTGAATAATTCATCATAACAAGACGACCATTCGGAAAGGTCAGTGGCGGAAATAGTACCTTCACCAATGATCAATTCGGCTCTGGATAAAAGGGTAGTCAAAATCGATAAACCAATCTTGGTGGTGGACACGAAGGACACATTGTTGTGTTCGATAAGGATAACAAGCAAGCCAATGATTTCGTTGAATTTGAAGTATAAGGCGGCATTCATCAAAACCTTGGAGAAAGTCAACGAGTAGGATTCGACCAATTTCAAGACGGAATCAGGAACCTTCTTTGATTCGTATGTTGTGTATGAACCGTTCTTGATAACAGACAAGTTCTCCAAGTTCGACATCACCAAAGTGACAATAGTCAAGATTTGTTCTCTAGACAAGAACTTGAATAAACGCAGCAATATTTTCAAAGTTTTGTTGTAGTTCAAACATTGGATGAATGGGTTAACTTCAGCTTCATCGTCTCCAGAAGAGGATGGTTGTTCTAAAACTCTCAAAGACTCCCACAATTTGGTAGTGTCAACTTCGGCACTATTTCTGGATTCGCTTTCGACGTTCATGAGCTCGCTGATGATGTTTTCTAAGATGCTCATGATATTCTTCTTGCTGTACTTCTTGCTTGGCTTGGAAGGAGCAGAGATCGATGGCGATCTGTGCTTCTTAGCAACAGCAACAGTGTCAACGGAGCCTTCAACGGCGCCCTCCTTTTCTTCAGCTTCCTTTCTCTCAATTTCTCTTTGAGCAGCCTTACTGAAGATTTCCAATTGTTGTCTTGGTTTCTTACCACTACCGAAAGAAATCTTACCCAAGGCACCTTCTCTGGCGTATTGAGTCAACTTAGGTCTTTCCTTAGCCACAGTAACGGCCTTTTGAACTTGCTGTTGCATTCTTTGCAAGGCAACGTCTGCTCTCTTGTAACGACCACCCAATCTGTGTCCACTTTGTTCTAAGTAAGCTTGAGCAATCGAGTTGTGTTGTTGACTGGCTTGTTGAGGACCGTTGTGGTTGGTCTTTGGATGAATCACCTTGTAAACTTGAGCGTAGAAATCCTCATTGTAAGGATCCTCAGTGACAATTTGAGACAATTGGAAACGAGTAACGAAATCCTTATCCTTAGGGTTCATGATACCGGAGTACTTCATGATTCTGGCCACCTTTTCTTGTCTACGAGCGAGTTTCTGTTGCTGCTCAGGGGTAAGTTCACCTTGAGGCACCTGGTGATGGTGATGGTGGTGGTGGTGTTGTTGGTTGAATTGATGAGGTTGTTGGAGCTCCTGTTGTTCAATTTCTTGGAATTGTTCAGCGACCTGACCTTGAAGTGGTTGCTGTTGTTGCTGAGGTTGATGCTTGCCTTGCGCTTCCTTGGATCCTAAGACTGGGAATTGAGACAAGTCTGCCTTGGCTGCCATTCTCTCAGCAGTCTCCTGTTGCACTTGAGGAGGAAGAGACTGAGGTTGAGGCTGAGGTTGGACTTGGAGTTGAGGCTGGAATTGTGGAGGTTGTCCGGCCATGTTTGGGTGGTGCATCTGTTGCATTTGCTGAGGTGGCATCTGTTGCATTGGCATTTGCTGAGGCATTGGACCGCCTGGAAATTGTCCGTATTGGCCGGGAGGTGGAATGAAGCCGTTTGGTGGCATCATGTAGCCACCGAATTGCGGTGGTGGCATCATACCTGGCATTCCGTAAGGTTGAGGGGGGAATTGGTGAGGCTGTTGAGATTGGTCAATGGCAGTGAGTTGAGCCTCGAGCTCTTGCAAGGACATGATCTTCTTCTCAGCGTTGGCGCCCGGTTGTTGTTGCGCTTGAGCCTGAGCTTCGCCGTTGTTGGGCGCATTGCCAGTGCCCCACAAGTCTTGCATGAACTCGTCGTCATTGGCAGCTGCTTGGGCATAACTGGCACCACCAGCGGTAGGAACTGGGGCTGGAGCACGTCTTGGGGCAGCGGCACTGCCTTGAGGAGCGGCGTTTCCAAAGTTGAAATCCTTGCCGACACTACCTTGGCCACCAAAAGTGAGGTCGTTCAAGGCGTCATCGGTTTCGTCCAATTGTTCTCCCAATCCATCGTAGGTTTCCTGGAAGTCATAAGTCTCGCCTGGCGCGTCCTGGTGCCTTCCTGATGGAGGCCCGTTGGTGTCGAATCCGAAAAAAGACATGGTGATTCGTTTGAAACCTTGGCGGTAAGTGGAATTCGAGTTGTTGTTCGTGAGGTTCGTCGGCGGCTTGAAAAAATCGTCGACCTAAATGAGTCACGTGGAAAGGAGTGGGTGAGACCTGCACTTGGAAATGGGAAAAGACAAGAGCAGATGGGGAGAATTGGAAGGGGGAATGGTCGAAGAGGGATGAAATCACGTACTTTCTGTTGTTCACAGAAGTTGGGATTTTTACAATTCCTGTACTTAAGACAGAAGGGTTTTTTACAATTTTGTCTTCGAAAGTAACTGGTGTTTGCTGATTCCGCGCAGAATATTTCTAGGCACAAAATCGAATGACTGAAAAAAGCCAATTAGTATGCGATTCAATTGAACTAATGGATTATCAATCTATCTGTGCGTAAAATATCGAAAATAAATTTGTTTTCATCTTCTCCTGTGAAAAATGTATGAATTGGGGTTATTCATTTTCCTTGGCAAATTTTATAAATTTCACCATTACTTTTATTTTGCACCTCTACTGCGCCTATTAGTTAATACTTATTTTCGCTCTTCTCTTTCTAGGTGATTCTTCATATCTTTACTTTTTTGATAGTTCATTCATTTCTCTACTTTTTTGATAATTTTTTCGTTTCTCCACTTTCTTGAATATTTATTCGTCTCTACTCTTTCTGGTTGATGATTTATATTCTATGCATTTCCATCATGCTCTATAATATCTATGTACAATTATTTGAATGCCTGCAAAGCAGATGAAAGCTTTATCTTCATTTCTTCCCATTCTCCCTCCAAATCACTCAAAACGGTGATGGCACCTCCGGCTCCAATTCTCCAGGTATCGTAGCCTTCTTCAGCAGACTTATCGTTGCTGTACTTGAAAGTGGAACGGATAATCACCGACCAGTCCGAGTCATCAGTCACGGACCAATAGCCGACAACACCACTATAGATACCTCTTCTTGGACCAGAAGGTTGCATCGACTCGATCTGGCTCAAAAGCTCGACCGATCTCTTCTTAGGAGCTCCCGTCATCGAACCTGGTGGTAAGGATTTGTGGAGCACATCAATGCCACTGTAGCCGGGCTTGAGGTTCTTTCCTTGAATCACACTCACCAATTGGTAGACTGTTTTGTACTCTTCAACTGCCATAAGCTGCGAAACGTCCACATTCTGGGCAAACTCAAATAAGTCGTGACGAATCAAATCGACAATCATAAGGTTTTCACCCATTTCCTTGGGAGTCTTCAAGATAGCGGTGGCATCTTCGAAACTGACATCTGGAGTGTTTCTAACTGTTCCCTTGATTGGTCTGAGCTCAATCTTTTTCTTGCCATTTTCGTCATCTTTCCAGGATAAGAATCTTTCTGGTGACGAAGAAATAAGAGTACAATCGTCAAATTCCATGAAACAAGAGAAAGGAGAAGGGTTCTTGCGGAGGGTCAAGATTTTGTAAATGTCCCACGATTGAATATATTGAGGCAATCTAATTTTCAGCTGTGTAGTGAGACATAACTCGTAAGAGTCTCCTGAATGCAAATATTCTTGACACTTTTTGAACTGTTCGCCATAAATTGATTGTGAAGGGAAATCAAATTTAATGGCATCTTTGTCTTGTCCCTTACATAAGTCGCCCACAGTGAAGGGAATCTCGTCAAAGTTGATTTTTTCGGTACTTTTGATCTCTTCATAGAAAGTATCGATCCATTGAGAGTCGTTCTCTCTGATGGAGCCCACGAACCAGTCCTTGGTTTGATGGTCATAGACGACAAAACGGCTCACGAATGCGAGCTTCATGTCTGGAGTAGGTGTTGTAGAAATACCTTCCATCTTGTCAAGCACAATGTGTTGTCCCTCTTCGTAAGAGATCAAACCCAAGTAGCCTCCGAAAAAAGGAAGGTGTCTAGAGTGGTATTCACCATGGATTTCTTTGATTTTATCTCTAGAGACATACTTCGATGCCATTTTTTCGGTGACATAGGTCCACGGTGATTGGTTATGCTTAAGATCCACGATTTCAGTTTTGGAAGAGTTATGAATCGAAATCTTCACTTGGCTGGGTTGGTCCAAAGAGTGTGTAATCACTTCTGTTTCGTTATCAATGAGTAAACCAATAATGGACCACTCACCTGGAATTGAAGCAGAGTTCAAAAGCACGAAATCGGTCTTCTTATCCTTCAAATACAAGTGCTCGCAAACGTCGAGAGGAAGAATATCTGAGTTCATATTGAATTTTTTCAAGTGAATGTTCAGCAGATTGCCGTTATCAGAAAACTTTCCCCCCGAGATCAAGGAGTTCTCGTGCACAGCATGGCCCTCAATCAAGTCTTGTGGCAAATGGGCGGTATCGACATCAAATACGTGAGGTCTCGATTTTTGGTTATGTTCTTTGGCCAATTTAGTGAAGTTGGTGATTAAGTTATCACCACTTTCGGAGCAAATGGACTCTGGATGGTACTGGACACCGTAGAATGGGAATTTCTTGTGTCTGACAGCCATCAAGATATCAGTTCCGTTTGGTTCGGAACAGTAGGCCATCGGCACGATTTCTTCATTGAGCTTTTCCACACATAACGAGTGGTAACGGACACTCTTGAAGGGCTTATCCCCGAGAATGGAGTCCTTGGAAACAGGGTGGATTTCGTAGACTTGCCCGTGCTTCACCTCAGCCAATCTGGTGACTTCGTTGCCGAATTCATGGCACAAACTTTGGAATCCCAAGCAGATACCCAAGATAGGCACGGCGGCAAGATTGGTCTGGTCGTCCCTATACTTGCGAAGCAACCAGCCGATGATCCCCACGTCCGAGTCAATGGCAGGATGGCCCGGTCCCGGGCCTATCACCACAAACTCAAACAACTGGAGATACTTTTTGAAAAATAATTCATAGTCGCTGGGCACAAACGAGTCGTTCCTGATCGTCACCACCTTCTGTCCTGCATTCACCTCCAAAAGATTGGCGAGGTTGTTCGTGAAGGAATCGTAGGAATCAATAAGAAGAATCATTGCACGAGACCTTATGCTTGTGACTTAGTGTCTGAGATGGACCTCGTATCTTAGATTTAAATTTGGTGCGGTGCGAGCGCTTTTAGCTTTAGCGATCGACGCCGTGATCTGCGAGCCGTATTGTGTGGCAAAGAGCGCGATGGCAAAGCAAGCAATAATAAGCATATTGATGAGCGAAGCGAATCAATAAGCGAAACAATACCGCATAATGATTTGGACTGGAAGCTGATTAATGTGTGGCTCAATTTAGTGAGTTTTTACCGTATGGGTTTCCAACTTGCATGTGGAAATAGCGATAAATATCACAAATTTGTCCTATAATTATACAATTGAAAAATTAACTAAAACACCTCTACAATTGGACTTAAGTGTGAAAAGAACAATACGATTGGTGGTAAAATTGAAAATTGAAGAAAATTGAATAGAAATTGAACGCCTGGTATGGACTAATTATGCGGTGGAAGTCCGAAAAAAATTGTATTGTCATGTGAATCTGGGGTAAGATTTTTATTAATTGTAGCGAGAGAAAGCTGATTAATGCTATTGGGCGAAAGCCCTTATTAATTTTTGGGTTTAACGTACTATGGAAGTCCGTTGTTATTATATATGGTGAGATTCTTACGATTATGGATATTACAGGGAAGGGCCAGTTATGCTAATTATTATATATTAAACTTTTAAATTATCTAACCTTGGAAAGACATTGTCTTCCATTTTCTTTGACTCTCTTGGATTATTCATCATCCTCCTCCTCATCCGAGTCGTCTTCATCGTCGTCATCATCACTCTCCTCATCACTAGAAACTTCTTGCCCCAAAGATCTGAGCTGTTTCTTGTACTTCTTCACATTTTCGTCCATTTCACTCATTAACAACATCAAATCGTCCAAATCTGAGCGTGGAACATAATCATCAGATTTGGTTTTGAGCTGTTTGGTCAATTTTTCAATTTCCAGTTTGAGCTTGGACTCTCTACCTTCAGATTCAGTAGCCTTAGTCTTAAGTTCTTCCATAGCTTGAGTCTGTTCAGTAGCCTTGGATTTAAGCTCTTCTATAGTTTGAGTCTGTTCTTTGATAGTTTTGCTCAACAGATCCTTTTCTGTCTTGTCCCCATTAATACTCTTCTCAGATGCTTCTATAGACTTTTGCAAGGTTTCTTTTTCTGCCTCAAGTTTGCTGTTGAGTGCTTCGTAAGATTTCAACTTGTCCTCATGATCTTTGAGTTTTGAGCGTTCTTTTTCAAGTTCGCTTTTTGAAGTCTCCAATTTAGACTTGTAGTTCGCTTCGGTATCGTCAAAGGCTTTGATCTTGGATTCAAGTTCGCTCTTTGAGGTCTCTAACTCCTTAAAGTCTTTAATCTTGGCTTCGAGTTCGTTCTTTGAAGTCTCCAATTCAGATTTGTAGCTGGCTTCAGTCTTTTTGAAAGCTTCAATCTTCGATTCAAGTTCCTCTTTATCCTTGACAAGCGCAGAGCTCGAAGTCAGATGCTGATCGTGTTTTTGCTGAAGACTTACAATATGCTCTTCCTTTTCTTTGATGGATTTGGAGAGTTCTTCCTTCTCAGCCACGAGTTTTGAGCTCGAACTCAGGTGGTTTTCAATGTCAGCCTTGAGCTTTTTCATCTCATCAGTAAGGTTCTTGACCTTAGCTTCCGATTGTTTGAACTCATCACGTACAGAGGTCAATTTGTTCAACTCTTCATCTTTCTTAGCGATGTCCGATTTGAGCTCTTTCACTTGCTCAAGACCCTTCTCACTTTCCTTCAATTGTTTCTTCAAGTTTTCAATTTCAAAGTTGAGTGTTTTAACTTGTTCAAGGTCCTTTTCGCTGGTCTTAAGTTGACCTTTCAAAGTATCGATTTCAGAATTGAGAGTTTTCACTTGTTCAAGACCCTTTTCACTGGTATTCAATTGGTCTTTCAACTTATTAATTTCCTGTGATAAGGTATCTATCTTCTTCAAATTCTCCAGTTTTTCTGATTTGATCGCCCCGAGGTCCTTGTTTAATTTTGCGATCTCTTTATCGTGATCCAAGCTTTGAGTCTTGAGCTTTTCCTCCACATTAATAATCAATTGAGAAGACTTGGATTTCTCGTTCTCAGCGTCCTTCAATTTTTTCTCGAGATCTTCCACAGAAGCCTTCAACTTTGTAGTAGTTTCTTGCGACTGCGAAAGACGAGTCTCTAAAGTCTTTGCTTCTGAAGATCCTTTAGTATTAGAAGCTTCTAGTATTGCCAATTTCAGTTCAAGTTCAGCCTTTTCCTGTACTAATTTTGTTTTCTCAGCCTTGAGAGATTCATGATCAGTATTTTTCAGCACGAGATCTTTCTTCACCAGTTCAAGTTCTTTGGAGTTGGTTTTATGATTCTTTTCAAGAGTCTCAATTTGTCCATTCAATTTCGAGATATTAGTAGTGTGCTTTTGTATGTCCTCCTTATGGGTCTTGATTTGATCTTGTAATTCTTTCTTTTCACCTTCATGTGATTTGATTTGATCTTGCAAATCTTTCTTGTCACCTTCATGTGTCTTGATTTGATCCTGTAATTCTTTCTTTTCATCCTGATGAGTTTTAGAGATTTCTTTGACGTTTTCAGAATGATCAATTTTCAGTTTGGAAGCAGCAGCTTTAGCTTCCTCAAGTTCGGACTTAATTGTTTCGATTTCTTGTTGCACGGACTCATACTTTTTTTGGACCTCGTTCTTGGCAGACTTCAACTCACTCAATTTTTGGCTTTGAGTATTTGCTTCGGTCGCTATTTTCGATTCCAAATCTTTGATTTTGTCTCCATACTCCTTGATCACCGTTTCAGAGTTTTCGCTGAGCATTTGTCTTTCTTTCTCGAGTTCCTCCTTCTTGTCTTTCAAAGCCTTTTCGAGTGTAGTGATCTTCTCTTCTTTGTCTTTGAGTTGACCATCAAGTTCGTCCTTCTCGGCTTTAACCTGATTTTTAAAAGCCAGGTGAGTTTTCTCTGCTTTGGAGTTTTTGTCTTTCAATTCCTTGGTCGATTTTTCAAACTCTTGAATTTGAGTCTTGAAAGATTGAAGCTCTGAGGTGAGTTTTGTCATCTCAGTTTTGAGCTTTTGGTGATCAGCAAGACTGGTTTTGTATTTTGCACTTTCTTCGCTCAATTCTTTTTGTAATGACTTCACTGATTTTTCAGAATCAGCCAATTTGGAGGCATGCTCTTTCAATTCTTTATCTTTAGTCGCAACACTCGAGTTCAACGAGTTCACATTTTCGTCGTGTGTGCTCTTCAAATCGGCCACCTCCTTTTCATGAGATTTCATTACACTTGTCAATTCGTTCTCATGAGTATTCTTTGCACTGATTAATTCTTTCTCATGAGTACCCTTCGCACTGGTCAACTCGTTCTGATGAGTACTCTTTATATTTGTCATTTCTGCCTCATGAGTATTTTTCAAATCGGTTATATCCTTTTGATGACTACCCTCAATACTTTGAATCTTCTCCTTAAGAGTATCCTCGATTTTTTGAATCTCCTCTTTATGAGTACCCTTTATATTCTGAATCTCCTCTTTATGAGTGCTCTTAATATCCTTGATCTCTTTTCCATGAGAACTTTTCAAGTCATTTGCTTTCTCTTCATGAGCACTCTTCAATTCCGTGACCTGCCCCTCATGAATGCCTTTCAACTCCGTCACTTTCTCTTCATGGGCACTCTTCAATGTTGTGATTTCTTTCAGTTTCATGGTCACAGATTTTTCAGCTTCAGTTAACTTTTGCTCCAAAGTAGTCTTTTGGTTCAAAGCTTCCTTGTGTTGCTCTTCAATTTGAGTTAACTTTTGCTCCAAGGCAGTCTTCTCCTTCACGGCTTCCTTTTGCTGCTCTTCAACTTGCTTTAATTTAGCGTTCAAGTCGGAAACGGTCTTGTTCAATTTGACGGCTTCTTTGGTTCTACCATCAATTTGTTCCTTAAGGATTTCTTCATTCTCACTGCTGTTCTTTAAAGAATCTTTCTCCTTTTGCAATGCTTGCTCAAGCTCCGTCAATTTGGTTTCAAGAAAGGTTTTAGCCAGCTTCAATTCAGACAATTCTTTTGTTAATTCTGCATCCTTCTGGGTTGCGATCTTGACATCGTTTTGCAAAGAGTCTTTAGCTGCATTGACTTCTTTCAATTCAGACTCGAGCTCCTTTATTTTTGCGGCTTTGTTTGCAGAGTCCTCAACAGAGCTGGACAATTTTGACTCAATTTCTTTAAGTTTAGCTTCAATATCGTTATTGGTTTTAGTCAACTGTTCAATCTGGTTCTTGTTTTGAGCGAGGCTCTTTTGATTTTCCGAACTTTGATTTGAAAGTTTCAGCTCCATTTCTTTCTTCACATCTTGATGTTCTTGCTTAAGATTCAGGTACTGGGTCGTAAGGTCAGTATGTTGGGATTTTAAAGAATCGTGGGTTTTGAAAATTTCTTCCAACTTCTTGCTTAAAGTCTCCTTTTCGGAAGTAAGTCCCTTAGTTTGAGTTTCGTGATCCTTAACCGACTTTTCAGAGTTCGAACGTTCGGTTTCGAGTTCTTTCCTCAACTTTTCGCTTTCTTCCTTTGAGGTGGAAAGCTCTTCTTTGAGCTGTTTGTTTTCTTCTTTGGCACTGGAAAGCTCTTCTTGGAGCTGCTTGTTTTGTGTTTGAACTTCGTCAATGGATGCTTGTAGAGTTTTGAGTTCGGCTCCGGAATTTTCCTTCAACGAATTCAATTCCTCCTCAAGCTTAGACTTGTTTTCTTGAGTTACTTTGAGCTCACTCTCCAATGAAGAGAGTTTCTCTGACAACCCCTTTGCTTCGTTGAGTTCCTTTTCCAAATTTTCTGTTTTGGTCTCCAACTCAACCTTGGCAGATTTCATGTCTTGGAAAGCATTAGCAGCAGATCTGAGTTTGTCCATCAAATGGGTGTTGGTCTCTTCGGTTTCCTGAAGCTTCTCTTTGAAGCTTTCACTGTTGGAGTCATTTTGCTTTCTCAAAGAATCTAAGTCGTTGTTCAAACCATCAACTTTATCCTTGAAAGCTTTATTGAGGCCGTTCAATTTTTCAATTTGAGACTCATAGGATTTGGACTTGGATGCGAGTTGGTTCTTCACGTTGGCGAGATCCTTTTCCAATTGTTTGATAGTGTTCTCAGAATCTGACTTCTGTTTCTTAAATTGGAATAAGTCTCGAGTCATATTATTGATACCATCTTCAAGCTTCTTCTTTGCTTGCTCAGTCGAATCAAGTTTGGCATTGATGCTTTTGAGCGATTCTTCCGAAGTGCCACGTTTCTTGAGAGCATCTTGAAGTTCGGTGTGGTATTTGGCCGCAAGCTTTTCAAGATCACTCTTCTCCTTTTCAGTGGTGGCTAAAACCTTTTTGGTTTCCTCATATTTATTGGATACCTCCTCATATTCATCCTTGGTAGTTTGCAATTCTGAAGAGGATTTTTTGAAGTTTTCCTCGAGCTCTTTACTGGTACCTTTGATGAGATCCAACTCTTTCTTGAGTTCGGTTTCGTTGGTGCTAGCCAGCTCTTTGTGCTCGAGAATTTCCTTTTGGAGCTTGTTGAGTTTGCCATCGAGTTCTTCAAAGAGTTCATATGATATTTTACCATAAGGAGTCGAGTTTGGATCGTGGAACAAAGACTTTTTGATTCTGACAAAATTGTCTTTGACCAAAGAGACGTATAAATGATCGAAGTAGACGTCAGGCAAACCAGTCTCATCCACACCAGCCCTGAAGATCAGTTGCTCGTCGAAGTTCTTGAAGCCCTCACGATCTTTGAACTGTTTCACCTTCAAGGCATAATTGTCCTTACCCAAAGATTTTACCAATAAGGCATTTAATTCGGGTCTTGGGATTGCCGAGTCCTTGGAAGAAAACTCATAGGCAATTCCGAGGAGAATAGTTGCCATGCCCTGCACAACAACGGCCAGTTCTGAGGAATTATTCGTCAAGAAAGCCAAGATGGACTTCGTGATGGAAGAGTCACTCAAGAAATCGTTGACAGCTTCGAGATCCTCATAGAGCCAATAGGAAAGTAGCATGAGGTATCCGATTGCAATTCTGGGGTCCATCCCTTCTAATGATGTGATCAATAATCCAGAAATTGCTTGAATACATGTCATCACTTCCTCACCTATTTCTTCATTTCCAGTTTTGACTCCTCTAGCCACTTCCTTGTTTTCCTCTGCATCCTCAAATAAATAGATTAAGATAAGCGAAGCAAACCAAACTTTGTATGGGTTGATCTTGACAGAAGAGTCATATTCCATCAATGTCGAGAATAAATTACCGAAAGATGAGATATGGGAAGGAGAGTGGCCATTTTCGCCGTTGCTCTCAGGATTGTGCTCAGAATTGCCGTTTTCAGTACTTTCCACGTTTCCGTTGGTTTCGATGCCATTTTGTCTGTTGTAGGCTCCGATTTGGTCCGACAAGAATGCCGCTTTTGAATCCTTATTATCCTTGAAATATGAATGAAGACAATAAGCGGCATTGACTCTCAAATCGAAGAAATGGACAGAATTGATGAAAAGTGCCCAGTTGAGTAAAACTATTGGTACAGGAATGGCCTTATCGTAAGGCTGGATTTGTGTGGGCATGGAGGGATCAATATAGGGAACATCGATCTGTGAAAACAGGTACTGGATTTCTGGATTACCAGCGATTAAGTCACCGGCAGTGAGCAATGCAGTAGATCTGACCATATTATCAGTTATGGGTGCAAACACCAATTTTAAGACAATGAAGTGAATGCCTGCTTGGTACAACTTATCTTGGTTGACATGACTGAGTTCGTTTTCGTGGACGAAAACTCTTGAAATCTCAAGGCCTATGATCATATTGGAGATTCTTTGGTCTGTCCATACAATTGGAGGAATAATCACCGGTTCGCCGTTTTCATCGAAATTGTCTTCCTCATACCTCTCTTCCGTTGGCTCATCGAGAAGCTTGGCCAATCTGGGTATGCATTGGGTTTCCAAAAAGAATTTCTGATTGGAAGCATTATATTGTAATAAATTCGTGATTAAGGTCAAACAGTCCTGGACCAAAATCGATCCTCGTATTCCGCCCTCTTCGTCAATGATATCGAAAAGCTTTTCGAAGGTGTTTTCAAAAGCGACCAACTTTTGAATGTTGAAATTGTTATTGACTAAAGCCATCAAAAGAAGAATGGCTTCGTTCCTAATGGGATCATTGACATCGCTCAAAAGCATCACCAATGACGAGATCGAGGTGGGGATCTCCAAAATGCAGTCCTTGGTTCTGATCGTTCTGGCAGACACCAAAGCCTCCAATAATTGTAATGTGTAGAGTCTGACATGGAAATCTTCGATATTCAGTAAAATGTCCAAAAGCGTCTCCATGGTCTCCTTATCTTGGGTCAATGCATCTGCAATCCACAAGGAGAACTGGTCTAGCGAGAAGTCTTCCATCAACAACGGCGATGGGTACTTACCGTTCTGGATCCGGGACTGTTGCGAGATCCAGCCACGAGTCAAGTCTTCATTGGATTCTCCCCGAATGAACAAGATCAAGAAAGTCTCCAAGATGGCCTTGATGATAGCGGTGTTTTCCACATCTCTCTTCAAGGTCAAAACCAAGGGACGAAGACCGTATTCCACGACACTTTCTCTGAATTCTCGACTGAAGCTCTTCAATCCCAACACGGCGGACCGTCTATCAGACGCCATGTTGGCATGCTGAAGACGATTGCAAAGCGTGGGAATCGCCTCCTCCACCGACTGAGGCTGGTTCTGCTGTGATAATATACTATTCAAATACTCCATAAACCGTAATGTCCATTCAACGTGCTTCTGTGTGTTTGATCTGAAGCCAACGAATCAAAAAAAATAGGGCGCGACGTGATTGTCAAAAATGAGACATTGACAGCTTGAGAATTTAGAGAAGTTATAAGAGTGAGAAGAAGGAGATATAAGACGGACTTATAAGGAGGTGATATACGAAGGAGAATTCATAAGAAGAGAAGTTATTGTTGGAGATACGAGCCAAGGGGTTTAGTATAACGTGAGGATCAGGCGCTGAATCAATTGTTGCAAGCGCTCACTCAGGGTTCACTTACAATAGTAGACTTCTCATCGGGCAAGCAGAATTACGGAAAGTGTTTCCATAATTAGGAGGGATTAGCGGAGGGATATTCACAGATAAAACGCTCTCAAAGTCTCAAACTCGCAAAATTCACTTCATTGATGGGGTTCGATTTCGATTCCAAATATGAGCTGAACGAGGGCATCTCGGGACTGGTCTCCACGGTCGAGTTCTTTCCAGATTTGGCGCAGTTCGAGCAAGAGGAAGAAGCTAGTAAAGAGCCAGAGGAAATAATCACAGAGTGGTCTTTAAGGAAAATCGCAACCCTACAATCGAAACTCGAGCTCATCCAGGCAGAAAGAAACAGTTCAAAACGATTCGTAGGTAAAAGAGACCTGATCAACAATTTTGGGTCGACTTTGATATTCAACCTCGCAAATGAAGTATTTGGCTACAACGGCTGGTCCACAGAGCTAATTGAGTGCAAGAAGATCCTGGAATCTGCTGACGAAGAGGCCGGTACCTTTTCCAGTAAATTCCTAGCACACGTCAAAATCACTTTGAAGGACGGCGTCACTAACGAAGACTATGGGATCGGAGAGGCAATCAATATGCCTCATAGGTACATGTGCTATAGCAAGTGCAAAAAGCAAGCCATCACAGAGGGAATGAAGAACGCCATCGTTGGCCTTAGTCATAAGGTAGTGGACTACGAAATGATGAAATGGAATTCATCGGTGAAGGTAGAAGAGGAGAAGTATAATATAGTAACTTGAAGGGGTGATGAAGATAACAAAGATGACGAAGATGACATTCTTATGATATAATGAAATTTCCATACAACATGGTTGTAGAAAGATTATTCCCTTACGATATAATAACCCCACCCTGATAGAATGAAATGAAAGAATTCTGCCAATTGGCATTTTATTCAATTTTGATGACCTACGACTGTTTAATTTTTCTAATATTATGCTTTATATACAAAGTCTATTGTAATGTTTGATTGGATTTAAAACCCAATACTGTATTCTTAAGGATAGTGGGGTGATTTTAGAAATCCAATACGTTCTTCTTAGGGAATTCCCTAATAGTAGGAGGTGGAATCACATCAATAAGATAAACCTCCCCATTGTCGTCAATTCTTTCTCTATCCTTTTCACTCATATTGTGAATTTCTTCGACGTTCTCCTTAATAAAAGCCACAAGTTCAACCCAGTTCTTTTGGACTTGATAAGCTTGTGCCTTCATGTTTCTTCTCAACAATCCTTCGATCAATCTGATCGCATCATTTTCAGTTTGGTCCAATCTTTCGACCAAACGGCCAACCGATTTGATAAGGTATTCTTCTTCGTAGATCGTACCCTTTCTTCCCTTAGCCTTCTTTCTTTCTTCTCTCTTCTTATTCTTGGCTGTTCTTCTTGAAGCACCAGTCTTGGCGGTACCAGAAGTCTTACCAGTATATCTTGTGAAGAAAGAAGGGGTGGTGGAGGTTTCGGAGGCAGCCACCGAAACGTTATCGGGAGTATCCATATCGTCATTTGGAATTCCGTAGAAGGAGTATGGATCTTCTTGTTTCTTGGCTCTGAGCTCACGCAATCTCTTCAATTGAGAGCTCATTTGACCCTTACAATCAGCCAACAATTCGGCAATGGTACCGAAACCTTCTCCAAGCTGAACATCGACGATGGACTCGATCAATTCGGTTCTCTTTTCCTTGGAGGCCAACAAGATGGCTTGGTCGAATTGGTAGCTCTTACAGTAGAGCTTGACGGCTTCTTCGATATTGTGCAAGAAGTTGAACTCGATCTCAGCTGCTTCGGAGTACTTGTGGTCGTCCACCAAGGCGCTGCTCAAGTGTTCGGCCGAGCTGACCAAGGATTCGGCCATCTCTTCTCTTTGCAAGATTGTCAATGCCTCTCTCCATTTCTTAGAGGAAATGTAGTTCTTCAATGCATTTTCATAGTCTTTTAGGTATTCATACACCAAGGCTGCTTCGCTGTAGTTTTGCTTGTTGGCCAAATCAGATCCATACAATTTGTAGATCTGGTTGGATCTTTGGTCTTCGTACCTGTAAATGCTCAAGGCTGATTTGTAAAGATCATGGTCCACCACATAGTCGTCGAATTCGTCGTGAACCTCGGTTCCTAACTCGTGCAACCATCCCAAAGCCTTGACGTGGTTCTTCAAGTGGTCGTCGATCAAGAACTTTCTTCTGAGTTCAGGCTGGGTGTGGAGATTTTGCAAGAATGGCAAGTATTCCTTTGGATCCTTCTGGGATTGTTGGGCGATCGAAAGAGTCAATCTGACGTCGTATAATCCCAAGGACACGTTGTAGAGCTTGTTGACGTCTTGCAAGAAACAGAGGTGGGTCACTGCTTGTTCTATTTGCTCGTTGTCGTTGAAAGTACCGATGAGTTTCAAGGCATCGGTCAAATTTGCTGGTTTTTGACAGGCGTAGGCAGTGATGATGGTTTGCAAGTAGGTCTCGAAGTATGCTGGTTTCAACAACACCGACAAGATTCCGTCACAGATCTTATTGATCTTGGTGGAGACCTCGTGCTTCTCTTTGTTTCTGATGATTTTCTTGACTGTCTCTTGCTCTTCTTGAGGTTTGACATGTTGTTCCAACTGTAATTTCTCCACGGCTTCACTAATATCGGCGCTCTCGTTCAAGGTTTCCTTATACTTAGTCAAAGTGACGTCTTCGTCGTGAAGACACGACACGAACAAGTCCAAATGTCCCACCGATTTGATCTGGTTGACAAAGTTCTCGAGATTGTCGAAGAACAATTTAGGGTCATAATCATGCAAGATATCAAGATCGATTCTATGGGTACGACAAGCCAAAAATGCTCTTTTGAACTCCTTGGCTTTAATGAATTGTCTGACTCCAGATAAAACCATGATACGTGGACAAATGGTCTCCAAGTTACCTCTTGGGGCTTCAAGCACCACTGAGTACTTGGAAGGCATGGCGTTGACCAAAATGGAACCTCTTTCGATCTGTCTCACTCTCTCATCTGTGGCGCTTCCGTTACGGGCAGCATCGAAAACGGCTTCGTGGATATCGCTGCTGGTAGATGACAAGTGCACGAAACACAATTGGGACTGAGCGGTGGTGTAGAGCAAGTGAGATTCGGTGGTTTTGATCGAGGTCACCGCAGAAGCGATTTGAGCATCGTTGGCGTACAACTTACCATTTGAAGAGATACCGAAAGCGGTGGCTTTTTCAATATCAGCACCGTTGACATAAGTTCTGGTAGTGACGACTTCGAAGTCACGACACAATTGGGGGAATTGGCCGACCTCTGATAATGATTTATCGGTGTCCAATTGGTAGACAGTGCCGTCCACGCCTTCGATGGCAAGCGCTTGGAAATCGGCCTGTGCTTTGATCATGATAATTTTGCTTGAAATTTCAACCACATCCTCGAAAACCGGATTTTGAACATCCTCAATATTAAAAAGAATCACCTTACTGCTGAAAGAACCATCAACAAGTGCGGCGACGAATTTGTTCTGCACGAAAGCGACTTGTTTCAAAAAGTCGCCTTCTTCGGTGATGATCAACTCCTTGGAGATCTTGGCTTGTAATTTTGGAGACTTTCCTTTCTTCATCTCGTCGATTTGAAGAGCCAAAAGATCGATTTCATTGGCACTGGTAGCCAATGCGTAGATCTCATTGGATTCGCTCACTGCCAAGTCGTTAATACAGTTGTCAACGTCAAATTCTCTGAAACTGATTGGAGGAGGAACGTTGGCAATCGACAATGGTGTAATCTTAATAGTGGTTCCATCGGTCACCAAAGTCATACCGACGTCTTGACCGATACAGGTAGGACCGGTGACAATCTTGTAGGACAAGTCGATGATTTCAAGCCCGGTTTTCTTAGCAATCATGAGGTGCAATGGCTTTTCTGGGTGGAACTTGACGAAGGTGATTTCTTCGGTTTCAGCGATATGAATCTCTTGCTTCAAGTACCAGTGGTAATTCTTGGTGGTCCACAATTGCACTCTGTTGCTCATTTGAAGCAACAAAACCTCACTGTCACAAGACCATTGTATATCCTGGATAGTTTCGCTGGAAGGGTCGAGCCTGGTGTTGAATTGTCCATGTCTCAAACCATTTCTCTCGAAGAATGCTAACTCCAATGCCTCGTCTCCATCTTCATCGAGACCTCTCTTTGTGGTGGCAATCAAGGAGCCTTGTGGTTTCCATGCCAAGTTGTGCTCGAGACCGTCACAAGCCTCGTTGATGCTGTCCAATTCACCTTCACGACTGAAAACTCTTATCACTCTTCTGTCGAACATTTCATTGGTATCTTGCACTAATACAGGTTCGATGGTAGAGACTGCAAAAAACTCACCGTCGCCTCTCCAGCTGATTTTGTTGGTTTGCTTGTCGAAGGAAGAAAGTGTACCCATTTGGCTTTCGGCAACGGTTGGATCTTTGAGTGGTCCGTCTTCCAATAAGTCGAGTCCGGCGTGTCTCAAGGCTTCCTTTTCTCTTTCCAAAGCAGAAGACATTCTGCTCTTACTATCCTTGGCTCCCTCCAAAGACACTTTATCCTTGTTGGCCTCTCTTTCTCTTTCCTTGAATCCTTTACCCTGGAACTGGGTCTCTTTCTTACCCCATCCCACCGAGACGTGCTTGGAATCGGTAATAGTGATATCGTTGTGGTCCAATTGCTTCTCACACACCGGTTCGAAGAGTCTGGATAAGAGAATCAACTTGTTCTCGTTGGTCAAAATCGATAAGGTTTCCTCGTCTGGCGACCACATTGACGCCTGCAAGCCTATATCGATGGAACCGACGATTTCTACCATGGTGGTGTCGCAATCGGGCTGGATGGCATCGTAGGTAGCCAAAATGATATCTCCGTTCTCGAAGACAAACACAAGCTGGCAAGTGTCCACGAAGTGGTTGAAGCTCAACAAGCGTGATTCTGGGGTAATTGGGGTGGAGATTTCAAAGCTGGCCAATATGTTCTCCTGTCCGGTCTTTGTGAATTGTTGAACCTCAATAAGGCTGGACTCGGCGGAGGACATCACGTAGGTGATACTGTCCGATACAGGATCGAAAACAGAGTCTAAGACATTCAAGTCGGGGTAGGTCTTGGAGACCGTACCTATGTAGCCTCTATTGAGAATCGTCAAGTTTCTCATAGTGGATGTGTGGAATGTAGATGGACCTTTCGCTGTGCTGGATTGAAGGGCCGTACTGCAGCAAGATCTGGTATCTCATCTCAAATTTTTCTGGTCCTGCAGATAGGCTTGGGTGAGAGTGAGGCCTTGATTTGATTTAGTGGGGAATACTCGCTAACGGTCGTGACTCGATCCGGAGTATCCAACCTTATCCAGCGGTCATGAGTCCTTCTGCTTATGTAACGACGATGACTCGTTCCTGTTTATGTAACGGTCATCGCATGTTCCTGAATAGTAAGTGGGGAACCCTTCTTGATCTGTGGTCTACTGCATGATTGTCATATGAAACGAGACATACATGATACCCTGGAAGTCCGTCCATAATGGACCAAAACACTCATGACAAACCTAGGAAATCAGTATGCTACACTCACGCGATACATCCCCACTCATCATTCATATCCAGCTCATAGTCATGCTAAATTTACACTCCTCAACTACTTTATCTACCCTCTTTTTATGCTGCAAATTGCTGCTCTCATACGAGCAACGTATCATTACTGACGTCTATACACTAAGCGGGGCTCTTGGTTGCTCTGGAGATGTAGTCCTCCACCGCATCCTTGATCACCAAGTTGGGGTACAACTGACTCTGGGTCAAGGGCTCCCTGGTCAACGGGTCAAACTTGCCCTTGGTGGCCAAGTGCTCTATCAAGTATGCTTTTTCGTAGGTGATGCCGCTGGGAGTGATGACCGGATCGCTTAACAAGTTGAAGGAGATGGGGTCGAGAAGGGAGTCTGGGGCAGACAATGCGATTTGGTCGGCAATCTCTTTGGTGTTGAGACTGGATGCTGATGCTGCTTCGGCAACGTTCTCTACCGACAGTCTTTGCGACTGGTTGGAGAACACCGAGTTGGTGCGGCTTGGTGTGGCGCTTTGGGAGGAGTCTGACGATACCGATGCTAGCCTGTAGTTGACGATATGCGACTCGTATTTGCCGTGGTTGTAGTTGTTCTTCATCATCTCCAAGAGACTGGTGTAGTCCTGGAGATTCTTTTTGTATGACGCCAAGAGCTCCCGCTGGTACACTGTGGACTTGGTGTCGTACTCGTGTTTGCGCTTCAACTGTGCTAGCTCCTGGCGGTGTTCGGACTCCAAGAGCTTGAAGAGTCGGTAGTAGAGGGCGTTGGAGGTGAAGATCCCCGTCAACTCGTTGTAGGTCTTGATCTCGTTTTTGGTGTGCAAGATGTCCTGGTGGACGTATTGCGCAATCACTTCGGGTGAACCTTTGACCACTTTGGAGCCGGGTGCTTTCACTGCTTTGGAGCCCGCTTCATTGGTGCTGGTGAATCTGGAGAAGATTTTCGAAGAAAAGCCTTGCATAACTTTATGAAGAATGTTCGTATAAGAAACGGTTGATATGACTAGTGAACGAAAACATGTCTTCGCTGCAGCGTTCTCCTATATATATTAGACGACGTTCCTATGCAAAAACATGCTGCAACCGGCGGCTTCATAATAATCCTGGGGTTTGTGCAGGATTTGTATGCATAATGACATGTAAGATCTGAAGCCAGGCTTTGCTTGCTGAGTGCGAACAAAGGCCAGGAATGACATATTACCCGTACTTAGTCTGTTGCCACCGGTACCAGCAACTTGCAACCACGTCATTTGTGACTGAATTTGAGAGTTACTGTAGTACACAACTGGACTATCAGCCGTCAACCTGGGATCGAGTGTGGTGCCTCGAGGGAGGTGGGCAGCTATTTTCTTGGTGCTAATCGATCCTAACCGTGTCGGCTGCGTCAGTTCGCGTTTCGGCTACTGCTGGAGGCAAAATATCATGCACCAAATGCAGCAAGGGTATTGTAATTGTGAGCCTAGAGAGCGCGAAAAGGTTCCCGGAAACCCCTCCTGACAAGCAAATAAGAGTGTAAGAGGTCGCCGAGGCTTCCGAGGTCAGCATACATTCCTGCTTTGTACACTTGTACAACCACATTTCAGTGAATATGAAGTTGGTGTTTATGTGTTCAATCGTAAAAATACCAGGCGATTCTGCGCGCCTGCTGCAAAGAACAATACCGCCAACAGAACCTACACGATTGTTAGTATCAGACGTTGCTATCGATAAGAATGTATGAGATAAGTGAGTGATTCGTCATATTGACATGTCTTGTGGTATTTTCACTCATTAGCGAACCGTTGTAGAGTCGGTTCCATGGGTTGCAACCTTGGAACACCACCAAAAAAAAGAAAAGTTTAGGCTAAATGAGATTAGTGGAGCTGCATATTATAAGGTGTCGAATAGCGGATTAAGGATGAAAATGCCAAGAGGGGAAAGCATGGAACTGCCAAAATTTAGTATTGTAATGTCATTTTACTTAATAAAGTAATGTGCCTTGTTTTAAGACGATAATTACCTGTGCATCTGGGATATGATCTTTCTCTAAAGATAGTAACGTCCTTTGTTTTAAGATAGTAATGTCAATCTCTCAAGATAGAAAAAGGTAAACGATAAAATTTATTACTGGAGGATATAGTATCCTTTTTACTGGGCCTAATTGAAAAACAGATATTAATAGCATTTTTAAAAATGGTTTTTTACTCTGCTCTCCATTTATCTTGTTTATAATTTTTGAATTGATTTCTTGATCCACCGCCTTCCATTCAATACATCCTCCTCTTAATAATTGTATGTTAAAGTTGCTGAAGTATATACCCTCAATTCTTACTTATCCAAAGAGTAGACAATTCTTAAAGTTAATTTCCATGCAACTAAGTTTCTAAAATTGATTTATTTGTATCTGTTTTATTAATTATGTATTGTGCGTTGAGTCCAAATTTGCTTCAACGCGTAGATGAAAGTAGTGATAGAATTGAATAGCAAGAGACCCACCGCTCTAGTAAGTCAAAATATCGATGATGATATTGATAACACTCACCATCACTTCGACAGCAACCAAAACCACAACGATAAACTCCAAGTTTTCTTCATGAGAATGACCCAACTGTTCTTTCAACATCTGTAACAAATCGGAAATCACCTCCAATCTTTGGTTCAACAACTCCACTCTTTGGTTGATTTCTAGATACCCTCTAGTGGCTTGATAAATTGGCTCCAAGTGTGGCTCTGCCCACATGAGCTCCGGCGAGTCGAGGACCGACCCATGCAAATTGATGTTAATCCGCAAGATGAAAAGTTCACCAATCGACTTCATGATTTCGTCCCTGGTCATTTCCACTTTACCCGTTTGTGCGATTTGTTGAGGGATATCTTGGGTGTCTTCAATGGTATTGTCGACCAACTCTTCGAAAAGGGAGATTTTGACGGATTGGGCCAAAGCATGCGATATTGAGAGTTTGAGCATGTAGTTGTTATCATCCCTCAAAGTGATGAAATCGTTATAGATTCTGGGCTGGTACGACTTGGTGATGTAATAGTTGAATTCTTCGACCTGGATATCCTCGGAAGATAACTTTTCGCTTTCGAACTTCGCCAAATCTTCCAAGAATGCCGCTTCTTCCTTGACGGTATAGCCCCACATGATAATGACACCATACTCAAAAATGAACAATTCGCTCTTCTTGCCGATATCGATTTCTCCACCTTCGTCTGCCAACCTCATGAACTTATGGTCGTCCTCATCGTTCTTGCTGCCGGACTTGCTGGGGCTGCTTCCCACACCGTTATCACTTCTCCAGTCCTTGTACATGAACGGCGTGTACAAACATTCGTCGAAAAGCTTGGGGCTGGTATTGTGGATCCGCTTGCGATCCTTCAACCATCTTAACAAATCTTTCATTTTGTAGGAACCACAGGTACAGTAAGCAGTGACTCTGGGTAACAAGTCACGATGCAGTTTACTCAATGTCTCCGCATCTTTTCTGGCAGAAGTGTCGGTGATCTTCTTGACCTGGGAGTACACTCTGGTTCTGGAAGCGGCAAAATCGTCATCGTCATCGTCGTCATCATCATCGTTAGCGTTACTGTTATTGGCGCCTGCCTCTAAATTGGGAGGGTCTTCGGGAAGCAATTTCAATTTTTGCGAGGTTCTGCTTGTTCTCTGTAGACCGATCTTGGGAGACTGTGCTATTTTGGATCCAGCTCGGTTGGCTTGCGGTAAAGGATTGGGCCGAGGCTGGATAGGAGGACTGGCGGTATCGACCGCACGCAGCGAGGGGTCCGGTAGGACTATCGGGTTTTCAGAGACGGAGCCGCCCAAGAGCGGCGAGGATTCTGATGCTGAATTACTCATCGTGTATCATCGGTGAGCCGATGCGGTGGTGGTGAGTAGCTCGGAGGGTAGAATCAAACAACAAGAATGAGCTAAGCTGAAAGATCACGTGGCACAGTTTTGAGTCGCACCGGAATAAAACTAGTACTAATTTATGGTTGGACTTCGCACCGGAATAAAATAGTACTACAAATTTACGTAGCGGATTCGAGTCGCACGTAAAGTATTTGGATTACATAATACAGCATCCCGATGAGATGCCTCAAAAAAAATTGGCCCAGTGAGTACTAACACCCTACAGACCATGTCCAAACCCTACAAGGCCAAGACGACCGAGTCGTCCAGAAGACATGCGTTCGCTTCGTTCAGGGACAGAATCGAAGCCATCAAGATCGAGCCCAACTTGAACTTGAACAAAAGAGCCCACGACTATGTGGAATCATCACATCTTCTAGCCACGCTAGAACACTGGAAAGAAGTCAACATCAGTGGCAACTTCACAGACTTGTTGGACAAGATCGAGATGCTCTGCCAGTCCTTGCCCCAGATCTTGCATCATAAAGAGACCATTTTCAAGGAATTGTGCACCCACATTGAAGTCAACGATGTGCATTCCATCCAACCATTATTGGAGATGCTTGCCCAATTCGTCCACGATTTGGGACCCGACTTCCTTCCTTTCTACACCCGCTCGCTCCAGATGTTGACGGGGCTTGCATTGGAGATCAACCCCAACGACTCCCAAAATAACCGGAACTCCTCCAATGTCTTGGAATGGATTTTCAACTGTTTAGCATTCACCTTCAAATACTTATCGCGCCAATTGGTGGAGGATTTGATGCCCACATTCGAGCTTTTGTTGCCGTTGTTGAAGTTGCAAAAGAAAGCCTATATCTCCCGCTTCTGTGCCGAAGCCTTGTCATTCCTTATCAGAAAGCTGAAAAGCGTTTCTTTGACCTCCATAGTGAAACACTCGTTCGACGAACAGGAAGAGGCCATCCACGATAATAGCCTGTACCGCGAGTCCTTATCCATCTTGTACGCCGAAGCAATGAAGAACACCAAGGGAACGTTCCATTCCAAGTCCTCGATGATTCTCTCCACCATTATTGAGAATTGTTTGGCAACCAGTGACGAAATTAAATCCAAGCAAATTTCGATTCTTTCGGACATTTTACTCAACATCATACATCACGGCAGCGACGAGGCCTCCATAAAATTCTATCAATTGGTGACGGGCCTTCTCGCGGAAGCATTGGCGAAATCACAGTTATACTCATCGCTCACAGGAATCACGCAAATCTTGTTGAGTTTGACATTCGCGGAATCCGGTAGAAAAGCAGACTGGTCCAGTATTATTGACACAATCACATTGCTTATTGAAAAAATCAGAGTCTTGGAGAAAACCGAAGATTCAGAAGCTGAACATAAGATCGAATTGATGGAAGCACTCCTGTACCTTTCAGCAGTCTTATTCAGAAATTGCGATGTCCAGAACTTGACCAAGTACTCAAACAAGCTCCTCACAAGCTTAGCAGAACTCAACGGTGGAGAGCAATTCTTGATGTTCACAGAGACTTCCATCAGTCTTGCCAAAGCCAAGGTCATCAACTTTGGCCTCGCAAATGTCTTGAACGACTACATGAACTCCAAAACGCATTCCCAGGAACAACTCAAGAAAATCAGTCTTTTCCTCAGCAGACTCGAAAAAGTGCAGTATCACGGCATGAACCCACAACCAAAGGTTCCATTCACGGTTTCGTCCAAAATCATCAAGGACCTCGAATCAAACTATGCCAGTGTTAAAAGCGCCCATGATCTCTCAGAAATCCACTGGAGAATGGTTTTGTTGAAACATTGTGAAGACTCCAAGCACAAGTTGAACCCCAAATACTTGAACAAGCTTCTCCAACAATTGTTCGCTCCAGAATTTGCCTACAAATCGAGGTTTGCACAAGATATTGTCTCGTTGGTGGTCAGTGCCTTGACAAACATACAGAAAGAGGATAGCAATTCCTTGGTTGCATTGAGCAAAACCACCATCGAGTGTCTCTCAAGATTTCAGGAATCTGCCCAATTCATCGATTCCGCCAACCAATTATTCATCACTGCTGGAGAAAACATCTCCTCTCTTTTGGAGCAGAATTATACTGAGATCACCACCGATTTAGTGCAATGCTTATCGATGCCTAGCCACGAGGTTCGTAGCAGTGCCATCGAGCTCATTTTCAGCATCAACCAGATCTTAGCGAAGGAAGAGTCCTCCATTCTTTCGCAAATCAGAATCATCGAACAGATCCCATTGACTCTCAGTGCGGGAAGAGACATTTCATTGAGAGTACGGAACTTGACCCTCGAGTTCAAAAAACTGGAATCGGTGCTGGAACTCGAACAACACGCGCTTGTCCATTTCTTGTTTGGTTTCCTCACCAACAAGTTCCAACCATGTTGGAATGCAGTGTACGAAGGCTTACCACTTGTCATCAGTAAGAATTTGGCCTTCGAATTGGTCTGGACTTTGGCCTACAAGTACGTCAAGTTCAACTACCAGGACCAAGAACAAGCATACTTCAAATGGTACCAAGAACAGCTCGAGAGCAGCGAAAGTGACTTGGTGGAATGGCAACCTCAAGATGTCAGATTAAGAGAAAATTTCACCAACTTGGAGAATAAGGTCATTTCCAAGTACAGAAACATCGACGTCGCTTTGATGGAATACGCCGAAACAAGAACAAGCAGTGTTGTCTACAGCACGGTGATGAGATCGCACTGTATCGCTGCGCTTGCTTCTGTTCCATCTGTTGCTGAAAGAAATTCAGACAAGGTTGTGCAGACTCTTTTGAACCAGTCTGATGACGATGACGACGAGAATGACGATCAAGAAGAGTCTCTGACCAGCTCGTGGACTTTGAAGGACAGAAACGACTTCCTCCTTTTGTTGACCAAGTTCAAAAAATTGAAGAACTTGCCTCAATCGCAAGAATTGTACCAACACGTCTTGCGTCTTCTTTGTCACAGACAATTACCTATTCAGAAAATTGCGCTCGATGTGATTTTGAACTGGGGAATTGGTTCAGTCAACAAGTACGGTGATAATCTTAGAAACTTGCTTGACGATACTATCTACAGAGATGAGATCGCGAACTTCATCACCCAGAACTCGGAGTCCAAGATCGAGCATGGTGACATGGAACACTTGATGCCTCTTGTGTTAAGAATCTTGTTCGGAAGAGCCCAAGGATCGCCCAAGAGTAACAGTAAGACCGGTAAGAAGTTTGCTGTTATCTCAGTGTTGCCCAATTTCACTGAAGAGAATATCATTGAGTTTTTGAACTTGGGATCCGACAGTTTGAAGTTCAACCAGTTCTTCGAAGACGGTGCCGAGCCTGATTGTCTGAAGGATCAAGTCAGAAAGATCAACGGTTACGTTAATTTGTTAGCTGAGATCTACAAGACTTTAGGTCAAAAATTCACCAAGGCCTTGGAAACTACCATCAAACCTTTGGTCTACTCTTTGGTTGTGGCCCAGACCAGAATCGATCACTCCGACGACTATATGGAAGACGACGACAAGGTGATTGTGGACAAAACCGCCAGAAGCATCAGACAAAACGGTATGAAGTGTTTGAACGACCTCTTCAGTATCTTGGAAGATCAGTTCGACTGGGATGAATATATTGCCACCATCTACAACCATTTGGTCAAACCCAGAATGCAAAATTTTGCGAACGAAAATTTGCAGCAACCATCCTCACTTATGAAGATCATGTTGAGCTGGATCGATATGCCCAACACCGTCAAGTTGTTATACTACGACAACTTTGCACCTGCCGAAGCCATTGCTGCTCTCACCAGTCATGCGGGCGTGAAGGAGTCTGTGCTCTCGGCCAGTTTAGAGTTCCACATCAAGGCACTTAGTAAAAAGAATGTGATCGAGGATGATTATTTCACCTTTTTGGCCATTTTGGTCAACTCTCTCTTGCAGAGTTTACCCACCATTATCGATAATATCACCGAGAAGGAAATCGGGTCCTTGGTTATTACCGTTCTCTTGCTTCTTATTGAAGGTAATTTCATCCACGATGAGTCCACCAAGTCGTCTTTGCTAGTCTCTTTGACGAAGGCGCTCGACAAGCCACAGAGTCAAATCGACCCTTCGGATAAGGCCAACATCTTATTGTCTTTGTCCTCTATCGTTGACACCTACGACTGTTCATTCGAGCAAATCTCGTCTCTTTACGAAGTCTGCTCCAAATCCTTCAGATTGTATTCCGATAAGAGAGTCAGAGAAACTTTGGTCGGTGTGTTCTTGAGCATTGGTAAGAAGTTCATGGATGTCCAAACCATCTCAGAATTGCTTGCTGATTTGAACTCGTACTCCTTCAAGAGAATGCACGAGTACGATTTCGATAGAAGATTGAACGCTTTCCGGACCATCAACGAGGAAATCTACAATGATCTCACTCCGCTCCAATGGCTTCCGTTACTCTACTGTGGTCTCTACTTCATGAACGACGCCAACGAACTCATCATGAGAACCAACGGTACCTATCTTCTCAAGAGATATGTCGACTGTGTATCCGGTAAAGAACTGGGCTCCAATGTTGAAGCTTATCTTCTTCAACTCAAGGATATCATTCTTCCAAACTTGAAGATTGGTCTCAGAAAGCCAAATGAAGATGTTCAAACCGAATACATCGATCTTTTGGAACACTGTGTCAAGTCTCCTCAGCACTTCGACTCAATGGAAGACATGAGGGTTCTTCTTTACGACGATGACGACGAGAAGAACTTCTTCAAGAACGTCAACCACATTCAATTGCACAACCGTTCGCGTGCGATCAGAAACCTTATTGAGGTCAGACACCAGTTGAATGAGAACAGTATCTCTCATTTCATTTTGCCAATCATTGAACACTATGCTGTTTCCAAAGAAGATAAGTTCATGAGTATTGGTGTGCAGACGCTCGAGACCATTGGCTATTTGGTCAGATGCGTGAGCTGGAACCATCTCAAAGCCATTTTCAAGAGATATATCCTGAATTTGAAAACCTCGACCAACGATCTTCTCAAGAAGAACGTCAACATGGTGGTGGCAATCTCCAGTGCCTTGATGCATGCTGTCAAGGCTAAGAACGAGAACCTTGACGAGGACTTGATCCAGAACATGCCAGAGCAAAAAGAGCTCGACAGCTATATTTTGAAGGAACTTTTCCCTCCTTTGCTCAAGATTTTGGTGGTCAGAAACGACGATACGATTGTGGCCAGAGCCCCATTATCTGAAGCCTTGTGTTCGCTTCTTATGTGCTTGCCCAACGAGCTCATCGAATCTGAATTGCCTAGTATTTTGACCAGTACCTGTCAAGTTATGAGATCCAGATCTGAAGAATTGAGAGATGCGATCAGAAAGTCTCTCTGCAAGATCTTGCGTATCTTAGGTCCTCTGTACCTCAAATTCATCTTACAAGAGTTGAAATCGGCTCTTTCGAGAGGTTCCCAAATTCACGTGTTGAGTTTCACAGTTCACCATCTCTTGGCCTCCATTTCAGACACTCTCGAATTTGGTGACTTGAATGAAGCCTTGAGTTTAATCATCGATATTGTCATGGAAGATATTTTCGGTGCTGCTGGTCAAGAAAAGGATGCGGAAGGTTACCACAGTAAAATGAAGGAAGTGAAGTTCAAGAAGAGTTTCGATACCGGTGAGATTGTTTCCGCCAATATCAACTTGTCCTATTTCAGTCACTTGTTGGAACCAATCAAATTGCTCTTGAAAGAGAACATCTCGCTTAAGACTCAAAACAAATTAGATGAGCTCTTGAGAAGATACGCCTTGGGTCTCAACCATAATGACGAAGCCAAGAAGCAAGATATCCTCTTGCTTTGTTACGAAATCAATAGATTGGCTTTTGAGAAGAAGGACGACTCCGCCAACCAGAAAGTGGTGAAACCATCAGAGGACCATTTCTTGGTGAAATTGTCTTCAAAGCAACACAAGAATCACGTCAGCTCCACGATCTATATCTATACCTTGCAAAAGTTCTCCTTCGAATTGCTCAGAACTGCTCTTTCCAGAAACGATTATTTGGCATCCACTTCTAATTTGATCGGGTTTTTGCCTCTCTTGGAAGACGGGCTCAAGTCTGACAACGAAGGTGTGGTTGTGTCTGCGTTGAGAAACTTGAACTCCTTCATCAGATTGCCATTCCTGAGCTCCGAAACCGCTGTTTTCGAGGAATGTGCCAAGGTCTCTTTGAACATCATCAGAGATTCTCCATCCACGAATTCGGAGATCTGTCAGGCTTCCTTGAAGTTCCTTGCCACCACCATTCGTCACAAACAGGAGATTGACTTGACTGAATCTGCCATTCGTTACATTTTGGACCGGATCCAACCAGACTTGGAAGAGCCAAACCGTCAAGGTTTGGCTTTCAACTTCTTGAAAGCCGTCGTTTCTCGTCATGTCATGATTCCAGAAGTCTACGACGTGATGGAGAAGGTCGCCAAGATCATGGTGGTCAACCACGCCAAGGAAATCAGAGACATGTCCAGAAGTGTCTACTACCAATTCCTCATGGAATACGACCAGGGAAGAGGCAAGTTGGAGAAACAATTCAAGTTCTTGATCAACAACTTGTCGTACCCAACCGAAGCCGGAAGACAATCGGTGATGGAGTTGATCCATCTTGTGATCATCAAGTCGGGAGCCGACCTCTTGAACAAGTTGGCTGCCTCTTTCTTTGTCGCATTAGCCAACGTTCTTGCCGCCGACGACTCACCTAAATGTCGTGAAATGGCCACTTCCTTAATTGCAGCCATTTTCAAGAACCTCGAGAAAAACGAGATCGGCAAACTCGAAAAGTATATTCTTGCCTGGATCGCTTCTTCTAACCAGCAATTGAAACGTTGTGGTTTTAGCGTCTACAAGATCTATATCACTGAATTCGAGTATGGCCGCAACCAAAGTTTGGACACCACCGCCTTGCAAAACTTGAAGATTATTTTGCAAGACTCCGTTCGCTCTGAAGACAAGGAAAGTACGGTTGGTTGGGACCTCTTATATGTTGCTTTGAACGTATTCACCGCCATTTGCAACAACCTTAAGGAAAAGGTTCTTGCCGAGTCATTCCTGGACATTTGGATCAAGGTGATCGACACCATGTTGTTCCCACACGCCTGGATCCGTTTGGTCACCACCAAATTGATGGGAATCCTTTTATCGAATTTGGACAATTTGGAGTTCGAAATCTCGAGCTACCAAGTACAGACAGTTTGTTTCAGATTACTCAGACAACTCGGTGCACCATCCATCACTGAAGAGCTTGGTAACCAGATCATCAAGAACTTGGTGATGATCGCCATGAGATGGGAGTCAAACGGCACCAAATGGGAATACCAGACCCAAAACGAAGACAGCGAAGAAAGAGATCAACTTGCCAATGATGAGTTGATTTCCAGAACCAGTGCTATCATGAGACAAGAACACAACTACAAGGAGTCGTTCATCAGTAAGAAGAGTTCGATCAAGTTGTCTGCGATGTTGGTTCAAGTCACCGACGCTCAACGTTTGCCAGTGGTTGCTGAAAAGTTGTTGTTGTCATTGTTCAACTTCAAGGAATTGAATGCTCAAAACAGTAAGGAAGAGGAAGAATTGGTCAACCTCACTTTGGAGTGTATGCAAATGATTGAGGAAAAGCTTGGTGTTACGGAATACTCGAGAGTTTACGCCGAAGCCATGCTGACTGTTGACAAGAGAAGACAAGATAGAAAGACTAAGAGGGCCCAAATGGCGATCAATGCACCTGAGTTGGCCGCTAAGAGAAAGCTCAAGAAGCACGAGAGATCGAGAGAAAAGAGAAAACACGAGAAGGATGAGAATGGTTACTACCGTTCTAAAAAGAAGAGATTCAATTAGTTATAGAAAAATGATTTATTCGTTAGATCAATGTACATATATTTTAATCAGCATTATAAGTTTAGAATCGTCAGTAGGAAAGAGAACACCTAACAGTAAGTTCCATAAGATAATCGTATAATTACGAAGAAGCTCCAAAATGTGTGTTTTTGGATACTGAGATATTATACTGATGGTTTCAATTAATAATTTATGGCTGAATTATATTTTTAGTTTACAAATCGTTATATACTGAAAATATACAGTTATCTTATTGAACTTCATTTAAAATACATATGGAACAAGAAGAATCAATCATTCAATATCCCTATCAAAAGGCATGATTTAATTTTGCTCCACGGGACCGCTATTTTGGTCACTAGGAAGGCTACTGGCTTGTGTGCTCTCATCGCTGACTGCACTTTGTGAAACTGAAGGAGCCTCAGGAGATTGTTGTCCATTAGTATCCAAATGAGGTTCAGTTTCAGCAGCAGCAGTTTCAGTGAAGGTTTGATCTTCAGCTCCGTGCTGTTCATCCCATTCTGAGTCCATTGGTTCTTGGACACCCTCGCTTCTAGGCTCTTCTTCAGGGGCTTCGATTCCGTCTGAATCGAGTTTTTGCTTTTTGTATGATCTTTTTTCATCTTCACCTTCTCCGTTGATATGTTTCTTTTGGTTGTAAGCGAGCATTTCCGTTTGGTATCTCATTCTGTCGTCTTCGTAGAGTTTATAGTAGGGTTTACGGTCTTCTTCGTCGAGATTCTTCCATGCTTCGGTCATACTTTTGGACAAATCATTGGCCACGCCTGGGTTTTTCAACTCGTTTTCTTGCTTAATTCTATCCTTTTCTAAATCGCAGAAAATCAAGTAAGCATTAGTGGGTCTCTTGGGCAAATCAGGATCCCGTATCTTTTGTGCTTTCATCCCCGTGCTTCCAGCCATTGCGGCCGCGATTCCGCCCTTAGGCTTCTTTGCGTTCTTCTTGGCGATCCCGTTTCTGGCGAGCTTGGAAAGTGATTGGTTGGTGGAATCGGCTAAAACATTTGCAATTGGTGGGGCTGCCATTTCCTCAAATGAGTTGATACCATTGGGTATAATCGATGCTCTTTCCTCCAATCTTTCGAGTAAAATGGCATATTCAAGTCTCAATCTCCGTATGCCGGCTTTTGTTCTGGATAAGGCGAGTGTGGCGATTTCGTTATTTCCTTCCACATCAGCGATTCTCTTCTTGAGGTCCTCGCATTTCCTCCTGTATTTTTGTTCTGATGTTAATACTGAGCGTGAATTATTGTCGAAGTTGTGTCGTACTTACCTTCGCTTTCTGTTGTAGAAGCCTCCTCTTTGATAGCTGGCGACATCTCGTTGTTCTATAACCTCCTGATGGCAGCTTAAGAGTGTTGATTGAAACAAGAGTGCATGCGACCACCCATGGTAGGGGCACTAAAAATTGGACTAGATTTTGGCACAAAACAATTTCGCAGTTAATTGATGATTTTTCAGAAAAGTGAAAGTTTCAGGGGAAGTCTGAGGTTGCGAAAGAAGTGAAATTGATTGAAAAATGGGATGGAAATTAGAAATATTTTTGTTTAGTTAGGATAGTTTTGAGAGTTTGTTAGATTAATTAAGAGTGCTAAGAATTGGATTTTTACTGGATCATTACGATGATTATAGTAAAGTATGGGTTTTTTGCTGTCTACGATAATTTAATAATTTTTTTCATTCATCAGTTGTCGTATGTTAATATGTTAAAATAGTTAGGCTTCATTAGACGAAACAGGAGACAAAATCTCATAATCAGAAAACTCCACTTCATCTTCGTCCGCACTGGTCAAATCGAATCCTTCTGGTTTCACCGCATCTTGCGATTTAGCGTCAACAAAATCTGTCATCGAGTAAGTGGAGTCAACCAAAGATGATTCCTTAGGTAATGAAGGTAAGATGATAGAGTGAGACGAGGAGATTGAAGAATCCAACTCAGATTCAGGAGCCTTAGTCTCGGCAGAAACAGCCTTAGTCTCAGCAGGAACAGCCTTTTCGGTGAAATTGATGCTTCCACTTAATTTCTTCAAGCTCATTTCACACGAACCCTCCCTCGTTTCGTTTTGAATAACCAATTTGAATGGGAATTTCATATGGGTATTAATGAGGCCAATATTGAACTTGGCGACTTTGCCTGGGAGAATACCGTTTGACTTGTGAACCTTGACCGTGGCAACAACACTTTCAAGGTTGTTAACAATATTGATAATCAAGTTTTCACAACCAATTTCGTTCGAAGACTTATTGTGGACAATGATTTGAGACATTGAGCTGGACTTTGGCACCAAAGTGACAACAATAATGTCATCAGTGGAAGCTTCTTCAGTTGGAGCTTCCTCAGTTGCAGCTTCAGGCACAACTTCATTTTCCTCCTTCTTGACTGCGTTTGGTTCGTTCTGGTAGACGGCCAAGTCAGTGCTGCGATCATTGAAAAACTTGCCTTCAAGAACAATGTTTCCACTAGTGACTCTCAAAGTCTTACCTGACAACTCATCGATCTTGTCGGTGACCGCACCAAGATTATAGAAACGTTGTTGACCAGGCTTGATGTTGCTGGCATTCTTGACCACAACTTCCTTCTTGAAGTTTTCACCAAGGAATTGGAAGTGGAGGTCTCCACCTTCAAGGATAGTATCCAAGTTGTTCAGCAACATCAAGGAAATGACCCTTGAGCGCGAGCCGGTCGCCTTCTTGGGGCTTATACTAACTGTTCCCTGAGATTTAGCAGCCACGCGAGTGGGGACAATTTCAGGTGTAAAAGCCTTCTCTTCTGGAGTGGCTGCCCTAGTTGGAGGCTGGGTTTCCTGCTTGAGATCAACAAAGCTCTTGAGGATGGCGAATTTGGTGTCGTCGTCGTTATTCAAGAAATCGCCACCGACCTTGGATTCTGCGTAAGAGACCAATTCATCGTATCTTGCAGCGCTCTTGAGCAATTGCTCTTGGTTGTTGTGAGCAGAGGTGGAGTGCTCATCGGTTGTGAAGATGTTGGTCCTTGCTGGTCTTGCAAAACGGTATCTGGTACGTTGGGCTGGAACTGTAATTTTAGCCATTGGGTGGTCTTTGGAGTGACATCTGTCGATTTGCACACCGGATTGCAGCTTACTTTCGCAGTCAGCGCACAAATCAAAGTCCGCGCACACCAAACAGCGGTAGCGGGTGCCTGTCAAAGGCTTATCATTGGCCGAGTCCACTGGGTTGCAGCCGTCACACAAGACGCCAATGTGGACGACCCTAGATTCAGGGAAGGGGATTTTCTCCATGGTGTGGTCCTTGGAGTGGCAGCTATCGAATTGCGAGCCAGATTGCAGCTTAGTTTCGCAGTCAGCGCACAAATCAAAATCAGGACAGACCAAGCAGCGGTAACGGGTTCCTCTCAATGGCTCATTCTTTCCAGAGTCAATTGGACTGCAGCCGTCACAAACGGTGCCTCTGTGGACAACATCGCTTTCGGGAGTTGGCTCAGTAGTCTCGTTAGCCTCAGTGGCAGTTTCCACAGGGGCCGAGGGGGCCGAGGTGGCGCTGTATTCAGGGGGGCGCGCACTTTCAGGAGTGGCTGCCTTGTGAATAAAGTCCTTGAGGTGTCCCATAGCCACCTGGGCCAAGGATTCGCCTAGCTGGGAAAGGTCAAGGGGACCACCCTGCTTGATTCTGTAGAATTCGTCAAGAATCAGCGGGGTAGTGTCGTCGATCACCAACTTGACTTTACTCTTCACCATCAAGCTTCTAGCCAAGGAGCGGAAATCGGCAGGGTTTTCAAGGGGCACGTACTCCTTGTGTCTCTTGGACTTACGACTGACTTCAAGGAATGGAGTCTTGAAAGCAGAGACCTCCAAATCGGTTTCTGACAAAAATTGGATAAGAGCCGCTTTGCTGGCAATGGCTGTAAAGCGGTCTCGCTGGACTTTGAAGTTTTTGACGACCGAAGGACGGGAGCTGGCACCGAGCAAGTTGTGGGTGACTTGCACGGACACCACGTCTTCCGGCGTGGCCTTTTCGGATGGAGAGGATGGAACGGAACTCATTGATGAAAAGGATGGAATGAGTTTGCCTTCGTAAGGGGTAGCTCCCTAAAATAGTGTCGCGCGATAAGCAATCCCGTGCTGCGTAGTGTGGGGTCAAGCGAAAAAAGCTGATCGCAAAACGTGAAGAACAGTGAAGAAAGAGTGCATACTAGTGAAGAGAACTGGAGAAGAGTGCATAAGAGTGAAATAAGAATAGGCTGAAGAAGCGAGAGTGCAAATAAGAATAAGGCTTGAAGAGACTGCAAAATAACGAAAACTTAAGAAGATAGTGAGAGTGTAACTACTTTTCAATAATGAGTGATAAGTACCCCAAAGCCGTGGTCTTTGACTTGGACTACACCTTGTGGCCATGCTGGTGCGACACACACTTGTCGCCTCCAATCCGCAAGGTCAACGCTAACGAAGTGGTCGATTCCCGCCGCTACACTCTCTCGCTCTACCCCGATATTGGCAGTATCATCCGCGAGCTAGTGGACAATAAAGTCACCATCATTGGAGCCAGTAGAACGGCCACTCCGCGTATTGCCCAAGAACTTCTCTCGTTGTTGCACGTCGAAGGCAAGCCTGCGATCAAGTACTTCGATTCGCTTCAGTGGGGCCAAGGTCTGAAGACCAAGCATATCACCAAGGCTGCGAAACTGTTGGGAATGGAACAGGAGCTCCGGGAGGGTCAATTCGTGTTGTTTGACGACGAATGGCGGAATAAAGATGTTGAAAGCATCGGGTGCCATTTTGCCCATTGCCCAGATGAGAGCAAGGGACTCACACGTCAAATCTTCAACAGTGAACTAGCTAGCTGGAGAAAGGCCAATATAGATAAATCATAGAAATAGATCATAGATAAATAATAGAATTAGATACCTGGAGAAATCATAAAAATAATAGAAGCTAGGTCAATAGAGAAAACAAATATTAATGAATCATACAAGTTAGACCACTGGAGAAATCAAAAAATAGTAGAATTTAAATAAGTAGAGGAAGCATATAATAAATAACAGAATTAGATCACTGGAAAGCATGTATTAATAAATAATAGAACTTCGACAACTTAAAAAGTATATATTAATAAATAATAGAAGATGAATTCATAGAAGCGTTATTGGGTTTCTGATGGTCCAGAAAGTACGATGTGGTTAGCAATGATTGGTAGCAAAACTTTCTTATTCAAGCATACCACTTGATGATAATTGAACAGGGATTGGATATTATGGAGTTGGTGCTCCTCGAGGGTTAAATTGAATCTTGAATAGCAATGATAGGTTATTGATGATGGGATCTTTGATTCTCGACAATTGATGATAAAATGACACTATAATGATAATTGGATCTCTGACTACTTACTGATTTCCAAAACTTGGTCCTTGGTGTGTCTTCGCACGTAGTAGAGCAATTTGAACAAAAACTGGGTGAAATTGAAGTTGATAAGCATATTATAACTCACTAGAAGGGTCCTTAATTGAGTGAACAAGGGAAACAAGGTTATCGTGAGAAGCATCCGATGGAGGATTGATTTCTTTCTGGTTAGTTAGTATGCTCGAAATGGTGATGCTGACGCATCGGCGGTATTACTTACTTCTTCTAACCAACTTTTGAGGTTGGCATCGGACCATTCGGCGATATCTGCCTGGCTGTGAGTGATATTGAAAGCGCTTTCTTCGAGAGAATTGTCGCTGCTCTTATCAGCAGCATCTGTATCCTCTTTTGGCTCGAGTTCTATCGGCTTATCATCGTCTTTCTTGTCCACTTTCTTCTTGGGTTTCTTATCTTTGGACCCTACCAAATATTTGATGAGGGATGATCTGAGATGCGGGAAAGTTTGGAAGACGACTAATAAGGCACCTAAGATCACTGCGCTCTGAACACCGCGTCTTTTCCATGGCAGGGCCTGTCTTGGCTGTAAACGAAGGGCCATGTTGTAGTATGGATTGATTTCGTAGGCCTCGGATGCAACTATATGAACGGTTTTTTGTAGGGTCACATGACTCTTATAAAACGGGCGCGCATGTCATTTCAGCGGCGGAGAAGGGAGGGGAATCAAATGTGAGTGCACGTGAGAAGACCAATGATAACCATACAAGCAGGCTAAAATTACAAGAAGTGAGCACGTGAGAAGAGATAACCATTTACACAGGCTTGGCAAGAAGTAGACACGTGAGAGACCAAGACGATTGGTTAATTTCAGCCACTCGCTTGATCGGAGAAGTCGGTTAAGCAGAGGCATGACTCAGCACGTGACAGGATGCTTCTCTTTACCGGATTAGTCAGATTGATCCGATGACTACACTGGAATATAACAAGAAGTATTGAATAAATATCTATATAAGCGATGTATCGGCGCTTACAATTCAACACCTGGAGGACAACCCAAAGCACCCTTCAAGGAACCGTAGATGGTGAATTGCAAGGAGGTCAAGGTACCGACCATAACCAATCTGGTTGGCAAACCAGCGAAAGAACCCTTGAAACCCAATTGACCGGCCAATTGAGCCAACAAACCGATGGTGGATTGACCTGGAGCCTTCTTGGTCTTGTTGACCTTGGACAACAAGGTGTCGGCAGGTTGAGAGACAACAGCGGCGGAACAACCAGCAATGATACCAGCAAGCAAGTTAACACCAGTCAAACCAGTGGAGGTCAATTCGGACTTTGGAGTTGGGATGGCGTTGAAGATGGCTTCAGCGGCTCTTTCGAAAACCAAGAACTTAGCGATGTTGTATGGAATTTGCTTGAACAAGATTGGGGTGAAACCGTTGTAGAAAGAACCAGCACCTTCTTCCTTCAAGATTCTGCCGAAGGCACCAACCAAACCGTTGGCGAAGGTTGGTTGAGAAACCAATCTGATTCTGGTAGCTTCCAAAGGACAAAGAGCAATGTCAGCGAAGAATTCAGCCAAAGCAGCGGAACCAATGAAGACAGAGTTCTTGTACTTCTTGGCGGTGTCGTAACCCAATTGTTCGATGAAGGTCTTCTTGAACAATTCGTAACCACCGAACTTGAAGGCACCTTGCATGGAGTAACCCAAGACAGTTGGACCCAAACCGGTCAACAAAGCACCGGCACCTTCAGAGGCAATGACTTGTCTGAAAGAACCAACCATACCCTTGTTGTAGACGGTTGGCTCCAATTGGATTCTGGTCTTGACGACATCGATTGGAGTCATGGCACCGTGAGTAGCACCACAACCGATGGCACCAGCGAGGGCGAAGGAGGCGTAGTCCTTGACGGTAAAAGTTGGGATTCTTGGGTCACTGGACATTTTTGATGAAGCAAATAAGTGGAAGAAAAATGTGTTTGAGATCCTTGAGGTTATTTAAGGCTTCGGCGCTTTTTAAAATTTTTCGTCCGGTACACGGTCGAAATCGGAGCTACGCGCGACTTGGCCCGGAACCACAGGGTGATTCTGGGAGATATGATTGGCTGGCGCTGGCCACGTGAGCTGCTAGCGAGTAGATAGCAACGGAGCGGGTTAGAGGGGCGTGATTACTGTGTATTGTGCCGCTGAGGGCCCGATTAAATGCGACGCCAGGGTTTCCTCGAGGAACGTACCTGGTTTCGGACCGATCTGATCCATAAGCGAGTTCCGCCGTGTACACCCGACTGATCGCACTACACTTTCGATTGCTACAGCTCATCACGCTCACGTGACCCGCATCGGGCCCGTTTATGCATTTCATCATGGACCAGCCGCAGACCCACCCGAGGGCCCCAGCACCAGTCCCAGCGATGGGGGTGGCGCCGCCGGCGAGGACTCGGCCACGGTGCCAGTGCCGGCGGATGTATCGTTGTCGGTCGACACACCCAAGCCGAGCAACACCAGCTCGTTGGAAAGCGCGTTCATCGCCGCCTTCTGGCTCGCAAGCCGCTTATTGATATCGTACCCCACTCCCAAAACCGTATCGCCGACTTGCACCGTGGCCTGGAACTCATTGCCGGCACGGTGGTATTTATATATAGGCACCATCCGTGCTTGGCCGAGAAGTGCGTACAACGAGTTCTTGGCGTTGTTGTCGAGCCCGTTGCGGAAACTGGGATCAGGAACAAGCCCGTAGGGTGTAACCGGCTGCGAGTACGGCTGTGGCGCCGCGTACGGTGCTGGGGCACTGTACGGCTGGGGCTGATGTTGGTGTTGATGCTGATGCTGGTGCTGGTGCTGATGCTGGTGTAGTTGCAGCAGCGGTCCCGTTGGCGGTTGTGTATGTAATGGGGGCACCGAGGATTTTGCACCCACGGCGACATTGGCCGTGGCACCGCCGGTATTGTTCGTGGCAGCGACATTGGCGTGTTTCGCACTGTTATCTTGATACATATCCGCCGTGATCTGCACCGACGGTTGTGCGGCTGCAGAAGGTGCGGACTCGGGACGGCGAGAGCTGTCGAATCCCTGAACCAACGACTCCATCATCGCAAGCAACTTGTTGCGGTCCTCGTGAAGTGCGGCCGCCGCTTTTTCACGAGCGTCGTCGAAACTGGTGGTGCTGGTTCCCAAAGTGTAGGCCTTGCCGTTGATCTTGAGCTGCGCCACATACGGATCCAGCTCAAGCTGGGCAAACTCAAGCGAGATCTTGTCTGAGCGCACACTGTAAATGCTGGTGACTTGCTTGAGAAGCAAGTCTAGTCTTTGTAGCGACGACACCGCCGCAGGCTGGGGAGGCACCGGAACATCGAGGCCCTTGAGCACCGGCTCGTAAAGACGGCGGAGCCAGGCCTTGATCTCGTTCGTGGTGTATGAATCTTCAGACAACCCAGCCACATATGCCAAAAATACATTAGCGAAAACCGCGAGTTTCTGCTCCACCGCAAGATCGTGCGATAAGTTGAACTTGAAGTTGTCGATCAAGTTGTAGCCCAAGGCAAACTTGGCCAAAATCTCGGTGGTGCTCACCTGGTGACACAACACGTAGATCTCATGTTCGTCGATATGAGGATAAGCTTCGTCCAAGAGGTCCAAGAGAATCAGGTGCAAAAGCGCTTGACCTTTCACCGCCAACTTGGCGTTGTGGGCCCGCAGGAAAATCGCCAGCTCGAGAAAATCGGCAGGTTGACGGTACGATTTATCAGTAAGCACTCTAATTAGAAGCGTGTCGTTGGAGATGGGAGGAAGCACCGGCGGATACAGCTCGGGCAAAGCGGAGGGCGGGGCTTCGTCCTTGATCACCAGCTCAATCTCGCCAGGAGAGTAGTCGAGGATGTATCCCACGTACTTGTCGTTTTTGGCCGATTTGAAGTTGATCTTGGTCAATGCCATCCACAACGGAAGCTGGCCCAGGTCGTAGAGCTGCTTGAGTCGCACCCCTACCTTGATCTGAGAGGTCCCAAGCAAGGCCCGGGTCCGTTCTGCCACCGTCAGTTCTGGTACATTGTCCAACATCGCCGTCAACTCCTGATACTCGTTGGCGGTGGGGGTTCTGCTCAATATCAGATTGAAGGTGGCTTGGATCTGCGACACGTTGCTCTTGATCTGGTGGAGATTGTCACACCAGGTGAGCAACGTATTCTGGTCAAACGTCACCTCCATACTACCGGATTTCTGCTGCTGGAGTACGTAATTAAGATGCCAGCTCAGATTCTGCGTGCGTAGCCTGGTTCCGCCCGGAGTCGTGTGCGGCGCTAACGGTGAAAAAAATTATCTCCACTCATCATGATTTGGCAACCATGCCGCCTGGATGATTTACTTGTTGCTACCTTTCTTTTCTTTACCTTTTGGTGAACAAGCTTAGTTTTCAGCTGCTGATCTTGCACTCGAACCAAGCTCTCTCCCCATCTTTGCATTTGCTCGTACTAGGCGTTTTCTTACCTTAGTACCTCTTATCAAGTTCGCCTTATCTCGAACTTGTTCTGCTGACGTTCCCGCCAACGTCACTCGCTGTTTTGAAGCTCTTCGCCGAAGTGCTACCCTCTCATAATAGTATTATGTCCTGCTGACTCCCGCAATCCTATTTTAGAAACCGTTGTCATGTCCGACTCCTATGAAAACCGTTACGGGGAAGACTTCATCCCCGGAACAACCAAAATCTTTGTCTCCTCCGACTCCTCGTCCATCGAGACCTCCAACACTTCTCGTCCCTTGAAAAAGAATAGCAAGGGAATCATTTTGTTGCCCCAACCCACCGATAGTCCTAACGATCCTTTGAACTGGTCCCCCTGGCGTAAATCGTGGCACTTCATCTTCTTGTGTTTTGTCACTGCGCTTACAGCCGCCATCTCCAACGACGCTGGTGCTGCCCAAGACTCCTTGAACGAAATCTACGGTATCAGTTATGATGCCATGAACACCGGTGCTGGTGTTCTTTTCTTGTTCATCGGCTGGTCATGTATCGTCTTCGCTCCTGCATCCTCCTTGTACGGTAGAAGAATCACCTACATTCTTTGTGTTCTTTCTGGTTGTCTTGGTTCCGTCTGGTTCGCTGTTTCCAGACGTACCGCCGACACCATCTGGTCGCAAGCCTTTGTTGGTTTATCCGAAGCATGTGCCGAGGCTCAAGTTCAACAGTCCTTGTCCGATATCTTTTTCCAACATCAGTTGGGATCTGCTTTGACTCTTTATATCATGGCTACTTCGGTCGGTTCCTTCTTGGGCCCTTTGATCGCACATATCATCTCCGAATCTCAAAGTTTCAGATGGGTCGGTTGGTGGGGTGCCATCATCTGTGGAGCCACTTTAATTTTGGTAATTTTCACTTGTGAGGAAACTGTATTTGACAGATCCAAATACTCAGTTGTTTATGACGGTTCTCAAGCTTTCAACGATTCTGACACTGAAGTCAAAAAAGATAAAGAAGAGGGTAATGACGCCGAGGTGGTCAGAACCACCGAGTCATACGTTCAACCTCAAGATAATGAAAAACAAGGCACAGCCGCCAGTGAAAAACCATGGAATTACTTCCAAAGAATGGCCATTATCACCCCTGCATCATACTTAGAAGGCTACGGATTCAAGCAATACCTCCGTAGATTCATTTTATACTTCAAGGTCTTTTCCCTTCCTGCTGTTTGGCTTTCGGGAATCTTATGGGGTTTACAAGACGCCTATATGACCTTTTTCTTGACCACTCAAGACACCTATTTTTCCGAAGCTCCATGGAACTATTCTGAAAATGGTGTTGCCATCATGAACGTTGCCACTTTGATTGGTGCCGTCATTGGTTGTTTTGTCTCCGGTATTCTTTCCGACAAGCAAGTGCTTTGGATGGCCAAGCGTAACCACGGTATTTTGGAGCCAGAGTACCGTCTTTGGTTATTATTCATCACCTTGATCATTTCACCCTTGGGTTTGATCATGTTTGGTGTTGGTGCAGCCAGACAATGGCCATGGCAAGCAATTTACGTTGGTCTCGGTTTCATTGGTTTTGGTTGGGGTTCCATTGGTGACACTGCCATGTCTTACCTTATGGACTCTTATCCCGAGATTGTCATCCAGGGAATGGTGTGTGTTTCCATCATCAACAACACCTTGGCCTGTATTTTCACCTTTGTGTGTTCGCTCTGGTTGGACAAGGCCGGTACCGAAAGCACCTATATTGTGTTGGCGGTGATCTGCTTTGTTTCGATTGCCTTCATTATCCCAACCTTATACTACGGTAAGACCTGGAGAAAGAAGACTAAGAACCTCTACTTGCTGATTGTGGACTTGAGCTCCTCCAGCTAAAAGGTTTTTCTGATTCGATCTTGCTTCTCCAGCTATAAAGGAGGTTTTTCTAACTACACCAAAGGTTCTTCTGATTGTCTTTGAGCTCTTCGAGCTTACATTTAATAAAAGGTCTTGCTGATTGTCGCTCTTCGAGACATTTATATAATACATAACAATTTAATGCATAGACTGTTCACTGTTTACTGGTCGTAGCCTGCCAAATCAAACTTGCATTGGCTCTGGTGATAGACTTCTCTTTTACTTGATCGTAGCCTGTAGAATCACACTGATGGAGTTATTACCGTTCATAATCATTTTTCCTGCTTTTTAATCGGCCATTTCGTCGTCCCCGTTTTGAGCTTGCTGAGGTTCCTCTCTGTTCTCATTAGTGGCGGTCACATCGTTTGACTCTCCATTTCCAGCAGTGGCGTTCATGTAGGCTTCCAACTCGTTGTCCAAGTCGTCCGCACTCTTCTTGACGGGCTTGGCCTTCTTTGGCTTTGGTTGTTTGCGTTCACGAGCCGCTGGAGCGTTGTTTCTAACTGGAAGACTTCCGATTCTGGATGCCAAAGAAGTGGCACTTTCCACTCCCAAAAGTTGGCCCATGGCCTTTTTGCCATCGTACTTCGCAATGGCTTCCGCATTGCTGCGCGAGTTGTCGCGTTGGAAGCAGACATATGCGATGCTATCGTTCCTGTTGTCGAACTTGACAAAATCCACGGGGGAAATGGTGCCGAATAAATTGGACAAATCTTCACCGTTCAAGTCGGGATGGATGTTTTTCACACGGAGAACGGGTCTGGAGCCTGCCATCGAGACTATTTCACGTGGCAACCCCGAGTTTGGTGATGATCTGGGTCCTCTTCTTGGTGGTTGTCTAGAGTCTCTGGAGTTTGGTTTGTTCACTCTGGAAGTAGGATTCTTTCTGCCAAGACCGCCTCTGCGACCAGGGCCGCCTCTTCTTTGAGGCTTGTTTTCTCCAATGATATCGTCCAAAGACTTTTCTAATATATCCGACATGGCTGGTTGGTGGTGAGTTGTAAGTGAGAGTTGTTGAAATAACTGCGAACGCGAACGGTTGCCGCACTAGGATTAAGTACGGGTGATAAAATCGCACTCAAAGTAGTAGGAAATTTAGAGAGAGGACTTGAAATAAAAATAGAAACGTGAATAGTTTGAGAGGGTTTGAAAAATTACAAAGAGTTAGGGTGGAGAAAATAGTGTACTTATAATAGTAATATGGCCTACGAATAGGTTTGGTTTAAGTGTCGTGAAATAGTTAGGAAAGAGAGAGTTATGACCTCTTAGTAGTGGCCTGCCTAAATATCAGGGTCTTACAAGGTGGTTTATTGTAATACATAACGGTTCTTTCCTGAATTAATAATGTGTTCTTTGTATTATTAAGATCTCTAACGTATCTATTTCACTATCAGTTCTTCTTCTTACCGACGGATTTGAAGTGGTCCAGCTCTTCATACCTGATACCTGATAATTTGCCCTCTCCATCGAAAAGATCCACCTTCTTGAGGTAGTCCAATTGTCTCAACTTGGGCCAGTTGACGAACTGGTATCCGTTCTTGTTCAACTGTTGCAAGCATCTGATGTTGAACAAAAGACATCCACCAATCACCAACAAGTTCTTCAACTCGGTGACAGAGCCACGAGGGTAAAGCAAAATGGCCAAAAACACGAAGCAAGAAGTACCCATCAAGTATGGCAATAATTGCACGTATGGTGGTCTTCTGTCGATAAACGGAGAGTTCAAGGCATCTTGGAATGGCTTGTAGGTTCCCAAAAACAAATCGTAGGAGTCTTGGCGGCTTCCGTCCTTGTAGTTGTTCTTGTAGTATCTGGTGATAGAGTTGACCAAATCGTTCATGGCACCGGCCTTTGTACGCTTACCAGTTCTGGTGAAGTCAGTCTTCAATGCACCGGTTCCGGAGTAAGCACAAGAAACGGCATCGGCATTGTCAGCCCAAAAGTTTTGGAAAAACAAATTAAACTTAGGATCCAAAAGTTCCCATGGGGTAACGTTCTCCTTTGTCAAGTAACCGGAATGGGTCAATTGGTTTTGGAAGACCCAACGGGCAATCGTAGACTGAACCACATTGGTACGATCCAAACAATCCATACAGTTGGTTCTGACAACCTTATTTTGAGTAGACTTGATGGTGTTGCTGGAAAGATCAAACTGGAAGTAGTTGTCACTGGTGTAGCCCAATTCAACAAGACGCTCCAATAAGAGCTTGACTCTGTCCCATCTCATTTTTCTGCATTCATGGTGGAAGTCGAAGTAGATATACTTCACCTTGTCTGCCAAGTTTGCAGGTAAACTATCCACAGCGGACTCGTAAGCATCTTTCACTGGCTTTTCATAGCCCTTTTGGTTGACCAAGTTCACCAAGAAGTTTTCACCGTAAAGATCAGTTTGTTCTGTGAAGTGCTTGGAGGTGGCATCCAAGGAAGGCTGCGAAGAGATGACCAAGTTAGGCTTGTACTTCAAGTTGTTGATCTCACCCCAGTAGACTGGAACCGAACCTCTAGTTTGCAAGAAAGAGAAGATTTGGTTATCCTTGGAAGTGAAAATTTGTTCGGTTTCGTTAAAATTGGCCACGTTTCCCTCTTCGTCAATACCACGACGGAAGTATCTGGTACCTGCTCTGGCGACGGAACGACGGGTCAACAAGGCAAAGTCGATGGAGTTGGGTCCGTTGAAGGGGGCGATGTGGGACTTGAAGTAACCGTATATGATAGGGGTAACGAAAGGCTTTGCTTCAAGCAAGTCTTCACTCAAGTAACCGTTCCACCAGAATCTCTTGTCGTAAGTCAAGTTCTTGGTGGTGTACTGTCTCTGTAAGGAGTTGGTCAAGTCATATTTGTTATCAATTGAGAAGAAGAGGGTAGCATTGTTCAATTGCTGTTTTAACAAGTCCAAGTATTGGCTTTCTTCAGCGTTGGACTTTGCGAAGTCATTCTTGCTCAATGGAAGGATCTTGTAAGAGGTGATCTTGGCGATTTCGCCGCCCAAAACATGGCCGGTAATAGTGTGCTTATCGGCGATGATCACGTACTTGTTGATCTTGAGCTTGATGGTACCAATAATACATGAGATGGCAGTGGATGGAGTGCCGAGGTTCAAACGAGAGTAGATGCTTGGCAACGAGTCCGAGTGTTCGGCAGCGCCGGTACCGCTCAAGTAGAGGTAGGACTGCGAGACATTGTCGTAGAACACATGGGTTCCATCAGTAGAGGTAGCGTGGAAGAAGCCCATAGTGATGTCTGGCGTTGATCTGAAGCCACGGAACAAATCAACAACCCCTGGCCGCGGTACTCACGTGAGCGAGACGAGCGACTTGCAACATGGCAAGACCAGGCAAACCCTGGGCGGCAGTGGTGGTGGAAGCGAACGTTTCCGGTCGGAAAATGCAAGTGAAGTGACGTTTTGAATGACGTTAGAAGTGACATTTTCGGGAATTGCATTTTCGACTTCGGTAACGGCCCAATTCTGAATTCCTTCATGAAATGGTTGGGAGCGCCATGTCTGCAAGACTGCAAGGGGCAATCAACTTAGTGGGCGGTAAACGCCCATAAATCAATCAGACAATTCCTCCTTGAACTCTTATCGTTCCGTGGAAATTGCCAATTTCAGTTCCCACTATTGTGCTTCTTAGAGGAAAACACCTCTTTGTTACGAGCGTATACTTTATTGCTCCTTTTGCAATCGCCGCCACCGCGGCGCCACCAGCAAATCAATTTTTGATTATAACTCGCACGATCCAATTTGAAGACCGAGCCTCTGCTTTAGTTTGAACACTTCACCTTCAAAACCCGAAAATAGCTTCTTTTGGAAACTAAGTTTAGTAGCTATTATCTTAGATTGGTCCAACTCCTCACCCCTCCTCCTCCTTCTTCTTCTAGTTAGGGGCACTGTTTGCGGACCAATTTTTCTACGCTCGCTCAAGCAGCCGTGATCCGTGCAGCAACAATCGTCCTGCACGCATTTTGCAAATACAAGTTCGGATCCTAAAACACAGTTGACCCATCGTTGAACCAGATAGATGGCGGACTATTACCAAGTGCTAGGGCTCGCCCGCACAGCATCCCCCGACGAAATCAAAAAGGCCTATAGAAAGCTCAGTCTCAAGTACCATCCCGACAAAACTCCGAACAAAGAGCATCATGCCTTGTTTATTGACATTAGTAGGGCATATGAGGTGCTAGGAACACCCGCTACCAAGGCCACATACGACTCACAGACGCTTGGAATGCCACGGGGTGCGTCCCAGCATTCTAGAGCTGCTGGCGGCTTCTCTTCCTACACAACATCCTACTCATATTTCACGCATTCCTCCTCAACATCCACATCTACTTCGTCCTACAAGCCCGGACCTGGCTACTACGGTTTCTACCAGCACGTCTACGGACGCAAGGACGAGGGCCAAAAGAAGGCAGAGGAAGAACGGGCCCGGTTTCAGCAGCAGCTCAAGAAAGAAATGCTCGAAAGAGCCCGTGCTGAAGAAGAGATACAACGCAAGAAAATGGAGCAGGACGAGCTTGAACGCGAGAAAAACAAGGAAAACTATTACCAGGCCAAGGCAGAAACAATGAGGAACGCTTTCCGCGCTTCCTCGCTGGAGGAACTGGAAAGCAACAACAGTTCGGGCCGCAATGATACCAAAGGTTCCAACTCAAGTGACCCCATCGTCTTGGACGAGGAGGGAGCCAGTGAAGACGATAGCTTCTTCTCGGTGCTGGATGATTCCGAAAGAAGTCATAATAGCAGGCACAGCCATCGTCATACTGCTTCGGAAACTTCGACAAAAGCACAAACATCTGAATATCCGGAACCAAACGATTTTCCCTCGCCTTTGGGCCCAGAGGCCCCCGGTACTCCCAAGGAGGATTGGGGTCCAAGCAACTACCAGCCAGACCATATTGACTTCAATGATGAACATGTGAAAATGAAGTTGAACGACCTCTTGCAAAATCCAATGAACATACGATCGAAACCAGATCCTTATAAGAGAAGGTCGGTATCGCCCCGCAGAACTCCAGTGAAACCGGCCGTATCGGCTACTAGGCTCGAGGAACCCTCAAGTGGCTCCAGAAAGAAATTCAAGTCTAATGGTAATGCCTTCAAGTTCGATGATCTCGAGAAAAATCTCGGTGTGGATATTGAGACTGTCAATTTCAACGATATGCTTCATAGTTTGCCTGGTGTGAAGGGTTCATCCAAAAACAGAAAGATCAGCGAGAGCAAATTCAGCAGCAACAAGAAACCGAAGCTATATGAGTATTATGACGGCAGTGCACGGGCAGAAACACTTTCTACGCCTATCAACAGGTCATATGTCAAAGACCACAATGTCAGCAATATGGAGAGCTCATTCGTTCCATTCAGAGAGATACCGCCTATTCCACCAACCACACAATTGAATCCCGAGCTTAGCAAGGAAGAATGGCTAGAATATACCAGGGGCATCGAGAGGTACAGATTGCAATTCATGGCTTTCAAAAAGAGAGTGATGGAACACCAGGTAGAGCGCATAAAGAGAGACGAAGCCAACTTAGACAAACTAGATATTGGTGGCAACTTCGATACCTATCTGAAATGCCTTCGCCAAGATTTCGAGGTTCTCGGACTAATCACTGAACTGCAGAGAGTTTTCAACGATACTATGAATGTGTACAAGCAGAACTGCCGGTGGATGCTGGTTGCAAAGCTATTCAAAGATGATTAGTGAAGTTGATGAGCAGTTGGTTCGCGAAGATCAATGAACATGATGGAAGAACCAAAATAGTATGGATTTTCATCAATAAATTTGATGAAAGAACGAAAGTCTTATGACTGATTTACGATGTTTATGAAAGAATAAGGGAGTTATATTTAAGACACTTTGATAAGTGTGGAGGTTGATTTGTGTTCGAATGTACTAATATTCAAATGCCATATGCCCAAATTGAGCAATTTGGCAAATCTAGAAAACATGTAACATACGTATAGATGGCTATAATATGTACTAGAACAATAATGTAATTCGTTATAGAATGTTGTAAACTGCAATGCACGTATTCAGCGCCATCGCTCTGCAAATAGGGCAGAGAGTGAGCTACTTGGATAGAATTCGATTAACAAACTTAGCATTAAATGCCGCCACAAAGAGTGAAATTCTCTACATACCTCCCTTAGAATTCTAAAATCTTGAATCTCATAAAAACTGGAAACTCAGCTTCACCAGATTGGATTAGCATGTCCAATTCTCACTACAAAAAATATGACTAAATTTACCTCTTTGTATCTCCAATAAATATGAAAAATATGAAAAAAACTCTTTTTACACAAAAATATGATAATATGCTTTTTTTTTACCTATGATAAATATAAAAAATATACCTTAACTAAACTTGATAAATATCTATATATATTTTGCTTACATATGAAAAATAAAAAAACCTTTTCTTACACTTAATAAATATGCCCTCGTAGCCTTCCAGAATTATAATTAGAGTACTCGCTTAATTAATAGATTAAATTTATAACGAAGCTGCAATTCTAAATTTGGAGCCACCATGGTCAGAATCCCAAAATCAAATATATGCCTCCCAAGCGGCCCACTGATAACTGTCAAACTCAAGTTTTCCTGTCTCGATCTGTCAATATGGCATTGACGCGTGCTGCGAAAAATAGACCCTTTTTGTAATTCCTACACTAAATTTGTAATTCACAAGCCTAAGTCAGCTATTTCTTGACTAGTTCTTCTAATACTCCGAGAATAACCAGCTCCGAGGTCTTCCATGTATCTCTTAATTTGGTAGTCCCAACCTCTAATAAATCTCTGTTTTCCACCTCGGATCATAGTGAAAAATCAATTAAATCACCCACTGGATCCAATCACCAGATCTCTAACTCCTGAAACCAACTCTTAGCTGATCTCTATCTGTCCTCCCTAAATAACCCTCCCACTTTCTACTTCCCAACTCCCTAACTTTTTATTCAACTTCTCACCCCATCCATCGCACTCGTGACGCGACCCTGAAGGTTAGCGCGTTGTTGTCAACTTTCTCCATTCGATCTATTCACTAGTCAGAACCACCCAGCACACCAGCCACTCAACACGATGAACAGGAACCATCAGCTCTTGCTCGTAGTGGGGCTCTTGTTCCACTTCTTCTACTTGTGGTCCATCTTTGACATCTACTTCGTGCTGCCGCTCGTTCACGGTATGGATCACCATGTGTCCACCGAGAAGCCACCGGCTAAAAGACTCTTCCTTATTGTGGGAGACGGTTTGAGAGCCGACAAGACTTTCCAGAAGCTTAAGCACCCCAGAACCGGTGAAACCAAGTACTTGGCGCCATACTTGAGAAGTTTGGCCTTGGAAGAAGGAACGTGGGGTATCTCCAACACCAGAATGCCCACTGAATCCAGACCAGGACATGTTGCCATGATCGCTGGTTTCTACGAAGACGTGTCGGCCGTCACTAAGGGCTGGAAGGAAAACCCGGTCGATTTCGACTCCTTCTTCAACCAGTCGAAGCATACTTACTCCTTTGGTTCGCCCGATATCTTGCCTATGTTCGCTTACGGTGACGGCGTGGTTCCCGGAAGAATCGACGTCTGTATGTACGGCCACGAGTTCGAAGACTTCACGCAAAGCTCTATCGAATTGGACGCGTTCGTCTTCAAGCACTTGGACGAACTTATGGCCAATTCCACCACGAATCAGACTTTGTACGACGAATTGCACGAAGACGGTAACGTCTTCTTCCTCCATCTTTTGGGGCCAGATACCGCTGGCCACGCTTACAGACCATACTCGGCCGAGTATTACGAGAACATCGAGTACATCGACCAGAAGTTGGAGCAGTTGATCCCACGTCTTCATGAATATTTCGGTGACGAAGATACCGCGTTTGTTTTCACCGCTGACCACGGAATGTCTGATTTCGGTTCTCATGGTGACGGTCACCCTAATAACACCAGAACTCCTTTAATTGCTTGGGGTGCCGGTGTCAATAAACCAAAAAAATTGGCCGACTTGCCAAACCCAGAAGCACAGATTTTAGCTCAAGACCCTGTGACCAGTGGCTATGAGCACGATTTCTTCGATACCTGGGAGTTTGACCATTTGGTCAGAAACGACGTCAAACAAGCCGATATCGCCTCTTTGATGGCTTACTTGATTGGAGCCAATTACCCCTCCAACTCCGTTGGTGAATTGCCTTTGAACTATCTTGATACCGACTCTGTCACAAAGATCAAGGCGTTATATGCTAATGCCTTGGCTATTGTTGAGCAATACAACGTGAAGGAGAAAGAAGTGTATGAGCACCAGTTCAAGTTCAAACCTTACAGTCCCTTCCAAGAGTTCCCTATCCAGAAGTACATGACCGAAATTGAAGTCTTGATCAAATCTATCCAATTGGACACTATGGGTGAAGCCGAAAGACACTTAGCGGAACTTGAAGCCATTGAATTGTCGGAAGAATTGATGAAAAAGGCGTTGGACGGTTTGAACTATTTGCAGACCTACAATTGGTTACTTTTGAGAACAATCGTCACATTTGGTTTCTTTGGCTGGATCTTGTACGCATTCAACCTTTTCTTGAAATTGTTCATCATTCCAGAGAAAGAGTTGACTTCTGGCAAATACGACCAAGCACCTTCCATCTTACTTATTGGATTCTTCACTGTCTTGGGTGTAAGTTTGAACTACATCTTATTCTTCCAAGGTTCTCCTTTCAACTATTATGTTTACACCCTTTTCCCACTTTACTTCTGGTACACTATCCTCGACGAGAAAAGATACTTCTTATCTGGTTTGAATCAATTCTTGCATGGTATTTCTTTCGGAACCAAATTGCTTATCGGTGCCTCTTTCATTGGTATGTACGAAGGTATCGCCTACGGATTCTTCCAAAGATTCATGTTCTCGATCATTTTCTTCATTGTGGGATTGTACCCATACTTTGTCAACGACACCGCCAAGCTTAGCACTTTCCAAAAGATCTGCTGGTTCTTCAGTTGTTTATTCATGTGTTCTTTTACCAACTTAGATCCAGTTAAAGTGGAAAGTTTGACTCAGATTAATATTGGTGCCCTTATCTCCTTTATCATTGCAGTTGTGGCAGCTCAAAAGGTTTTCCAGAGAAGAATTACTAAAGAACAGAAACTCATTGTAGCTGCACAGATCTTGTCTATTCCAGTGATCGTATATGCCACCAATGTGTCTGTGCTCTCTTTACAAGCTAGAACAGGATTGCCATTGCACTCGCAAGTTTTGGGCTGGGTCACTTTCGTTGTGTCCTTAATTGTCTGGCCAGTGTTGCACTCATTCTACCCATCGTCTGACTACCAACTTCGTCTCTTGATAATTTTCCTTACATTTGCACCCACTTTCGTGATCTTGACGATTTCCTTCGAATCGCTTTTCTACAACGGGTTCTCATTGGTCTTACTTCAATGGATGTTTGTGGAACAGGCTCTCAAGTTTTCCAAGGAAGAAATCACCAGTGCACAAGCAAAGACAGGTCGTTTGCCGCAAGGATACTGGCTCCAAGTCATCAGAATCAGTATTGTTGGTTTCTTCTTTTTACAGGTGGCATTTTTTGGTACTGGTAACGTGGCACTGATTTCCTCGTTCTCTCTTGACTCGGTTTACCGTTTGATCCCAATTTTCGATCCATTCCCTATGGGAGCCTTATTGATGCTCAAGTTAATTATCCCATACGTTTTGCTATCTACATGTTTGGGTATCATGAGCCATCAATTAGAGATTCGTAAGTTCACCATTTCCACCTTAATTATTTCCACCAGCGATTTCCTCTCGCTCAATTTTTTCTTCCTTGTTAGAACCGAAGGTTCGTGGTTGGATATTGGTGTGAGTATTTCGAACTATTGTCTTGCAATTTTATCGTCGTTATTCATGCTTATTTTAGAATTAGCGAGCTCCGTCATTTTGAAGGGTGTTGCTATTGAAAACGAGGCCGAAGCCAAAACTAAAAAGGTGCAATAGTCACTAAAACTAGATATACAAAACTACATAGACCCTTAATTAAATTTATTTACGCACAGAAATTAGAACGAGTTAAATTTAGAACGTCACAATTACTAAACGAGACCAGATGCTTAATTCCCGAGGTTCATCCTACATCCCAAAATCTATGACTATATAGCCTATTAATCAACATTACGTCACATACTAAAACTAGAGCCCATTAATCCTCTAAATATATATTACGTCACATCATTTTGCATCTGCACTAATCCTAAGGGCCCGCCAATCTATTTTTTCAGGATTCGGGCCCTGACCTATTTTCACATGGATCCCGTTGCCAATCCCAGAACCCCGACATTTGCCTCACCAGGTATCCAATTGAACAGTACTCGGCATTTGCCAACCTTCAGCGACTGCAAATCCTTTGCTAAGCACTATTGTTCTGGTTTTAGGCAATAATGTCAAGCTCTCAACCCGGAGATCCTCCCGTGCACTACCCCATTTTGACTCATATAATTATAAACGCAGGCGCGCCAACACAGCTGTCAAACTGATAGCTCAGTGCACCCTCATCTGTTCCTTCATCACCCGCCAAAATGGCCACCAAAAAGCATGTTCTTATGATCGATAACTACGATTCCTTCACCTGGAACCTCTACCAATATCTCCATCAGTCTCCTTTGTGTGGCAAGGTGGATGTCTACAGAAATGACGAGATCGATATCAAGACCATCGAGAATGTCATCAAGCCAGATGTCTTGTTCATCTCCCCTGGTCCCGGACACCCCAAGAGCGACGCCGGTGTTTCCCGTGAGGTCATCGAGCACTTCAAGGGTAAGCTCCCCATCTTCGGTGTCTGCATGGGTATGCAATGTATCTTTGAAGTCTTTGGCGGTAAAGTGTTGTACGCTGGTGAAATTGTGCACGGTAAGACTACCGTGATCAAGCACGACGGAAAGGGAATGTTTTCCAATGTCCCACAATCTGTGGCCGTCACACGTTACCACTCCTTGGCGGGAAGCGTGGATACTCTTCCTGCTGACTTGGAGGTGACCGCCAGAACCGAAAGCTCTCCTGAAGTGATCATGGGTGTCAGACACAAGAAATACGTCATCGAGGGTGTTCAGTTCCATCCAGAGTCCATTTTGACCGAATCCGGTCAGCTCATGGTCGATAACTTGTTATCGATCAATGGAGGTACCTGGGCTGAAATCGGCACCGAAGGTGTCGTTCCAGCCAAGAAGGAGAACATTTTGACCAAAATCTACAAGCAACGTCAAGCTGATTACAAGCTCATTGAAGCATTGCCAGGTAAATCTTTCGAATCATTGGAGATAACACACTCCTTAGGCGTGGCACCACCTTTGATCAATTTCTACGAACGTTTGGTGCACACCAAGTCACTTAAACAATCGATCATTTTGTCGGAGTTCAAGAGAGCTTCTCCTTCCAAGGGTGACATCAACATCCAGGCACATCCGGTCAAACAGGCGTTGACCTATGCTACTCACGGATGCTCGGCCATTTCTGTGTTGACCGAACCTAAATGGTTCAAGGGATCCTTGGAAGACATGGCTTTGATCCGTAAGGTTGTGGATCTTCCAACCACCGAGGGCTACTCCCGTCCAGCTATCTTGAGAAAGGAGTTTGTCTTCAACAAATATCAGATCTTGGAAGCCCGTTTGGCCGGTGCTGACACTGTCTTGTTGATCGTCAAGATGCTCGACAACCCTGCTCTTCTCCAAGAGTTATACGAGTACTCCCATTCTTTGGGTATGGTACCATTGGTGGAGGTTAACGACGGTCCAGAGTTGGTGCAAGCCTTGGCGTTGACTTTGAAGGGATCCAACTCAGAGCCATTGATCATCGGTGTGAATAACCGTAACTTGACCACTTTCGATGTGGACTTGAACACCACCACCTCTTTGGTCGACCAAGCCAAGAACTCCGACAGAAAGGGTGATGTGTTGGTGTTGGCCTTATCGGGAATCACCTCCGTGGATGACGTCAAGAAGTACAAGAAAGAGGACATCGATGGGTTCTTGATTGGTGAAAGTTTGATGAGAGCCGAAGAAAGAGGACAAGCCGGTGAGTTCCTTCACGACTTGTGCCACTGTTAGATAGACAAAAATTAGAGCTAATATCAAATTATGACCAATATCAAAGTTAAGGGATAATAAGAACCAAGTATAGAACTAATATGAAAATAAATAATCGAGACCTATAATCAAAATAAGGACTAATATCAAAATTAAAACTAATAATCAAAACTAGAATCTAAGAATTAGACCGTTGTAGCCTCATTAAAAACGAAAATCTCTCAAATATAACATTCTAATCAATAGTGACTTTTTAGCGTATCTCTTTCACCTGATTAAATCTACCATATAATTCACTTTCACTTACTCACTCATTTCAGTGAGTGATCCTGCTTATAAGATCTCACTTAGTGCGAATATATCATTGCGATATCAAACGCGCTCATCAATAACGAATAACGCGTCTGCAACCATGGATGCTACCAATATCAGAGTCGACTCCACCCTCCTCAATGCCCATCAGGGTAAGATTGTTCGTATAATGGGCAAGTGTGACAGCTACGATGCTTCGTCCGACAGAGCCACCTTGATTAGTACTGGTGCAGTGCACTTGAACTTGCCTTCAGGTGAAGTCTTGGAAACCAGCAAGAACTATGAAATCATTGGCAAGATCAGTGCCACTTCTGAGGAAGTTTCGGTGTATACGATCACTCCTTTGTCGGATAATTTGAACTTGGAAACCGCACAAAAGTTGGTTCATTACTCTCATAAGGTGCCTGAATTGTACTATGACAATTAGACCAAAAAGCCAATCCAACTATACGTTGAAAAATAGGCGAAGGAGACCTATTAAAGGTTCCGTTAGCTGGATACCACTACAGGATTCGGTCATCTATACAGAAATGACGCTTTTGAGTGATAATGAGGCTCTTTAAGTGAGTCTACCAGATTAATGCCCTTTAACTTTGAGTCTACTAGAAATTAAGGCCTCTTACTTGAGTCTTTTCTACGAATCCAAGGCGACTGCTTTTAGCTATGTACTGTCATGAAAACCAATAAATAATTACCGAATCTTCTAATACTATGAAAATGCAATGATTATTACATCTTGTCTACCAATTTTAACATCTATAAATTAAGAATATACTTTATCTTTTTCTAGCATTCATCATCTATAAATTTATAAACTTACTAAATCTTTTCTAGCATTTATATCATCTATAAATTAAGGATATCACTGGCTAATTTCACAAACCTATCCTCCTTAATACTGGTAGCCTTGTTCAACCACGATGGTGCATCGGTGGAAACCTTCAAGTACTTGAAGTTACCGTAAGCAACAGTCAATCTATAGGCAGCCTCGCTGTTGGAGCCAGCGAGAATACCTCCGACCTGAGAAATCAATTCAATCACTGGCTGGGCAGCAGCAGGATTCTTTTGGAATCCTGGAGTACGGAGATGGAGAGCAGAAAGGTTGTAGACAAAAGTGGCGACCGAGGTGGTTGTAGTATTGTAGTGTTTGCTTTGTTGAGCTACTTGAGCACTTTGGTGTACTTGAGCAACCAATCCCTTGATCAAATCCTTGAAAAATAGATTATATTCGTATAACCCGTCCTCATTTGGATCAATGTAAGTTTGCACGAAAAGCACGGTTTCGACCAAATTACTCAATGTCTTGAGCTGTAACATGAAGAGGGGGAGAAGAGATTCGTCAACAACTTCCACTGGTTTGCTGAAAGCTTTGAAAACGATTTCTGCTGCTTCAGTTGATCTCATAATATCGACAGCAGTGATACGAGGAATACAGACCCGCAAAAGATCGCAACCAATGAGTCTAGTTTCTGGTTTCCATTCGTTGATGATTTTTGGCACGTATTGGGTGATTATTTCCAATGCGTTTTTGGAGGTAAGGTCCTCGAGCTTGTATGATAATTCCGCAGTTTCAGAGGCCCCAAACTTTAAAGATTGATCCTGTTTGTCGTTGAAAAGGTTGAATCCTTTGACGAGCTGTGGTGCTTTGTAGTCCTTAAAATTGATGTATGTCTTTTCTGGGATCACATTGAGTGCAGTGGATTGAGCTTTGGGCACTTGGGGCGCGACGGTCTTTGGTTTCTGCTCTGAATCGGCGTAAGGGTTGCTAGCTGGTGCAGTAGTCTCCAACTCAAAGCCCTCGGTGTTCTTGTTGATAAACCGCACCACTTCATCAGTGTATGAGGAAGGAAGTTCATTTTGGGCCAAAAACCTTTCGGCGGCGGTGTATGGGTTTTCATTGGAGTTGTAGGGTAATTTGAGAGGTGGCTTGCCATCTTCAACGTCAACATCAAACACGTAGTCCCATTCTTGTCCGTTGTACTCCTTCTTTTCCTTGGACAGACTGGATCCAACAACGTCACCAATTTTGACCCATTCGCCTCCGGACCACTGGTGTGCTTCGATCACTCCAGCTGGAGACTTGACCATGATGGTGGCTCCTTCTTGTTTGCCTGGTTTTTGTAAAGCATCGTATCCTGGGATGTCTGTTTTCTTGAGATCGTCAATTGACTGTTCAGCGATACTGGATTCTTGCACAGCTTCTTTCAACATCGCGATTTCGCTTTCTGGAGCTACTCTAGCCTTTTCTCTTGTGAATACACGAACAACGTTATCAGAGCTTCCAACAGCAATGTCACCGTTTTCTAACACAGTAACACACCAAACGGAAATACATGGCAAGGTGATCACTTGGATCGCCACACCGTCTCTCCAAACACGCACGGTTCTGTCTTCTCCAGTAGATACCAAATCGCCGTTAGGCAAAAGAGCGATATCGTACACAAATGACGAATGGCCCGATAAAGTCTGCAAAACGCGGCCGGTGGCCAATTCCCAGATCTTGATGGTACCATCATTGGATGCTGATGCGAAGCGTTTTTCATCGGGAAACACGAGCAATTTTCTGATCACATCGTTGTGACCGGTATATTGGGCAACTTCATACTTGCCGTCCCAGATCCTGATGGTTCTGTCTGCTGAGCAAGTCAAGAATCTGCCCTTGGAAAGCACTTTGACGTCCCAAACCGACGATTTGTGGCCCTCCAAACTATATTTGACAGAGAAGGACTCAAGATCCCACACCTTGGCGGTGGCGTCCCACGAGCCCGAGATCAACTTGTTATGACCGAAACTCAACGAACAAACATTGCCCTCATGGCCGATCAATTGATACTTGCCGGAATCATCACCGAAAGCGTGGAGATCAGACAAGTAAATCATGGCGTCTTGGCCGGCGCTGGCAATCAATTCCTCTCCCGGTAACGAGACATAAGCCAAGGAGTTGATGAAGCTTCTGGTGGGCGAATTGAAGGCGATAACGCCATCATAGCTGGTTGTCCAACCGCCGTTGGTTGCTTGCCATACCCTGACGGTTCCGTCTCTCAGGGTGGAAACAAGAGCGTTGGCACCCGCACTGGCAACACTTCTGACGTCCTGTTCGTGGCCCACGAGTGTGGCACTAAGTTGGAAGGACATGGTAATTGTGGTGTGGAAGGGAGTGAATGCTTTGTAATGTGAGAGTGAGTTGGTAGCGGTGGCGCGAAACTCTGGGGAAAAATACTAAGAGTATGAGAGTAACGAATTGGTGAGCGAAGCGAATCAATGAGTGAATCAATGAATGTAGAATACTACATCAACCTCTTGAGAATGAACTTAACAGAAGAAAACTAAAAGGACCTTTTTGCAATTTGCTGGAAACTGAGGCGTATAAAGTGGTTTAAAATGATATTATTCCTTTTGGTCTGGCTTACAATTATGGCCTGCTGTTTGAGTGAGAACCTTCAGCAAAATTTGGTGGTGACGAAATCTTTTACTTTTGATTATGAAGTAGCAGAATCGGAATTGAAGCTCTTCAAAGGTATGCTATAGAAGTAGAGAAGCTTTCAATTGCGACAATTTATCAATTTTGCACCCAAGCAGATACCATTTGTAATATTCAGTAGATTCGAGAGCATTATTGATGAGACGGGATTCTTATGATTAAAGGTGAATAACATCATAGTTCAAAAGGCTCAGCATCCTACTATGTTCATCTCCTTTCAAACCAACTTTGCTCCACTCTTTCTCCAATTAACTTTTTACACCCTAATCTCTCTCATATCAACTTTCCATCTTCTACCATTAACTTTTCTCCCTCCCTATTTTCTACATCTTCTATCGTAATCATACATTAAGGCTATCTAACCAATTCTCATCGATTTCACACCCGCGTCGAGCGCATGATTGTCGCCTTTTGCTTCATCATTGTCATTAACGTTATTGTCTGAATTGTCGTGAACCATCAGTTGCACCGGCATCCGACTCGTCACAATAGACAAGTCTGCCAGTAGCTTCCGTTTCTTGGAGATCTCTGGGATCTCTTCTCCGGAACTTGCATCAGAAATCGCGTCATCCTGAGGAGTTCCGAACATGCTGGAGAAGACCTCATATTGATTGATCTTCAAAATCGTCAAGCTTGGAATGAACATTTCCAAGCTCACATTTAAAAGGAGTTCGCTGGTGCTATCATCAAAGAGTTTGTAGAACACCATCGATTTATCAATTTTAGTGGATACAACATATACCGGATCGAATCTCAAAGCGCTGGTCCCCAACTTCCGTTGCTTTCTTCTCTTTGTATTGAGGGGTGGAAGGATGATATTGAAGTATGATAAAGGTCCGATTTCGAGATTATCCCAGAATTTCACCGTCTTCAATGTTTCCATATCCAAAATCCCCACTTTTGAGATCGAATCAGAGTAAATCAAGTAATTACTGCTTCCGAACATCGCCAAGTACCTGATTGGAAATTGAGACACCTCAATCGTATGTATGGGGAAGGTGTCTTCAAAAATGTTGTATACCATGATTTTTCCGAACTGGCTTCCAGTAACAATGTAGTCTTCAAGAACACACACCGAGACAAACCAATTCGATATACTTTCAGAAGGCACCGCCAGAAGCAAGAACTTCTGGAAAGTGGTGTTGGAGGTCCATATCGGACTCAACGCATTGACCTGCCGATCGGTATAGGAAGTTGTTGCCGTCGAAGTCGTGGTAATGAAAGCCCGGAGATTTAAATTAGTGTAAGAACGCCGCATTGGACGAGGGATATGACCGGAGTAGTCGAGGTCAATCGTGGATCTGATGTTGCTATTCTGGATAACCGAGAAGTCTCGGTTTCCACGAGGACCCGCAACCCCCCAAATTTGATCGGAGGGTTCCGTTGGACCCTCCAAATTGACTTCATAGATCTTCAATTCGCTATTCTTGCCCGCACATGCAATCACGATCCGGCCCTTTTTATGGGAGGATAGTTTCAATTGGATGTCCAGCACCGGGTTGTGCAACAAGAATACTTTGTAGCTTTCATTGGCGTCGTCATTGATCAAGTCTCTGATCACCAATTTGCCCTCGCTGGAGCAGCTGTAGAGGTACTGCTCCGCGAGAAAGCCTAACTTGACGATATCGTCTTGATCGTTCATATTGGAGTTTTTCCATTCTTTGACAAGCTGGTAGAACGAACCGGTCGAACAACGACACTTCTCATAGAGCTGGATCAAACCCGTTTTGCGGGCAACAACCAAGCAGCTCTTGCCATCTCTGGTCAAGGTCAGCACTTGTTGCACGTAACTTTCGGGGCCTCCGATGCAAAAACGTTTTTTAAACTTGATATCGATCCTCTGGCCGTGTTTGGCTATTCGGACGACTAATGTTAGTGGCGAACAAGTAAATCCAGATTCTGGACAACAACGATAGAAGCAGATAGCAGCATCGCCGGTTCAGATTGGTTTTCACATACCTCGTACGCCTCCACTTTCCTGACACGATACCAAAAGATCCATGCTACATGTGGTTGTAAGATCAATGGTTTTATTTGTGAACGCGGGGAAGGTCACTCCATGGAAATAGGTGCGACTGATGTTGCACGATCGGGAATAAAGCCGCAACGGAATGTAATGTATGTAGAGTGAGCACTTACATGAGGAGTTATATATATAGAAAGTGCTATACAGTTGTATGGGTCTTTAGTGGATAAGGAGTATTGGATCAATTGTCTAGAGCAGCATTGTCTTTTATTACTGATGCGGTTACAATTAAGTCGGTTGGTAATTAGGGGGTTGCTTTGCAGCTGGTGAGTCAGATTTGGGGTGCTCATAAATTGTATGTAGGGAAGACGCTCTGGAAAGCTGGTTCTAAAAAGATTTTACGAGAGAAAAGCAGTAATTATGGAGTATTTGAGTAGAATGGACTCTGAGGCTAGAGCTAGATTTATAGATCGTTCTCTCGCTCTTTCATTATGCTGTTAGATGGCGGAATGACGTGAGGATCCAGAACTTTATACTGTAAATATGATAGAGATCCTCGTAACATGCAGCGGATTAATCGGAGAGTTGAGACAAAAAGGAAGTCATAATGAAGCACGCCATTAAAAATTCGACTTATTAAATCTGTCTTAATAGTGATTTAAGTCTTTAAATTAATTCACAGAATTAATCTCATTATATAAAGTCCCTCTCATAGCAGCAATGATCCTAACAACACATGTCTCTGTCTTTACGAGCTCCCCATCAATATTCCCACTTCATCCTATCGATCTTCATAAACCTTCACCGATTATTAAATCAAAGTAATCTTTCCTACATTCATCTTAATTTTCTGCACTTTTCTTATTTCAGTCTATTGACTATTTATCTAATTCTTAGCATGCTTAACCAACATGGATTCTCTAGCAGGACCAGTACCGACCCATCCGATAGGAACGTTCAAGTAGTTCTCGATGTAGTCCAAGTACTTCTTGGCGTTTTCTGGCAAGTCATCGTAGTTCTTGATTTGGGTGATGTCTTGCTCCCAACCTGGCAAGGTGACGTATTCAACCTCAACCTTGGCCAATTCGATCAAATCTTCTGGGAAAGAGGACAACTTCTTGCCGTTCAATTTGTAGGCCACAGCGACCTTGATTTCCTTGAACTTGTCCAAAACATCCAACTTGGTGATGTTCAAAGAGGTGTAACCGTTGATGGCGGTGGAGTACTTCAAAACCACCAAATCTAACCATCCACATCTTCTCTTTCTACCGGTGGTGACACCGTATTCGGCACCAACATCTTGCAAGGTCTCACCAACCTCGTTCAATTGTTCTGTAGGGAAAGGTCCGCCACCAACTCTGGTGGTGTAGGCCTTGACCACACCGTAGACGTTACGGATGGCCTTTGGAGGAAGACCCAAACCGGTCAAAACACCACCGATACCGGTGGAAGAAGAAGTGACGTATGGGTAGGTACCGAAGTCAATATCCAACATCAAGGCGTTGGCACCTTCAACCAAGATTCTCTTGTTGTCGGCGACGGCCTTGTGCATGAAATCGACGGAATCCACGACGTGAGGACGCAACACTTCTCTGTACTTGGCGTATCTGGCCAACTCTTCCTCGGTGTCGTAGTCAAACTCACCGTATCTTTGCTTTCTGGAGTTGACCAATCTGTGGTATCTGGTCTTGAAGTCTTCCCAGGCCTCAGGGTCTTCGGAGACCAAGTTGTGGACTCTCAAACCAGATCTGGAAGCCTTGGTGGAGTAAGTAGGACCAATACCCTTACCGGTGGTTCCGATGGCCTTCTTGTTGGAGGACAATTCGGCTTCCTTCAACTTGTCGGTTCTTTGATGGAAGTCAAAGACCAAGTGGGCTCTGGAGGAGATGAACAATCTGTCACGACAGTACAAGCCCTTCTTCTCCAAGTTTTCCAATTCTTCAAACAAGGAGGGCACGTGGATGACAACACCACTGCCGACCAAGTTCAAACACTTTGGGTTGACCAATCCCGATGGCAACATGTGGAAGTCATACTTGGTTTTGCCAACCACAATGGTGTGGCCGGCGTTGTTTCCACCTTGACATCTGGCACAGACGTCGATGTCGTCGCACAACAAGTCCACTAATTTACCTTTGCCTTCGTCACCCCATTGGGAGCCTAAGACAACGTCACACATGTTTGGTTATTCGATACTGTAGATAATGAACGGTGATCCGTTAACCCAAGCCAGGAAACAGGTGGGTGTGGGCGTATATATAGGGTGCAGCCTGCGGCGGAAGCAGCTGCGCGCACGACCGGTGGTGCACGCACTATTAGCAGGAGATGTCTACAAAGAAGGGGCTTATTGGGTAGGTGGAAGAAAGAGGTTTAAGAGATGGGAAGGATCTAGACTGGGTACTTTCAGGATCGCTTCAAATAGCTGAAATGAGCTCTAGATTTAGTAGTTCTGCTATGTTGGGTGATATTGAAAAATTTGCGATGCGATGGGGTGGGGTGGAGAATCGCACGTGAGTCAAGATCCCGGGCCGTCGCCCGGTGTGCTCCGTGAATCATAGGAAATATACAGGATTAAAGGTGAATGGAAGTCAATGAAGTTGAGGAAGTTGATGAAGAGGAATAATCTATTCAGAGAAATAAAGGATGTAATGATTGGAATAAGCGTTTGAGGAGAGATTAATTGGTGAAGGGTTAATTTATGTAGAAATTAATATTGAGGTAATTGAATCACGTTTTATTCGCTGGACCTGAGTCAAAAAGCCAAATTGTTAATAAAGCAGTTTACTTGGTATTTTAAAATGGAGTGAGTCACGTGCCTCGTTTCTACAGAATGCAATATTCAATATTTTATTTCTATTAATTAGTTCAACTTGGACAAGATAGCGTCAGTGAACTCGGTGGTGGAAGAAGAACCACCAATGTCCTTGGTTCTGACCTTACCTTCAGCAATGACGTCGTAGGTGGCCTTGGAGATTCTGTCAGCAGAATCGTTCAAGCCCAAGTGTCTCAACAACATGGTGGCAGACAAGATCATGGCAGTTGGGTTGGCGGTGTTTTGACCCTTGATGTCCAAACCGACGTGACGACAACCTGGTTCGAAAACAGCGTATTCTCTACCGAAGTTGGCACCTGGAACCAAACCTGGACCACCGATCAAGGCGGCACCAATGTTGGAAAGAATGGTACCGTACAAGTTAGGAGTGACCAAGACATCGAATTGTTGTGGCTTGGCAACGGCTTGCATGGAGGCGTTGTCGACAATCAAGTCATTGACTTCAATACCTGGGTAGTCTTGACCGATGTCCTTGACGGTGGTTCTGAACAAACCATCACCCAACTTCATGATGTTGGCCTTGTGGATAGCGGTGACCAACTTTCTGTTGTTCTTCTTGGCGAAGTCGAAAGCGAACTTGGCGATTCTTTCGGACTTGAATCTGGTCATGATCTTCAAAGATTCAACGACACCTGGGTAGGATTGATGTTCCAAACCGGAGTATTCACCTTCGGTGTTTTCTCTGACAAGAGCAAAGTCAATGCCGTCCAATCTGGACTTGACACCTGGAATGTTCTTGATCAAAACCAAGGAAGCGTAGATGTCCAATTCCTTTCTCAATGCAACGTTCAAAGACTTACCAGAACCACCGGTTGGGGTGTACAAGATACCCTTCAAACCGACCTTGTTTCTCTTCAAGGAGTCGACGGCTTCAGCAACACCGTTCTTACCGGAGTTTTCCAAACCAGAAACGTCAACGACTTCCCATTCAATAGGCACGTTTTGGTCTCTGAAGATGGTTCTGACAGAGTCGGTGATTTCTTGACCGATACCGTCACCTGGAATCAAGGTGACAGTGTACTTACCACCGTACTTCTTTGGCAAAGCGGCTTCTGGAGAAGCGAAAGTGGCTAAGGAACGAACGGCGCTCTGGAAACTGTTAGTATCAATCGTGGAAAGGCCGGAGAAAGGATGGGTCTGATTTCGTCACCTGGCATCGAATTGGTCGGCGGCAAGCGCTGGCGGGTTTCGATTGACCAGGCCTGGATCAAGCAGATGGATTCCTGGTGTGGTACATACCTTCTGTGCAATAAAAGATCTCAACATGGTGGTGCTCAATGGACTAAATCGATGTGAAGAACTCAGAGTTTTTATTACAAGGAGCCCCCATTTGTTGATAGGATCGGTAGGCACACGCGCGCACTGGCTTCCGGAAGGGAAAATTTTGCAGTGCTGAGGGGATCAGGTACGGCGATAAAGTGTGGTGCTAACGAGGGTGATATTGTCTGGAAAATGGCATCGAGTTCGGTGCTGTGTTCTACAGTGACTACAAAGGTTCTGGTGCTTTTTCTGGCTCTATCAACGTAAATTTGACTGGTGAAAACTCCGAGAACATCTCGGTGTTGCAGCCGAGCGAGCGTCCGCGCCGGGACCGAAAAGTGCCTGGCGCTGTGATTGGCCAACGAGTTACCCGGAGCTATTTCCACACGAGGCCAGGCGGGAGGGCACGGGATATGATCAGAGTAGGGGCACGGAGATATACAGGACGCTGTGAAACCCGGGGTGGCAGAAGTTAGAGGGAGTGCCGGGAGTTTTGTATCTTCACTAATTTACAGTGGTAACCACCAATCTGTTTGGGAATTGTGCTGCTGGTGAGATTCTAGTAACTCCGAAACACTCCGAAGAGACTCCGTAGCACTGCGCGCACCAGATCGCCAGCTTGGCTTCTATTGCTATAATTGGTGTTAGACTAGGAAGAAATCGATGAAACTGCGATGAAACTGCGATGAAACGAAAGAATTAGAGTTGTAACTTAATCTTGAACCATTGAGCTAAAATTAGGTCGGATTTAAGCATTGTAGTTGAATATTTCACTTACACTTACTTGAATATTGATTTAGTTGTGAGACCGTATAGTTTTACATTGGGATCACGTGCCGGATGCTTCATCTTCGTACGAATCACTTTCTTCCCACCATAATGTCTACCATCGCCTCCAAATCGTTCCCCTCGTTCAAGACGCTCTACAAGAACCTCACCAAAGAGCTCTTGATCATCCAAAACAAGAGTAACAAGATCCATGGCGCCAAAGATATCGAAAAGCAACAGGCAATGTTGCAATACAAGAAATTGACCTTGATCAAACAAGGTCAAGACTACAAAGAGGTGGATGCCAAATTGAAGCAGCTTGCGGACGGAGGTTTCCAAGAATCCAAAGTGCTTGAACAATCTGCCCTTCTCAAACTGCTTGTCGAAGGAGACAACCACACCAAGGCAGACTTGAACCACATTGCCAACGTGATAACCTTCTTGAAAAGTCAACGAACTTACACTGAATTGATTGAAAGATATAACCCCGGCTTGACGATGAGCCAAGAGGACAACGTGCGTAAGACTGCCAACAGAGTTGGTCTCACTGTGCCGGAGTAATTTGAATTAGACTCTCTCAAATTGACTATGATTGAGATCGAGTAATCTCTTGAGACCGAGTAATCTTACCATATTGGGAGGGCTAATTGGCCAAATTGAGGTACGTGGTAAGACTACCACTGAAATTGGGCTAGTTAAAAGATACGAAGTGGTAATCATCCCAATGAATCAGGGTGGGCTAAGGTGCCAAGTGGAGTGATGGCTTTTTTGCCGCTCTTACATATTTTCTTGTTAATAGTACAACATATATTTTAGGTATAATACATCTACGGATCTGCCAGCAGCGGTAGGATGGTTCATTAACTGGTAAGTTAACTTTTTGTGTTGTGAAACGCGGTTCTGAACATGAATTTGAGGCAAGCAAGAATTGTTGCTCTAGGAGGCTTTTTTGGATTTGATTGTTTTCTTGAGCTAAAAAGACTAGTTTCTGAAACGTCTCTTTCTCTCGCCCACAAAAACTCTCATGTCGCTCTCCAAATCGTCCATGTCGTCATCGCGGCCACGACGCTTGAGCATGCAGTTAGTGGTCAACACTGCTGGGTTCAGTTGGCGAATAGACGCGTTTTCAGCGCCAAATTTTTTGAGGTTTTCGACTATAAGCAAATCATCGTAGTAATTGTAGTTGAAGTCGGTGGTATGTGCTGGCGCTTTAGCACGGACCAGGTCCAAAGCCGCAGCCACGTTGTAATTATAGGTATCCATGAGGTATGCAACGGCAAGCCCGGTCGCAAGCGAGGATCTTCCATCGGCCACGAACAACACCTGGATAGACAGGTTGATCAGGCGGCACAACAGCACCAAGCGAAGCACGTTGAAGAACTGGAGCTTGAGGTTTCCAGTCAAAACAGGCAGCGCGAGGTCGAGTTTGGACTCCGGAAGCTCGTGGATTAAGTTGCTGGCGTGTGGGTTGTAGATGTAAAAGTGGTTGAGGTAATTTTGCAACACTTTGTTGTGGGTGGCCACGAAGTCTTGCACGAGCGCCTGCGCTTCGTGGTTACCTGAAAGCGACTCCGTCAGGAAGCCAGGGTCAAGACTGAGCACTATCACGTCTGACAGCACCAGTGCCGAGGCTAGGCGCTGAAGGAAAGTCGCGGTACCCGAACAGTTGATGATTATTTTTATGTTATTTGGAGCGAGAAACGAAGGGTCCAACGCGGCGTGCAGACCAAGCCACACCGAAGGAGCGATTTCTTGAGGTCTCATAGCAGCGTTCACTTGGGGGAAGTGTCTTGGCTGGTTGTGGTAGACGGCTGGGTGAAGCATGAGTGAGGGTATAAGGCGGGTGTAAGAGTTTAGAGAGGTGACTTTTGGAAAGCAAATTTTAATTTTTTTGCAAAATGTAATGCTCTGGGGTATCTATTCCGGTCGCTAAGATTCAACGAAGCGAATACTTAGTTACAGAGGTTTCAATTGAGGTAGTTTTCACAGTGTTCCAGGGGTGGAAATGTTTGGTGCAGTGGAGTGTTGCAAAATGAGCGGTGCGGTGGTAAGGATTGGATTGCAAGACGGAAGTTGCAAATTTGGAATTGCAAGCGCTGAGATGAGAGATGTACCCAATGCGGCCCCCGGCATTTATATATCCCATTTGGCGGACTTACTTACCACAGAGGGTTGGATGGCTTGCACAAATGGCCGTGACACAAAGCGCAGAGGCTAGAACAGCGGGAAGGATTGAGGTCGTGTGCCGGGCGGGAGCAGAGGATTAGCTGCACGGCCGCCGTTTCTTTTGCGGTGTTTGCCATAGGTAGACGCGCACGCGCCATGGCTGCCATGGCCGAGGTACGCATGAGGTCATCACGGCGTGCGCAGCCCATTCCATCATTGAGGCATTCACCTAGTCGTGCGAAGCCATTCTTCAGGTCGTGCGAAGCCTCACCTCAGTCGTGCAAAGCCATTCACCTCAGTCGTGCGCAGTCGTTCTCCTCAGGTCGTGCAAAGGCGTTCACCTTAGGTCGTGTAGGATTATCATTCAGTTTTGGTCGTGTGTAGGCTTAACTATCCATCACTGGTCGTGTCTAGGATTAGTTAGGTCGTTTGTGGCTCGTTCTCTCAGGTCGTGGGTAACCCTCTTGCTTGCCCATACTTTTCGCTTTGGGTCTACTCTTTTACAGGTTACACCCGCGAAACATTGAAATTTTACACGTTCACCGCGAAGGCCAACCTTTCCCCATGTTGGGTGACTGACCCAGCGGTTGCAACATTCACGTGCCCCCTTATATAAACTTGCTGCCGCAGTTATTGTAAACCATATCAAAACATGTTCCTTTCAAACCCCATTAGACTTGCCGCTAAGAGGCTCTCGCCCTCGTTGCACAGCATCACCTCCCCATTGAGGTTCTCGATGGCCAAGCCCGCTGGTTCCGTCGCTCGCTCTTTCGCTACCGCCAGAGTGAAGGCCGCCACCGCCCCGCCACCTACCAGATCAATGCTGCTTTTACTTGGCACTACTTTGACATCAGCACTTGCCTTTAGTACAATGCATTCCACCATTGCCAACGACGTGGCCCACCTTCCTACCCAGGACTTGCAGCACAATGTTTCTATCACCCATAAGACCCCCGCCAAGTCTCGCTTGGGCGGTGCTTTGAACTACGAGGAATTGACAATTGGCTCCATCACGGGTCTCTTCTTGGGTGTGATTGCCGGTAAGCTTTCGTCAGTGTTTGCGCTTTTGGCGCTCCTGTCATATTTCTTGCTTCAATTCCTCGAAACCAGAAATATCATCACGATTCCATGGACCTCAATTGTTCAATTGGGTAAGGAGAGAATTGACTTGAAGCAATTGGTTTTTGACAAGCCAAGCTTCAAGTTCTCGTTTGCCCTTGCCTTCTTGATTGCGGCCTTCAACATATAGACAATCTACCGCACCGAAGGTTCTTGCCACCATGTAGACTCCTCCACTATTCTTCTCTGTAGCGCGACTCCGTCATTCCCCGCGGTACGATCTCTCCGCGAGATTTGCGGCAACCACGCACCACGCACATCGCACCACGCAGTACCGACTCTCGGTAACCGCATCAACACGGATAGCGCAGCTGCAAAAAACATCCGACCCGAAAACAGACCTGAGTTGAGAAATAATTGAAGGAGTAAGTTCCCCTCAATTGATCTAATGCTGGTTCGTATTCTGCCTTCCGGTCGTTGAATCCATTCCTGTATATGTGATTTCTTCGGTGGCATCTCTGTCTGGGCCCATTTTCAAACCTTCACTAGCACATCGCCGGTGAATCAGGATTTACCACGAGATCTCCAACAATATACGCGTGACTCTCCATCACAAGAGGTTGATCTTCTTGCAAACAGAGCCAGCATTTTTATGTGAACAAGGATATTAGCGTAATTTCCTCTACAATATCTTTCTTAATTTATCTTAACAGGATACATTATATATACACTATGCCTTAGGCATCTTGGCAAACACGTCGAAAGAACCAGTACCAACATTCGACAATTTACCCAACACAATCCGAGCCGAAGGAGACTCCAACTCCTCACGGTCACCATCCAACACCGCCTTGGTCAAGAACTGACAGGTAGTTTCGTACGACATCTTCATGAATGCAGAGGTCGAGGTGTCAATACCTTGTCTGTTGAATGCCAAGTAAGTACCCTCACGGGTCATCATGTCAGCCAATAATTCCAAGTGACGGCTACTGACACTGATACCGTAGGTATCGAAAACTCTGTAGATTTCGTTCACAATAGTGTTTCTAGCAGCTTCGACACCGTAAGTCTTCAAGACAGCAGCGACATCGTTGGAGGTAATGTTGTTGACATCGATGAAGTCTTCTTGGTCCCACATGGCCTTGAAGTTGACACCTTCGGTGGTCAAGATTCTCTTACCATCGGCACCAGGTTGTGGATGAACACAACGACCAATGCGAGGAATTTCACGCACAACAACCTTACGGCACAACTCTTCGATGATGTTAACCATCAACAACTTTTGGGTTTCATTACCGTTCAATTCCAAGTTGAACTCACACCATTCACCATTTTCGTCGTCGAAGTTGAAACGAGTCACCAAGTTGTGAGCAGAAACAACTTCGGCTTGACGGTCCTTAGCCAATCTGGACAAAGCAACAGGTTCAGGAGCGGCAGAGCTTTCTTCGCTTTCTTCTTCGCTGTCACTGTCGGAGTCTTCAGATGAGTCTTCTTCGGCCATTTCTTCGTCGCTGGTTTCTTCAGCTTTACGCATGGTCTCGATTTCTTCGTCATCTGGACCATCATAAGACACGGCTTGTTTCTTGGAGGTGACGTCGTCCTCGATATCGTCGTCTTGTTGGACCTTACCAGAAATCTGTTCCAAGTCGGTCTTACCGGCAGACTTACCCACAGCAGGCATGGTGTCGGGACGTTTTTGCTTCTTGACTTCCTTGGAAATTTGAGATTCCAAGTCATGCAAGAAACGGTTGGTGATGACACTTTCCAAGTATTCCTTAGAAACGTCGTATTCCTTCTCGTATTCACCCTTGGTGTAGAAGCGCAAGTTGATCTTGTAACCTCTACCGTTGGAACCATCTTCGGAAGTGGAGGTGGTTTCAGTGACAGTAACCTTATCAAGGAACTCGGACAAAACAACACGGGCCACCGACTTACAGAAAGAGTCAGCAAGCTCATCGTTGACATCGTCCAACAATGGCAAGGTCATTTGAGGAGTTTTAATTTGAGAAGAAGCAGTCATAATAATTTCTCTCATTCTTGGAATACCCAACGTCACGTTGGCGGCACCGTGACCGGCAAAGTGGAAAGTGTTTAATGTCATTTGAGTAGATGGTTCACCAATAGATTGCGAAGCGATAATACCCACAGATTCTCCAGGGTTGACTAAAGATCTCATGTATTTCAATTGCATCAATGCACGGAACTTCTTTTCAGTCAACTTACCAGAAGAGCGAGCTTCTTCCTTAGATTTAGCGAATAAGTCTGGGTGAGCTACCACGAAATCATCAAGCTTTTCAGCAAACTTTTCGGAAACGGATCCCAAGTACTTGGCAGGGTTGTACACCGACAACACAGGATCGTACTTGACGTTTTGATCGTAGTGTGGCACCTTGGCCTGCTTCTTGGTACTCTTACGCACCTTCTTGGAGTAGGCACTGGCGGTGTCAGTGTCCAAATGCTGAGTCAATTCACCAGGGTTGTACTTGGACAACAAAGCGTCGTAGTTATCCAAACAGAACTTGAACTGGTTCATGTGGGATTGCTTGGTGGTATCGATGGAGTCACCACCGTACAAGAATTGCACCAAAGAGCCGTCACCGTCTCTGACCGAGTTATCGTAACTGACGTGGACACCTTCCAATTGTTTGGTCAAACAACGTTGCAAGTAACCAGATCTGGAGGTCTTGACGGCGGTATCAATCAAACCTTCTCTACCGGCCATACAATGGAAGTAGTACTCTTGAGGTCTAATACCGGAGTAGAAACGACCCTTGATATAACCACCGGCACGAGCATCGGTTTCGAATGGCTTGAACGATGGCAAAGTCTTACCAGAAACCATCACAGGCACTCTACGACCTTCCAAAGCTTGTTGACCCAACAAACACATGATTTGCGACACATTGACGTTGGAACCCTTGGCACCGGACAAAGCCATCGACTGCATCGAGTTGTAAGGGAACTTCTTCATCGTACCGTCGGGCACACACTTGCTGACGACCTTGGAGGTGATGGTGTTGACCTTGGATTGGGTGACGGCATCGAGAATACCCAACTTGTTGTCGTCTCTCAAGATTTCTTCCAATCTCTTCAACAACTCGCCGTTGTTGTTTTTGGTGTCATTAGGCAAGTTGGTGACTTCGGTGGCGGCTACTCTACCGATATCCACGGAGTCCTTCAAGATCTCTCTTCTCCAGGCGTTACCTTCTTCGGTCAATCTCAAGTCATCCATACCACAGGTGAAAGCCTTCATTGTGGTGTAGTTGGTGAACAAACGACCCAAGATACTCAAACATTTTGCAGCACTTTCAGGTCCGTATACTTCGTGCAACGAGTGCACAATACCGAATTGGGAAGCACCGTATTGCGACTTATCCAAGATACCACACAACAATTCACCGTTACGGAAGAGCACTTCGTTTTCCTTGGAGCCCTGCGACCAGTACTCGTTCTTGATCTTGTTCTTGGAGACCAAGTTGATACCAGGAACGTCGTCAGGCTTGATGTTGAGCAAAATGGTGGTGATCACTTGCTTACCGGTCCACAAAGGCTTGGGCTTGAACACGGTAGGAGGAACGGTCAAGATCCGGTTCTTGGTGGTGTGGCCGTCTTCAGGTCTCAAACAGCCGTAGATCAATTGTTGGTAAGTTTCTCTATCGAAGAACGAGTCCTGACTGGTCAACCAAACACCAGCAGAAATATGGTCCTGAATCAAACCTCTCAATGGACTACCGGAAGTAGGAGTCAAATATTGCGAGTCGGTGTTGGCCAAGTTCAAGGCTTCGGCACGGGCGTTTTCGTTTTGAGGAAAGTGCATGTTCATTTCGTCACCATCGAAATCGGCGTTATAAGCACCGGTGTTAGCGTAATGCAATCTCAAGGTCTTTTCTCCAGGCAAAACTCTGACCTTGTGTCCCATCATCGACGCCTTGTGCAAGGTTGGTTGACGGTTCATGATCACAACGTCATTGTTCTTGATGTGTCTGTAAACCTTCTTTCCGAGTCCAGACCCACCGTTGTCGCTGGATGGAGTCATCAATTGGTTGGCAAGCGTCTTTCTTTGTTCCAAAGTCATACCTTCAAGAGAGACCAAAGAACCGTCCTCGTTTTGGATTTGGACAGCACCAGGCCATTTCTTGGCACCGTTGATAACGGCTTTTCTCAACTCAGCAACGTTGTAAGCGGTGACTGGCTCAGGATAAGTCAATTTCTTAGCGAAAACTGGTGGAACACCAATTTCGTTAGTTTCCAAGTTAGGATCAGGGGAAATGACCGATCTGGCAGCGTAGTTGACTCTCTTACCCATCATATGCTTTCTGAACAAACCTTCCTTCTTTTCCAAAGCCTGCTTGATACCTGGGTTAGGCAACTTACCGGCTTGGGCGTTTTGGTTCTTGGTGGAATCGATGAAAGCGTTGACGTCATTTTGGATGGTGACAAAGGAGTTCATCAACCTGTTGAAAATGATCTTACGTTCATCCACGGACAACTTGCCCTTTTGAATGTTGGAGATCTGGTCGTTCAAATCTCTGATTTGGAGAGCGGTCTTGAGAACGTTGGATAACAACTCGTTCTGGGCGTTTTCGTGGATCTCTTCCCCTAACTTCGATGGCAATCTAAATCTGGTTGGAGGAACGAGTAATGCTTGTTTGAAGAAGATGTCTCCAGACACTGGCTTGGTCTGGTAAGGTCTGGAGTGGAACAACTTCTGGATGATTGCTTGTTCTTGTTCGAACACAGCTCTCAAGATGTTTCTGATCTCGGTGGACAAGACGTACTTGGAGCCACCCTTATGCTTAATGTTTGGCATGGAAGTTTCGGCACTACCACTCTTGGCTTGGCCACCCTTCATCATGTCTGGTCTTTGAACACCCTTGACTCTGTTGTTGCTCAATTGCTTGTCCGTCAAGGAGTTTTCGAAAAGCTTGACGAAACCGTCTTTTCTGAAACCTGGAGAGTACATTCCACAGTTGTCACACTTTGGTCTGGACAACAATCTCTTGTAGTACTTGTGGATGGTTTCCTTTCTTTCTTCGCCGATGGTGGAAGTCTTCACACCGACCTCGGAAGTTCTACCTTCACTGATGGCCTTGGCAATGGCGGTTTCCACGAACAAGGTTCTACGTTCACGCAACTCCTGCTTGGCCTTGGAGTCCATTGAGTTGGAGGTGTCTTCTTCGTCATCTTCCGAGTCACCCGAACCCTTTGGAATCATGTTTTCAAGTTCAACACATTCCAATAACAAACCGTATTGAATTAATTGCAATTTGCACTCGTAAAGGTGAGATTCCAAGGAGTTAAGCTTGAAGTGATGACAATAAAGACAGGATGCTCTCAAGAAAATGTAGAGCTGGTTGAAGAACAAAGGATTGTAAACAGGCACGGGCAACTCAATGTGACCCATGTGGCCTGGACAGAACTTCTCGTCCAATCCACAGGTGGTACAGACATTTCTGAGGAATGCACCTAATGACAAATCGTATAAACCACCAGCAATAGGATGACCCAAATTGTCGAACACAACGGGATTCGAGATCTGTCTGGCCGACAACTTCCTGATCTCGTTGTCGGATAAGACCTCAAAATCCACAGAGGTAATTTCAGAGCCTACAGGCTTCGAAATATCCATGATTGGTGATGGAGATGGAGTATTGGTTAGCTAGAATTTTAATGCTCATCGAGGGAAAAATTTCAGTACCATGTCACGTGGATAAAGGTAGTGCGCTAATCGATCTCTTCGCGATGCGCTTATCTAGTGAGATCCAGGGGAAGTAAGACACCCTCAAAGAGGTAATTAAAACACTAGATTATTCTACCAGGGTGGCGAAGACCTCGCGAGATGAAGCTCATTCTTCCTCCTTCTCAATTCGTCTTTTGGGATTCTCGAAGTGCGAAAATTCTTAGAATTGTTCGAATACTTTAAGTTTGCGACACTAGCAAAATGTACAGAAATGATTGTCATAATTCAAGATAATTATTTCGTCCAATGATATATAATCTCAGACTTCGGATTATCCGGAAGAAGGAAATAATCTTTATTCTCTTCGATCTCTATTCGTGGCTGCAAAATAATGCGATGCTTCAATAGTTAATTTGCGAAGAAAAAATGTTACAAAGCAAAATCGTCAAACAGTCTCTCCCCTCTTTTATTTATTGATATTGTCATTACTCTTTTCGGTGCGATTGTCTCTTTAATGAATCCATAAGCTTTTCTGTTCTTGTTAAAATTCGATTCTGCAACTCAAAAGCCTGAATGTAATTTGAATATTCTAATATTTCATTTTCAAATTATAGTTCTTTGTCCAATTCATTGTCGAGTTCCATGAAAATTACATTTCTACATCATTTTCAATTCACAAATAATAAAACAATTACGAACATTCTAAAAAAATCGAGTTGTTGCTCGCTGATGTTTTCATATCACTTATTTCTCCTTGTCTCTTCCTAAATGTAAGCCCTTCTTGAACGCTCCTCCGAGACCCTTACCAACGGTTCCAACACCCTTCACAACTCCCTTACCGGCTCCCATACCAACGTTTCCGACAGCAGAGATTCCGTCACCGATGTGGGTGCCGTTTTCAGGCTTGATGTTCAAAATGAATTCTGGCTTGAAAGATGCCTTGAAGTATGCAATACCACCATCTTCACCGTTTTCACCGATAATCTTGGTTGACAAGTCGACTTCAGTACCGTCGGATGGAACGTCGGACAACTTGAAGCTACCATAACCAAGCAAATCATCTTGCTCGGGACCAATGTCCCAGTCATAAACCACGACTCTGATAGTGGTATCGTATTTATTGGCGACCTCGGCGGTGGTCTTCTCGTTCCAAACGGGGTCAAGGGTCTTCTTGATCTTTTTGGACTTGAAGAAGTAATCCTTCTCTGTGTTCAAGTACAAATTCACGTATGGATCAGACTTACCGTTTCTGTCGGCAGAAATCAAGTTCTCAGCCTTCACAGCTTCGATAGTGACAATACCAGAGTTATTGATGGAATCTTGAGGTGGGACCTCAGACTTGTAGATAATAGGAACCCAAGATACTTGTAATTTGAAGGTAGCCTCGGCACTTCCAGTCAATTGAACGGTGGTTGGATCATGGTAGCCGTTCTTGACCAATTGCAAGGTAGGAATGGTGGTTTCAGCGACCGCCTTCTCCAATCTGTTGGCATCCTTATCCTTGACCAATCTGAAGGTAGCCTTGGACCATTCTAACTCTCTGATAATGGCATCACCGGTCTTACCGAGCTTCTGGTCTCTCTTGGTCAATTTTTCAGAGCAGTAGTCGCTGTGTCCATGATTATCAAAGAAGATCTGCAAGTATAAGTTCTCCTTGGAAGTGGTACCATGAATCATTTCGTAGATCAACACACCACTCTTGTACTCGATCAATTCCTCCAAAGGCAATTCGAGCTTGGAAGTATCCTTTTCGTCGTCTTCCTCCACGGCTTGTTCTTGTTCCTTCTTGACCTCTTCGTCGGTCTTCTTCTTGTCTTCTTCCATTCCTGCTGGTGCCTTGTTGGCCTTGTCCTTCTCGCTCTTCTTCTTGGCCTCTTCTCTCTCCTTCTTTTCTTCTTCCTCCTCCTTGATGTCTTGCAAGGTCTTGACAGGCAAGGTTGGGTAGAAGGATAAGGAGTAAGTCACCGTACCCTTTGGACCCTTCTTGTGGATCAACTTGGATTCTCTCTTTTCGGAGTCGATATATTCGATGTATTCACCCTTTTCGTTCTTGCTGATGATTTCGTTCAACTTGACGTCGAATGCACCCAAAGTACGGTCGGGAGAGTGTGCCTCCACATCCATGACATCAATAGTCAATTTTTGGTTAGGAGAGGAAATAGTGAAATAGTGAATTTCGTTCCAGGTAGGATTTAAGGTTGACTCGATGGCCGCGGTTCTGGATCTCTGGAATCCGTTCACCAAGATTCTGGCGTAAGGATCAACCTTACCGATGTGTTCCAAGTTTCTCAAGTCATCGGCCTTATCGATACTAAGTCTAACCGTACCAATTGGAGGAGTGTAACCACCGGCACCACTGGCATCGACCAAACCGACTGGCTTCCAAGTACAGCTGACTCTGACGTCACCACCCTTGGACAAGGGGAACCAGGTCTGTTCGACCTGGGTGGCATCAATGAGCTCATTGAGTCTAAGATTGATTTGACCAATGGATTTGTTGGACTTGTCTCTGACCGCGATCTTGACCTTGGACTTGGCCCTGTTGTAGATGATATGTTCGTGCGAAGCACCCCATCCTGGGTTGTTGGTGTTCTTTTGCACACCGGTAGTGATGACCTTTTCGGCACCGATGTGGACTTCGGCGTAGGTGGAAGCACCCTTTTCGTCAGAAGACTTCAAGTGTCTGGCCTCGAGGACCTCAATTCTGGCAATACCGGTGTTCAAGTCAGGTGGAGGAATGACGGCACCATCGGCGTGCTTGGTAGCTTCAATGGTAGGCATGAAGTGCAAGCCAAAGTTGAGCTCACCAACAGGCTTGTTGTTTCTGATGAATGGAGCAGACAAACGTGGTTGCTTGTCGTTGTCCAACAAGCATTCCAAGTCGAATTGGATCGATCCGACTTGTCTGTCCTTTCTGAATTCGTTGAAATCGATAACGGCAAGATTCAATGGCTCCGACAAAGATTGAACTGGAATATAGTAGGTTTCGTCCCAAGTAGCTTCGGCAGTATCGTATTTGATGGTAGACTTGGCCAAGACATTGGTCTTGAAACCAATGGTAATGTAAGGGTCCAAGGTGTTTCCAATGGTGTGGAAGCCCTTCAATCCTCTGGCATTACCAACAGTAACAGCCAAGACACCGATAGACGAGTCCAAGGCATTACCAGCCAACAATTGCTGAACGTTCAATTGGAAAGATAATGGAGCAAAGACAATGGCACCAACGTATTTCTTGATCATTTCGTTGATGAATGGGTACAAACCAGGGAAGTTCAACACTTCCCAGTGGAAAATGGACTCACCCAAGAGCTGGGTGTTGAAATCAATGTGTGGAGGTTCCAAGAGTGAGACGTTGATGGTTTCAACGTGGGGGAATGAAGTCATCATTCTCAATCTGATTCTGGCCAAACCTCTGACGGAGACACCAGAAACAGCCACAGGAATGGTAAGACCAAATAAGTTGGCCTTGACGACCACCTTTTGGTTGACCTTGTTCTTCATTTGCTTGGTGGTAGTATCACTGAGACCGTTGGGGGTGAACGAAAAGCCCCAGTCCATGACAACGACGTCGTCTTTAGTACCGTGGAGTGTCTTGACGGTGTCAATTCTGGGAGGCTTGGTTCCTGCAGTGAAAGAATCAATCCACAAGGACTTGACGAAAGCAGGAGCGGGCGAACTGGCAAGAATTGGGTTGACTTGTTCACAAACGATTTGTGAAACGGAAGGTTCCAAAAACACCCAGAATTTCTCCAAAAAGGTGTTCAACCAGTCCATGGTCTCGTAGTCGTTTTCGATCGACTTGATCGAAAATTCACGCTGGGCTTGTTCTCTCAACACAGATCTATACTTTCTGACGGAGGATCTGTAGAGCAAGGCAAAGGCCACAATCACGAAGTACAATGGAGCCATGCTGAATCTGAACCAACCGATTAACCACGACAATAATGCACCCACAACCAAGTAACCGACATTGTGGTACCAGTCACCGTAGGCCACGGAGGGCAAGTATTTGTCGAAAACGGTACTTTTGGTTAACAAGTCAACAAGCTCATCATCGATTGTCAAGGCGTCTTCCGAGGTCCATCCACCCACTTCTTTCCAGCCTCTGTATGTGGGTTCTCCGGGTTCTCTGGCCGGTGGTTTTACGGTGAATTCGCCGATATCAAGGTCTTCGGATGGGGTAAGGTCCTTGGTGGTTTCGACTGGCGATAACGAGACGCCCTTGACATTGATTTTACTGCTATCGGTGTCGAACTTCTCATCGATCTCCTCGTTTTTCTCCGCTTTGACTTGGTCTGGTGGCAGGAGCACCTCGTTGGGCTGAAGTTAGTACTGGAAAAATAGGAAGGTGGAGCTAATTCCAAAACAATCGGTGAGCTTAATTCGATCGAAATTGGAAGGTGATCTCAACTTCGTCACGATATGGAGGTGAAGATCACGATTGGGAGTTGAGCTGAATTCGATCTCAATCGAGCTGATTCAATCAAAATGGGAGGTGACTTCAATCAAATTGAAGGTGGATTCATTTGCTCCATCCATGAAATTTATAGTTCAACTTGCAATTGATCATTGATGAAATCCAACATGCAATTGCATCGCTCCATTGACGGTGGCTACTTACGTTTGTCCCCTTGGGGTTCGATACCGGGGTGGCCATAGTGTCCAGTGTGAAGAATTGATAGTTTGGTTTCACCGCAATTCTGATAGTCTGGTCGGGAGTGAAATTCGGGTCACGTGCAGCAATCACATTTCTTCGGAGCAGGGCACATAAAAGAGGCGCTGAAATTTGCACGATAAGTCACATAAACCTTGGCAGCATTCACGAGACTCGTTTGACTCAATCGGGGTTATCTCTCTGCCTCATTTTTGCCACTTTCTCCACCCTAATTCTAGCTCCCATAGACTCTCTACCAGTCATTGGCGAGGCTGGCGTGCGCGCTCAGGCCAAGCCGCGGTCAGATAAATCCCCGCGCAGCGAATCTTCGCTGGGCCCGTTTGCAAGCCGCATTCCCCTGACTGGAAGAAGTTGAAGCGGCTACGGTCTGACAACTCGGGATAGGTAGAAAAATAGGAGACTAGGATATATTGGAGAATTTTGGTGCTCATGTGTCGCCGTTTGATGCACAATGTCACCTCTTTTTTCAATGCGCTTTGATTCTAGAATGCGCTATGCGATGACGTCTGAGAATCACCGCTCCTGGACTTTAGTAAATATTTGGTAAAGCCGCGTGCTGCGCATATATAATTAGACCCCGCCAAGTATAATTTCACATCCAAACTAGCACCAACGATGTCTAAGGACCCGACCCCACCTGAAGCCTACGGCGCCACGGAAGAAACTTCCCACGACAGTGTCAGAACAGACGCCGCGGACAACAGCGACTACAACGACGAACTCGCAGAGCGCTTCGAAGCGCTTACCGACTCCGATGATGAAGATGAGTTCGTCAGAAAGTACGGAGATATCAATTTCCAGTACATCAAAAGACCCAAGGACGCGGTGTGGTTCATCAAACCCCACGCCTTGAACTACTTCAAGGACGGGGTGCTATACCGGACCAAGGGCGAGCGGACCTCGTCCAAAATGGAGTTGTTCTTGGATTTGATGTATGTTGGGATTGTCTCCAATTTGGCCGGAAACGCCTGTGAAAGCCCCGGCGGCGCTGCCCTCTTGGAGTACATCTTGCTCTTTATCCCAGCCTGGACGGTGTGGTCCGATATCAAGGACTTCACCAACTACTACTATAACGAAGACTTGTCGCAAAAGCTCTACATTTTCTGGATTTTGTGCCTTTTGACCTTATTTATTAACAGTCATACCGAGTTGTTGAAGAGCAGAAGCGGTGCTGTCTTGACGATCGTGCCCTACATCTTGTGCCGGATGTCGTTGGCGGTCAGTTTGGTGGTGTACTCGTTGTTTATCCCCGAACATCGCCCTCAAATGCGCTTGTACAGTTTCTTCATCTTTATCACCTCCTGTTTATGGATTCCAGTCATTTTCTTGAACACCAGAGGCAAAATCGGATTGTCCATCGGTGTGATGGCCCTCGAAAACATCTTCAACATAATCGCCTTCCACCCATACACCAAAAAACTCATGGGATTGACGATGTCGACAGCTTTGAACATCGAGCACGAAGTGGAAAGAGTCAACACTTTCGTCACCATTGCCATTGGTGAATTCTTATACAAGGTGGTTGCCTCGGGCCCCTTGGGCCCCGGTTTCTCCGCCAAGTACGCCAGAGGTATCTTTCTCATTTGGATTGCCTACGTCTTATTCTGGATCTACAATAATGGTTCTACCAGTAAGAGAGCCACCCATGCCTTGAGACATAACGCCTGGACGGCAGTCGCTTGGATCTACGTGCATTTGCCCTTGGTGGCCAGTCTCTTGTTGGCAGCTGACTCCGGAGGTGACTTGATTGAGAGTGATTTCACTTACGTGAAACATCCCGAAGAAGTCGGTGAGGACGAGCCTAATTTGTATGCTCTTTCCTTCTTCTTCACCGGTGGTATCTGCTTCTCTCTTCTCTCCATGTGTGTCGTTGGCTTGATCGACGTCTCTCGTGACCCCCATGACTTGCACCATCTCTCTAAGTTTTGGAGAGTTATCTGGAGAGCACCAGTTGGTATTGTTATCATATTCTTGAGTTTTGCCAAGTTGAACACCACCTTGTTGATGGGTATCATTGTGGCTCTCTTATCGCTCTTATTGGTGTTTGAGAGTGTTGCCTCGGTGCCGAGAAAGAAGTATGCAAGACATACTTCTTGAATTGGATACTATTGTAATTAACAAATAGTCTGGATTTAATAAAATTAATGTTTATAATAATTATTTGATTCAACTAATCTAAATTGGTAATCTTCTTTATGATTTGAGAGATGTCTACCAAATATTTTCAATTGTTAATCTTTAATTTACTTGCAAAAATAAAAAATTATCAAAATATGTAATTATTTATAATTTTTTGTAATTTTCAAAATTTATGAAATTAATAAAATTTATGAAAAACTTACAATTTCACAATTTAATTACATCTACGAGTTATGAGTTATAAATATTATAAATATATTAATTCTATTGTACAACTATTTACAGATCATTAATCATGACTAACTATATCAACTAAATCTATCAAGTACCCTTTCTTGATATAGTTAATCTCATCGTTGTGGTAGATGTCTTTTCTATTGGAACCCAGACGATTATTATGCAGTTGGCCAGTTCTAGCCTTCTCAAGTTCTTGCTGTAGGCTTGCCCTTTGGATTTGAACTTGCTGTATCAAGCTTTTGAGTTTATTGATCTGAGAAGTTTGGCGTTCAAGTCGAATTCGATTGCTTATCACTGCGAAAACCGCCTGATAGATTTTATCCATGATATCATCAGATAACTTGAGAAACGTTCCCTTATCACTAGGAATATTGAGGGGGGTTGGTTGTTGCCAGTGTGTTCTCACAAAGTTTTTGAGCTTAGGACTTAATTCGGTTTCGAATGCGGTTGGCTGATTTTCTCTTGTGAATATTAATGAATCCCTTGTCATATTGTAGGAGTAATCATGAACACTAATGATCTTAGCGATCATAGCAGTTAAATGTTCAAGGGATGCATCTTTGTAGTTAAAATGGATGAACCTATCTAATATCATCTTTGCGGTTCTTGTGGTCAATGGAATTTTATCCACATATTCCATGTGATCGATCATATTGACCATTTTGTCATAAGCCAGATCATCTTCAGACTCACAAAGTGCTTTCAAAATGGGCCTGTAAGTACCCTCGGTAGGATGAAGGCGAATAATTGGTGCCGATTCGCCGGAAATGGAGGCAATATTGGCTGAAATAGTACTGAGGGATTTGTAAATGGATCTATCCTCTGAAGTGAGAAGCTTATATAAAGATAACTCTGCTTGGTCTGTAATCGTTACTCCTGATCTTAGTTCAAAAACCTGGGTTATTAAATATTGTGCGAGTTGAGGGTCGCCACAATCGCATAAAGCTTTGACAATTGTATTCATCATCTTGATATCAATTGGGATCTTGCAATGGGAAACCTCGTCTATTGTTCGTGCAAGTGCGTTTAAATCTTTTCCTGATGAAAAGTGACCAACTAATAATTGTAAAGTTTTCGAGTTGAACACTGGTGTGGATCTTTCCAATGTGGGATTCATTAAATGTAAGAGGTTTAGCTCTTGGAGAATATTCTCCACTATTTCAGGACTTTCGTGTCGAATCGCATGATGTAAAAGAATATTATAAGTATCAATACTCAAAAACTTGAAGGATTGTTTGATCAGTAAATACGTTTCCCAGGTGAAAGGAGTGTAGCTTTGCTCCGTAAGTGCTTTGAAAGACAGACCATCGCCAGAATCCAATTTTGAAGCCGCTTGCTCGAGTGCACGCAAAATTTCCGGCTTGTCCTTGTAGAAACTTATGAATATTAATGCATTTTGTTCTCTCAAGGTGAGAGGAATATGGTTAACACGCATATCGTTCAAGATTTTGGAGACCATTTTCACGTATTCGCCTCTCTTGGATATCATAAGGTTGAAGGCATGAAGCACGATTTTTGGAGGGCGCCCCGTGATGCCCGATTCGGAGATGGTATTGGGGCGAATGAAGTCGGTTTTATGGTGAAGAAACTTTTCAAGGAAATCTTCAAAATGACGGGAAGTCATAGATGCAAATGGATTGGGTGATAATTCGAGGTAGGACTTGTAAAGGAGGGTATGGCTGACCGAGAAGTACTTCTTGAGGTTACTGGTGTAATCTATGATTTTTCGGCTAGGATCCACATTAAGCTCGAGTGCCGATGCTTTTCTCATCGGGTATAGTTGTTGCACGAAATTGTTATACTTTGCTGAAAGCTTTTGGTTATTCTGAAGAAATATTCCCTTCCTGGCTTCGATGATCTTCTTATCGTGGAGCACCGTTCCCAAGCTGCCCTTGCCGAGAGTGTTCCACACGGCATCATGGACATCCTCGTGCGGGTCTAGATCAAGATAAGCCCTTAATTGGTCTTCGTGGCTATCAATTTGGTGGCGGATAGTCGGGATGAGTGAGTCGCTCAGATCCAGCTGGTTTACAGCCAAACACAATGCCTGGACTGAAGAGCGGAGCGCCAGGGGCGCCAGCGAGTTATGGTTATGTCGTATGAAGCTAGACACGTAGTATGGCGAGCCACGACGCCGAAGAAGGCCTAACATCGTAGGAAAGTGGCGTGGTTGAAAGCAGTGGCTAAGCGTCTATATTGTCAGACCAGGTATTCTTAGTAAAGTCTGGAGAGGTAGCGCGACATCAAAATTTTTTTCATGGTGAACTTCGATTATCAGTGATTTGAGAAGAATCGTCGATTATCCAAGATGAAGATTCAAACCAAAGCCACCACCGTGCTTGAGAGAACCTCGCACTATCTCAAGGTCGGCGTGTTGAAGCAAAAGCCCATGTGGTATGACATTGTGGGAGCCTACCCACCTCACACAGACTTGACCAAGAAGCCCAAGGTGATCGAGGCCAAGCTCCAACAAGCGGACCCAACCGGAAGCATATACCAACAAGATGGCGTCACGGGGCTCTACAAGACCAGACCTACCAAGCAAGACAAGCGCCACCACAACAACGCCATTTCCAGATTGCCCAAGTTGGAGTTCTTGGAAGACCAGTTGAGAGATGTATTCTACCACCAGCATCCATGGGAGTTCTCGCGGCCCAAGACCTTGGTCGAAACCAACGGTGACGATATCAGCAAGTGTGACTGGTCCACAATGTTGCAATTCAACAAGCCCTTGGACGGTGAGTCCGTGGTGCAAAGAACCATATATTTGTTGGCCGAAAACAAGAAGCAAGGCAAAGAAACCACGCTTTTCGAAGCCTACGATGCCGCCCGTTTCGAGTTCTACAAGTTGAGAATGGAAGAGGAAATGAACAGCAACGTCTCCAAGGAAGAGTCGTCGATGTACGGTGCCGTGTACCCATCGACCAATATCGAATGGGGTCTCAAGCAAGAACAAGAGCATGTTGATAGCTGGGCCGAAATCGCCAGCGAAAAGACTAAGGTCTCCCAAGCCAACCAAAACAGAAACGATGCCAGTGTCGGTGATGCCGAGGATGTGGTCGACGTGCAAAAGTCGATTTGGGAGACTTCTTACGAGATTGAGGGAGAGAAGGAGAAGTAATGTAAATAGGCGGGTTCGCCCGGAGAAATGTACATATAGAATAGACCGCAATAATTTTACAGTAAAACTCCCGTTAATTTTACACTGTTTCTTCTCAGTGACTGGAATGAGCCAACTTGGGAAAGTGATAGGATATATGAGAAGTGCAAATAGATTATTTCAACATTGTTATTTTTAAACGATTAGACCAGCTAATCTCCCTGTACAAGATCTCCAGCAATGTAAATGCCTACATTCCTAGCAGCTTCATTACTTCTCTTTTGATCATCTCCTCTTGCTTCTTTCTTGCTTCTTTCTTGCTTCTTTCTTGATCCTCTCCTCTATCTGCAAGCTGCTTTCCTTCTTCTTCCTTTTCTCTTCTTTGTTGATTTCACTTCTTTTCTCTTCCTGTTTCGTCTACAAAGTCTCATATAATGCTTTATTGGCTCTATTAACCGATCCTAATGATGTTCTTCATGGTGGGTGTCCTTCAACATGATCTTTTCGTAGGCAAGGTAAACGGTGAAGGCACCGACGGCAATCCCAAAACCGGGGAAGGCGTTCTTGAATCTGTTCAAACGGCTGAATTGGCCTTCGTATCTCCAAGCGTCTCTTTTGGCCCAAGGGTTCGACATGATGATGCTTGATGGTGGTGAGACTGTTCGAATATTGTTAATTTGCAGGGCCTCATTGGCGAATTTCGCACTTACGTAAGCAGGTCGATTTTTGTAGTCTGGCGACAGATCAAGCTCTGTTCATTTTTTTGCTTCTGTTAACGCGCAAAAATTTATATGGTCGGCATTCTAGTTTTGTCGCAAAAAATCTTTGTATTACTGTGTTCCACGATATATACCTATAAAAACTGGGCTCACTTGAGACAAATGAAAGAGAAATAAACCATACCTGCGATCCGGGATATCAAAACCCATACTGCAATACTTTGCGGACCCATACTGCGATCCGGGATATCATTATAAAAACTGTCTGACTTGATGATTCATATACCGATGAAATTTGCTTAATGCCCACAACAACTGAATCCGCTAATACTCCACCAGTGCTGAGCTACTCCACCAGCGAACTGCTTTAATGCTCCACCAGTGTGCACAATACTAAAAGAAGCCACACAAGGTTCGTGCTCATATCAGGATAAGCTGAGAACTAAATGATTGATTTACTCATTGATGCTCTAGTTTCTTCCTTTCAGCCACTCCACTCACGCTGGTGCGCCCATGCCCACCGGAATTACCATACAAAATGGTGGTTTGTCCGTTGGAGTCCACTCTATAATGGGTTTTCAAGTGCTGGGCCAAGTTGTCCGATCTGGAGAACTTCTTTTCACAGTACTTGCAGTGGAAGGGCCTGATGTTGGAATGCACGGAACGAATGTGACGCTTGAGATGTTCTGATCTTTTGAACTGCTTGTCACACTCACTACAAGGAAAAGCTCCTTGAGCATTGGGCACCACTGGCACCGATAATGGAACGGGGGCAGCCGAAGGAGCAGTGGCAGGGTTGGCCACTCCAGAACTACCGGATAAAACAACCTTTTGCTTCGTGACGCCTCCAAGGTTCTCATTCAGCTGCATATTCGATCCCGACATCTTTCGCGTTCTCGACGCTTCAGAACGGGTTTCTGGTTGAGAATACGACATCGAAGCCTCCAACCGGGTGTTTTCTACCATAGCACGAGTAGCTTCATCTGCAGTGTGTGACTTTCTTCTTTTGTTTTTCTGGCCAGCAGAAATAACTGGAGAATTGGCGAGATCATAATGACCCGGTGAAGTGTTCAACACCACCTCGTCATTGTCCTCTTCGTCTTCCTCATTCATGGGTTGGCTATCAAGCTCCTTTTGCACATGTGCAGCGTTTTGAGCGAAATTGCCGGGAGTGGTAAACTGGATCGAATTTCTTCTTTTGCTGATTCCAGCGTATGATGAATGTGAAGCAGAGAACGAATGGGGTCTAGTACGACCCTTGATAATCCCCGTGGGATTGACCATGATTTTTGCAGCCTCGCCATCAGCACCCGAATTGACTGTTTCTGTGCTACCGTCCACCTCAGTGGACAGAAGTGTGTTGTGAAGCCAATAGGAGATTGCATTATAGCACTCATCGTTCATCTTGAAATCGAACTTGGGAGCCTTGGATGGTCCTCTGGTCATCAAATTTGAATCCGAAGCTTGGTTTGGTAAGTTGGGAATACTGGAGAACCCGCTGGTAGGAGAAATGCCTTTGAAATGATTTTGAGGAAGCTGAGCGTTGGAGGCTCCGGCAGAAACCTGCGATCCGTTGAGAGCATATAAGGTGGTGAGAGCTGGGGATGAAAGAGACATGGAGATTTTGTTGGAAGTGAAAAGCTCACGGGGGTTGACTGTTTGCGCGGTGGTTGATTGTACGGATTCTTTTGTTCCGGAAGTCTTGGGCAGCACCTGAGAATCTGCTGTTTTGGAGAAAGAGTCCATTTCGTCAGCCAACTGATCGAAGTTGAAGTCGAGGCCTACGCTGGAGTTGGGGTCGCCAAGCGTTGCCACCGATTCAGTGGCACTGACGGTATTACCATTGGCGATGGTGTTGGTGTTGGTGGTATAGTAGTAGTCTGGAGAAGGCGATTTGGACACCTGGTCAGCAGTGGGTGCTGGCGCTGCGGCGGCGGGATGTGCGGCGGCCTGGACTGGTTTGATTGTGAGTAAGTTGAGTTGGTCCACAGGCACCGAGTTGTGCCTGTTCAAGCCGTTGAGTGGAGAGGTCAAGTTGTTCTGAGTCTGGATATCAGGAAAGAAGCCATCGGAATAGCCCATTTGGGGTGTGGGCACCATGGGGATAGAGGAGGCTGAAGATACCGATGGTGACGCCAGCGTCTTGGCAAAGTGGTAGTTGTATTCGGAGCCGATTTGGGCGAGATCGCCGTAGGAAATCTGGGAATTGAGAAAGACCTCGTCGTTGAGATTCAAGGTCTCGTGGGGCCCGTGTGCTGGGCCGTTGATCATGCTGGTGGTAGCACCGTTGGAGGAAGAAGTGTTCAAAACTCGCGTGATATCGCCTTCTGGATCATGATCAGACGTCTGGTAAGGCCCGCTGGACATGGCGGCCAGCGACATTCCTGAGAGACCACCATGGAGCGCGTGGGCGCCTTCGGCACTCATGTCGCCATGGTACTCTTGGTCGACACTGTCGATGTACAATGGCTGAAACAGCGCCATTTCAACGGGGTATTCCATGGGCGGATGGAAGGGGAGATGTGGCGACGGCGGGTACAGCAAACTGAGAGAGAGCAGGAGCTGGCTGCGGTGATACGGGGGAGGGAAACGATGAGAAATTCGGCTTGTTCGCTATCGATGGTTGAGCGTTTTTTGGTAGAAGAAACCTATTAGTCAAGGTGTGAGACCAATAACCACCTGATAAGGAAAAAGAAACTGGTGCGAGTGTGGTGGAGCACCACAGTGCGGCGATCCGCACGTGATGGGGGCGCGGGGTGATTGGTGGGCTGGCAACGGTGGGTCTGGAAAGTGTGCTCGTCTGTTGTGTCTACAACGCTCCGAACACGCCTGACAGACGCCAAAGAAGCACTAGTGAACCTTAAAGCGATCGAGCGAAGTCGGGGTGTACTTTTAGCTACGAATTTACGTGGATTACACCCTATCAGTCTCGTTTCATGGACCTTGATCACCGAGGTTTTCCGAATGCGCACAACTGCAATCACTTAGGCCGAAAAGGAAAACCAAGCGGCGGCGCGATAAGCACGACCCACGAGGCGGTGCTATTGGCTATACAATAGACGGTTAAAATGCCAGAATACCCTAAATAAATAACCTTTACAGTGTAAAATACGCACGTTGAGTCTGGTGTTGTTGTAATCTTTGCTGCTCTTGGCAATTGGGGCCGCTTGAGGCTCCACTTGTTTGGAGATTCACTGCCGATCCACTGGATCCACCGTCGTGTGAAGCCCCAAAATGGATGGATGAAACGATAAGACTTAGCCAGATACTCGTCGCGGGGTACGCATAGCGATATGCGAGCTCGATTTGCGATGCGGATCAACAATGCGGCTGCAGCTCATAAACCTATCATGGAAATGGACTGCTGAAACTACTTCGGCCCACTTCGGAAACTCGCTGAAGATTTTCAGTGATGATTGAAATTTGGACTTAGAACTTCTAGTAACTATTGAAATTTGGATAGCGTAAATGCAGCAGAATGCAGCTCTGAAATATCCTCACGCCAGGAAATGTCGATAGCCGTGTGCCAATGTAGTTTAGTGTGGACTGGAAACTAAACCTTCAAAATTTATGAAATCCGTGAAATATTCTATGAGGAATTGGTGAAACCTACGAAACCTGTAAACCTGTGAAATAGGCTTTTTCATAGGCTTTGAACTCCTAAACATTTAGTGGCCCAGATCAAATCTACAGTATTAGTATCGAAAGTGGTGCAAATTTATATCAGGCGGCCACGAAACGTGCCCTTGAAAATGAAAAATTAGGAAACGGCTTATATCTCATTTTTAGTGACATTCGAACATTCATGAAGGTTTTCGCCCGATGCCTCGTAATTGTTTACCTATCGATACAAATACTCTTCTAGGAGCCGATATAAGTTGATCCGCTCGTTCCGCGAGACGCGTACAGTGGAACTACGAGATGCTGTAAAAGGTTTAAAATTGGAAAGAAGCCTTGGCCACGAAAGACAACAATATCTCCTGAGTCTCTACGGTGTTTGAAAATCAATTTGTAGACCAATTGTGTTCTTCTACTCTTTTGATAATTTATTTCTTGATACCTGAGAATCAACCGTTAACTATAAATCCGAATTCAGCAATGCCAACAATACAAAACTCATACGATTACCTCAAATCACCCTCTACTACTGAATAAGCTTAAATGCTCCATTTAATTTCAACCTACTTCAATTACCTTTCACTCAATTCGTCCTTTTCTTCGTCCTTTTCTTCTCATTTGTCTCGCTCGCTTGTGTCGCTACCGGTCGCTACTCGACGTAATGCGGCGGGTGCCGCGACGTCATGCTGCGTTCCCCAAGCTCACAACTTGATCAATGGCCCCAATCGTGGTGATTCCGCTCCATCCGAGAATAAACCCCATAAGCTAAGCTCTTTCCCCAGCTTTCTTTCCTTCCGTTCCGTGCGCCAGGATATTCGATTCTGCCGCTACTACCACCACCCACCGCCTGAGCCCCGCTGGCACAAAAGTCCGCTCCGACCCCGAGCCCGCTGTCTCGCACCATTTCTGCGCCAGCACCACTCTCGGAGTCTTCCGCCACCATTAGCACCATCAACTACAAACCCAGTGGAGATTTTAGCTTAATCAAAGAGTATACAATTCTAGCACCTGCCAAACCACTCGCAATCCCATTTGCCATCAAAATACCGCCCTTGCTTTTTCACTAGCGCTTCCTTCCCCGAGACCTGGCGGAACCCTCCCAAAACGTGACTAACCGCAAGAAACATTTTGTGGTGACTTTGAGCCATTTGCCAACGCCAGGGACCCTTCCGTACCCACTCCTTTTATCTACACTAGATCTCCTTCCATCTCCATTGGAGCGTTCCAACTAATATCAGCATTTGCTCTAGCATCACCTTCATTACCTCCCGTCTCATCCAGCGCCACCCGCCAGCGAGACCGCAATCTCATCGGACCCGTCATTTCAGTAAATGTCCGAATCAACAGGTAATCTAGGCGTGAAAACTGACCCGGCTTCCCAAGCCACTTCCACCGCCACTACCACAGATCCTCATGTGCCAGAGATGGCCAGCGCCATGAAACAGTCGTCCAGCACGCCCATAACCGAAGTTGCTCCGGCGCATCGCAAGGGAAGAAAGAAGTCCAACTCGATTTCCAACGCGGTCTTGGCACGTCAAAATAACGGCAAGAAGGTCGCCTTCTCCAACTACCAATCCTACAACTCCAGCCAAAATTTCACCTCTTCAAACTCCTCGCTGGGCACATCCTCGCGTAATTCTAGTGAGGAAGACTTGAGCGCCTACAATCCTACCAACGGTCAGTATGGCCAAAATCATTCATATCTCCACGAACACTTGTTCGCCAAACCGGTCAAGTTCTCCACCTCGGTGACCCCTTCGCCCAGCATCACTCCTCAAGTCAGCCACTCTGGCAACTCGGGCCACGCATCTCCGCAACATGGCAAGAGAAACAGTCTCAGAAAACTCCAGTCTTACCCATTCTCTTCTGAAAGAATGGGTGGCGTATCGCATTCCTTGGACTCACAAATATTGGATCACCTGCTGGCCGAGAGTTCCACCACCACTTTACCTGAATTTAACAAAAGACCACTCACAGATACTCCGATTGTCTCCAGCATGGCATCTCCCGTTACTCGCGAGCAGTCCAGCGATGAAGAGGCTGAGGAGACCGAAGAAGAACTGAAACATAAGAAAGAAACCACGAATAATGATGATGATCAGGAAAGTCGTCCGGTTTCGATCTCCAAAACCAAAAACATCTCGCATTTGAATTTGGCCGATTTGAGCATGGAGGAAGAACTGAAAGCCTCGGGCCAAAAATCAGAGTCAATCAGTCCTATGACCACGAATGCCAACCAATCACGCACAGAAGTCTCGAATAAAATCTTGATTTCACCACCAAATTCAACCGAAGATTCTAAAAAATTGCAATTGGATCACCAGACGAAGACTTCTGTTCTCCAAGATGTTCCTTTGGAATTGCAACAGCAATTCGAGAAGACCCCATCGATCGAAAGATTGAAGAACTTGCTCTTGACAAAACCTCCTCCAAGTGCAAGAAAAGCTTACACTTTGAACATTCCTGGTCAAACGTCTTCCAAAACATCCCCTGACGGTAAAATTGCATCGGTCGATGTTGGATCCAAGCTTGTGATCGTTATGGTGGGTCTTCCAGCAAGAGGAAAGAGTTATATCACAAATAAGCTTACCCGGTACTTGAACTGGTTGCAACACGATTGTCGTGTTTTCAATGTTGGTAACACCAGAAGAAAGGATAAGAATAACGTGGGACCAGAGAATCAACCTCTTCCCGACACAAACACGCCAACAAATGAACAAAATACGCCTTCGCCCGAATTGAATTCGACCAAGTCCCCAGGCCACAAACAAGACCCCTCTCTGCCTGAATTGAAAACCAAGTCTGCTCAACGAGCCACCTCGCCTTCGCAGCACAATGCTGATTTCTTCAGCCCAGATAACAAAACCTCAAATGCATTGAGAGAAAAGTGGGCAATGGACACCTTAGACCAATTATTGGACTACGTGATCAATGGTCCCGGATCGGTTGGTATTTTCGATGCCACCAACTCCACAAAGCAACGGAGAGTCAAGGTATTGAAGAGAATCCAACAACGTTCCAAAGGTGAGCTTAAGGTTTTATTCTTGGAAAGTATTTGTTCGGATCCAACCATTATCGAGTCCAACATCCGTTTGAAGTTGTCTGGTCCGGACTATAGAGATATGGACCCCGAGCTAGCCCTTAAAGATTTTGTGGGAAGATTGCACAATTATGAGAAAGCTTACGAAACGATTGACGAAGCCGAAGAAGACATTCCTGGGTACCAGTATGTCAAGATGATTGATGTTGGTAAGAAGGTGGTCAGTTATAATATCCAGGGATTCCTTGCTTCTCAGACCATTTATTTCCTACTCAACTTCAACCTTTGCGAGCGTCAAATCTGGATCACCAGACACGGAGAAAGTGTCGACAACTTGAGCGGCCGTATTGGTGGCGACTCGCATTTGACCAAGAGAGGACAAGCATTCTCGAAGACTTTGGCCAAGTTTATGAATTTCCAACGTCAAGAATTCAGAAAAGAACAGTTGGAGAGATTCTCTACCAGATTGGAGTTGAAATATAACTCCATTTTCAATGACGACGATATAGCTAATATCGATAACATCCCCACGGAGCCCAACTTCTGTGTTTGGACTTCGATGCTCTACAGAGCTGTCGAAACAGGCCAATACTTCAACGAACAACTTTACTCGATTAAGGAAATGAGAATGTTGAACGAGTTAGGTGGAGGCAAATTTGAAGGATTGACCTACGACGAAATCCAAAAGAAGTATCCTCGCGAGTTCGAGTCCAGAATAAGAAACAAATTGACCTACAGATACCCTGGAGTAGGTGGTGAATCATACTTGGATGTGTTGACCAGATTGAGGCCATTGATCACCGAAATAGAGAGAACAACCGATCACGTCTTAATTATCTCCCATAGAGTGGTATTGAGAATCTTATTGGCCTACTTCTTGAATCTTAATAAGTCGTCGATCGGCGAGTTGGATGTTCCTTTGCATACCTTGTATTGTCTTGAATCCAAGCCATACGGAACAGACTACAGAATGTACGAGTATGACGAGGGACTCGACTGGTTCGTCAAGGTGGAGCCCGATCACCAGAAGAATATGAAAGAAGTTGGGGTGGTGTTCAAGGAACGTAAATACAGTGTGGTTCCAACTGCCCCTCCTTCTTCATCCAATAACTCAGGACGCAGAGTTCGTCATTCAATTGCACCTGTGCAACACAAGCCACCAGCACGCAAGGAACAACATGGACACGAGGACAGCAAATTCAGTCTTCGTAGAAGTTTGAGTTTTGGATCAAAACTGACCAGTAATAGCATGGAAATCACCTCTTCCACTGGAAGCAATGAAACCAATGAAGCTCATCAGAATAGTTTGAGTTCAAAAAAATTAGAGGATTTGAAAAAATTGAGGAGTCCATAGAGACCAGGTAATATGGGTTCATCACTAATAAATGCATAGTAATAGGTAAAGGAAGTAAATTTGTAGGGAAATTAATTTGGCAGATAAAGGAGGCAGATATGAACAAGATAATCTTCAAAAAGGCACCATTTAGTAACATATGATTTATCCATCATTGATAAGGCACCTTTAGATAGTAAATTTACTTTCATACAGAAACACTGACTTAATGCTCTTTAATACTAGTCTTGAATTTATTATGGACTTGACTCCGCTGATAGTCTTGGAAAACCCAAAATTAGCTCTTCATTATCTCGAATTTTGTACTGTCTCCTTATGTTAAGATGCTACAAATTATATCAAAGCTCCTCTCTCTGTAGGGTTTTCTTGGTTGAGGCGCGCGAGGTCGCATCTGTAGGGTTGGCAGCCATACTCCAGCCAGCTTCTAAATCCGGGTAACTCTGGCCATCTCAAAAATTTCTCTGCGAGCAGCACTATAAATTGAGCGCAATCCGCCCATCTATTACTCCATTAACAACATTACTACAACGTGAAGAAGCATGAGCAGAATAGGACTTTTGGGAATGTATTTCCACAAGTATGCTGATTCTCTCATGCTTCTGGAATAGCACCGGTGAAGATGATGAAACTAAGTCTACTTCTTTCCCAGTCCGATACGACTATGACGACAGGGTTGAAAACCGCTTCATCAATATTGATCCTCTGTTGCAGGAGGTGTTTGATCGGGGCTTATACTTGCCAGTATTATAACATTTCTGATTCATCCGGTGCATTCCATTTGCGTCAAGCCATATCATCACGGCAGACGCTTTGATGATGTATTTGACTATTCTTGAATGTGTTTTTGTCAGTTACAGAACGGTAAAGGTGATGAAATTTACCATTAACATTCGCAGTTTCCTCGGTAGCATACACAAGAACCCATCTTCGTATGCCGGTGACCGCTTATAGACCTTCCATGGATGTCTGATTTATTGTTCTTAACTGCTGAAAACATTGAAAGAATAGTTAGCTCCTCATTGTATCGAAGAGTTTGCTCGTATTTGTAGTCAGATGAGTTCACTCCTCATTGAGTTTACTTCTATTGTATTGAAGAGGCCATTCTTGAAGATGAGCTCATAGTTGGATTTGGTTCTCATCTTTATGATGGCGAATTACTTATCGTACTCCAGGTGAATTCATCCCTCATTCTTTTTGAAGGTGACTTCGCTTCGACTTATGAGTGGTGAATTCATTTGAACTAACTTGTAAGGTACTTAAGGTGTTTCCTTTGGCTGATTTATCAAACTGGAGCTGTTCACTTTTTGATTACTTTGACAATCTTCGTCTTTCAATTCAATTGAACGTCCTCTTCACTTATTGAATTAGTGCTACATGCTGTTACAACTTACTTCATCCTCTTGGTATGTCTTCTATTTTTTCGACACTTACATTCTTTCAGCTCAGTTCTACATTTTGATACATTTCATCCTTTAGCTTAGTTTACATTTTCGAAATATTGATCATTCAAGGTCTACTTATCTAAATCTTACCCTTAACGTTTGGGTTGGTCAATGGCCATTGGTAAGTACCATCAACAGCAAAAACGTAACCGTGCTTTTGCAAGTATGGTCTCAAACCCTTTGGACCCTTGGAACCGTATGGGTAGATTTCTGGAGCTGGGGCCTTGTCAGACTCAATGAAGTTCAACAATGGAGTGAACAATTGCCAGGAGATATCCAATTCATCATCTCTGACGAAGTTGGAGTGGTTGCCCAAGTAACAGTCTCTGATCAAGGCTTCGTAAGCTTCTGGGATCCAGAAGTCCTTGGAGTATCTGGAAGAGTAGGTCAAGTCCAAGTCGGTCATTGAAGTTTCAGTGGAGATACCAGGTATCTTGGAGTTGATCTTCAAGTAGACAGCTTCGTCTGGTTGAACTCTGATCACCAATTCGTTTGATTGGATCTCTTTGAACATTCCTCTGGCAACTGGCTTGAATTGGATTCTGATCTCAACCTTGGACTCGTCCAAAGCCTTACCAGCTCTCATAACAATTGGAACGCCTTCCCATCTTTCGTTGTGGATCTTCATCCCCAATGCAGCGTAGGTGACACACTTGGAGTCACCCTTGACGGTTTCGTCGTCCAAGTATCCTGGCTCCTTACCGTCCTCGGACTTTCCGTATTGTCCCAACAAGATATCGTCGGTTTCAAGTTCGCCGAAAGCCTTCAAGATCTTGACTTTTTCGTCTCTAACGGCTTCTGGGTCGAACGAGACTGGTCTGTCCATGGTCAAAAGAGTCAACACTTGCAAAAGATGGTTTTGCATCACGTCTCTCACAATACCAATGGAGTCAAAGTATCCACCTCTTCCTTGAGTACCGAAGGCTTCCTTGAAAGAAACTTGAATCGATCTGATGTGGTCCTTGTTCCAGACACCGTTGAACATTTCGTTACCGAATCTGAGCACCAACAAGTTCTTGACCATTTCCTTGCCCAAGTAGTGGTCAATTCTGTATAACTCGTCTTCAGTGAACAATGGAGCCAAGTCCTTTTGTAAGGTTCTGGAGGATTCCAAATCGTGACCGAATGGCTTTTCAACAATCAAACGGGTTCTACCGTTTTTGTCGTAGACAACCTTCTTCAAGGTGGTGGCGACGGTGGTGAAGGTGGATGGAGGCAAGGCCAAGTAGAACAAACGTTCAGACTTCTCAACACCGCTTTCCTTCTCGTACTTTTCCATCGATTCTCTCAATGCGGTGAAGGCTTCTTCGGAGTCGTAACCACCAGAGTGGTAGGAGACGAGCTTCAAGAAGTCCTGGACCTTCTTTTCGTCACCGCCCTTGAAGTTGGCGGATATTCTCTTTTTGAAGTCTTCGTCTTCAATTTTAGACCTGGCATAACCTATGATGTTGACGGTGGAGGGCAATTGGCCTTCACGGAAGAGGCCAAACAAGGCTGGGAAGGTCTTCTTCTTGGCCAAGTCTCCCGAGGCACCAAAGACCACGATGGAGACGTGATTACCAAAAGCTGCAGACATGGAGGCGGAAATTAGGTGGCGATTGCTGGTTGGAGTGGAGGGTCAGTTAAGTGAGATACTTGAGGACCCAATGGCAGTGAATTGTAGTTTTGGGATGGATCCGAGCAAATAAACCGAAGATTGGAATTGGCACGGGGAGCAATTGAGATGGGATATGGGTTAAATCTTTCACCAATTTGTAATCTGAGTCTGGAGCAACCCTTGGGTATATTTCACTCGTCGGGCGGCGCACGACCAGTGGGCTCACTATGTTAGTGAGCCGGGGAGAGACACTCCGACGAGTTGCGGGGGAGAGGGGTGGAAAGAAAACAGAGAAGGATTACTTAGGGGAGGTTAGGGGGAGAGGATAGTACGGTATAGGGGAGGGGAAGTGGGTGAGATGGACGTGGTTTAGAAGTGTTTAGGTATAAAATTGGCAGCTGGGTGGGCTAAGGAGATAACGGATAAGATATGGTCATCTGTAGCTTACGTAATGTGCTTATTCATCCCGCGGGCGAATAGACCTGACAGCTCGAAGAGCTGGAAGGACTTGCAGGGTGGAAATTTTGGGGAATTGAAATGTTCTAGACCTGAAAAGTTGGAGAGATCAAAATCATTAACTTCTGGAAGGTTAATAAGGTCTCGGAGGTCTTAAAGACTTGAAGAATTGAAGGAAGGGCCTGAAGTCTGGACTTTTCGATTGCAGATGGTGCTAACTCCACGTGATGGCCCGACATCGGAGGTAACTGGTAGCGGGTGGAACTTCCAGGGCCTCGGTGCGCCGCGTGGCCAGGAAATTAGTGAGGTACATCGATTTGCGCCCACTTCTCCCCCTTTAGAGAAAGATGAAAAGGGGAGGAATTTAATGAGTTTATAATGAGTAGTTCTATGGTAAAGAAGATTAGAAGAAGAGTGTTTAGTGAAAACTGTATTGAATCCTGTGATTGTATGACTTTTATACGAATATTACTGTTTTGTGATAAATTTTAGTAAAAAACCCACTAATTTCTAGTGTAACTCTTGAGGTTTACAAACACAAAAATCTTTAGATTTACAATAGCCGTCACTTTCATGTCATATTAGCTCACTTTGGAAATTATCATAAAATACCGATTACTTCACTCGCAGGGTTATTCTACATATTTCTTGTTACACCTTTAAGTGCGTTGTAGTGTATATTGTACATACTTCTAGACAGAGCTGGAGCCCAAACGGTCGTCTCCATCATCCTCAGCGTCTTCAGCGTGTCCCGAGTCCTTTTCCGAACTTGGAACCTCCTGGTCGAGTTGCTGGTACTTGTTGCCTCCATGCTTTTTGGTACTCTTTTTGTCGACTGGGGCCTCGTCTTCATCGTCGATTCTGAACATCTCCTCTTCGTAAACGGGCAATCCGTCTGAACCATCAGGGTAAATTGGTTCGTCCGATCTGTTGTTACGGTACGAGCGTCCGCTATGACCTAAATCGAACGAATCCTCATCGCCTTCGTCATCGGAATCGGTGTAGTCTTCTCCTGGAATGATATCGAACTCGTACTCTTCTCTTCTTCTAGCACGACGGCCGCTTCCTGGGGATTTGTGGAACTTCATCAAGAGTAAGACAACGATGAATCCAACCACGGCAACTCCAATGAAGTACAGTCCGGCGTGGCCACCGGCGAGTGGTTTGTTGTAGTTCTTACCATCTTCAGGATCCTCATCCTCAGGAAGCTCGGTTTCAGAGGGTTCGTCAGTGGCCTCACTGGCACTGGTGGTGGTGCCGGTGGTGGTGGTCGAAGCAGCTTCCTCCTTATCCTCGGGCTTCTCAGTGGTGGAAGGTTCCACAAGTGCTTCGGTGGTGGAAACAGCAGCGGAAGTTGTTTCCGTGCTGGTAGTGGAAGACTCGACAGTGCTGACTTCAGAAGTAGTAGCAGGCTTGTTCTGCATTCTGTCTCTTCTAACAGCAGCGTAGTCGGTATCGAGGTCATAAACTTCGGCCTTGTCGGCATCAATACTTTCACCGAAGAATCTCAATTGCCAATCTTCAAAGACAATTTCGGTGTTGATAGGAGCACCGTCGTCACCAAAGACTTCAATGATCCATTGTCCAAGACCAGACTCTCCCCAGTGAGCCACCGACATGAAGGTCCAGTTGTTGAAGCCAGTGCCTGCTCTGTCAAAGGGACGGAAAGTAGCCAAGTCAGAGAAGACACCGGAAGGAGACCGCAATCTGACACCGACACGGCCTCTGAAAGTAGACTTGATATTCATCACCACGGTGACGTGCTCGATTCTTTCAAGGTTCATCACCTCCAAGTCTCCCTTGGTGATGTCAATCCATCTGGAGACGATGGGGGGTTCTCCGGAGCCAATGGTGAAGCTTTGACCCACGGGCATCACATCACTGTAGTACCAGGCTTGGGGCTTGACGTTCTTCCAGTTTTCGGCGAAATGGGCCATGGTGTAGGCATCCATTTTTCCGTAACCATACTTGTGAGAGTACTTTCTACCCAAGGCCGTTGTTTGATAGTGGCCATCGTCTTCGTTCACGGGCAGCGAACTCAACACCGAGACGTATTGCACATCTCTCCAGGTCAAGTTGGGGTTCTTTTGCAAGATTAATGAGTAAATACCAGCGGCCAAAGGTGCAGCGGCAGAAGTACCACCATGGGTTGCTGAACATTTTTTATGGATATCGGTGGTGTGAATGTGCTCTCCGGATCCGGAGGAGTAGGTCACCACCATCACCGCCGAACAGGCTTCGGCATAGTTGGGGTGGATGCCCTTGTAGTCAATTGCACCAACGGTGATGGAAAAGATAGAGTTGGTGTAACCGTCGAAATTACAAGAGTCGGACGATCTTCCTCCATTACCGGAGGCAAAGACGTAGACCGATCCTTTATCTTGACGACCAGATTGCACACCTTTGATAAATGCTTTTTTCACGATTGCTTCGGGTTCAGATAAGGTTCTTCCGTCATCTGTAGGACCCCACGAGCAAGAATAAATATCGTTGACACCAAGACCATACACCAAGGCTTGTGCTTCTTCAGCTCCGGTGATTTGGCCCGATAAGATTCTGATTCCACTTACTTGGGAGTCGTAGGCGACACCCACACCACAGACGTCGTTTTTCACGGCTGCGATTTCTCCAGCACATCTGGTTCCGTGGTAATCGTCGAATAATCTGGGCAACGGGGAGGGGTTGTTGTTGTTGTAGTCCCAAGAGCCCTTGGCGTTGAAGTTTTCGGTCAAGTCGGAGTTTTCGAAATCCAAACCGTCGTCAACCACGGCGGTGACTATGCCTTTTCCGGTGATACCTTCGAACCACAATCCAGAGACGTTGACGTCGTGCCCAGGGAAGTGAGTGTTGACAAGATGCCATTGTTCGAGGAAGAGCGGGTCTTGTATATCGAGGGCGTCACTGACCCTTTTCAACTCCTCTTGGGAAGAATCCACGATCTCCAATCTTTTCTCCGACTTCTGAGATCTTATATCTTCATAAGGGTCTTCGGTGATGAGAACGGGAAGTCTCTTGTTCAACTTCTTGGGAGGCAATAAATGGATCGATTTCAAGTGGGAGTTGTCCACCAATGAGTCGTAAGCGTCTTCGAACCCCGCGCTTCTTTTGATCAAAGAGTGCCCGTTCGAGTTGTAGTTGCCCAAGAACTCGTTGTGAGGATGCGCCTTTTCGATACTGAAGACGTAGTGGTTGTCCAATCCGTAGAGTTGGTTTTCAAATCTATAAGCGGTGTGATCGGTGATGAAGTCTGTTAAGGGTTTGTTGGAGTTTTCAGTGTTCAACTCCACAAGGAAGTAGTTTCTATTGACAAAGTCTTTCTTGGGAATCACGTTGGCGTCGACGATCGCCAGCAAGAGCCCCAAAGCGAATGCCACTTTTTTGATTAAGAGCATGTTGAAAGTGAATGGATCAAGTGGTGAACACGGAGTTCGGCCCGAAAGGAATGATCAGTTTTGCTGAAACGCAATCACGGTCTATAAGCAGGAATGCAGGATCGCAAGAGTCTCTTCAGGAGTAGTTAGGTGCTTGACAGGGCCAGCCGATAACGCACCTAGTGTTGTAAGCTGAAAAGAGTAGAAGTTTCTGCTCAGTTTCGAGGCCACGTCCTGAATTTTCTATTGTTCGCAACGAAGCGCGCGAAAATGAATACAACAAGAAAGCGAAGCCATGAAATGCTAAAATAGTCATGAAACCTAAAATTCGATATTGAAAATGGAGACGGAAGAGAAAAATGACGTGAATGGGGAGGGCTACTCGAGGGAATATTTTACGCTAGACTTTTTGAGTAAACTTACTTTTTGGATCATTCTTCGGTTGATGGGTTGTTCTGCTTCCAATTATAACTGACACGCCCAAATTTCGCGGCACGGGCGCCAGACAAATATTTATAATCGAAGGAGGCAAGAGGTCCCTAGACAAAGAATTTATAAAGTGAATCAATATAATGAAAGGAGACCATATTGAGTCCAAAGCTCAAATGGAAGAAACAGTAAGTTTTCTTCGTGGGACTCGCTTATTGAAAGTTGTGGATCAATTTTTCATTTAGTAGGAGCATTCCGTGGTCCCCGGATTTCGCGGCACCGTCCACACAAACGGTCAGCGCAGCCAGGGTCCAACTACAGACGAAGTCGTAATTAATAAACCAATTTGAAATAAAGTAAACTGTCAAATCAGGTGAAACTTTCCATCCTCAATATGAACGGTTCTGTATGTTTCACCTGATAGTTTGTAGCCCAACACGTCTCGGCAGACACGTCCGGAGAAATCAAAGCTAGTATACACTCCCTGAATCAGACGGTTACAGGCACCATGAAATACGCTGTTCTTCTCCTCTGCTTGGCCAAAGCGCTCGCGGATGACGATATGGACATGGATATGGACGGCGAAAGGGTGGAGTTCCACCCCATCAACGCCGGGTCCAAGACTTTCCATTGGATCCTTACTCTTGCCATATTATTGGTGATGCCATCGATTTCGGCAGTTTTGGCACTTGCAAACAGACTCCACTGGTCTCTATTCCTCCAGTTCGTGGCCACTGGCTACTCGGTGTTCGAGGCTTTGTTCCTTGACTTCCCAGACCCCGAGGGCCATGAAAATAGAACTTCCAAGGGTACCAGTTGGTTTCTCAGTATACTCTTGGGGACAACTGTATTCATGGGCAGTTTCATCAATGGTTCCAATTGGGTGATGAGCAGGTTCTACCCCACAGTCAAATCTAGCGGAGAGTACGGCTTCTCCTATAAAGTGTACAAAACACTTTCGATCTTGACGGTTCTCACCGGGTGGGTTCGGGTGTGTATGGCACCAGTTGCTTTGCTCGGGTTCTGTTACGGAATCCACACTGGTCAGTGTATTGCCCATGGAATCATGGGCCTGGCATTTATTGGCTATTCCTTTGTCTTGACCTTTGTTCTCGTGATTCCTTGGATCAGAAAGCACGAGTTGCTTTCACCAAATGGTTCCAGATCCCAGGAATTTTACGACTCCTCCCTCATGTGTGTCTGGGGTATAGTCAACACTTTCACCGAGCACAGATGGGGCCGTGAGGCCTGGTCGATGGGTGACTACCAGCACACTTCAATGGGAATCATCTGGTGGGCCGGTGGTCTTTTGGGGATGTTCTTGGCACGTAATAACCGCAGAACATTCATCCCAGCCTTGTTGCTTATTTTCACCGGATACTCGATGTCAGAACATGCCCAGCACCATGCGATCTCCACCAAGGTCCATGGGTTCTTTGGCTTGGCGTTGATGGGCGCCGGGTTCAGTCGGATCATTGAGATCTCATTTGTGCTTCGTGATAAGTCTTGTACTCCAGATGGCCGCATCGTCTCTTTCCAATACGTTCCTCCCTTCTGTCTCGCATTATCCGGGGTCTTGTTCATGTCTGCCAATGAAGAACAATTGAACTTGGTCCTGGACTTGGGCTCGGATCACTCTGCTTATATTCTAGTGGGCAGTTCTGCAGCGTTCGTGATCTATCTCTGGATGCTATTGATACTTGCACTCTATTTGCGTTTGGTGGGGTATGATGAAGATGGCGAAATCAGAGGGTACCACCAAGTGGGTGGTGCCGAGGAGTTTGAGATGGGTGACGCTGAAGAGTTCGAATTGGGAGACTTGAGCGACGAGACCCCATCTGCTGATATTAATGAAAGGTAGTATGGGATGAATAGAATGTTAGCGTGATTTTTTGTAGGAACTCTATAATTTATATTCTTGAATTTAAGGATTTGCATCTTTGAAGATCTGAAATTTGTGTAATTGCATCTTTAAATATAGGCAGACGAAAACAGTAAATTATACAGTAGGAAGCGTACTCTTTCAGAAGACGAAAGATAGAAATGATTTTCTCCATAATAAACGGGTGGAACTTGGGCAGTCTTCGCTATGTATGGAATATATCACGATTAAATAATCCTGGAGGTTCTACAACTTATGCATCAGAATAGTGCTATTTTTGATATTTTTTATAAATCAGGAAAGTGGCTCTGATGATTTCTACACCTCACAAATCAAAATTCTAGCTCATATAAGTCCTCTCTCACTCATAAAACAGGATAGTATCAGACAAAGTCGCATCGCTTTTGTGGCTATGGATGGGTGCAAATTGTGCCTGCATCTAATCCCTAGGAACTGATACCCAATAATTCAAACACATAGCAGTAAAAACCTAGTTTATTTGAAGGTTCCAGTTACGTAACAGTCACACATCACCCTTAACTGCACCAGCACCCACAAATCCACAAAATTTCCGAAATTCATCTTTGTCCTGCTTTTTCAAGATTGATGGCCTTATCGGGGCGATGACTCAGATAAGTCACATGACCGATGATGATGATTTCTAATTGCTTTTCACGATTGGTTTATTCATCATCATGAGTGCTATTCTTTCAGCAGACGACTTGAATGACTTCATATCGCCGGGTGTGGCGTGTATCAAGCCTCTCGTATCGTCCGAACCCTCGGAAATAAACGAACTCAACGAAAATGGTGAAGTCGAGATTCAGCTTGACCAAGATGGAAATCCACTTGAGATCTCCAAGATTGATGGCAAGCAAAAGACGCTTTCGCCAGCGCAAATCTCCTTATCGGACTGTCTCGCGTGCTCTGGGTGTATCACGTCGGCCGAGGAGATCTTGGTGGCCCAACATTCCCACGATGAGTTGATCAAGGCGCTTACAGAAAAGATCGAAGGCCGCTCCACCAAAGTGTTTGTGGCCAGTATATCTCACCAGTCGAGGGCTTCCATCGCCACCGCTTACGATTTATCCGTGGAAAACGTCGATAAGCTTCTCATCAACCTTTTTGTCAACCAGATGGGTTTCAACTACGTGGTGGGAACATCAGTTGGTAGAAAACTTTCCTTGATTCAAGAGGCACAAAATATCATCGAGAAGAAAGAGTCGGGCTTCCAGGGACCACTCTTATCCTCCATCTGTCCAGGTTGGGTGCTTTACGCCGAAAAAACCCACCCTTACGTTCTTCCACGAGTATCAACCGTCAAGTCTGCACAACAAATCACAGGCTGTATTTTGAAGAGCTTAACGGCACACGACTTGAATTTGGCCCGGGAAGACGTCTACCACTTGTCGATCATGCCTTGCTTTGATAAGAAGCTTGAAAGTGCCAGACCAGAGGAAGTGGAAGGCTTGTCGCCTGATGTTGACTGTGTATTGACCGCCAAAGAATTGGTGGGTCTTTTGGAAGAACACCCTCAGTTCAAATTGATCCCCGAGGACCCCAAGCCTGTCCTTAACTCGGGTTTGAAAATGAAAGAAATTTATACCAGAAGTGCTCCTCCCAGCTGGCCACTTGTGGAAAATTCGTGGTCAAATGATAGTGGCTCCGCATCCGGAGGCTATGGATTTAACTATCTCAGAATGTACCAAAAGCACTTGGCATTGAAGGACTCGGTCACTTATAGAGAGGAAACTTTCAGTGTTCAAACCGTTTTGGGCAGAAACTCAGATATCTACGAATTAAGACTTTTGCATAACGGCGTGGCAGTGGCAAGCACTGCTATTGTCAATGGGTTCAGGAATATCCAAAATTTGGTGAGAAAATTGAAGCCAGGCGCCAAAATTACTGGAGGAGGTGCTAAGACCAACCCTTTGGTAGCACGTAGAAGAGCAAGAATGGCACAAAAGAAGGATCCAGAAGCCGGTTCTGACGCAGCAGCAGAAGAAACCGCAGATGCCTCCAAGTGTGACTATGTGGAGATCATGGCTTGTCCCAACGGATGTATTAACGGTGGTGGTCAAATCAACCCTCCAGCGGAGACGGGAGAGAAGGAGTGGCTCCAAACTGCATTACAGAACTACAATAGCATTCCATTGCATGATATGATCCGGGAAGATCATCTCATTCAAGAATTATTACAGTGGAGCGAAGCCTTTTGCACTGAATTTGAGGTGCCGCAGAAACGCTTAATAACCACTCATTTCAACGAGGTTGAAAAGCCCACTGACCAAGGATCCATCTTGCTTGGAGCAAAATGGTAATAGGTATTTATAGATCATAGTTACGGTACAAGATGGAAAAAAGGAGTGATGGAATCATCGCTAATAAAAGTTGATCATATGAAATTTAGCTTATATTGTAGAGTGAGTTTGAGTCCGTAGTATGTGAAAACTCTGTAAAGGGTTTAATAATAGAGGGATAACTCAGTGCAGAGATATGAGCGCTTTTAAGTATGCGACATTTTTCACGCTAACTACCAATTTGCACCCAGACTAATTAGCCACAAAGATGAGGGATATAGAGATCAAGCCTACAAAGTGACGGACCACAAAGATGAACGACCCAAGATTATAAGCTACTAGATTAAGGTTACAGTTCTGCGCCTTATCCGTTTTATGTGCCTGTCAAAGTATGCACATGGGCCAATGCTCAAGTACGGAAGCAGGGACGTACTTGGCAGAGCAATATTATTTCAGGTGAAAATTACCGTGAATAGTGCTAAGACCTGAGACAAATACACACCTGAATGAATGAAAACAACTAAATATTAAACCAGCTGCACCCCAAGACTCTGAATATTCCCATACTTCAAGTTTCCAGACGACCATCACCCTTTTTCTCCCCGTTTCTACTCTCTCTTACCATCGTCTCTATTCATATTAATTGATCGCCGCACTTGGCGCGTTCCGCGCTCGTGGCACACATAGCCTTGACCACCTGACCTGTTCCTCCTATACTTGCTGCCACCAGTTCCCTAGCAGACGAGACAAGATCGTCGATTTGGCCCTATACGAATTGAACCCTTATCTCCACAAACAAGCATATTTTGTAGCACTCGTAAAGAGACGGCATCTCGCCATCCCGGAATTGTCATCTCACGAATTAGCCATTTCCGCTTGATCATGCCGCGCCCACTAGCCTCGCTTAGTGGCGGAGAAGGGTGGTCTAGCCAGCCGGTCGCGCACGACAAATCTATATCCCTAGCAGCCATGCGAAAATAAAGCCCGTGCACCGCTGGAATTCGTTTCGGAACCATAGACAATTATCGCTCTTCTTGCCCGTTGATTGTCCCTCTCAATTCTATTTTACTGTGAGTACCACGATGAGGTTGGTGTTACTGGTTAGAGCACGCGGGTACACGCTTTCTTGGTTGGTGGCGCCATTGGCGCTCTGGCATAGCATCTCGTGTGGCCATCCCAATAATACCGAGCGTGAATTAATTACCGCTGTTTTCTGCCATTTTCTAGCAGTTTTCCACCTTCTTCCACCTTCTTTATCCTTTCATACTAACATCAGTTAAACCTATATGACTAAAAGCATACCCTCACGAAGAAATGCGATTTCAATAACTAGCGGCAGCGCCCTTGCCAAATTGGCGTTTATCTTCTCCAACTTGACCAAGTTGGTAGGAGCCATACCGATTCTCGGCCGCAATGACCAGCCCCAGCTCAGCCACAACGACCTCCTGGTCAAGTCGATGACTCCCGAAGAGTTCTACGTCAACCTTATCACATCGGTGGTGCTAGTGCTAGCGGGTGGTGTCTTTGCCGGGTTGACCCTCGGTTTGATGGGTCAGGACGAAGTTTACCTTAAGGTCATCATGAGTTCGGGTGAGCCCCACGAGCGTAAGCACGCTCGTAAGGTCTTGCAACTTATTGGCCGTGGTAAGCACTGGGTCTTGGTCACTCTTTTGCTCTCCAACGTTATCACCAACGAAACCTTGCCGATTGTTTTGGACCGTTGTTTGGGTGGTGGATGGCCTGCCGTGGTCACCTCCACCGCCTCCATTGTCGTTTTCGGTGAAATCATTCCCCAGTCCATTTGTGTCAGATACGGCTTGCAAGTGGGTGCTATGTTCGCGCCTTTCGTGCTTGTGTTGATGTATATCATGTATCCCGTCGCATACCCATGTGCGCTTTTGCTTGACCACATCTTGGGCGAAGACCACGGAACTGTCTATAAAAAGTCCGGTCTTAAAACCTTGGTCACCTTACACAAGACCATGGGTGTGGAACGTTTGAACCAAGATGAAGTCACTATCATCAGTGCTGTGTTGGACTTGAAAGAAAAGCCAGTCAGTAACATCATGACCCCAATTGACCGTGTTTACACCATGAGTGCAGACACTATCTTGGACGAGAAAACGGTGGAGGAAATCTTCAACGCTGGTTTCTCCAGAATCCCCATCCACTTGCCAAATGAGCCCCTGAACTTCATTGGTATGTTACTTGTGCGTGTTTTGATCAGTTACGACCCTGAAGACGCTTTGCCTGTTGCTTCGTTCCCCTTGGCCACCTTGCCTGAAACTGGTTTGAATACCTCTTGTTTGAACATCTTGAACTACTTCCAAGAAGGTAAGTCCCACATGATCGTGGTAAGCGAAACTCCCGGTGGCGCTACCGGTGCCATTGGTGTTCTTACTTTGGAGGATGTTATCGAAGAACTTATTGGTGAAGAAATCGTTGATGAATCTGACGTCTACATCGATATCAACAAGAATATCAAGAGAACGCAACCTGGTCCTTTATCTAAGAGAAACTTGACGGTATACTTACGAAACTTATACCAATCAAATAACAACTCCAAAAGAAACTCGATAGATGGCCCAGCGTTCTCTATCAATCGCGAGGAGGTCGCACCAGGCGCCTTGGTCCAACAAGCTCCCCCTGAAATTAAGGTGGAAAACGAAACGAATGCATTCTCAGGTGCAGTTGACTCTGCTAAGAACTGGAAACCCAAGAATCCAGCCTTGAACCCATTGGAGGTTAACAAGCCATTTGTCACCATCAAGCGCACCACCGCTGAAACTATCAACTCCGTTTTACCCGGTCCTAAACGCTCGATACCGAACGGTGGCGCAGGCTATAGCGATATTCACACCAGCGAACAAGGAGCCATTTTGGAAGCTGCCAGACGTAACTCTGAGTCGATGGAAGAGAACGTCAATGAAGCAGAGAGAATTCTCAATGGTTCTGGCTCTGAGACTGGTGACAGGTCCAGACGTCGTCTGTCATCGCACAAGTTCTTATTACCGGAAGAAAGAGAAGCTGATCTTTCAGAAATACGAGAAGTTCACAAGAATAACCTGCAGGGCCTCAATGGTCAAGACACTCCTAATGGCCTTCACAAGGGTCAAGAAGTTGCTAGCGATCCTAATGATATTATAAAGGCTGCTGAAGCATTGGAGGTTCCAGAGTATCAAGAAGCGCGTTCGTACCGTACTGGTGGTATCATTGAATCGGTTGTGAACGTTCAAGGTGTCCATAAGACCATTATCGAACACGTGAGTGAAGATGAATCTGATGTGATTGAAATCGAAAACTTGGATCAGATCAGCAAGCATCTGTCGGGATCGTCCTCTGGCCACACTAGTCATAGCTCCAAGAAGGCTGCGCCGCCAAAGAAAAAGAAGAAGAAGCGGAGTCAGCTGTTCAATATGAACGACTACAGTGAAGGCACTGCCAAAGCCAACGGTGAAGGTGATAAAGAAGACGATGCCCTTCTTCCTTAAACAAATGTTTACGTGAAGGCTCAAGAAGACATTGCCCTTCTTTCTCAGGAAAATGTTTACGTGAAGGTTTCTTTAACCCAAAACGTAAAGGTTTCGAAGGCGATGCCTTCTCAAATATAACGATGAAGCAGAAGATTTTAAATATTACGATCAAGCAGACCAAGAAGACAATAGCCTCTATTTCGAGCAAATATTACATGTTGAGATGAAGCAGAGATTGCACTTTAAAGGAATATGTACGATTTTTGACGTTTACCCCATTAATGAGCGGTTTGTATACCTTCTTCCTGTAGTCCGGAGCCTCCGGTTTTTGAAGTGTTTGCCTGTATAGTTGCACACCCAGGGCCCACGACGTGCATAGCCCGGTCGCACAGGCGACCAAAACGGGGATAAGGACCGAGCCTGATCTGAGACCCGAGCCGCACAAGCGCCAACGGCTTATTATCCCCAGACCACCTACGGAACAGCTCACCCCACAAGGTTGTAACCTACCTATCGGTTCCGCCCCTTGTTGCCACCGTAAGTACAATGCTGCCACTCCTGGACATTCTCTCTGCATGGCCGATACCCGCACCCCGTGGTTGGATCTGTCTCGTCTAGGCATTCCGATGCGCGGCAAGAACGAGAGGCCCACGGCCACCTCCAAGACATTATTGATAACAACCGTCGCCGTAGCCACCAGCGAATTTCCCCAGATCGATTAATTTCGCTATCTTCATCCTCAGTAAACTTTCAGCCGTTTGTCACCGCTCCGCCCGTTCACCCGTCTACCTCCTCTCCCCACTGCATTCTTATTTTCCCAGTGTATATATGCAGCGCACAAACCCTTCCTGCGTTGCTCACCGTCGGCCGAAATCTTCGGTCTGCCTAACAATATTAGGCGCGACAGTTTCAAACATCCTCAAACTTACCACTTTCTTCTTCCACCTCGCCCTACACTACCACCCGATCGAGATGGTGCTTCGAGAGTTGTTCTCAGGCTCGCCCAAGTCCGGCCACCACGCTGACCATGCCAGTCACCCCCATAAAGCTGACCATGCCGATCAGCCAACAAAAGATGGCATGGCGGCTGACACAGCGGTAACCCCCAACAATCCAGTACCGATTGCAAACGACGGCGAACAACTCAAACCACTGTCTTCCGGGACCGCCTTGGCGCCTCACAACTCGTACCGCTTCTTCTTGCGCCGCAAGTCCAGCCGGAGCCTGCTTACTCCCCAGACCAGTCACAGCTCTTCGAGCTCGCTTCACAAGGGTAAACGGAACGGCAACATCTCCAGCGGACCGAATTCCAGCACCACCTCGCTCGACTCGGCGAATCAGCGGTTCGTCTTTGCAAGCCAATCCATCGATAGCGCCACCGACCTTGCAACTCCGGACTCCCACTCCGATCACACCAGCACCGATTCTCGGAGCTCTGCCCACCGCGCTCAGGACGCCAGCTCCGAGACCTCGGCCACGGGAACCAAAGACAGCAGAGAGTCCAGCCAGCATGACGGTACAAAGAAAGCCCATTCTCCTAAACTGCCTGCCGCGGAGCCCAAGAAACAACTGTCGCGTCACTCGCCTCCTTCTGGAGAAAGGAAGAGCAAGAAATCGCAAGAAGACCGCAATCGCCATCATCACCACTTGTCGTTGCGTCGTTTCCTCAAGAAGCTTAAACACCCGGAATCGCCGGGTGGCACTCACCACGCCAAGGAAAAGTCAGTTCTGCCCCTAAACTCGTCCTCCTCAGAACTTATCAAGAAATACGGTAACGTGGGTAAGTTATTGGGAACAGGTGCCAGCGGCTCGGTCAATTTGGTTGTTTCCCCGACCGATCCTGCCAAGATCTACGCGGTCAAGAAGTTTAGAGCCAAACTCGCCGCTGAGAGTGAAGCCGACTATAAAGTGAGAGTTAGAAATGAGTTCAAGATTGGTGAGTTCTCCAGGCATGAAAACTTGATTCACACATACGAGCTCATCAAGGAGTATCCTAGTGGCTCTAAAATCGTCAGAGATCCTGAATACTATATGGTGATGGAATATTGTCCGTTCGACTTTTTCAATTTGGTGATGTCTGGATTGATGAGCACAGATGAAATGTTCTGTTACTTCAAGCATATCCTGAACGGAGTGGCATTTTTACATCAGAATGGTTTGGCTCATCGTGACTTGAAGCTTGACAACTGTGTTGTCAGTAAAGACGGTATCTTAAAGCTCATTGATTATGGTTCAGCAGTCCAATTCAAGAAACAAATGTCCGAAGGCTCCACATTCAATCACGAATACGATAAGATGATTGGTAGTGATCACAAGTTGGTCCGCGCTCGTGGAGTGGTTGGCTCGGATCCTTACCTTGCCCCCGAAGTCTTGGAGCCTTCTAATTTCGGGTACGATCCTAGACACGCAGACGTCTGGTCTGTGGCAGTAGTTTTCTGCTGTATGATTTTGAAGAGATTCCCATGGAAAATTCCAAAGGTTAGTGATCCTTCGTATCGGTCTTTTGCTGGAATTGAAGACCCCGCGCTGGAGAAAAAGCCTGTCCATGAAAGTGTGAGTGATTTGAGTCTTACAACCACCGCCAGTTCTGTCAAGAAGATAGCCCGTGGTCCAGACAGGCTCTTACGATTATTACCAAAGGAATGCCGCGAATTGTTAGGAGGAATGTTATCAATTGACCCCAACAAGCGGTTTTACATGAACGATGTGGTTGAAAATGAATTCTTCCAATCGATTCAGCACTGTCATAATATCAAGGACGCGGATGGAAATAGACAGGTGTTCCACCCCGATAACCACAAACATCATTTGATAACAGAAGAAGAATTAAACAAACTTAATATGGAAAAAGAGAGACAGAGAAAGTTGAAAGAATCAGGCGTTGCATGAACCAGAATTGTACAAATTATATGAAAAACTACAGACTGAAGAGGTCGAAAGAATCAGGCGTTGCGTGATCACCATCAGCTAGAGAATTATGAGGAAGTTGCATCAGCTAGACATTTTATGACTGAAGAAGTAGAAAGAAGGCGTTGCATGATCTGTATCACACAATATGATCAGCTAGAAACTTATGAGGAAGTTGAAAGTGCATACCATCAGCTAGAGACTAATTTTACGAGACTATGATAGTAAACCCATATGATAATTGATTGCTGTAGATAGACGCCATTGCTTACTTAAGCACATCTGGCGCGCGCATATGATATAGAACTAGACAAAGCGGCGTTATCATACACAATTAGTGTCATTACACCCCATCTTTGTCGCAACTAGCATCAACTATTTTGGTGCTATTTCGCGGTTCTCTTGCATAACCGTTTCCAGCTATTTTGGTAGCCAATTCGGTTCTTTTCTCGGTTGACTTCACGCAGTCAATTGCAGTTTTCACGGACTTTTTAAACCGTTTACCACACCACAAACACATCACAAACATCGTCACCGAAGGCCTCTACTGACGGTAATTACCATCTACTAATCAATAACGTGATAAATATCTTCTAAAGGGAATCAAAATCACTATAATCATACCCTGGCTGCTCTCTACCAACAGTGATTGCCACCTATCCATACCGTCCTAATACTCGGAAAACCCTATACTAATTCCCTTCACTACATCCACATCACTCCATTCACTTCATTATGACGACACCCGCCTCCGCCATGCTACCAACCTGGATCATCACCCTCTCCTTCTTCTCCTCCATCATTTCCGCCTTGATCATCTTTCTCAGCATTTTGATGCATTTGCGCAACTACCGCAAGCCTTTCGAACAACGACTCATGATTCGGATCCAGATGATCGTGCCTTTGTTTGCGCTATCGTGCTATTCGATGCTCACCAAGCAGTCATCCTTATTCAACCGCATAGTGCTCGAACCAGTACGAGAGGTGTACGAGGCGTTCGTCATCTATACCTTCTTCTCGCTATTAACCGATATGTTGGGAGGAGAGCGCAGCATTATCATCAAAACAAGTGGCAGAGAGCCGGTGGCACACCCGGGATTATTGCGGTATGTGTTGCCGCCATTGGATATCTCTGATTCTTTCACTTTCTTGAAAATCAAGAGAGGTATTTTACAGTACGTGTGGTTGAAACCGTTTATTTGTTTCAGTACTGTCGCCTTCGAGCTCTTGGGTTTCTACGATGTCAAGGTGATTGGTCCCAAATCGCTTTATTTCTGGATGACTTTACTTTATAACGCTTCCGTCACCTTGTCTCTTTATTGTTTGGCCATTTTCTGGAAAATCCTTTGGACAGATCTCAAGCCTTTCAATCCGGTAGGAAAGTTTCTCTGTGTCAAATTGATCATTTTTGCTTCCTATTGGCAAGGTGTGATTTTGGCCATCTTGAGTGCTTTCGGTTTATTGCCAGCAAAGGGAGCTGAGAAAACAGACGAGAGTATCGGTGTATGCATCCAAAATGCTCTCTTGTGCGTGGAGCTCATTGCATTTTCCATTGGCCATTGGTACTCCTTCTCATACGTTCCTTATACCATTGCATATATACCCAACGGCAGGCTCATATTCAAGTACGCCTTCAAGGACATGATTGGAGTCAAGGATCTTTACTACGATTTCAGATTGACATTCTACGGTGATTACTACAAGGACTATAAGCAATTTGACTCTGTGGATGCTATCATTGCACACCCTGACTCAAAGGGAAGAATGAGTAAGATTAACCAAGGTTTACGGTACCATTATGACGGAAAGCAGAAGCACTGGTTGCCCAGCGACACTACGAGCGTGAAGGATTCATCTGGTGAAGTGAGAAGCACTTCGGAAATTGCAGTCACCAACGGAGCACACGTATATCAGCTACAATTCTCGAATAATAGAGATTACGCTCCTTCTCTAAGATCTTCCGGTGCTTCCACTAGAGCACTTTATTCGCCATCAACTAAAAGTCAAACCTCACTCTCGCCATCTGCCGAAACTCATGTCGATTCTTCCGATCCAGCCGAACAGGAAATTTTGGAAACCTTGAAATCCGATCCTCTCTTGTCTACCATCGACTATTCGGACGAATACTTCGATGACGATGAGATACTATACCAAAAGGCCAGTTTGGACATCAATAACTATAATCTCCAGCTGAAAGAAGTCAAACAACTCCTTAATTATCCTATTGTGGACGAGTTAATTCACGGACATGTCTATGGATACAAGGTGCAAAAACTCCGGAAAAATAGACTCAAGAACTTGGGACGAGGCCAAGAAGAAGCGATGCTACCAGCAAATCATGAATCCAACCGCTATGGCAGTGTTGTTTGAATATATATTTACAAGATTCCTAAATACCGATGTCTCTAGACATCCCAGCGCCTGATTGTTAGCAGGACTAGTTTCTATAAGTGATTGTGCCGGAAAGTATCCGATCTTCAACGACTGAAATTGAGCATTAATGAGAATGGATCCGAAGTTCAGCACTTATCTGTGAGCTTTAGTGAGAATGGATCTTCCATTAAGTCACTGACTGAACTATTTTCCAATTGACTGGCTGCCTAATCTTCCAATTTAAAGGAGTACAACGAGTCCAAGTCTTCAACTGTGGTCTTTGGCTTTGATTTTTGTTCTCTTTCCTTTTGCTTCATCAATTTTTTTTGCTTTTTCAATTCTTTTTCAGAGTCCTTAGATTCCACGTTCTTGGATCCCTCCAACTCCTTGGGAGCAATGGCAATTGTGTACCTGGTCTCTAATTTCCCCTCGACTTTATAGGTGCATGGCAACTCGTCCAAAATGGCGGTGAGCCCTTCGAAGATCATTTGTCTTCTCTTTAATTCAAGATTCAATTCTTGTTCATCCTTGAACTTATTCGAATGTAAGATATTTTCGCTTCTGTTTGGTGCGGCCTCTTCCACCTCTTCGTCTTCCACTTCTTCCACAAACCGCAGTTTACTCTTGAGGTACAAGGTGAATTTTTCACCTTTGTTCAATTTCCGTTCGATTTCAAGTCTTTTCTGGTTCTTAAGATCACCAATACTGATTTTCCAGAACAAAGCCAAAGTCTTGGCAGCACTCTTTTTCTTTTCTGCTCTAAGTCTTTGTCTGACCACTTTTTGAGCCACGATACTTCCCTTTTGCAATAACTCATTTTCTTTCTCTTGAGCCAACTGCTGGGCGTATACCTTCATCATCTCCTCCACCTTGACTCTTTTGACCATGGGCAAATCCCCCTCGTTGATGATCAATGATAAACCGTGTTGCTTAAGGTCGAGATTATTACTGACATCCACCAAAAACTTGGAGACGATCTTGCCTGAGTCCGGATCCACATACTTGACCTTGTAGTGGTTGTTTTGTTCGTGGACCTTCGATATCAAAGCCTTCAAGGCTGTTTGTGACTGAAGAGTACCGGTATTGAATTCGAAGCGCACGATTCTTCTGTGAGGTTTACGTTCTGCCTCGTTCTTTTTGCCACCATCGTTCTTGGCGGGCCTATTACCTGAATAAGCACCACGATTGCTGGCGTTGGCTCTTGGTTTGGAAGACTTGTTGCCGTTGTTGAACATGGCGGCGAATCTGTTTGATTTGTCTGCTCCAGAAGCCGATTTTTCGGAATAGACATTGTTGATGCTGAACGGCTTGTTTTGAGAGCGCTCAGCTTGCGAGGAAGCAAAGTCGAGCGGCTTGTACCAGCGACATGAGTAGTGTAGCTGTCTCACAGCACTGTGTCTTGCGGCGGTGACCCGAAGCATGATAGTTGATAAGGAGAAGTATCTGGTGATGATGTTTTTACGGTGCGCGAACGACTCCCACCACGAGTATTGATAAAGATGAGGGAACAGAGGTGCAGGATAGTCTTATCACGAGACCTGAAAATTCACCCCATATTTTTTATTTTCGAATATCCTACTACTTTCAACCATTTTTCATCAATTTTTCGATCTTCAGACTGCAGTACTACAGTCAATTGATTACACGTAAAATAGTGTATTGTGTACTGCACCTTATGATATACCTTGGAAATTCAGGAACTAAAATGTCTTTCAATTTTATCTATTCCAATTCCTCTAAACTGGGGTTATATTAAACGGCCTCACTAATAACAAATTAGTCAAAGTTTGTAATACCACAAAAGTCATTTTTTCCGGATTTCCTCTACCTCTCTAACTACCTCAATTAGGGTCCCCTCACCCCCGGGCTCACATATTGCCACCGTTGACTCCGGTTCATTGCTGTTGCAGCTCGTGTTTTGCAAACTTAGCCTAACGGCTCCTCTCGAGATGGTTGCTCCGATAACTCCAGGTCCCTGACTTGATTCTTTCCAGCCACCTTTGGTATGGCTATACTGTCTGGTTAGAGGAGAGAAATCGCGTGTTCTGCGGTTTTGAGTGGAACAATTGCTGCAACGCCCCTCAAACTTCTAAACAACGGTCAATCAAATAGCTAGAGAGAACAATTGCATGTGTACCATAATTACTGTGTCTAGTCTGTTTTAATGTAGATAGACCTGTGTAGTTAGATTAGTTTCCATCGTGTGTACATCGGACCTTTGAGCCTTATTTGTTCCGAGCCACTTTTTGGGGCCAAGCAACCCAGTCGCAAAAAAAGAAAGATGCCGCAAAAAGTTGCTAATTGCTTCGGAACAATTGGTCAGGAGTTGCTAATATGGCACGGAGTTCACAGACACTGGTGATTAAGATGTGGTGGTCAATTATCAATAAGAGTATATAAACTGGGGGTTTTCCCCACTCTTACTGTTTCATTATCAGATAAGTAACTAAGATGGTTGCAGAACACTTACACAAGACCCAAAAAGACCCAGCTGTCTACGCCACCTCCAATGGTGTGCCCTACCCTAACCACCCATACGGGGCCCAAACTGCTGGTCCAGGCGGTCCCTTATTGCTTCAGGATTTCAACTTGATGGATGATATCTCTCACTTCGACAGAGAGAGAATTCCAGAAAGAGTGGTCCACGCCAAGGGTGGAGGTGCCCACGGGTACTTCGAATTGACCGACTCGTTGTCCGACATCACCTACGCCAGACCTTTCCAATCGGTTGGCTACAAGTGTCCTATTTCCGTCAGATTCTCCACTGTTGGTGGTGAACGTGGTACCCCTGACACCCTTCGTGATCCTCGTGGATTTTCGATCAAGTTCAAGACTGACATTGGTAACATGGACTGGGTGTTCAACAACACTCCGGTATTCTTTATCAGAGACCCCCTCAAGTTCACCAAGTTTATTCACACCCAAAAGAGAGATCCTTCTACCAACTTGAACCAAAACACCGATTCCACTCACACCTGGGAATACTATGTCTTGAACCCGGAATCGATCCACCAAGTCACCTACATGTTCGGTAGAAGAGGTATCCCCGCCAGTTGGGCCGAAATGAACGGTTACTCCGGCCACACTTTCAAGTTCATCAACGACAAGGATGAACTCACCTACATCCAAATCCATGTCTTGGCCGATGCTGGATTCCAGACCTTCTCCAACTCCGAAGGTGCTGAATTGGCTGGATCTTCTCCAGACCACAACACCAAGGACCTTTACGACAGAATCGCCAAGGGTGACCACCCAAGCTACACTTGTTACGTGCAAACCATGACTGCCAAGCAGGCCGAGGAGTTCAAGTACTCCATCAACGATTTGACCAAGATCTGGCCCCACGACCAGTTTCCATTGAGAAAGTTTGGTAAGATTGTCTTGGACAAGAACCCAGTCAACTACCACGACGAAATCGAACAAATTGCCTTCTCTCCTGCACATTTGGTTCCAGGTATCGAGGCATCTAACGATCCAGTTTTGCAATCCAGATTGTACTCTTACTCCGATACTCACCGTCACAGATTGGGTGTGAACTACCAACAATTGCCAGTGAACAAGCCTCGTACCTTCGAGCCCGGTTCTGGCTGTCCATTCTTGGCTGGTAACTTCCAAAGAGATGGTGGTGCTTCCATTGATAGTCAAGGTTTCAGACCTAACTACTTGAGCTCCACCCTCCCAATCAACTCTGTCTCCAACGATCCAAAGTCCTTCAGCAATGGATTGCCACAAGTTGATGAGGCCAAGTACGTGGGTGTTGTTCCCGGTCAAGCTACCGACAAGTACACCATTTTGCAAAAGGAAAAGGCCAAGAGAGCCCACGAAGAAACCATCTGGTTGAAATCCTACGACTACATTTCTGGTGTCACCGAGCTCGACTTCGAACAACCAAGAAGGTTGTACAAGGACATTTACACCAAGGAGCAAAAGGAAGAATTTGTGGAGGCTATTGTTGGACATGCTTCCAGCATTTCCATGCCACACATCAAGGAAAGAGTGCCACTCTACTGGGGTTTGCTTGATGCAGACTTGGGTAAGAAGGTTGCTGACGGCTTGAAGGTCAAGTACAACCACTTGAACCTCGATGAGTACATCAAGGCCATTGGTGTTGCTCCAGCTAACTAAGTAAGCGAATAAGTGTATATACGGTATAACGAAATAACGAGACGAAAAACTAACTTCATGTAACCTTGCTGTATTTCAGTTATTATTGATCTTTGCTTCTTTCTCGATACATTTAGTCAACTTCCCCATAAATGTGTTTCTCTACTTTAATCCTTCGTATCTCATCAATCATTGACAATCCTTGAATTTAATCTCTCATTAATTATATTGGCACTATGTATATTACCTCATTTGTTTATTATCCCATTAATTATATTGACATTACCTATCCCTATTATAATACATATTTACATTAATCCAAAGTCAAAGGATCCTCCCAGCTTCCGGTTCCCTTGAACTGATTGGTGCTACCCAAAGAAAGCAACTGTTCATCCAAGCCATCGTTAAAAAGTTCATTTTCACTATCTTCAAACGTAGTGTCCGCCGCCGGCGTAACTGATTTCGTTGGGGCAGGTGGACTATAAGCATCATCTTCATCGTCAGAAGATAATACAATCAACTCTTCTTCAGCTGTAACCGACTTTGCGCGAGTATCGTCCACTATTTTGTACTGTTTCATATCCAAAATCTCAATTCTCTCTGTTTCTTGCGGAGTGTTTTTGACGAAATAATTGTAGGAGTCGTCGATTATTAGCTCGTGAAGAACAAATTGAACATCACATAAAGGACACTTATATTGTGGAGCATTCGGATGACGACTTTTCGGGCTCTGGATGATCTTTACCACATCAGAATTTGGTATTTGGGAACGACTAGTTTGCCGCAGGCTTCGTTTCCTTTCGATCGATAATTTTTCGTAGTTGCGTTTAGCGATATCTTTCTTCAACAAGTTTTGAATTCCCTTGGGAATCTTATTGAACAAGCAAAAGTTCTCGAAATCGAAACACTCGAAATGGACACATTTGGAAGACTTGACTGGAAGTCGGATTTTACTTGCTGCTAAAGGGTCCTTGAGTGAAAACACAATCTTGTCTATAATACCCAATTCGTCGCTATCGTCTGGATTCAACCTTGCAAGTTCCTTCTCGATGAGTGGGATGATATTGACCGGAATTGGTCGATACCCTTGGTATTTTTTCAGTGGACTCTGTGGTTCTTTTTTGACTTGTTTCTTCAATGCTTTATTCAACTCTTTGTCCAACTTCAATATATCTTTGAAGTCCGGTTCTTCTTCTTCATCTTCAAATGTGCTTGTGCGTATTTTTGGGGTCGTTTTGCGTGAAAAGATCGGCTCATCGTCTTCGTCGTCTTGGTCGTCTTTTGATGCACTGGAGAAGTTTGGTGCGGGAAGCAAGTCGTACTTGAACAGTTCGGACTCTTCTTCGATTTCTTCTAGTATGTGCGACGGTAGTCGGATCGTTACTTTGCAGACCGGTTCATTGGATCCTCCCAAGGAGGTTAATACTGAGACATTGGACCGGTCGCTATAGCCTCGCAATCGTATTTTGGGGATCATATCATTCCTAGATGGATGTGTGTCTTAAAGCTTTGCAAGCAAACTGGATTGACTTCCGTAGTAAGTGCCAGAAAGTCAAATAGTGGTGATCAAATGGTGATCAATAGTGCAAATGGTGATGATGGCGCTGTTGTGGAAGAGCGATCTTTTTCTGTAATAAACCGTTTGAAAAGCTGAAAACAGGTATGCGTAAAGATTGGCCGATGTGGAATCTATGCTGTGAATATGAGCTTAGCTCGTTTGGTGCAGGGCTGGAAAAATGGACTTGCCTTCGTGAAGTGTTGTGGTGATGGAGCGATCGCTAACCGCTCGCGTGCTCAGTCATGTGAGTGGATATTGCTAAGATGGATGCGATAAGACCATGAATAGAGAAATGAATATAATGGAAACTTTGAAGAAGTTGTGTTAGTTCATGATTCTTAAGTCAAGCTGTAAATTCAAGGCTTGGCGAGATTCTAGTCTGGATATATTTGGATGGTATTTTGGAGATTTTTATATTTTGCATCTAGTCAAGCGCAGTGAGCGGAATTGGATTTTGAATTGAAACTCAGTTGGTTTCAAATTGAAACATTTTATCAAAGCTGAATCATTTATACTAAGTAAGTTTATTTTTGATGGCTAGTCCTCCTGGTCTAATTTGAAATAATTTTGAAATTTTTTTGAAAATGTCCGAAAATTTTTTAATTTTGGTTTTAAGTTGGATATTAGATAGTTTTAATGTAATTGAATTCATAATTAATTTCAACACTGGGTTGTACAACCCATTTTTGGCAGAGAAAGATTTCTTACGCATTACTAGACTGTACTATCCATTTTATCCCATTTGGTTTACGGTGATTTTGCACCCAAATTTGATTCATTTACCCTCAGAAGAGCCCATTCCTTTGAATTTCATACTTCATGTATAGATTAATCAGAAAAGGGTAAAGCGTTGCCATGTATCTTTCCCATTACAAGTATTTCTTGAATTCATCATCGTTATATTTACAGGATCTATTTAGCTTGACGAGTGCTAGTAAAACATCAAATGTTATGGCTGTTTGTATCATCTTCCAGCGTTATGGTTCATGATTGAAGAGATCTTAATTCTCCAATCCGAAATCAACCGGTTCACCCAAAGCTTGGCCCACTTCTTCTTCGAGCAAGGCGGTCAACGAAGAGTTATCTCTAAGCGTGATCCACTTGCCCTGGATCATATCGTATCTCTTGGGTCCACTCAAAGGACTGCTCAACCAAATTTGCTTGTTAGGTGGCTGCTTGTTGATGACATAGGTTCCATTGACTGGAATAGTCAAGGTCATGACTCCATGGGACAATTCACAATCGATTTCGGGGTGGTCTTCAGACAAGTCTTCGAGAACATCGGCCATGGTCTCAAGGTACTCGTCGGCGATGGTGCTGTACTGATTTGGGGTCAACTCGTCGATTTTGTCGGTGAAGTTTTCTCCGCCAGTAGTCATCGAGTAGTTTCTGCTGACGCCATGGGAGAAGGAGCGGGAAAGTTGTCTGGCGCCGAAAAGGGAGGTCATTCTGATGTAATTGGAGGAGCGGGAAGCCAACCGAGCCCTGCTGGCGGCCATGGCCACACTTCTAAGACTCATGATGGGAGTTTATGGGTAGTTGATGGGTGTGGCTAAAGTGGTTATGACTAGAAAATATGGCGTCACCTGACAGAGACAGCCAAATTACGAAAATCACTACTCGCACTAACAAAACCGGTACTTTTCTCACACTAAAAGCGGTACTTTTTCGCGCTAACATTGAAAGTGACTACAAAACTGAGCGATCGTTTGAATCATTTGAATCATTTGAATCATTTGACTACCGGAACTTTTTGGATCAACTAAGGGGATGTTTTTCACTTTGCTTCTCATCAGTGTGGTTCTTGTGGCGGTCATCTTGTACTTGCCCTACGCCAGTGGCTTGACCAAGGTCAACATCGAAAGAACCCAGAAGAAGCAGGTCCAAAAGGAAGATGACCATCGTGAAGAGTACCAAGGGTACATACCACCCGATGAATTGGCTCGTCAAAATGAAAACAAGCCTGCCAAGGAATCGTTGAGAAACAGAATGAACGTGACCTCCGAAGATATCCCCATTAGAATCAGATTGGACCACGATAGCTCGGGATTGAGAAAGAGAAAGGACAAGTTGGACATCAACCGTGATCCTAACAGTTACGACTACGATATCGACGAATTGATCGAAGAGGAGGCACAAGCCGCCAAGATGGAGAGAGATAGAGAGTTCTACAGGAACGAGCAGATTGGAGGAACCAAAGAAGACCAGGTATGAAATGTTAATTGTATATATCTACCTAGTAATGCATAATATTTAAGAAATGGTTTAAAGAAGTAGTATGGTTTCTATAGAGAAAAGACGGATTTCTAAGAAGAGTGACAAAGATAAAAGTTCAGCTCATCGTAAGTCATCTAATTAAAATAAATGATTTTTAAAATATACAATAGTGCTTAAGAACGAGAGAAATATAAAGCCAGATTTCACAGAATGATATTTTTGATTAAACAGAGAATCTCAACTTTATCAATTTTATCATTCTAAATCATATTTGATTTTGCTTTTGGCTCATCTGGGTTCATAGTATTTTTCCGCATTTGTGTTGGGTGCAAATTATGAGTTACCCATTTGCCGAACTCACTAGCTATCTAATGCATTTACCACTCTATTTGCTAGCTATTCTAGTGCTATGGATAATACTAGACGGACTTGGGTTCCAAAATAGTCCAAAAATTGCTGGTATTTTTAGCATTCCCGAATATCCAATCGTGGGTAATTTATTTCAAGTGCTTCATAATCCTGCCAAAAAATACTTAGAATGGAGCAATCGCTACGGCCAGTCTATATTCCAGGTCCGCTTAGGATGCCAAAGGTTTGTGGTGGTCAACCGCTTCGAGGATATTTATGCTTTATGGGCTAAAAACTCAAGTGCTACCAATTCTCGTCCCGTTCTGTACACTTTCCATAATGTGGTCTCTGCAACCCAAGGATTCACCGTAGGATCTACTCCATTATGTCCATCCTACGTATTGAAAAAGAAGTCAATTGGCTCCAATCTTAATAAGAAAAAAGTAGATGAAAAGGCATGGGTAATTGACCAAGAGTCGAATTATATGTTGCGAAACTTGATTTTGGAAAATCGAGAACTCCTGGGTCCTCCATCCTGCAATATTTATCGAAACTTTAGAAACGAATCTTCTAATATTGATCTTCATCAATATTTCCAATTTTTTGCCTTGAGAAGCTCGGTGTTTATCACTTATGGTGTACATCTCGACTGCTACAGGAGAGACAAACTGTTCTGTCAAAATCTTGTTGAAAACGAAGCCCAAATCATGAGATATAGATCTACCACCTCTAATTTGGCCGACTACTTGGTGATGCTAAGATACTTACCATGGACATCGCTGTATCCAAAATATATTAGAGACAAGAGGGATTTCTATATGAAAGATCTAATGGATGCAATGAATCAAAGGCTTTTCCGCGGAGAAGAACAAGTGAAAGATTGCATGGTAGCAAAGCTCAAGTTTGGAGATAGCAAGTTGACAGAACTGGAACTCAAGTCGGTTTGCTTGACGATGGTCAGTGCCGGGTTGGATAATACGCCGTTGACCTTGAATTATTTGATGGGCCAGTTGTCTCACCCAAGAGGAGAAAAAATACAAGATCAAGCGTTCAAAGAGCTATTGAATAAGGCCAATAATAAATTGGTATCTGCTTGGGAAGCTGCCGCAACTGAGCAAAACTGCGATTACATTATGGCACTCGTTTATGAGGGCCTCAGATGCTTTTCGGTATTGCCGCTTGGTTTGCCTCGAGTCACCACCAAGGAAATTCGCTATAAGGATTTCTTGATCCCAGCAGGAACAACCCTAGTGATGAACGCATATGCTGCTAATCACGATGACCAAGTATTTGAAGCCCCAGATGAATTTGATCCAAACAGATGGCTTGGACCGGATGGCACTCTTTTGCCTAAAGCCGACAGCTTCCACCTCTCTTTTGGGTTGGGTTCACGCATGTGTTCGGGTAATCACTTGGCGATCAAGGAAATGTATACGATCATGTGCCGGATGATTTTGATGTTCAAGATCAAATGCCCCACGGGACCTTATCTAATGGAATTAGACCCCTTTAAGAATAACAGGAACGCGGGCGGAGCATCCTTCGAACCAAAACCCTTCAAAGTGAGGTTGGAGCCACGGGTGTGGGCTGGTAGTGATAATCTTTACTATAGGCTTATGCGAGGATGAATTCCAGGGTTATTCCTCTGCGAATCGGGAAGCTTTCTTCTCCGTAAGACTCATCTGGAAAGACTAATCAGCAAAGGCACATATGATTATCAGTCTCTGCAGCTGTCTTCTTTCTTTTCCATATTCAATTGGCGTTTTCATTCAGTTTAACTCTTAATTATTGTCTTCAATCGTTTCGAACCTGTAGCCATTGACACTGTTAGGATCAATGTAGCCAACCTTGTTGACCACAACCGATTTCGTGCCTTTGCTCATCGGTAATTTGTACTTGAGAACACCTCTGATAATCAAATCAAAAGGATTCTTTGAGATGATCTCCCATTTTTTGGAATTATCGGGATCGTCAGAGTCATCTTCTTTGGTCAAAACACTCGTCAAATTTTTACCCGGAGATAAAAGTTTGATTTCTGCAGTTTGGTCGGTTGGATCCCGATTGAAAATGCCACCATTAAATGTCATCAACGTTTCCACCTTGAAAACTGTACCGAGAAGGACATTTTCAACGCCACTCTTCTTACTCTCTGTATTCAATGAGTCAGGCGTTCCGACAAACTCGGGAAGATAGCCACTTTTTGCAAACAAATCTAACTCAACGTCCTCAATCGTCACCGTGAACCAACCTGGATTCAAAGCTTCAACGACAATGTTGACAATCAATTCGTCTTGACTCACAACAGGATTTTCAATTGAAGTGATGGACACATTGGTCAAGTCTTTAGTTGTGGCCAAGACGAAGCCCATCATAAATCCGATTGTCAAGATGATCAAAATACTGATTAAGGTATAGATGAATGATTTGAGACAATTTGCCTTAGGACTCTTGAAATCGCTAAATGAAGACTTTCTGGGAAGAATGAAATGAGTACTGTTTGGGGATAATTTGGGATGATTATACCTTCCATTACCCCACTTTCTCGAGGATTTCTTGCTGAGTGGTTGATCGGGACCCATTTCCTCATCATATTCGTCAATATCGTAGTACAAACCTTGCTGGTGGTTTTGTTGATGATTCTGATCGGAGTAAGGGTACCCATCAAACGCTTCAAGGTGGTGACGTGGTGGAGTTGTATCATCGTTACCTGATGGCATTAAAGGTTGCCCGGTGGACAAATACCTTTTAGACTTCAAAATAGGTGGTTTCTTGGAATGGGACAAGTTGAGGTTCAACGATCTATAATGAGGAAGACGATGGCCAGAATTGAGTAAGGAGGTCGTTTCATTGGTGTTGCTAGTGTTGGAGTAAGGAAACTTGATATTGTTATCATAGTAAATTAACTCATCGTCGAAATCTTCAATATCAATGTCATCCGGAATCAAGCTGTACCTTCTAGGTTGAGATCCCTTCTTGTCGAAGAGCTTTGAAGTTGTTGATCTTAACTTCGAGGAGGTGGTAGATGATTTGTACCGCCTTGAAGTTCCTTTACTGGCCACTGATGGGGCAAGATCGTTATTTTGGGCTTCACCGGTGGAGCCCGATGCACCCTCATCTCTCGAGGTGCCTTGGCCAGTAGCTTGTGCGGACAATTCATTAGAAGGTGATTCTGACCCTTTGGCTGGTGCTTGTTGTTGGACGGTTGTGTTGGAGGAGTCTGGTATTCTGCGAGAGTAGTATTCACCATCGGTTGAGAAATCGTCATCCATTAAGTTTTCATCGTTATCATCGACTTCGTCGTAAGAATAGTGTTCATCATTATAGCCATCATTCATGCTGTGGGTTCTGACCGATCTGGGTCTATTGAAATTACCCAATATTCCCAAACCATGGTTAGTGTTATTGGCTTGATGAGCATCGTTCAAACTAGCCAAAGTAGCTTGGAAATTGGACTGTTTCTCGCTGGCGCCAGCATTTTTCGCTGAAAAATCCTCCTGGTTGGAATACGAAGAAAACGACTTCTGAGAGTTGAGTTTTTTGTCCTTGCCGTTATTCATGATATTGTCGAAGTAGTGGTTGCTATTATAGGAATTTGCAAGCGAAGAAGGTCTATTAATATGCTGGGTATTCCTGTTGGGATGCTTCGACGAATGCGAATAAGGCGATTCGGCGGGTTGGATATTTGGGGGTTGGATGTTTGGCGAGCTCAAAGCTGCGTATTGTTCGTTGGTGATCATTCCATCGGCCAATGGTGAGTTCATCGAGGTGCCGGCCTGCGTCACCACTCCACTCGAGATTCCTCCTGGTAAGAGGACTGCTCCCGCCATGCTGCCGTGGATACTATTGTTGTCGCCTGCGATATTGGCGGCGTTGCTGATGGTATCGATATCGTTCAAGTTGTTATTTTCGTAAACGAAGGTTTCGTCACTATCACTGCTCTCGATATCATCGACCGCACTGGCCAATTTTGCCGCAAAGAAGTCGGTTCTGGTCGAGCTTTGTTTAGCAATCCGTCTCTGTTTGCCCTTGGAGTTGGGAGCCGATTCCTTATTCAGGTCCATCAGATTCACTCCTTCAGGGTTAGCGCCGGCGGCAGAGGTGGGATTGTTGATATTATTCGCGGCCCCAGTGCCATTGAGCGAGTTTTGGCCGACAGTGGTTGGCGGTGGCAAGTTGACACTGGCCAACTGAGCGGTGGAGGCGTTGGCGGTGTTGGAGGCCACGGGATTGGAAGCAGGCGCGGAAGGCGCAGTATTTGCAGCAGTGTTGGCTTCGGAATCGGTTTCAGGGTTGCTGGAGATATTGTTAGGGAACTTGCTGGATAAGGGCGAGGTGTTGATGATCTCGGAAATGAGGGTGGTATTTTTGGGATGCGGTTCTTTGGAATTGATGATTTTTTGTTTTGCTTTCAACGACTTGTTCAAGTTGGAGATCGTGTTCTGATTCAACCGTGTGGGCTGGGGCGCCGAAATGGCGCCCGCGCCGGCGTTTGGATGGTTGGCCCCCGACGAGGCAGCGATGTTTGGGTCGGAACCGCCAGCCATTAATGGCTGTGGCGAGGTGACAGATGCCGCTGACAGCGCATTGCCAGCACCCAAGGGGTCAGCAGCGCCGGAGGCAGAGGCGGCAGAGGGGGTAGAAATCGAATTAAGCCGGAGGTTGAGCTCTCTGTTATCTGAAACAAGGATCTTCTTGGGCACTTTGAAGACACCAGAGTTGGAACCAACGTCAGCGACCACGGGAGGCGCCGAGGCAGGCGCCGGCACCACTGGCGGAACAGCGCTAGCAACACGGAGGTCCGCTTTCTTTTGCACGGGTTGTTTGGCGGGCTTGTCGGGCTTGTCGGAGGACTCCGTCAGCATGGAAGCGTTGTTGATGTTATGGGAGGGAGGCCCGCTTTTCAGCGGGGAGATCGGGGAGTCGGCCATGATGGCGGAACAGATGCAACGCGGGGATCAGGAAGCGAAAGGACGCTCAGAAACCAGAGGGGTGGTCGGGGAATGTAGTAGCCGTGGACACTAGGGACTAGACAGTAAGTGTTGGTAGACCAGGGTGCTAGATGTGAAAGAAAAAAGATAGATTGCTGGGACGCGGGTACTAGCCGAGACGGTGTGGGGACGCACGATTTAGCGAGAAGAGAAAGGAGAGAACGGGGCCAATTGGGAGGAAGAAGCGAGGAGAAGGAGGGAGTAGGGGAGAGGGGGCTACGGGGGTCATATTGGTACTAGCAAAGAGGGCGACTACGCTGGTGCTGTGTGAGTACTTTGCGTCTACAACTATATTAATTAGAAGCAGACCCCATTTTTTTTAAGACGGGTATGCGATGGATTGTGAGACATTTATGCCAGGGCTTCCTGGACAACGGGGTTCCAGTGCGATAAGCTAGAAGCGTAATATAAGGGAAATGGGCCAAGATGTGAGAGAGGGGGAGAGAGAAAGGGGGCAGGAGAGGGGGACAGAAATCGCTGCAAATATGGGCAGCAATCTGGGGCTTAGGTTAGGAAATAGCCGTACGTGGCACTTGGATGAGCCTGTCCTGCGTGACAGGCATGCCAGGCGGGCGACGCATGGTGGCTCGTCTCGGAGGGCTCGTACGGGCCGGATGACTCTTGCAAGCGAGCACCACGTGATGCTCTGCGAGTGGTCACACTACTGGATAGAGGGTAGGGTGTATGAAGTGGGGGATCAGAGGGGTGGGATAAGAGAAGTGGAGGTCTAAGGCTTAAATGATGTGGAGGTAAGGTTTATGGTTTGTTACTTTGAATTATTAGGGTGATATTTTATTAATTCGTGAATTGTGCCGCCCAACGATCGCACCGCCTTATCTATGCACCCCAATAGTCTAACTACACCTTAAATTACATCTTCAGTCATTGGAATAATTAATAAAGTCATAAGGCATTATTATGAATAGATAGTAGCCGTTTCTTCGAAACTCTCTAGCTATGGTTATTATCCGTAATCTTTCTCTGGTCTCTTTGCACTTTCTGGCTTGGAACGCTTGACTATGTCTCATCTCTTTTCAGCTCATCGCGACATTGCGAAATCAGCTTCAACTCATAGCCATGGGCTTTTCATTCGGTTTCAATGTCAGTGACGATGAGCTGGACTCGGTGCTTACTCCGGCCCCAGCTCCAGCACCACCATCTGCATTAGCATCGCTTTCGGTAGCTCCCGAAAACGTGCCTGTGGAGCACTCTCTCGAAAAGGTCTTGAAGACCTTGGAAGACGTCAAACTCACTTTTGACAACTACTACACTCCCGTGGGAAACAACTTGGTGTACCGCCGTGAGTTGTTCGACGTGCGCCACCAAGTGATGTGTGAGGACGACGCTGACTCGTCAGACAACCAGCTCGTGATGGACTCTTCGCGTGATCTTGAAAAGAACGTGTATGAAGGTGGTTTCAAAAGTTGGGAATGTTCATATGATGCCGTGGACAAGCTCCATGAGCTCCAGGAGAAGAACCAGTTGCAATACAACTCGTTCCTTGAGCTCGGGTGTGGAACTTCGATGCCCACATGCTACCTTTTACGCCGTAAATTCGAGACCCAAAACCGCGATCCCGTTAGCTACATTCTCTCCGACTTCAATTACCAAGTGTTGAGATTAGTGACGATCCCAAACATCTTGATCCACTGGGCGTCGACGCTTCCCGTGGAAAAATTGGTCGAACTCACCTCGCTGGAAGACCGCCCAATGGTGAGTAACGACGAATTGTTGTGCACGCCAGCGTTGTTGCAGGCATTCAAAGATAGCATTGAAGCCGCAGGAATCAGCTTGCGGCTCATTCTGGGCTCTTGGGGCCCTCAATTCAATAGCATGGTGGGGAAAGTGGAATTTTTGATCTCTTCAGAAACCATCTATTCCCCAGATACCTTACCGGTAGTGGCGGAGCTGTTGGTGCAACTCACGCAAGTTGCACTTGTGGCGGCGAAAAACATTTACTTCGGGGTCGGCGGCTCGGTGGTGGAGTTTTTGGGCTACTTGAAGCGGATCCACCCGGAGGGAACGGTTGAGGTGAACGAGGTGGGAGAATTGAAGCGCTCGTTGATTATTTATAAGGTATAGAAAGGAGAAAGATTAAAGGAAGAAGAGATAGAAAAAAAGTATGGAGATAGAACTAAAGTAGAGACATCGAATGAAAGTAGAGATGAAAAGAGACGTAGAGAGATTGGAGAATTATCATATGGTGTGATCGCGTCACATTGGGAGAAAAGTGCTTTTGGAGGCAGTAGGTACTAAAAACTAGCCGCGTCTCTTCAGCCACTACTATGAATGCTAATTGTAATTTCGCAGACGAGAGCGAATACCAGAAAGCGGATGCCGTGGAAAGTACAAGGAGTAGTTTAAAGTAATTGACCAATGACCCTGAGTTTTTCACATATTTCTAGGCATCCCCTGACCGCGGCGTTCTCATACCTCACCATACTTTATTACTATGAATCTGATCATCGCGCCTATCGGTTGTTCGCAGCAATGGGCTGATTCTGGTGGTGGCCGCACTACCCCCTCCCCCAATAATCTCTCGTACAATAAGTATAGAAAAAAAACACTTACTAGCTCAAGACCAAGAGTTGTATCCTACAAGGTATGTACCGTGAAACTTCGGACAAGCTGGCGCCGTTGAGCCAGCTGGTCTCTCCACTCTACAAAGAAGCATCTAGCAGATCTAGAGCTATTGTCACTTTGAGCAAATATGTTGCCCATGAATAGAAAGTGCGACCAAGGCTATGAAAGTATAAAATCAGGGGCAAAGAAGGTGGATTTTCCAGTGCCTGGGAACTAGGAGATTATGGTCCAATAACAAGAGAAATCTCGCTGGCATTATGGTCTTTTCAGGCCAAAATTGCAGCAGTTGAGCGCTCCAGATAGCTCGTTAAATATCACCCGATCGAGACAAAGTCCCATCTATTTCCGAATCACACCCAGCAAAGAAAGCCATTATCAAAGCCACCTGGTCGTACACTCCACCACACCAGACCAACCCTCCTATTTGATACGGAGACGTCGTGATTGCTCTCTAGTCAGGGTCAAGATGGCTCTGGTGATATCTCACGGGCTTTGGGTCGTGGGCGGGCCCAGTTTTTCGGACCAATCAAAATTTCAAGAGTGAAGAGTGAAAAAATCCACGCCATCATCAACAAGTACTAACTAGTCAGAATGTTCCGTCCAACCGTGCAAAGAATAGCTGTCCGCAGTCAGTCCACCGTCGCCAAGGCCGCTCCAAGACCTTTGTCCAACGCTTACGTCAGCAACTTGGAAGGCAGATGGGGTGGTTTGCCAAAGGAAGACCAAACTGCTTTGATAGAAGAATTGAAGACCAGAATGGAATTGCCATGGAAGGAGTTGTCCGTCGCCGAGAAGAAGGCTGCCTACTACATTTCCTTCGGTGAATGGGGTCCAAGAAAGCCATTGTACGGTCCAGGTGACGCATCAAAGGTTTTCTGGGGTGTTGCCGGTGGTATCATTGCCTCCATCGTTGCCTTTGCTGGTATCAGAACCCTTGCTGCTCCAAGCCCACACACTTTGGACAGAAACTGGCAAGAAGCCTCCGACGAGTACTTGAAGTCCAAGAACGCCAACCCTTTCACTGGTTACTCTCAAATCCAATAAATTCAATCAAGATCCCATTCTTAGCATCAATTCAGAGATATTCAGCATTCCACGTCTCATGTTTCTGCATGGACTTCCAATACTCTTTTGATAAAACGAATAAAACGATAATACGAATGAATGTAGAAACTAAACAGAAGTACCAGAATAAATATGAAAAAATAAGTATGACTATTGTAAGACTTCAAGGAGAATTCAGAAGGTATGAATATAGTTAGACTTCGAAAATAGTATAGTTCATAGTAGAACTATCGGTGTTAACAGAATTTCATAACAAACCAAGTATTTTCAATTCCAAACAAGTTTACAGAAGTATTATCAGACTTCAAACATAATCTACAGTATTAGTAGTATTAGCCTTAATAGAATCTACAGTAGTCTGTTAGATCACAGACCTTTTTCAGTACAATGGTTTTTATTAGTTCGATTACTAGACTACACTAATTTGCCTGGAATCAATTATATGCATCATGTCTATTAACGGTATGGAGCATCGGCGTCAATACAGTATTGTAATTCTTGCTCCCACTTGTCACCGTTCTCCAACAACTTTTCTTTATTGTACAACAATTCTTCTCTGGTTTGAGTGGAGTATTCGACGTTTGGAGATTCAACAATAGCGTCAACAGGACAAGATTCCTGACAGTAACCACAGTAAATACACTTGGTCATGTCGATATCGTACTTATAGGTTCTTCTAGAACCGTCGATTCTCTCTTCGGCTTCGATGGTGATGGCTTGGGCTGGACAGATAGCCTCACATAATTTACATGCTATGCATCTTTCTTCACCACTAGGGTATCTTCTTAATGCATGTTCACCTCTGAATCTAGGCGAGATTGGTCCCTTTTCGTATGGGTAGTAGATGGTGTATGGAGCACGGAAGTACATTTCCATACAAATGTACATACCACGGGCAATTTCACTCAAGAAGAAGAACTTGGTGGCTTTACTCAATGCACTTTCGTTGGACTCTTCCCAGGTCTTTGGTTTTGGGACTCTGAAGCCCTTTGGCCAGACGGATTGGGTGGATCCAGCAGTGGTAAGGTAACCGTGTGGTTCAACGGCAGCGGCTGGCTTCATCACTTTGGTAGACATGGAAAACAACCTGCGGTTGAATCCTTGTGCTGTTATTTGTCTGAACATGTTGATCTGTGGTAGTTTGGGGATGAACAGGGGGGATATGAGCTAGACAAGCTGGTCTAGAATGAACTCGTAGGTCTAATTAGTGATACTGTAGAAGTGAGCTGGAGACGGTGAGCTAGACAAGTTTTTTTTGTTAGCTATGTCAGAAAAAAATGCCTGGCTGTCATTGGCTGAGAAAATGTGCGAATCGAGCGCAGGATGGAAATTTTGGTGCGCCAAGAGTGGTGAGAGAAATCAGAGTAGGGAGGGGGCAGCTAGCGAGGCTTAGGGAGTTGGCGGAGGAAGCTAGCGAGGGGGTGGTGAATTAGGGAGACGAGATTAGCGAGACCCGAAGGGAGCAACGGGGTGATTTGTGGACCTTGGAAATTAGTGGGAGCAATTAAATGGGAAAATTCGAGGGTACTTGAACTCACCAGGTAAATTACTTTTATATGACTTTCTACAATTGAGAATACCTTTCGTAGTCTCCTTTGGGTTTCCTTCATTCCTATCATATCTAATGATGTCTATAAATTGCGCTGTCGCTGCGATGATGCTCCAAAATAGCTATATGTCACGTGACCAGCTTTACCCCATCAACCGGAGCGCCAACTCAACACTGGCAAAAGTACCTGCACTACAGGGCACAGCTCTGAGCAAGCATGGGACAATTCCCCTCCAGAACCCCCGCAATCCGTGGGTGTGGTAAATGTGCCGAGTTGCCTTTGTGATACTACCTTTTATTGTGGCTTCAGGGCCAAAAGGCTCACTTTGGATATTCGATTTGATCACATCGATAGGGTAAGACAGAAGCCACAAAGCGTTTCCGGCCAATGCACCGCTGATAAGTAATTCTGGTGTAGAAATGTCATTTCTGGAGTGGTAATGCTGTAAATCGATAATTTGCTGGATTAATGTTTCGTAAGTCAAAAACCAGACACCATAGGCTTGCATCTCACGGATCAAAGTGATGTTGAACCCACGATAAATACCATTGGCAATTCCTTGCTCTCTATAGATTTTTTTCACTGTTTCGGCCAATGAGCTTTTCTTGGATGAAGTATTCGATTGACTTAAAATACGAAGTTGTTCCACTGGAGCCGTCACGGGGGTGTTCACAAGACCCGCCACTGCACCGGCGATGTATGTTTGGGGCCAAAGGTTGAGTTCAGAGCCTCCGGTGCTCTTCAAAAGTTGTCTTTTGCATTCATGGAACCCGTAAAATTGCAAGGAAACACAGACACCCACCCCAAAAAGAGGTGCTAACGTGCCTTTGTAGAAAGCGAACAAGCCTTCGTTTTTTATGACGTGTTTGACCACCGAAATCGAGGATGTTTCATTCGAAGTTTGGAGTCTTACTTTGACCAAATCGGCTGGTTGCCCAATTAAGACTTGGGTGGCACCACCGATAAATCCGGCGGCGATATCCTTCACTTTTCTGGAAATGGAGTTATCAATGGCGGAAGAGTCCGACATGATGGTCAAGAAGAGAAGATATGTTGGCTTGACTCGGCTGGAGATCTGATAAGTTTGTGGTGATACGGCGGGTAGATTGCACCAAGTCACGTGCGGAGTCAGATCTAACGGGTGCAAAAGATCTGGGGTAATCCTAAAAGCCAAGATAGACGAATAATTGACATTGAGAAGGGTTTATAATATGAGGGGATTTAAGGTTGTGGGAGGTTTTACAATAAGCAAATAAGTCTTTCTGGGGCTTAGAGAATCGAAAGGATTGAAAAATGACCATGTTTCATACTATTAAATGACTAAATTTAGTAACTGGAGGGGGAGTACAATTAAGGTACCAGTTGGAAGAATCAGTTATTCTGGAAATATTGAAGCCCGTAGTATGAACCTTTCGGGCTCCTTTTCGTATCTTGTGATATACTTCTCTTGCATTCCATCTTTTGAGTGATTTCTGTGCTCTTTAGACGAAAGGGTAAAAATAGATACTTCGCAAATCTTTTAAAAATTATTACGGTTTCATCAAAATTATCGCCACATTTAGAATTAAAAGTTATATTCCCGGTCTCTGACATGCTTCGAAGATCTCTGGCTCTTATTCCCGTGGTCGTTGGACTCATGGAATATTGAAGGATTTCTTTGAATAACATTTCTACTTTGAATATTGCCTCTATGAAACCGCAGAAAAAGGCAGAAAAATCACAGATATGTAAAAAGGTCAAAATTACCCCTCTGGGAGAGTTTGAACATTCCAACTGCAGTTGTTCCTGTGTCCCCCACTCTTCTTCCTCCTCATCTGATGGCTATTGATTGATCATCTGCAGCTGGTTGGGGGCACTCGCAAGTTTTCTTTCTCTGTACGCAGAAAATGTTCACAAATACAAAATTTGCAATATCCATAACCTATGGAAATTCGAACAAAATTTGAGTTAGGAAGGTGGAAGTTGTACAAGTTTGTAGAGCCAAAGTTTTTGAGTAGCTTTACTGTGGAGCACTAATCTTGAAAATGAAAAATCGAATAACTGCTGCCATTTTTAGTGGTCTGACATCGCACAAATTGTGAGAAATATATGCTCAAGTTAAAAAATTGTGTTGAGAGCATTTATATTTTACAAAATGCGGGCTAGAACAGGTTTGAAGCTGCATGAGAAGTCTAATCTGAATCACCTTTTCTGATCGCATGCATGTTCTTTGGTACTAGAAAGGCTTTATCTATGGAATGTATCTAGCCGTTGATCTCTTTGAATGGCTCGTAACTTTAATGCCAAGTAATCGATAGACTTCTCGTAATTTAGCGTATATTCTCAAAATGGGTCTGTCACTGATCGATATACTTTTTATTATTGGATACACTCATTCGTTTACTGTTATAATTCGATACACTCATTGATTCGCTTCGCTCATCAATTCGTTCAATAGTTATTCATAACGGTCCTATTATTGTCACTAGTTTACATGGTATATATCATCTATAAATGCAGTTTTATTCGTTAAGCAAGCCACCAATGGAAAGCGCATGGCGAGGCTTGTCTTCTTCGTCAGAAATGCGTTCCTTGGGCGTGGTGGCCTTGCTGAAACTGGCAGTAAAGTCAATGGCCATGGGCGCAGGACGGGCCTTTTGGCTACAACACTTGCACTTTTTCTCAGACGTAGACTTCTCCGACACTTCGTTTTCCTGTGTGGGTGTCTTTTCAGTCTTGTCTTCTTGTTTTGGAAGGGGGGTTTCCACCGGCTCTTTTTTCACGCCTGTTGCTGTAGACTGTGGTGCGGTGAGCTTCAACAGAGGTAACTTAATGTCTCCCTTCTCGTTATAGGGAGGGTAGTAAGGTAAAATTACCAGTGCAGGCGGTGGCGGGCCAGGTACGGGACCGGGCCCGTTGGGTATGCGTCCTCCACCGGTATAAGGAGGATAGTATGACGGGGTGTATGTTTGTGCTGGGAACGGGAATGGCACTGGGGTTGTCCGCTGCGCGAGGTAGGGGTTGGTCAGGGTGATGGGAGGAAGTTGGCCGTTGGCGAGGGGAGAAGCCCGGAACGCCGGTGGTGATGGTACTGCCATTTCTTCCTGTGGTTTTGGAACCGCTGGTAAGACCGCAGGCGAGTGATGTGAAGGATCCGAATGTCCTGCAGCCGTAGCGGAAGAATCTTGTATTTGTGGTGGAACCTTGGGGGATGCTTGGGCTGAAGATGAGGGCGAGGTTTGCTTGGTGGGCATGTTTCTCTTTCTTCTCTTGATGGTGTTCCGCTTCATCTTGATGGGCCGGTGAGACCCATGGAGCCGGTAGTAGAGCCCGCATGCATTACAGATGGTGTTCCCGGCATCGTCACGACGCCAGAGCGGAGTGATGGTGGTGCCACAGTTGAAGCAGGCCACCACTAAGGAGTCGGAGTCCGGATCGGCGCTATCGGTGTCTTCAGCCGGTCTCTTCAAGTTCAAGTCACTGACATCCTCTTGCGAGAATTGTCCGGAGGTATCGGGGGACGCACTGGCGCCTCCGTTGGCTCCGTTGGTGCCGGGCTCGTCCTTGGCATGGGGCGATGCCAATCTTTCCCGTTTTGTAGTCATAACCACTCGGTTATTATAGGCGGGACAGCCTTTGCACGCAGCACTGCCTCCGGTACCGTTACAACGGCCATCGCCTTTGCACGAGCCTTCTTGGCTTTTGGTGACGGCGATGGTGTTGGGGGGTCTTTTGAGATTAACGGGTCGGTGCGTATTGTTGGAGCGGAGGTAGAGACCACAGGCATTACAAATGAGAGTGCCATCGGGTGCGCGCCTCCAGAGGGGAGTCTTGGTGGTACCACAGTTGGAACACTGCTGGCCGTCGGAGGGCACTGAGGCTGGTTTGGGAGGAGAGGGCGCCGCCACCGGTTTGGCCGAGGGAGATTTTGCTTTCGGTACCGAAGGCGCCACCGCCAATTTGCTGGGAGGTGTTGTAGCCGCTGTCATCGGAGATTTAGCGGGAGACGCTTCGAACTTGAGGGTGGGAGCAGCCTGGTTCTCCACCGGCGGGTGCACTCGAGGAGCCGAGTCGGAGTTCGAGTCCGGCTGTGACGGTACCAGTTGGTAGGACGAAGAGGTATGCGATTCTTTGTGGGCCATCATGCTTGAAGATCGGCTCATGAAAGCATGGATGGATGCGATGGGGAAGACAAAAACGTAGGGTTTGTAAGATGCGGAGGGAGTGGAATGGGGAGGGAACGGATGGGATGGTGGGGATGGCGAAATTTGCAGTTGGTGGTGATGAAAAATGAAATAAAGATGTTTCGGGCTAAGATTGTACTGATAAATGGAACTGTGAGTGCGGCCTGGTCCGATTACGTAAGAGCCCAGATGAAGCGATGGGTTAGGTACTGAGGCGCGGGAGTAATCAGTGCGTTTGCCTTTTGATCGTTGAGATCGTGCGTGCGAGCCAATGAGCGTGGCGAGTTAGTCATTGGGGCGCGCGTCACGTGACCAGAAAATAGTGGTTCAACCTTATTTGGGCCAATCAGCGCGCATGCATTTGTCATCGTGGCTCACGGTCATGTGATTCCAGCCCCGAAATCTATTTTCAGATTTAGTGCTGTTGCAACATTATGCGAGCCAGAATTGCAGATTCTATTGAATAATTATAGCGCAGTCACGCGGACGGCTATAACTACAACTTTACGCGAATCGGCTATAGAGTATCTCAGTTCCCCAGGTACACGTGGTTCGACCAGATCTCCTGCATCTGGGGGAATAAGACCTTGTGCATCCTGATGAAGCACAAGACCTCCTGCATAGCTATTGAACTTAGAGAACAAGACCTCCTGCATAGCTAATGAGCTTGGAACAAGACCACCTGCATCTCTATAGTGCTAGCACCAAGATTACCCCACCATAAAGGGTGAAAATAAAGTTACGTCAAGACTGAAGATCAAAATTGTGTCAAGAATAGCCAAGCGAAAATCTTCAGACAATAATAAGATCATCTGTCAGGAGGCAAACTGTAGGATGTTGAAGAGTAGACGAAATTTGCAGAGGGATAGAACGGGTATTTACAGTTTGTGGCTAAGAGGAAAGCGTATCTTGAAAGGGAAATGCCCAAAGCACGCAAATGGTTATCTGGCTCGAGGAACTCCGTGCTCAGAGTTCTATGCGTGGAACCATAACGCAACACCCCCAAAAAATCACCTTATTGTCGAAACAATACTCGTCAACCAGCTAGTCAATTACGAGAACGGGAATTGCTGTGTCCAAGGAACATAACCACGCTTTAGAGTTTGGCTTTTCGCGTTTGTTTACCTGATCGCGTGACACACACGTGACCAACAGGCTCCTGGCACAAAACGCGTGGTCGCACCTATTCCATAACCCCGCTGTCCCAACATGCACTAAGGCTGGAAATCAGTCACAACCCCAAGGTACGCCCCGTAGACCCGTAATTTCAGGCACCCAGCGTGCTCCCAAACTCACACCACACCACTTTCAATCAACACCTTTTCTTCTCCAAATCTCCTCCCTTTCTTCTCTTCCTTTGACTTCCAATCTAATCTTTTGCCTCATCGTTTTGAGCATTCCCACCACGCTGCCTCCACCATCGCGCGCCACCCCTGCCAAAACAAAAACAAACAGCCACGCTAATAGGCGTTCCATCCCCGAACCCGCAACTACCGTGACCTCCCCGACAGGCACTGTCCAGCGACACGGACTTTCTTGTTCCTACCAGGTGCTTTCTCCTCATCACCGTACCTGGCGGATAATAGCCAGAGCCGAGGCAAGCGACAGTCATCAGACATCAGTCATCAGATATAACATCCTTCACTGTCACAACAGACATCGCGGTCATAACAGACATCCATCTCTGTCACAACAGACATCTGACATCACAGTCATCTCAGTAATTGACAAGAAAGGGAGACTGAGTGATTGGAACTGAAGTCAGCAGACAGATAGATCTAGAACAGAAGAGACATCTGGAATTGAAGCCAGAGTCTTCAGGTGAAAAGGTCCTTTTCAGAAGACTCCCAACATTCTCAGTCATAAGATAACATCCATCAACATATTGATATTGACAACTTCAACAAATTGATATTGACAACTTCATCAACAAGATACTGACCAACTTCATCAGCCAAAGGATACTGACCATTCATCTGTCATAATTATCAACATTCGTTACTAGCCATAATTATCGACCACACTCGTTACATCGTTATTTCCCAACATTCAAATAGAGTCACCCCATCATCATGTCATATAGAGGACCTTCGGGACCCTCGGAGGAGGCGTCCCCAAACGCTACCACCCCATCATCACAACCAGTGGACGAAGAGCTCACCACGCCGCATAAACACACACGAAGGCCGCCCTCGTCACGAAAACCGCTGGTGGCAGCGTCCCAGCTGCCCTCCAAGTTCAACTCGCTGTTGGAATACTACACCAACAACTCGTTTTCACGATCATTCAATAGCTTGATTCTCGAGGATATCAAAGATGAGCTCGTGGTACCGGCACCAACAGCACCAGCAGCACCAGCAGCGAAGAAGAAAATAAATAAATCACCACCATTCAATATCAAGAAAGACTTAACCAACGACCATTTGGACGATTATCCCGAAGATGCACTCAACATTCTCGATGTGGATTTGGACCACGACAACGACAACGATGCCGACGTCGATGACGACGATTACTTCGGCAAAAATCCGCTGTCAGTCCGCCGCTCCAATGCTGTCAAACAGCGAACCTCGAGCCCGAGTCTCCGTAACACCCCGCAACATCGGAGCACGGTGGTCAAAACAAACCCGGGGAAACCATTGCATACACATAAGAAACTGGAGGACCTTATCCTCGGATCCGAGGGCGAAGATCTTGAAAAGGGCCAATCGCAACAATCTTCGATCAAGCGGTCTTCCAAGTTTCTCAATCTTTCTATTGACTCCAACTTAAGATCTATGAACAATAAGGTTCCTGAAGATTTGGATTATATTTCAGATTTGAACGAAATTGATTCCTCGATTCTTCGGCCTAACTCCACCACCATCACCCGTGAACCTACCCCATTCGAAAACCTGAGCCCTATAACCAGCCGTAGTGGTGCCATCAGTTCGTCTTCTAATAACAAGTTCAAAAGACCTCATAAATTGGTCAGTCAGAGTCCGTCACCATCATCGACCAAGATCAATGCTCTGAAAGCAATGATTTACCAATTTAACAAATCTCCAGAACCAGCGGTCGATCCGGCAATCACGGCTGCTTCAGCAACTGCTACTTCGTTATACACCAAACCCCCTTCTCTCAGAATGGCAAGTAATGATCTGCTTGATTATTATTCTCCATCAAAGTTGGGACGCAAAGGATTTAAAATGTTCAAAAACGCTGATAAAGATGCCATTATTTCTCCTAATAGATCAACCCCAGAAAGACCAACCCGGGTGGGACTCCTGATATTCGCCGATAGAAAGCATCCCAATGGTGTCACTAGTCATCCTACATCTACAAGTAAGGGATCCGGTAATAAGGTCAGGAAGACCTCGTTGAATTATAACAAATCCCCATTTCATAGACAAAGCTCGTCGCCCATATCAAACAATTTCGAATATTATAATATAGATGATATGGAGTTCGACAGTCCCTCCAAGAACAGGAAACTCTCAAATGGATCGAACAACTCGATCGTGATTTATCAAGATGATCCTATTTCTGCCCCTGTCAGTGTTAGAAAAGTACTTGGAGGAACTCACGCAAATCATATCGCACAATCATCTTTTTCCCCCACATCAACGGGCCACAATCCTGGTGAGTTTGATGATAAAGAAAACCGTTCTTCATACAAGTTCGTTAAACCTTTACAAACAGCATTCAAGTCCACGGGACTTGTCAAGAAAAATTCGATATCAAAAGAATCACGCAAATTACCACCGGAAACCCCAATCAAAAAGAATCCTTTAATGTTGATCAGTACCAACAAATCGAGTCTTTCTAATATCATTTCATCGGCACACGAAGAAATGATGGACGACAACTCCGAAATATCAATCGAAGTGGGAAGGAATAATATCTCTGCGTACAATTCCACTTTAAACGAGTCGAATTCATCGTTTTTTAGAATTCCTTCCACCAATAACTCGTCGCAAAAGACTAGTCATTTGAACATTTTGAACAATGCTGATTTAGATATCGACTTGAGCTCTGATATCGAAATCAGTATTCCGGAAACGCCAACCAAATCAGTGAAAAAGTCTCATTCAACGCCTGCAAACTTCAGTCCTGTGCTGTTCAGAAAGAATTCTCATAAATTGAGTAATTACATGAGAAATGCCAACAAATTATCCATATCCACAACTTCACTTGATTCAATCCCGACCCCCGCATCGAAATACCATGAACCATCAACACCTACCAATTTGATGCACAAGAAAAGCGGAATATTGCCATCAAAACAGCATTCCAACCTTCATCATCAATTGCTTGAAAGCTCGCATAAAAAGGACTCCACCAGTCATGATTTGTCGTCATCTTCTTTATTAGCTAGAGAGGAGGATGATAATACCTTGACTGGATTCAACAAATCTGGATACCTTGATGCAGATCAATCCGAATCAGCCATTCCACATACTCAAGAAGTGATGGAAGCGGACTCTAAAAGTACTCGTTCTAGAATTGACGACCATCTTATTGATAAGTTCGGAATGAAGAACATCAAGTACATTGGAGCTGGAGAGTTTTCGATTGCATACGAGTGTATTTTCCAAGGCCAAAAATTGGCGATCAAACGGTCCAAGAAGCCAATTATCGGTAAGCTGGAACGTAAATCCATTCTTCGGGAAATCGATGCCCTTAGAGCTTTAACGTCAGTGAAGGATAATGAAAGCGTGAACTTACAAGAACAAGAAGAAGGAAAGGAGTATCTTGTCTACTTCATCGAGGCTTGGGACTTCAATAATTATTACTATATCATGACTGAATATTGTGATAATGGAACTCTCTTTGACTTTTTGGAGGAGCACAAGAATTATAAGATTGATGAGTTCAGAATCTGGAAGATTTTAATTGAAATCTTGAGCGGATTGAGCTTCATTCATCTGAAAAACTACTTGCACCTCGACTTGAAACCCGCCAATATTTTCATCACTTTTGAAGGCACTTTGAAAATCGGAGATTTTGGTTTGACGACCAAGTTGCCCATTTTGGAGAAAGATTTTGATTTGGAAGGTGATCGTAATTACATTGCACCCGAGCTTATCAACGATAAGATCTATACTCCATTCGCTGACATTTTCAGTTTGGGATTGATAATATTGGAAATCGCAGCCAACATCATTTTACCAGATAATGGTACGCCATGGCGCAAGTTGCGTAGTGGAGACTTAAGTGATGCCGGTAAATTACTGAGTGATAACATCAGTGATTTCTTACAGCATCAAAACTTTTCCAGCTTGACATCTTACAACACCAACATGAATTTTTCTTCGAACCAGTCGATGAATTTGAACAGCCTGACTAGTAATAATACGTTCAATCCGCCAACTTCAGGAAACAATCCTGGAGCAGGAAGCGACGGACATTTACAACAGCCAGCGCAGACCACCGCCAGTATGCGCAGCATGAAAGGTCTTATCCCTCAATGGGCACCCGACTTTTTGGTCAGTGGAGATTCGATGAACTTAGACAAGTTGGTGAACAAAATGTTACGTCCCAATCCGTTTGACAGGCCCAATGCCAAGATGATTTTGGCAATGGAAGAGTGTCTGATTATTGAAAACCGTCGGAAGGCGGGGGCTACGATTTTTGAAGGAGAGTTTGGGCCAGATGAAGATGAGATGGCCGGTTAGGTAATGAGCAATGAATAAATGATAACGTAAATTAAAAGGTGTAGAAGTGCGAATTGATGAGCGAAGCGAATCAATTAGTGAAGCAATTCAATTAACGGAGTGAAGAAATACGAGTGAAGTAATTAGTAAGGGAAGAAATTAATGAGTGGAGCTTCTAAAAAGTGAAGCAATTAATGGGTGGAGCTTTAAAAGAGTGAAGACATTAATTAGTGGAGCTTTTAAAGAGTGAAGAAATTAATTATTGGAGCTCTCAAAGAGTCAAGAAATACGAGTGAAGTAAAGAAATTAAAGAGTGGAGCTTTCAAAGAGTGAATTAGTTAACGAGTGATTAACTTAATAGTCTCTTACTGGGATCCAGGGACATTAGGAGCATGTGACAGTCCAGAGTTCCTAATAGGTTAGAAACGAGGAACTGTTAGATAAGCGATTGAATTCCGGGAGACAGATCGGATGCAAGGGTGTTGCGGATAATAACGGAAATACAATGCAACAAGCAACACCCAATATTATACGAAAGATGATCTCCAAGGAAATTAAGGTATAAGGTTATTCAAGTTTCATTTTTCAGCCCCGAGAATGCCACGAAGAAAATCTCACAACATTGTTAGTCAAATAATCTATCAGTAATCTTAAGTTATTGTTACCAAAAAATACTCTAAGTTATTGTAGCCAAACAATACCCTTAAATATATCTGAACCTCAATCTTCTTCTATCATTGGGGCCCTCCAATATTCTTAAGTCAGAACTTCCTTAGAGGTCATGCACCTTCAAGTATGGCGGCTCCTACACATTTAAGATTGGCTAGTGTCTCGCCATGGAATGTAAGAGGCGCTGACACAAACGGAACCTTATTTCCACCCGTGAAAGCTGGGGTCACATAAACACACTAAACGCAATTATAACTAATGAAACTGCTTGTGGCGGCAAGTGCAAAATTACATCACCCTTATCTGTCGTTACTGCCTGATCTCAAACGCACGTTAATCATTGACTCTCCAGCCACCGCGATGATCTGAAAAAGCTTCTCTTCGTGAATAGCCCGCGTGCATTGCACAACCCACAGCGGGCGGGCACAGACGTTGCCAGATCGCCGGGGATTTAGACAGCTCCTATTCGGCTAGCACAAACCTCAGCAATAGCTCGATTAGCGTCGTGCCACAGACAGCGTTACGAAAGCAGGTTCCTGCACCGTACCTTACCTGATGAGCCTAGGGCTCACGGCATCACCATCGTTAAGCGGAGACGCGTGTGCTGATGCAGAGGCTAGTGGTGCGAGATCGCCAAGAAAGCCAGAGTCAATCTAGTTGGGATGTCACAAGTGCAACGCATAGACGAAGACGCGTGGCGCATAAGCATCAAAGAGATCGATTCATGGAGCGGTCCGTGCCGCCAAATGTCGAGTGGATCCTCCATTCTTGCCAGCCAAATCGCAAATAGATTTCTTATGGCTTTCAAATGATTTCCCCATACGGAATCCTCAGCTAAAATCATGAAAAAAGCACTCTTTATCAACACCCGGAACCGGAGCCGGGAACAGTGTTTAAGGTTTCTGCCAGTTGGTTCAGCAAGTCCGAACAATAGGAGGCGGAGCGCCTAGTCTAAGTTTAAATGTCCCTTACTGATGTAGGATAATAGAATAACCACACTTTTGCGCTAACCTTGGCTCGCAGTACCACACCCTAAAGTCCTAACCCTGGGTGCTGCTATGGGTGTTTGTGGCTGCACGGAATGATCCCGGAAGCGCCGTGGCATCAAATTCGTATCGATTTACTCCTGGAGTCTCAGCTAATTTTGGCATGCGCGGTTTCAGGTGTCGCCCCCTTACAATCTATGACACTAGTTTAGTTCAGTCAGTGGTTTGTTAGCACCTGTTGGTCTGATCTATTGTCACTTAGTGCCCACATATATCCTATTGTCCCCCTTGCTCAGCTGTCGCTTTATTACCCTGATTACTCTTGCTGATATGCACCGGGCGGCGTCCATCACATGCACGTAGCCGTTCGAAACACTACTGAAACACAGCACTAGCTAGTCTATCATTAAAAATAGAACTATTGTGCCCTTAAATTAGACACCTACTCCCGGCGCAACAATTGTCGGTTGGATCCTCAATTGTTTTACCGCCGTTGACAATCCTCCGCCACCTCCCAACTCCCACTATCATAACCACCTCTGTTTGCCCGCGCGCGGATTACAAACCGTTCAGCGCACTTTTCGCATTAGCACCACTCGTCTGGCACATCGCACCCACCGCTGTGGACTATTTTCAGCATCGCCATTAGGGAATCCTCACTTTGTTCCTGGCTCTATCGTCACTTTTAGCGACGCCAACGCCACCGTCTACTCCCCACCCATCCATCTCTTTGATCCCCTTCCTCCACCACCACCACCAGATCCCATCATAACCCTTCCTATCCTTTCTTTTTGCTCCAACAAATTGCCCTCCTCCACTGTCTCAGATTCTGATACATTCCATGACTTCAAATCCTTTCATACTACCAACCCAACCGGACAACGCACCGTCGCCCCCTGAACCGCACCGTGACGCTTATAAAGTATATCCTAGCACAACCCCGTCGTCGCCTGAGAAAGAACCGCCCTATATGCTCCGGAGCTCGGTATCTTGTCCCTTCCACCAGGCGCCCTCACCTTCGGGGGTCGCCGCTGTTGCCACCGCCTCGCCAGAGATGAACTACTCGCCCAAACACTCCCGCAAGCCTTCGTCATTTGCGCTGAGTCGGAACACCAAGAACCTTTCGTTGAACTTTGCCTACCCCTCCTCCTCTTCCTCCACAACCACTACCACTAATTCCGCATCTTCCAACTACACCACTACGCTCCTCTCGCCCGCATCCGAGTTGCCCTTCAACAAGCCCCCGGTTCCTCGAAGGAAAACCTTGACTTTATCCATCCCTTCCAACGATATCACCACCGTTCTTCTGGTGCCTGCGCGTGACGTGCCCCTGGCGCTAGTGACGCCCGCCGTGACCAAAACGCCTTTGATACCGCCGTATATCCCTCGCCAGCGCGGCAGCGGACGGTCACTGGGACTGGAACTGGAACTGACCCCGCCCACTTACCACTACTACGATTTGAGCTCAAATACGCCCCCGCCACCCGTGATCCCCAGACGGGCCGCCACCGAATACAAGCTCCACAGTCCAATGAGTTTCGAGCTGCCTGCTTCGCCAAACGTGCGATTGGCCTCGGCCATGGACAACGTGTCCATTGGGTCGCCCAAGTCCAAAAGGCAAATCAGCCCCGGAAAGATCAATACTAGGAATGTGAGGAGAAACGACGATAATAACGATAGATACTCTGGAAACGAGTACCATAGCATGAACCTAAACAACCATAATATGGAAAACAGCTTAAATGTGAATAACCATAGTTTCGGTGGAAACAGCATCAATATGAGTGAAAACAGGTTAAACAACACGAATGACCATAATATGAGTACCAGGAATAATATGACCACCACGGTCGTCAGCGTGGACGACCGCCGTTTTCTTCTCCCCGAAGAACTCCAGGAATCAAATCTGGGCAACGCTTATCCTACAGGCCCCCGTAACGTCTTCAACAACTCCATTTTCTTATACCTGGACCCCATGTTCAACCCCGAGACCAAAAAACCCCGCGGAGCCGCCTCCAAAGTCGACATCAACGAATTCGACCTCATCATCAACGTCGCCAAAGAATGCCAGGACTTATCGCCCCAATTCGCCAACCAAGTCCCTGGCTCCAAAGAGTACTTGTACGTGCCGTGGTCTCATACGCTGTCGATCCTGAAAGATTTACCTGCTATTACATCCAAAATCAAGCAATTCAGTGACAAGGGGCTTAAGATCTTGGTGCACTGTCAGTGTGGAGTATCCAGACTGGCTTGTGTGATCGTCGCCTTCTTCATGCAAAAGTTCGGCATTGGTGTGAATGAAGCCTACGAGCTTTTGAAGCTTGGATCCAGCGCCGATGTTCCCAGCGGGGTCAATAAGATGATCGGAGCCCAGGGCAACCTGATTGAAGCCTGTGACCGTATTTGTCCCAACATGAGTCTTATCTTTGAGTTGATGGAGTTTGGCGACTTTTTGGCCGGAAAAGAGCCTAAGTAATGATTACGAATATATGGAATAATGACCTAGAAAATGTAGACTATTAGTCCTCTTGAGATAATGAAAACTAAAGACTAACTCTATATGAATAATGACCTAAAAGCTGGATCCTCTTTTGAATTTTCAAAACGAAGACTGACTCTATATGAACAGTTTTGATTGAGGTAAAAACCTTAATTAGTCTTATATAAACTGTAGATTGACGATATGACTAGTTTGAGACATGCATGAGACACGGTATCTAATTTGATATACTTCGTCTATCTTTTAGTTGAAATGGATGTCACGAGACCAACGGTGTCTAAATGTGAATTAGTTCGTCGACAATTGTATTAGTTTGAGACATTGTCACGAGACTGACATCAATGTGATATAATTGGTTTAAATCTCTATTGTATTGGGTAAGTCACTCGTTTCACTCTTTTAAAAATTTACTTCGTTTATAACTTCAATGATTAGCCGTTTTAAAAGTCTGGCGCATCCCGTTGAAGTGTCCTGATAGCACAGAGATGGAGGCTTCGCGTGCATAAAGATTTAGTCAATGAAGTCAATAAATCGTAGTAGAAATCATTGAATTTGTCGGTTATCTCTTCAATCCTGAATGCATTGAGCTTCCTTTCTTCTTTGCATAACTCAAATCTTCTTACAGTTGATGGAATATACTTCTATTTGACGGGGTCTTCAGGGCTGGCAGACGATTCCTAAAGCGGCTTTTTGCATTTTGACGCGGCCCAAACTGTAATGCACTCAATAATTTTTAGGACAAGTTTACACTTTGACACCTCTAACCTGCAAACGACACCAGATTTTTTTGTCTGTGAACAAAAAACAAGAGCTATCCATTTAGACATCCATTACCAGAACTCCTCATTAAGTGCTGAAAATAGGCCCAGAAACACACTCCTCGTGTCCATTAATCCCCATATCCATTCGCAGATTACTCCGGTGTACTTTTCCCGCATTCTTAACACCGGTAATTGGGGCTGTATTATATTATAAAAACCATGTCATATCGTGGAAGCGGTTATTATCCCAGATATGGCGGTGGCAGCGGGTCTTCCAAAAGGTACGATAGGCCTGGCGCCGCCTCGGGGAGCTCCGGAGCATCAAACGGCGGCCGCAGCCCGGCAGCCAATGGCGATGGCTCCACTTCAGGAACCACGGCATCTTCAGCAACAGCTTCATCAGATAAAGGCAGAAATAGCGGCGCAGGTGGCAGTGGCAGTGGCGGCTACGGTAGAAGAACCGAACGCGACTACTATGGCAATTACCGCTCGTCTCAGGGCCGTCATGACTCCAAATACAACAAGTATCCTAGTTCCAGTGGAGCGCCCAATGGAGCACCCCCTTCCCTGATGAGCAAAAACCTGTCCCGAAACTCAGGCTCATACTATAGTGGCAGCTCTGGCCCGAATCCCGGCTCTGGGTCTTCCTACAAGAGACGTCAGACGGACCGCTACGACTCTTACCCTGGCACCAAGTACTACTCCTCATCCGTATCATCCAATGGAGTAGAAGAAAGCAGCGTCAAATCATCATACACCAAAGCGTACCCACTGGCATCTTCTGAGTATGACTCCTTCAAACCAAGCAATAATCCTACACCATCCAGCACTTCTGAACCCAAAGCATCCACCATCTCCACTAATAAATTCCTGGACGAAAGAAGGGGTAAACCAACCGCAGCCTATACTTCCAGCTACACCAGTCTGTCGAAAAGTCCCAACGACACGCGAAGAACGCTGCGGTCGAAATCAGACGGCTCCGGCTCCGAAACTCCTTCCCACGACTACAACTCCAAAATTACGACTAATGACAAGCATTCCACAAACAACGCTTCGCGATCAGCGCTGATATCGGAATCTAAGATGCAAAATTTCTTTGACGACGACGACGACTTCGGTGCTAGAGAACGCAAACGAAGCTCTGGTCATCAAACACCCGATGCACACAAAGAAAAACGATCATCTTTTGCCGATGACCGGTCAGAGAGAATGGCAAAAAGTCACTCAGAATCTCTGAATTCATCCAGCATCAAAAGCAAGGATTACGCAAGAGAGACCAAGACCGACTCTTACAAGCCCAGAGAGTCCAGAGTCGACTCCTACAAGCCTAAAGAAAGCAGAGATGATACCAGTAAGTCCAAGGAATCCAAGGTGGATTCTTACAAACCTCGGGAACAAAAAGACGACTTCAAAGGAAAAGATTTTAAAGCAAAAGACGACTTTAAGGGAAAGGACTTCAAAGCAAAGGAAAGTAAGGTAGATTCATACAAGCCCAAGGATGGTAAAGACTCGACCGAAGGAACTAAATTAAAGGAACCAAAGGCGGATAGTATCGAAAGTACAGAAACTTCCAATTTGAAACCAAAGCCTGTGAAGTTGGACACCTTCAAGCCCAAAGAAACAGATTCCTCCAAAACAAGTATCACTACCGACAAGGTTGACCATTCACAGCCAAAAGAAACGAAACCAGAATCACAAGCACAACCCGAGCCAAAGAATGAGAAGCCGAAGGAAAAGACCTCATTCTCAGCCTATTTGAAATCATCCAAAGAGAAGAAGTTTTACGTTCACAACACCAAGAGTGATACTCAAAATGAGCTGAAAAAAGACGAGATCAAAGATTCCAAAGAGACTGAAAAGGGAGATAAATCCATTGAAGAATCTGGCGAAAAGGAAGATAAATCTAAAGAATTGAGCAGTACCGATAAGGAGGATAAATCCAAAGAAACTAATATCGTAAAGGAAAATGAATCTCCAAAAACCAATACCGAAAAGGAGGACAAATCTAAGGAAGATCAAGAAGAATCGAAAGATATCGACGCCATGGATGTTGACCAAGAGCCAAGAGAGAAACTGGATCCAACAAAGGGTTCCCACAAGGAAAAACTGGTCCCAGATAATAAAGAAGTCTCAAAAGAAGCTTCTGGAGATCAAAAAGATATTTCCGGCGAAAAAACAAAGGATCTCGACTCTTCTAGCAAAGATAAACCAGAAGAAGCACTTCCATTGACGGCAGGTACGAATGAGACCAATTTGAGCAAAGAAGAGTCTGTAAAATCAGAGGATACTTCGATGCTTTCTCCAATAAGGTCAAGTGTTGCGGATGAAACCTTCAATTTCAACAATCTAGCCACCATTCAAGAAGATCTCAAGCAGAACGAATTATTATCGCATCACGAAGAAAGTGACGATAATGAAGCAGATGCTTCTGAGGCAGAAACCGTGATTGCTGAATCTCCACCTACTTTGAACAAAGCCAGAAGACTCATCCGGAAGAAAGAATTCGACGAAAGCCGTCATAATTTGAAGCGCAGGGCCGCTTACCATTCTGATGATGAAGATAAAGACGAAATCAATGATACGAAGGATGAACGCAAGACCATGTCCATTAGACCTTACAAGGTGAAGAGAGATTCGGGTGGAAGATCCTTATTGCAACGTGCTTGTAAAAAGGGTAATATGGAAGATATCAAGAAGTACCTTGAACAAGGAGCCAGTGCCAACGAGAAAGATTTCTGTGGTTTCACTTGTCTCCATGAAGCTGCTTTGGAAGGACACACCGATGTTGTGAAAATTCTCATTAAACATGGAGCAAACGTCAATGCAAAGGCTGATGCTGCTGGTTACAACGAGACCCCATTAATTGATGCTGCTGAGAATAACCATCTTGAAACTGTTCGTATTCTCTTGCAAAATGGTGCTGATCCAACTATTTACAATATTGAAGGTTTCACCGCTTTGACCAAAATCTTCAACGAACACGCTGGTGAAGAGAGTTACCAAGAGATCGTCACCCTTTTGGAAGAGTCAATTGCTAAACATCAACGTGAAATCAGCGATGGCGTGAAGAGTGCCAGTCCTGCTCCCCCGGTGGTTGAAGATCCTTACGACCATTATTTTGGCGAACTTATCAAGAAGAAAGGAATTTGCAAAGCAGCTGCTGAAGGTTCCAAGGAAATTACCGCAAACTACTTCGTTTCTGGTAACGGATTATCTTCCAAGCCCGATATCTTAATTATTGCTGCCAGGAATGGCCATGTTGAATTGGTAGATATTATATTAGGATTGAATCCTACTCCCTATGATATCGATACAGAAAATGAGTGTGGCGCCACTGCACTTTTAGCTTCTGTTGGTCGTGGCCACATTGAAGTGGTTGAATCTTTATTATCCAAAGATGCTGATCCTCGCAAAAAGAGGAAACAAGACAATTTGAATGCTTTGGAAATCGCACAGAGATCGATCCATTTCGATCCCAAAGAAGTTAATCTTCTTCAAGATTATATCAACAAAAAGAGCAAGAATGAGAAGATTGCCAGCTCGGTGGTGACTTCAGCGGCCGTATCAGAGGACGAACAGATGTATACTGATACCGAAACTCCGGCAATTTCAGATCGGGAATCCCTCCACTCGAAATCAGAGCGTGAAATCGATGACAGAAAAAGAAAAATTCTGGATGATCTTCCACCTAAGAAGAAGTTGAAAAAATCGAAATCGGACTCCAAACTTAGGACTCAATCTTCCATAAACGTGTTGAAGAAATCGGGCACTCCTGATGGACTTGAAAGAACAATTTCGAACGATAATCCGTCTTCACCACAATCAAGTAGCGAGAAGACTTTTAAGGCCAAGAATAATAACGAAAACAACACAGGTGCAACCTCACCTTCTCCAGCTCCTCTTACCAAAGCCCAGGAAGAGCAAAGAGCCAAGAAGGCCGAAGAAGCGAGAATATGGCAAGAGAAAGTGGAGGCTAAAAAGAGAGCCAGAAGAGATATGTTTTTGAAATCGGAGAAAGAGAAAGAACGGAGGAAGAAAGAGGAGGAAGAAAGAAGAGTGGAAGAGGAGAAGAAACTTGCCGAGTTCAGAGAAAAGGAGAAAATCAGACTTGCTAAAGAAGCCCAAGAAAAGTCAAAGATTCTCGAACAACAAAAGGAAGAGATGATGCACACCCAGATGCATGATATGTATCCTATCGGATTGAAAACCGCCAAGTTCGGTGTCAGTCTTTCAGATGAGTATATTTTGCAATATGCTCCATTGTACGTGTTTGACATTGACGGTGTCAAATACGTGACTGACCTCCAAGTCTCGTTGCTTACTGGTAGATCTGTCAATGATTTCAAAACCGAAACCAGTAAGCCATTGACTTCGGATGAGAAATCGAGAGCGTGGAGTCTTTTCTTCAATATGATTGGAATTGACCATTCTCAGCCTTTGGTCAATTTGAATGATCTCAGAATCAAAGGACACCAACAGTTCCAAAGCTTGCTCGTCAGTTTTGTCGAGCTTGACGCCATTTCGCTGTTTGTGAAGGCAGAACATCCTAACACCTATGAGTTGATCTGGGGCACTTTGTCCAACCGGATCACTGAAGTTGATTTGATGTCGATGGCTTTGTTTGAAGCAGACAAGGAAGAAAGATTTGTTGCTGAGAATGATATGGATATTGTGGTGGACTGGAAAACAATCGCCGAAACCACGTTTGTCCCGCCACGTTTGAGACGGAGAAGGGACACCTTACGGGCCATTGGCTCGGTAGCTAGACCGATGTGGTAAATTACATAGCACAATTAATGATCGTATGACTGTTAGAACTTGTACAAAAAATGGAGATTTTATTGATGTACAGGAAAAGAGAAACGGTGGGTATACTCGAGACGAATTATAGAAAGCATGCTCAGCTTAGAAGACTTTCTTGATTACTAGGGAGGGTTCAGTTTCAGTAGAAAGGATATATCCATCTTATATCAGGTCGTGCGCATCCCACAATTACTTCATCGCGATCTGGGACCACAACCACCAAACTAGCTCTAATCGGCCCCATATCATCTATAAACCCCCAAAAATGTCCAAAGTGTAAGTAACCCTACTTCTCAGTCCTACTTATTCCATTACTAACTATCAGCGTCTCACGAGCCGCGCTTTATGCGTCAGACGATGAAGAACCATCGCAAGTCTCATCTCCATCGGACACTTACATTGCCCCAGAATTCGACTTTATAGAAGTTGACAACACCGATGCAGCCGAAGCCGAACAACAGGAAGAAGAATTTGACTTCCCTTTGTTCTCCAGCGCTCCCAAAGCGGCAGCAGCCACCGAAGATGAGGACAGAGGCCGCAGTGAACACAAAGTGATGAAAGTGTCATTGAGAGACGACTCGCTAGAAAAGATCAACAACGAACGTCCAGAAAGTTACTACTATGCGCAATACACATCAGAGCAAAAGCTGCAGTTTGAGTTTGCCGCAGTCACCGCAGACGATATCTATAAGAATCTATTTGTGGTAGAGAATGCGCAATGGAAAGTGATGGATCTCAAAGAACACAACGCTAGCGTGGACGCCGAGAAAGCGAGGATACGAGCCAAGAATAAGCGTGAAGGAAAGAAGAAAAGAGTCAATAAGGTAGCGTGTCGTGAAAGAAGGGAGAAGAGATTGAAGCAGATCAAGAAGTTGGAGAAGGAGAAGTATAAGCAGAAATATTATAAGAAAGCATACACCAAAGGGAAGCCCAAGGGCTCTTTTAAACCAAAGTATAGGACAGAATGATGAATTAGAAGAAATCATAAAATTCATCTAAACAGAAGTAAGGGGGAAAATAATAGGAGACCAGCTTAACCAGAGGATAAAACCATTGGAGTCAATTAATATCAAAATCAACCTAACATTATAAAATTCAGCGACTTATTGATGGTCAAATCCATGCAACGAGTCACAAAAGTAACAGACTAATTAATGGGAAGCATAAACCAGCTTGCAATCCATCTAACAAATAAAGGAGAGTAATGGAAATTTATAGAAAATTACTGATACGATTCAATAAACGACGAATCATGAGACCCAGGCATTTAGTAATAGAACAAAAATATATATTGTTGAAGCATGCTAGCGATATAACAATCTATGTTTGCATAGAGCGTACAATGAACAATCCTAATACTATAATAGAGAATTTCTTCATTAATGTGCCTCGAGCACTACTACTAAATACCGATTTCTCTACAAATAATGAACTACAAGCACTATTCATTCTGAGTAAAAAAATTTTGACAAAAAATACTGAAAGCGCTATCATTCCAATTAGTACGTTCCTCCTTTCTTCTCTTCATTTCCCCACTATTCCTCCCTTTTTCTTTAGCATTTTTTGACTCTCCTCTCAATTCTTTCTGACTTCACTTTTCTGTTACTATTTTTTCGGTCGCGCTTACAGCCAAATCAGCCTTTATGACCAGTCACTAACCACATTACCACTTGTTCTACCATGGCAAACGTACTCGAGGACTTTGAAGCGTTTCTAGAACCGGACTTCCGGGCACCGCTCTTTGCCAATGATTTGGTTCTTGCCACCAATGGCAGTGATGGCTCCGAACTCGACATCAGCACACCGATCAAGAAGCTCCAGTTTGACATCATGGAATGTGAAAAACGGATGAAGGCGATTGCCGCCAGCAATTACGAGGCATTGGTGCAAAACTTCTCCAAGATCGAAAGCTCCAAGGGCTTGCTCGATGGCAAGATCAACGACGGAATCAAACACATCAGCTCGTCGTTTGAAAGAATCAAAACAGGCGTGATTCAGCCCTACGACGAAGCCGTCCGGCTCAACAATGCATTGAAGAGAATCCATGTCACTTTGGACTTGTTGCGGAGTCTGAGTTACCTCATTTTCCTCCTCCAACAGTTGGAAGAACTCGACAAAGCCGATGCCAATATGGTACGGCTTGCCAAGTTAATTGTGCAGATCAACGAGTTCTACGCCAAAGAACAGCGCAATGATGTTAAAGGCACAAGCGTCCTCAAAATCAAGCTTATCAGAGATTCCAAGACCGATATCGATAATAAGAGGCTAGAATTACGGAACCGTTGTGTGCATGCAATTCAAGCCGTTCACAATAGTAATTTCAGCCCGGACAACCAAGAGCTTTTAGGCGGCATAACTGCGCTTTATACGCTCGACAAACGCGATTTCTTAGCAGTTTGGGAAAAGGCCACCATAAATAGATTGGTGGAAACATCATTGGCACAACTCTCCAGATCGCTTCAATCTCCACGTAATTTCACCGCCATCGTGTCAGACGTCAAGCATAACTCCCAGGATTACTTCGACAAAATAGCTTTGTCTTTGAACAACTGTGATCTTCCTACTGGAGAAGCACATACTGCCGTTTTACAACATTTGGGTGTACAAACACTCTCGGAATCGTTTTGGATCAAAGTGACCGCAAAATTCAAAAAGAGTATCGCTGCCACCATGGCTCGCGGTGGTCCAATTGCCAAAAATTTACGGGTGTATTATCCTGGTATCAAGAAGGCTTTGATGGATACATTTAGCGTGGAGAGTGAGTTGAACTTAGTGCTTGATGCAGTTTCCATCATCCCAACCGAGTGAACCACCGATGGAGAGAGAAATTTAGGATCGAAGAAGCATAAAAGTACTTGAAGGAGGAAGAAAAGTACGAACTATAAGGATAACGGAACTTAAATGGAGAATTGGAATTCAAGTACGAAGAAAAGTTACTTGAAAGACGAGTGGAGTTAAGTAAAAAAATCACTTTAAAAGAGAAAGTGAAATTCAAAAGCTGGCCGACTCAGGCTGGATTTCATTTTTAAAGGGTGGAACAAAAAAGGGAAAGCTCTGGATAGACCTTTCTAGACTTATCTCTACTAATAGACTTTCATTAGATATCTACTAAAAGATGACCGCTGCGCGGATTGCTATGTATCTTGTATATTTTATCTTTTATAGACGAATCTATTGAGCAACCTTGGTTTTCAAGGAGGTCAAGAAGTCTCTGTAAGAGGCTTCGTTTCCGGTCTTGTCTTCGACCAAGCAACTATAGGCCCACATTCTCAATGCCATCAAGTCACGTTGTTGAGAGATCTCAATAGGTTCGTTGGAAGATCCTCCAACAACAACGTACAAGTTCTTCCAGGTGATCGAGTCCTTTTGTTCTCTGATCTTGCCAATGATTTGGCGCACCTTATAGTTGAACTCGGACTCTTCAATGCTGAATTCGGGCAACTCGGTCTTACCAGTTGGAAGAGCGTATAAGTTATCAGTACCAAACAAATCTTGGACCAATCCTGGCACCACGTTACCAGAAACCCACAAGAACAACTCGCTAGAGTTGTCAATCAAGTACAAACCGTAGTTTTCCCAAGTGGCCTTGGAATCGTTGATTGGCTCAGGCAACAAGATATCAGTGCTAGTGATTTCTTCTTCCTCACCGGTTTCTTCGTTGACTTGGATAAGCTTTTCTGGCAAGCCACACTCATCCGGCATGTTGTGCAAAGAGTATACGGTTGGATAAATGTACTTGACCAATTGTGGAATTGGCAAAGAGCCCAAGATATTCAAGGCGGCGGCTCTGTGATCAGAAGGTACTCTGTCGGCTCTGAAACCCAAATGCTTGGTCAAAGAGAATAACAACAAGGGCAACATTCTCAAGTTTGTCGATAATTGTAATGGAGAAGCGCCAGAGACATTGCCTGCAACTAACTCTTTCTTGTAAACGTTCAAAATATCAACCACTTGGTTGATAAGGTAGTCTCTAGCATCTGGCAACGAGGTGCCCAATCCCTTCTCAATGGCCTTGTGGGTAAAGTAGTTAGCGATGGCCAATTGATCAGCAGAGGCATAAACGTCTTGTAATTTGGACGAGGTTGGAATAGCCAAGTTCATCACTCTGATTCTTCTTTCACCGAAAGAGGTGGAGTGCAAGACAGCAGCTTGGAAGTAGGCCACTGGCTTGTTGATATTCTCTTCGATACTCATTTCAATACAGTAACTTTGATCTCTTGGGAAAGTAGGGAAAGAACACAAGTCAGAAGAACGGTTGAAGAAGTTACCGTAGAAAGAGCTCATTCTGAATCCGGTAGATCCTCTGACTCTCAACACAGCTTCCAAAGCAATATCTTGCGACAAGTGTTCGCTGATTTCCTTGGACAATTTGGTGACATCTTCAGCCTTGGCACTGCTCCATGCTGGGTAGAAGTGAGTTTGACCAGCGGTGTATCTTGGCAAGTTGGACAAGGTGGCCACATCTTGGTAGGAAGAGGAGCTCAAGAACAAATCAACGGTGATTTGGGAGGAGTTACAAGTAACAGCAAAGGACTTGTAGAAACTGTCAGCGGAGTTCAATAAGGTCTTAGCTTCCTTTGGCTTACCGGAGTTTCCTGCTTCGTCTCTGAGGGCCAATTTACCTTCACCGAGGTTAGGCAAGGTAGCACCGAAACAAACCAATTTACCACCGATGTTGCTGATCAACTTGTGACCAGCCTTCAAAGCAGGACCCAAAGCAAAGCTTTGGTTGGCGGTACCTTCGAAGAAGGTGGGGAAATCGATCAATAACTTTTCAATTGCTTGTCTATTTTCGTCCAAATTCACCAACAATCCGTTTGGAGAAGGCAAGAAAGGTTCGTCAATATCGGAAACCACCAAAGCCTCGGTACCTTCCAAGCCTTCGTTGAATCTGAAATAGTGCAAGTTGGAGTCCACACCAATAATCGCCACTCTTGCGGTCTTGTTGACGTTAGGGATTCTGTCCAAACTTTCTAAAATGGTTCTGGTGATAGTGGCAGTCAATCCACTGGAAACAGCATGCACCGACACGTCAATAATGAAGGTGTAGACCACTGGTTGAGGGGCTCTGGCCATGTATTCCTTTGGAGCAATGAACTCGACCACAGAATGGTTCAATTCCACTCTTTCGAACTTGTTCTTGACGGTACCGCTGACATCATCGTATTCGAAGGCACTAGGGATATCGTTCAACAAGTTACAGAAGTTACATCTCCAACGTCTGCCGTTTTCGGCCAAGGTGACGAAGGGGTTGATATAACCACGACAACGACGACATCTGCTGATATAGGTATCGGAGGTGACGGGAACTTGTTCGCCCTCCACGGTCAAGGCGTTGTAGGGCTTGACGACCAAGGCCAATGGCAACTTGGATTTCTTCAAGATGGAGCCGTTGTTGGGGATCACGTTCAAGGTGGATCTGAAGTACTCGGGGGCGGCATTAGAAGTCTCGGATCCTGGAATCAAGGTGGTGCCTTGTGGCAACACAATTGGTGGTGGAGGTAACGATAAGTCGGAGATTGGGGGTGGCAACTCACGCGACAAGTCGGTGGTGTACAATTGGTTCAATGGTAACGCTGGAGAAGCACCGCCTTGGCCGTAGAAGCCCGCTTGTTGTTGGCCACCTGGCTGTTGGTACTGCTGTTGTGGTGGTTGTTGATATTGGGCGGCATATGGGTCTTGTTGAGGCTGGCCGTAAGGACTGGCACCCGGAGCGCCAGGAGCGGCGGCACCCGGTTGTTGGTATTGGTTGTACTGGTATTGATTCTGGGCAGGTTGGCCAGCGACGTTCATGTTTTGGAACTGGTTGTTGACTTGATCCATGCCGTAGCCGCCCTGAGCAGGAGGAGGCTGTTGGAATTGAGACTGGTCCGCTGGTCCCGGACCAGGAGCGGCCAGTGGGGCACCGCTGGCATACTGGGGCTGTGGGTAAGCTCTTCTCTTTCCAGACATGATTGAGTAGTTGTTGTTGGAGACGCTGAAAATCTACGTGGTCAAATCTTGGAAACTTGGAGACGCGTGGTGCGCGCACGCCTGCGTGACGAAGGAAATAGTGTAGTGACTGAGTGGTGAGATTATTTGGAAGGGAAATGAACTGGCACTAGGTAATGAATGGGCTTTGATCGCTTATTGGGGTTTTGGGCTTGTCGAGGTCTTACTTTCTAGGTGATTTTTTTATTAATTGCTAATTTTGTGGAGGAGAAATGGACATATTTAAAGGAGGATTTGAAAAATGTGGAAGTTTGCGAGACTTATTAGACTTGAGGAGTCTGGGATCGGGGAGTTTACCTCTGTCTGAAGTATATTGGCTGGTATTTTGGGGGAATTGTGCGGTTGAAAGCTCAGATCGGTTTTATTGGTGTAAAAAATAGTTTATGTAATGCCGAGGTTTTTGGGATCACACCGAGTAATTGAGAACTAGACGTTCTTTTAAACTAGGATAAATTGTAAAATGGTGCTATCGAGCAGATTGTCTCGATCGGGTGTGTTTATTCTTGGTGGGGGTTCCGCTGGGCTGATTTGCATCCGGACCAAATGCACACGTGACTCCATCGCGCTGGGATGAGATAAAGCGATTTTTCACTGATTGATGCACCACAAGATGGGTAAAGACAGTAAGAGAAAGAACTCCGAAGAGGAGGATAAGAAGCACAAGAAGGTGAAGCTTTCTGTGGAAGAGAAGAAGGAGAAGAAGGAAAAGAAAGAAAAGAAGGAAAAGAAGGACAAGAAGGAAAAGAAGGAAAAGAAGGAGAAGAAGGAAAAGAAGGAAAAGAAAGAGAAGAAGGAAGAAGACGATGAGGAGGAAAAGCCTAAGCCTAAGAAGCAAGCCACCTCTGTGACCGGCCAAGCCAAGGCTTCCGTGGGTTACACTCAGTCCTCCACCTTATCGGCCTTGCCTCAATCCGAAATCGACCAATTCTTGACCACCAATGAGGTCACCATCGAAGACCCTCACGGCATGAACTTGCGCCCATTGCTCTCGTTCGACCAAATTGACTTAGAATCCGGTATCCAGACCAAGGTGTCCAAATTCCCTCGTCCTACCCCAATTCAGTCCGTTTCTTGGCCATACCTTTTGAGTGGAAAGGATGTGATTGGTGTTGCCGAAACCGGTTCTGGTAAGACTTTCGCTTTCGGTGTGCCTGCCATCAACAATATCTTGACTCTCGGCAAGAAGGGTTTGACTGTGTTGTGTATCTCTCCTACCCGTGAGTTGGCCTTGCAAATCTACGACAACTTGGTCGAATTGACCGCAGGAACCAAGCTTGAGTGTGTTGCCATCTATGGTGGTGTGCCCAAGAACGAGCAAGTCAAGCAATTGCGTACTGCCAACGTTGTTGTTGCCACTCCTGGCCGTTTGTTGGATTTGATCAACGATGGCGCCGTCAGCTTGGGCAACATCGACTACCTTGTTTTGGACGAAGCCGACAGAATGTTGGAGAAGGGTTTCGAAGAGGACATCAAGTCCATCATTGGTAACACCCCTTCCAAGGGCCGTCAAACTTTGATGTTCACCGCCACCTGGCCCAAGGAGGTGCGTGAGTTGGCCAGCACTTTCATGGACCAACCAGTGAAGGTCAGCATTGGTGACCGTGATGAATTGGCAGCAAACAAGAGAATCACCCAAGTGGTTGAAGTGATTGCTCCTTACGACAAGGAAAAGCGTCTTTTGCAGCTTTTGCGCCAGTACCAATCGGGTGCGAAACGCGACGATAAAGTCTTGATCTTTGCTTTATACAAGAAGGAAGCCGGAAGAATCGAAAGTTTGTTGCGTCGCCAAAACTACGCCGTTGCCGCCATTCACGGAGACTTGTCGCAACAACAACGTACACAAGCCTTGAACTCGTTCAAAAAGGGTGAGTCCAACTTGTTGTTGGCCACCGATGTGGCTGCCAGAGGTCTTGATATTCCAAATGTCAAGGTTGTGATCAATTTGACCTTCCCATTGACGGTGGAAGACTACGTGCATCGTATCGGTAGAACTGGTAGAGCGGGCCAAACCGGTACCGCCCACACTTTGTTTACCGAGCACGAGAAGCACTTGAGTGGAGCCTTGATGAACATTTTGAGAGGTGCCAACCAGCCTGTTCCAGATGAGTTACTCAAGTTCGGTGGACACACCAAGAAGAAGACCCATAGTGCTTATGGTGCGTTCTTCAAGGATGTTGACATGACCAAGACCGGTAAGAAGATTAAGTTTGACTAAACGAATTGATGAGCGAAGCGAATCAATGAGTGAATCAAGATACAAGAATCCAATTGATGAGCGAGGCGAATCAATGAGTAATCAAATTATAAGCGAATTGCAAACCTAAAAAAACGGAATTTTCATTCCCAGAAAAGAAGAAACTCAGTCCTTCAAGAGGACCATTTATCATTTTTGGCGTATTATTTCCACCCAGTTATATCGCCGGGTGCAAAATGGCTTATCAAATTATCCGCGCCGTTGTAATATGCACTATCGCTCCACCTAAATTCTGCCACGACACAACATAGACACCACCTCGTATATTTCTGCCTTACATTTTATACATAGTACCATAATTAACCCATAGCCCCCAGAGTTCCTCTAGAGTTCTTCTCAGAGTTCTCCCCGTAATTTTTCCCCGTTTTCTTCCCCTAATTTTGCCTCCTGTCAGGGTCTCTATCGTTCCACCTCTGACGTGTTCGGTACGCGCGCACGACGCTGACAAACAGGTGATGCTCATCAATTTGCCGCCAGTGGAATCAGCATATATAAGCACGCGCCGCCCCGACCATCTACAAGGCCTTATCACCATGAAGTTGTCTCAGACTTACGTGTGGCTCACGGCACAATTCATGCTTGCCTTGGCCGCTGCTTCCGCAGTGACCAAGTTCTCGCCATTTGATTCGCCCGAGTACTGTTCTCAAATCATCACCCCAACTTGCAACACCACCTTCTCCTACATCGATGACCTCAACCTGAGAATAAGGCTACCTTTGGCCAAGTTGGTGCAAACCTCATACTTCCGTCATTTCAAGCTCAACTTCGAGAAACAGTGTAAGTTCTGGAATGCCCAGCACTTCTGCGCCACGGAAAACTGTGCTGTGGAAGTCTTGGAACCAGAACAATACAACTGGAGTAACGTGGATGATGAGCTCCGTCCAGTTCGTTTGGGTAAAATCAACTTGAAGGACAAAAACGGCGAAAATGACGATACCTGTGAAGATTTGGACTACACCCATATCGACGATGATCACCAATGTGTCTACGTGGATTTGTTAAACAATCCGGAGCGTTTCACCGGCTACGGCGGCTCTCAGTCCTTAAACGTGTGGAAGGCCATCTACTCGGAGAACTGTTTCCCGAACAGTGCCAGTGAGGAAGACCACCCACTTACCGTAACAAGCCAAGACGAGGACGACTCCTGTGTCGAAAAGAACTTGTTCTACAGAATTGTTAGTGGTTTGCATGCATCTATCGGTGTTCACTTGTCCAATGAATTCTTGGATGCCGATACCGGAGAATTTTACTCCAATTTGAAGGTATTCATGGAACGTGTTGGCCATTTCAACGATAGATTGTCCAACATTTACTTCAACTATGCCTTGGTATCACAAGCTTTGGTCCGTTTGAATGATTTGGTTTCTTTACACGAATCCATCGCGAATGAACAAAGCTCCTTCAAAAACGAAGGTCAACATAAATTTATCGAAAATGAGTCCGATGCCCATACTTATGACGAGCTTTTGGGTGACATCCTTCCTTTGCTTTCCTCGAACACTTTGTTCGACACCTCGACCTTATTCGACCCTGCTTCTGTTCCTCCAGGCTTGAAAGACGAGTTCAGAGCTCGTTTCAAGAACATTTCCGCTATCATGGATTGTGTTGGTTGTGACAGATGCAGAATGTGGGGAAAATTACAAACCATCGGTTACGGTACCGCATTGAAGATTTTATTCGAAGGTGCCGACCCTGAAAACACTGAAAAATTAAGATTCAGAAGAATCGAACTTGTGGCTTTGGTCAACACTTTCGACAGATTGTCGAAATCGGTTGAGGCTATTAACAACTTCAAGAAGATGTACATGGATCACCTTGAAGACGTGAGAAAGGGCATTGCTCAACCAGGACAATACGAAAGAAAGAATGAGAGCAACGGCTTAGCATTCCCATTTTTCAAAATGGCTGGTCAAAATGAACAGATGGCGCAACTGAAGAATGAACAGAGCCAACCTGAAGTAGAAAAGACTGATAAAGAACCTAAAAAGACAGCTCCAAAGAAAATTGCGCCTACCAAGAAGAAAGACAACTCGCCTTTGGCACAAGCTAAGGCTAAGCCAATGTCTGAAAGAACATTTGCTGATGAATTGAGGCTCGCTATAGATGATGTTGCCACTGCCACCAAATTCGTGCTCTGGAGTTACCAGCAACTTCCATACAATCTTTGGAGATATGCTTTGGCGTACATGAGCCAAGGATGGGAGCAGCTCATTGGTGCTCCTAAACGGTTTGAATATCAATCCGAATTCTCGTTGAACAAAGAGGATAAGAACCAGGATGATATCAACTACGAAAATCTTTTTGCTGAGGACAGCTAGCGGGCTAGCCTAAGGCTAATGCCGTTACTATAAGTTCTCACTAAGCATCGAAGGATGTGTTTTGTGGTGCCTTCTCTAAGCAGAACATTCTTCAGAATTCACTCCGGCATATATATATTATAGAATAGACGCAGCATGGCTGCGAAAAAATAAGCCGGACTTTTGATATGCTATAAATGTAGTGACAAAATTGGTATGCTATAAACGTAGCCTGCCAATATAAAAGGATTATAAAGTGGCCGAAAGTCGATTAGAAAGACACGGTAAAGAGAAAATGCTATTTGGACTTTATTTGATGGTTGGCGTTGCTCTCGCTTGGCTGAATGAATCATTACAAGGAGGAAATGGAGGCTTACAAAATTATTCAAATGGTGTGGAAGCCCATAAATTCAATCTTCTGGATCCTTCCACACTCAATTCCGCATATCCACTTATCAACACCTCGTATAACTTCATTGGTTCAAGCATCACTGAAACAGATACTAATATAAATGCGGATCATTTTGAAGCCTTTCATATTTCTCCCATTGCGGCCAAAATCGCCGGCTTGAAGCTTCACCACACAACTCTAGTTGATGGCTCAAACATCATCCATATAAAACAACTCGAGGACGAATCTGGTGAGGTTGATCCCGATAACTATCACCTTTTTGCCAACACCGATAACCTCATTTTCGTGGAGAAGACCCACTCCATGATCGTCAACTGGGCCAAATTGAACACCGCCAAGCGGGTCAGTAACATCTATTATACCAGACATATTAGCAGGTTTAAGGAAGAACAACGTCAACGTACTTGGGTAGAAATTCTTGCCCCAAATACTACTAACGTGGTGGGGCGCACTCAGTCGATTGGAGGCTGTTCACATCAGCAGCACGGCAGCGGTGGTTCGATATCGGGAACTTTTTCATCCACCATCGGCGAGCTCTCCTCGTTTGATCTTGCCTTTTCCATCGAAATATTGCTAACTTGGGGTGCTAAAGTTTCTTCTTCCGTTAAGTCACAACTCACAGTTACCGGTGCGTATAGCTGTAACATTCCACAAGGACACTCTGGACAGCTATTAATGACGGCCCTTCACAAACAGGTGGATGATGCTATGACAAGACACTTGAATGTGACCAAAGGGATTATCCTGAAAGTGAGTGATGTTACTATTGGTCCGTGGGAAGCGGTGGGCAAGCCTATATTTGTGCCATTTGTGGATGTAGAACCCATTTTCAAGTGTGAGGTTACCGAAGGAGAGTGTTTGGAGCCTCTCAAATGGTACAAATGGCCACTAGAAGAGTAATGGTAATTAATCTATGGCCATGGCCATAATAGGAAATACCGAAGACCAGTCTTATATAGATAGTAAATATTTAGTACAATAATTAAACCTCAGATATTTGAAAGTAGTATGATAATCAGACTAAAGACTTGACAGAATTAGTGATACAGACTGAAGATATCACAGTATCAATGATGCAGGCTACAGATATGGCAGAAGGAATGATAATCGGACTAAAGATATTTTTTAATGATCATTAGACTACAGTAACTAATCCATTGATCAGCTATTCGGAAGGGTTATCACCCAACGGGATTATCCTATAAAGCACATATTCTCTTATCCTTCATTAACATATACGGGTGGTTTATCTCAAAATCTACTACTATCGTAATCCGAGAAGTCTAAATCACGGAATTACCCAATTAGTACTATATAACTGTGCTTAATACAGTAAGATCTACGACCGCACGACCAACGATCTCTAGCTAACTACCATTATATCCTAAATCAAAGACGAATAAATCATCACTTTACTCAAATCAGGTATCCATCATAACCACTACTACTCTATTATTATCTCCCTCCACCCCTTCTCCTTCATTTTATGATTCCACCCTGTTGGTCATTCCCTTGACCGTAGAGGTTGTGACTGTTACGCAGGGCTGCCTCGCAATGGGCTCGCAATCCGCGCTCGAGACATGACTCAGAGGGGATGAGTGACAGATGTCATGGGGGACAGAGGGGTTGAAGTAGACTAGTGATTGGGACGAGTAGAATGGTTGATACGCAGAATGACCATTTTATTGGCTGTAGTGCTGAATTTGGTCCTTTTGGCGGGTATCGTTTCCCTGGAGCACTCGGGGATTTCGGAGTAGGTCGCACTACTGATCTACACTCTATTAAATTAATTATAGCCTTTATTCTAAATAGCATGGTGTTTCTGTGGGCCACTGGAACTAGGGAAGTTTGCACTGGCCGGGGGTGCTATCCAGAGCACGGTTTACGCCTTGGCCTTTCTTTCGGCGTTGCGCTGCTTTTTTTTTTGTATGGTTTCGAACTGCTTGTTCTTGAACTGTTGGGACTTGCGGAAGCTGACGTCCGACTTGAATGGCTCGTACTCGGCGTCTTCCGCCGCGTTCAACACGTTGTACTGGTTCTCAGCCTGGCGGGCCTTGCGAGGCTGGGCGTGGACCACCTGCTTGGGGCTCTGGAGGGCGGCTACCCGCCCTGGCTTCGACATGGACGCAGCCTCGGCGTAGGTCAATTTGCGGTACTGGATGTCCACGAAAGTGTCTTCTTCGTCTCTCATCGAGATGTTGATCAATTGGTGGTCCGCCAGGGGCACCACGATCGGTTCGTCTTTGTACTCGGCGCCCGAGGAGGCAGCACCGCCGGTGGCGCCAGCGCCAGTGGAGGAGGAGTTGCCTTTGGAGGACTTTTTGAACCATGGAAGGTAGGAGGAGATATTGGATTTGAACATCGTGGGTGTGGCTGTTAGGGCGGTAAACAAACAGGATCGAGGCCCTTTATATAGCTTATCGACTTGCAGTCACAGATAAGATATGCAGGAGCGCCCGAGAAATTACCGAGCGCGTCATCAGATAACAACATGGCCCGGAGTCACAAGCGATCCTGATCTACAATAAGGAGGCCAATGATTATGACTTGTCCAGAATCTTCTACAGCATGTATTCTGATCTTGGGATCATAAAGCTTAAATCGGTTTGAATGAGTCATTTCGGCTCATTCCTTCTTAGGGGGTTGTTGGTATGGAAACCACTCAACCCCGGATCGGCACGTGCCCGTGGCTGGTGGGACATGTGTGGGGTCGAATTGGGGGCCAGGCCGCGGCGGTGGCGGGTCACGGAATTGCTACTGGCGTGCCACCAGCTAGTACCAGATTGCCGCGTTCTCGCGACGGTTCCCACGGGGCAATTAGTGGGCCCGTGGCCGGCGCTACCACCACAACAGGAACAAGGATCAAAGATCAACATGGATCAATTCGCTATTAGAAAATGTCACCTGATCTGCAAATAAGGATTAATTTAATGGAGCTTCTGTAATAATTCTCGTAATTGTCCTTTGGCTACGATATCTATCCCACTCTTGTGTGGTTTTGGTGTGTTGCGGCAGTAGAATTCTAGTGCTGGCGCCGCGCGCGGTAGCAACCGATGTCTCCGGCGAGCAACCATTAATCCGGTGTCTCAGACAGGTCAGCTGATCCTGGGACCTCACATTCTCGGGATTTAAAGAGACCCCTGTGTGTGTAAATGTGGTCAAAAGTGAAGACGAAGCAGAAAGGGTGTAAGGGAAAGGGTTCAATTACGAGGATCCGAGCATCCGTGAGAAATGTCAACAATCACCTTGGGAAAATTGGTGGTGGGGGGCTTTGGAGCCAAGAGCGTGTCATGATTTATGTTTAAAAGTGAGGTCATAGCTGATTATGTAATAGCCTGAATCACCGATCATGTGAACCTGTATTGATTGTGTACCAAAAAGCTCTATTATATATCAGTGTCCTCTTTTGTAAGAAGAGCCTCTTCTTGGTGTCTGACTATGGAACAGGAGACCCCATGAAATTTATACCTCATGCGTAAGAAGATTTTACCTCATGTCTTCTTATATTAAGAATTCTCTTCTTAGATCAAAATTTGGAAATAGCTCTCTCGTTGAGGCATAATTATTGTTGTTTGATATGACTCTTTATGTTCTTCTGATCTAAAAAGCCACTTTATCAAAGTATCTCATTATGCATTCTTGTTTTCAATATCTCATAATCTACTTCTCATTACATAATCTATTTCTCATTTCTATTACATAATTTCCTTATTATCCATTTCATTTCATTACATAATCCTTCCCTCATTATTACCTAATCGCATCCATTACGTAATCCTTCTTCCATACTTTGGATCTTGTTACATAATCCTCTTCAATACATTCCACCACTGACCCGCTCATCAACCTTCACCATGGACACTTGGACAGAGGTGGCGCGAATCCCCGCCACATTCACGGGCTCCGCCGTCCTCGACTCTCCTCAAGTATCTTCCCTCCGCTTCGACTCCTCGCTCAATCTCCTTTGGTGTGGTGACTCCGACGGTTACACTCGTTCGTTCACTCCCCTGACCCACCACGGCGCCAATCCATACCAACAGACCTTCCAGTTGTTTCCTTACACGCGTTTCAAATCCTCCAGTGGCACCTCACCAGTGCGCCAGTATTTGAACCACAAGGATGGCGTGCTTTCGTTATCAAACACCAATGTCAACTTCAATACCCGCCGAGGTTTGTGTCGATTGAGCGTGTCTTCTGACACTTTTGGCGACTCTGCCGGCGAATTGTTCAGTGGGCTTTCTTGTATGACCACCAATTGCAATACTCAAAACGATATTGTGGTCGGATCCAAGCTGGGGTTGCACAAGTTCGATCTTAATAAACCAACAGCACTTACCACGTTCGATTACGACGGGTCCACTTCTCATATCAATCTGATGTCCAAGTTTTTGACATTGGGCAGTTCTACTGGAGCTCTTGAGCTTTTCGACCCCGTTGGCAATGAAGTGATCAAACTGTTCCAGGGCCACAATGGGCTTTTATCCGATATGGATGTGCAGGGATCGTATATCGCGACTTGTGGCTACTCCATAAGACCAAGAAGGTTTAATAGCCACGCGGCGCATCATCTGGACTTCGTGGTGGACCCATTGGTCAATATCTATGACGTTCGTATGATGAGATTGGTGTCACCCATTCCATTCCCAGCTGGAGCCACTTCCGTACGATTCCACCCTAAATTGCCCAATATCATCATAATAGCCTCGGCGTCGGGCCAAATGCAATTCGTGGATATTTACGACCAAACCAACGTGCATCTTTACCAAGCAGACGTGTCCCTGCCTCAACAACAACAAGTTTCCTCTCCTAAATTACAGCATCTCGAAGTTAGTGATAACGGTGAATTCCTTGCATTTTCAGATTCCAAAACTAATATCCATGTTTGGTCTTTGAATAACACCGGTGGCTCGAAAGATTTCGTCAATTTCCCAGCCAACATCGAACAAGCAGATATCGCCGTGCCTCCTAATGTGGAATACATGCCGGTGGATGGAACCGCTCCCTTGTCAACAGTTGGTATGCCATACTACAAGGACTTGTTATTGTCCAATTGGGCTCATGATTTGAGCTTCACCAAGAATTTGGCCAGATTGCCTGATACGATCGATCATGAATTATTCCGGGAACATGAAGCACCCAAAGGATTCTTCCCATATGATAGAATGAAATTCGGACCCAGAAATACGGTGAGGCCATTCCAATCGCTCAAAGAACGTGGAAGTGTCAATTCGATGGTGAGTAAACCAAAATTCATCAGTGAAAGATCTCCAAGTGCCATTGGAACCAATAGCTTATCAAGAACAGTATCCAATTCTTCTCAGGACAATTTCGAGGTCAGTGATAGCAGCGAGTTGTTAAAAGCATCATTCGCTCAAGAGAGTGAAGAGCATGATAGCATATTCCAGTATAAAGTACAGACCAAAACTCCAAACTCTCCAGGGCAAACTTCGTTCAATAAGATTCCAAATTGTTACACCAGATTACATATCCAATACTCCAAATTTGGAATCAAAGACTTTGACTTCAGTTACTATAACAAAACCGGAGGATTATATTGTGGTTTAGAAAACCACACTGATAACTCTTACATCAATGCATTGGTCCAATTGTTCCGCTTCCAACCTCAAATTTACAATTGCGTCACTCAAAATTTGGTTCACGAAAACTTACCATCGGACTACGATACCATTCTTAGCCAACAAAACCCTCAAGGATCATCCATTTTGAACGAATTGGGCTACCTTTTCGATATGATGTACAAAGCGCTGGATAAAAATGTTAAAGTGTACAATTTTTCACAAGCGTTGAGTTACAATCGAGAAGCCAGATTACAAGGCTTGATCAATATCAACGAAGGAGAGGGACTCAATTCGAAAGATTTAAGAAATTTGATTGTCAAATTCAACAAATTTCTTGTTAATCAATTGAATAATGACATGCAAAACCAGTTCCAGGACAGATCAATTGAGGATTTAATGAAGATCGAACATGAACTCATTATTAAGGGAAACGGTGGCTCGTGCCCGACCTATGAGAAGAGAACGGGTTATCAGTTCTCCCTTGATCTCGTTACTCCTCCAAGTAATGTGCTTAACAAGCTTAGCATCTTGTTGAACCCCCAATCGGCCAATAATCAACAAGCTCTTCCTACGCCTGCAACGACCCGCAAAAACCACAATATCTTGACCTACTTGGAATATTCGCTCAATCAGTATCACAATGCTCCATGCCAGCAGCATCAACATCAATACCCACACACCTTGGAAATCAAAAGCACTGTGGTAAAATTACCACCTGTGCTCTGTCTTAATATGAACTTTACTAACGAGGAGTTTAAACTCGTCAACAGTTTCAAAAAGCTTCTCGTGCCCGAGTTCTATGCTATCAACAATAGAAACAAGATCTCGGTTAAACCCGTGGTTTCTTCCATGAGTCAAGAAGCTACCAAGTATGAGCTCGTGGGTTATATTTGTGAGGTGAGTCATCAATCCGAATTAACCCTGGGCTATCATAATTTGATCACATATGTGAAAATTGCTTCCAAATGGTATTTGTTCAATGACTTCTTGGTGATGCCAATACCCGAGGATGAGGTTTTCAATGTTTCATACTCATGGAAGAAGCCTATTGTTATCCTTTATCAAGATGCCAGCCTTGGAAATAAGTTCAATTATTTCAATGCTGCCACTTTTGCTAAAACACCCAAGTTGAACGACTCAATTCTTTACCGTGATCATTTCGCTGGCACGATACGTGAATCATATAAGAAGGAGTATGAGTTGTTGACTCGAGCCGAGGCTCCAAAAATGGGATCCTTGGTAGCAATTGATGCCGAATTTGTTTCGTTAAGTCCAGACGAATTGGAAGTCCACTCCGATGGAACGAGAAAGTTGATCAAACCAAAGGAACTTTCTTTGGCTCGTATGTCCGCATTGAGAGGTGACGATGGGCCATTACAAGGTAGGGCCTTTATCGATGACTATATTGTGCACACAAGAGAGATTCACGACTATCTCACCAGTTTCTCGGGTATCGAGGTCAACGATTTAGATCCTATCAAATCGGAGAAGAATTTGGTGACTCTTCAAACTGCTTACAGAAAGTTGTGGCTCTTGCTCAATTTAGGAGTTGTCTTTGTTGGGCACGGTTTGTACAATGATTTCAGATGTATCAATTTGCAAGTCCCAAGTGACCAAATCAGAGATACCGCTGAATTTTTCTATAAGAGTGACTTCAAAAGACAGCTTGGATTGAAGTTTTTGGCATATGTGTTATTAAAGGAGAGAGTGCAAGTTGGAAATCATGATTCTATTGAAGATGCGCACACTGCATTATTGTTGTACAAGAAGTACGTGGACTTGACGGCCTCCGGTGCTTTTGAACAAACATTGAATTACATCTACTCTGAGGGTCAACAATTGAGATTTAGAGTACCAGAATAAAGGATCTCGAAACATCCATAATGTTAAAAATTGTGGTGAAAAGCTCGATAATGAAGGATCTTGAAACATTCATTTAGTACAAAGGTCAACAATGAGATACTGAGATGATGAAAGACCTTGAAACATTCACTAAGTGATGAGTTATGTATACTAGACCATGAACATAATCAGTTCATGCATAATAAATTGAAATTCGTAAATGATGGTTTCGTCTCGGTATTGTGGTTTTAAGTGCTAATTTGATGTCGAAGCTGTAGAAAGTTGTAATTTGTGTCATGTATTAGCAAATGGATGAATTGACTAAAGTAGTACAAGTAGAATATTGACTGAAAATTCGGTCACCATATATTAATACTATATATGATTGTAGTACTGAGCCTTGACCCTGGATAATTATTCTAATATCAGATGGATGGAGTGAAGCGCGTTTTGCGGATGTGAATTACTCTGCTAAAAAGTACAAAGAAGTGCAATCCATTTTTATATTTAATTATACGGACTTCTACGTAGAATTATTGAGTCCTGATTAATTAACCAATACTTAATGAAAATTAATGGTTACTACACTGTGTATTTTTACAAAATGAAAAGATCATTTCCTCACATTTTTGAGAAAATTGTGAAAATTTGATTTAATGATAGCAAAATTTTGTTTGTGCGAAGCGATGCTATTGACCAAAAACCTTTTTCAACAGTACCATAAATTCATGCAGTCAGGCTTAGTTTGAATAAATGCATACCGGAAGTCCTACAGATTGCAATCAGTCAACAGAAAATTCAGTAAAATTTCACATAGACAATAATATAATAATTATTCTATTGCAGATGAGATAAAAGAGGTAGATCTACGCAAAAAAAATAATAAACATTAATATTGAGATTTAATAGTTGGTTTCCCGGTTGCTAATTCGATGAATAATCATGACTTGTATAGAGTATTTAGTTATTAAATGACCACATCTTGTTGAAGTTAAACCCATTGGTGCTAAAAATGAGTGGTTATGAGTATTCTCATCTGAATCCTATATTTTAGCTTTCATGAGCATTTTTTCTAATTGATTTTTTCAGGTCTGGAATTTCCATGTATCAGTTAAGAATTGCTACAATTTTAAATCTTTTATAATTTATTCGGTATTACCCAGAAAATAAAATAACCCAATAGATATCCCAGCAATCTTTCGATGCTAGTGATCTATACTTGGTGGCATCTCGCCAACCATACTAACCCGTAGTGCACAGTAAGACAAACCGGAGAAAATGAACCAAGAGAAACATAAACAAGGAGCAATATCTGGTATCAAAAACATTAATTAATTTTTCCTTTGAACAAGAGTGCATCTTACCAGAGCACCTTATTTCTTAATATTAGAAGGGTGCATCTTAGTTCTTCAATTAGAACAAGAGCACCTCAATTCTTGAAATGAGAGCTATTTGTTCTCAAATTTAGAACAAGACAGCGGCCATGGCAGCAATACCGGCGAAACCGTAGGCAACGGAGTTGGCGTTAGCACCGTTGGCGAGGGAAACGGCAGCAGTAGTACCGTTCTTTGGAGCGGCAGAGCTGTAGTGGGAGGTCAAGGTGGATTGAGAAGTGACGGTTTCCTTGACACCGGTAGAAGCAGTGTGGGTTGGGGTGACGGTGACGTCGACGTAGGAGTCAGTTGGAGATGGGGCTTGAGCAGCTTGGGAGGCTGGGGTTTCAGCTGGAGCAGCGGACTTTGGAGTGGCTGGAGCAGCTGGGGTAGCTGGGGTAGCTGGAGTGGCTGGAGCAGCAGGAGTTTCGGCGGGGGCAGCAGACTTAGGAGTAGCTGGGGTGGCTGGAGAAGCTGGGGCAGCTGGGGCAGCTGGGGTAGATTCAGCAGCGGCGGTGGTTGGAGCAGCAGGCTTTTCAGTCTCGGTTTCTGGGCAGATGGTGGTGTAGATGGTTTCTTCACCTTCAACAGTGGTGGTGACAACAGATTGAGAGGCTGGGGTGGTGGCAGCTGGGGCCAAAGAGGAGGTCTTGTCACAGGCGTTGTCGGCACAAGAAGTGATGGTGGCTTCGGTGGTGTGGGTGTCAGTGACGGTTTCGATGGCGGAGGTGGCAGCAACGAAGGAAGCGGCGATGGCGAGGTATCTGTATTGCATTGTGAGTTAAAAGAGTGTCTAGAGTTGGATGCGTGAGCTGATGATGTTGATGATGATAAAATAATTCGGAAGCAGGGGTATTTATACTCCTGGAGAAGGTCTAGGACGTTAGACGAGATCGCGTGCCACTGTTTGTTAATAACACCCCTTGCAACCGGTACGCAGCACGCGTAGGCATACTCATCTCAAACAACACGATAGAGAACACCGCCATATGCACCCAGGGCTTCGCCGTGGAGACACGATATTTGCACCCATGTTTGTTTATGTTTGCATACAAATCAAAGTTGACGCGTTATTATGATGCATTTTTCAGCGCGATTGATTCCGGGGAACCCACCATGCAGTCTGGGCCTCTGATTACGCGACCGCTACTTTGGAGGCGATGAGCCCGGAACCTAGTGTTTCGGTGGGGAGGCAGTGACGAACATTGTAGAAGCGCTCCACGGGCGGTCCATTGGTATGGGTTCCAAACGCTTCGCACGCTTCGCGGTGAGTCAAGCTACACGAACAAGTCAGTGAGTTGCTAGGGGCTATGGGGACCCAAGCTCAAGTACTATTGTTCGTCCTACACGATGTTTCCTCTCCGCCACCATATTAGAGGGGGGTAAGGGGGTTTCGCTATTGTTTGTGAGAGATGGGAACGTTCTTTGACGGTTTTTAGGGGACGTAATTCGTCTAGTGCTGATGCGTTTGGTGCCTGAAATGCGCACCGCAAAAGATCTATACGTCTACTTTTAGATGGCATTTGGCCATTCGCGTCCGGCTGTTTCACTATTAGAGTTGCACGCCTATTTTGACAGCTACGAGCTCATATCTGAATGAATCGGGCAGTGTGGATATACTTTAGACGAGCTGGGCTAATATCTGAGTGAATTAGGCAGTGCATCGATGTTCTAGACGGGGCTTATACATGAGTGAATCAGACAGGGAGCATTTTAGACGAGTTGGGCGAATACCTGAATGAATCAGGCCATTGATATGTACTTCCTCGAGGTTGGTTAATACCTCACTGAATCAGTGGGTGAATATATACGTCAAGTATCTGAGTGAATGAGGCGGTGGGGAGAGATCTGCCAAAGAATATACTTTAGACGGGCTACAGAGAATCTGGGCTGAGATGGTTATTAGTAATATGGCAAAGCCATACTTTGGATGATTATGGCGTTTATTCGTAGTATGTGAGCCTGTATATTCAGCTGGAATTTGGGTTATGATGTATTGGTAGTGTGGCAGAGCCCACTTTGTCCACTGAGAATTGGTAATAATAGTAGTATGAGGTCTATATCAATACAGACAATTTGGTTAATTGGTACTATGAGGCCTAAATCAACTACAGGTAATTTGGGCTAATTGGTAGTATGAGGCCTATATCAACTACACACAATTTGGGTTAATTGGTATTATACTTTAGCTACAGAAAATTTGGTTAATTGGTATTATATTTTAGCTACAGAAAATTTGGTTAATTGGTAGTATGAGGCCTATATACTCAAGCTACAGGAAATTAGGGTGAATTGGTAGTATGAGGCCTATATACTCAAGCTACAAGAAATTAGGGTGAATTGGTAGTATAAGCCTATACTTCACTATAGCTACAATTAATTTGGGTTATGATGTTTTATTGGTTTTTGGCAGAGCCAGATAAGCCGGTCCAGCCAGACTAATGCAAAGTTATATATGAGCAATGGTTTCAGGCTAATAATTCAAGTCTTATTGCCTTCCCGTATTAGCAAGTGTGTTGAAAGTTAAGTGCGAGGGAGAAGACCCAGATCGCTATTGGTCTTTCAACGAATTATTGAATCCTTTATTGATTGTTGCGAAGGGACAGCTCCGCTAGATCAATTCTAGAATCAAAAAGTTAGTAGCAAGTAGCATGCCTCCCGTTTTTAAAAGGCAGCAGAGTAGGACTTGATCTTCGTCATTCTGAAGTATTTCATCAGGTCCTTGATCTTATTATGTAAATCCCTGAAATGACGTAAGTATTTGGTCAAAGGGCGAGCTTTGGCAGTAGACTTGGTGCATTCGACTTCAATGCATTCGAAGCAAGCAGGGCAGAAGACCCCTGGTCTAATATGAGTGTGCACCGCTCTTGTTCTGGTGGAGTTTTTGGTATCCACCTTACCTAAGTTGTATACTCCTGGAAGAATTGGATCTGGAGTAACATAATTGTCTGGATAAATTCCATGGAATAATGCCAAGTGTTGACCATAGGCAGATGTCTTTAAATGATGGAAGCGGGGCTCTTCGCAGTAAGCGCATAACCCACACCGAGTTTGATTGATTGGAAGATTGTTCTCGGGATCCATTTGATATCTATAGTATTCAGTTTCATATGGGAAGCTTGATTCGAAATTATGATTCTTCTCGTATTGAATAGTTGCCAATGGTTGATTGTTTTCGATCTCGGTGATTAAGTAGGGTCTAGAGTACTTGATGCGGACAATGCTAGACTCTGGCATAGGAATGTTATGGTTAATTTGAGGATCTAATTTATTGAACGTCTCTTGTAGCGTCTCGGGGTAGTCATTGCGGGCAATATTATGAATGCTTCTATCAATGACAATGCTGGTGATGTTGCATGGAGAGTAGTCGATTTCTTCAATAAGTTTGACCGGTTTCTTGGAGCCGAGTGGTCTCTTTTTAACACTCTTATGAGGATCAGCTATCAAAGGATTGGTTGAAATGAGGTAGGATTCCAAGTCTCTCTCGAATATATCATATTCATTAGGGAGTGTTTTTTCCATTCTTTCAGTAAGGAAATCAACCGGGTTAGTATTGTCATTTTGAAGAAGTTCAGTTGGCGAAATATTCTTTGGCAGCCTAATTAAGTCTACCTTGGTATAGAATTCATCAAACTCTCCATCCAATGACTCTGGAGTTCCAGTGCCCGTGTCTCCGTCCAATGATAATTTGGCTGGTGATTTTGATCTGCTTCTACTTCTTCCAAAGGTAGAGCTGCCTTCTGAATCTTTGTGGAACATTCTTGGGAATTGGAAAACACTTGATATCTTGGTTGATTCTGGTGATGATTTAGATGAAGGACTGAGGATTTGACTTAATGCCCGGTATAATCTCAGGTTGATACTCTTAGGCAGGATTGATTCTGGATCGGGTTCAATTGCTTGTTCTAGTAAGGGTTGAGTCTCGGAGATTTCGAGATCTAGTAATGCAAAACTTTCTGAATCAGTAGTACTATATTTGTCAATCAAGGACTTGAAGTGATCTTTAGGTGATTGTTCTTTGGAATTGATCTCGTCATATGCTAATTCCAGCTTCAAAGCTATAGTATCTTGATCGTAGAAACTTTGATCCAAGGAAGATGAGCTGCCAATGTTATGGATATACTCCAAAGGAATGTAGGAACTCTTCGAAATATTTTGATTATGATTTTCAGTCGGCTCAGTTCCTTGGGGAAGAGATTGGGAAACCGGACCACCATGAAACTTGGCCAGTGCTTCATGTTGATCGTTGGAATCCAAATCACCTCCTTCAGAGATTTCAAGCTCTCCAAAATCTTCATCATCATAGTCCAAAGATGAATCCATCATGTTTTCCTTTTCATCTTCTATTATGGCAACATTCTTAACTTCCAAATTCTCAGGGATTCCTTCTTCGAAGCTCATGATCTCGTCAATATCAATATCCAAATTGAGCTCTGATTGATTAGTTTCTTCATATAACATCCCAATATTCTCTAGGATCTCATCACTATTCAAATCGATGCTTGTTGTTTCTGGTTGTGATGACTGTAATATATTCTCAGTTGGTTCTTCATGAATTTCTTGTTCCATTACCAGAACTTCTTTATCCAAAGACTCGGTTGATTGGATTTCAATGGATTCATTCAAGATGTTTGGATCTGGTTGTAATGATGGAGTGTGAATTTCCTCTGGTAAGTTCTCAGATCCTTCTGTTTCCTGTTGAAGTGTAGATGCACTTGGAATATCTAATGTGACTTCCTCTATAAGTTCATCGCCAATAATATCTGGCTCATTGATGGCTGGGAAGAAAAGTGAGTAGCAGGATCCAAAATCAGAATCATCACATGTTATTTCAGCACCGATATCATCTTTATTGTTGTAGGTCTGTAAGTTAGAAGTTTTCGCAGCCAAATCCGATGGTGTTAATGGTGAATCAATGCTCATTGGCAGTTCCAGGCCCCCACCCAGAATCACCTGATCATTTGATTCTTCGATAGGACTTCCCGAATTGGTGCTAATTATTTTGTCTTCAGTATCCAACTCCAATGTAGTGATTTCGGTTTGAATAGAGGTAGTGAGATTTGTAGTTGATTGATTTTTCTGAATGTTTTGCAGTACCTTGTTTGAATTTCCAACGAGATCTTTGAGGACAACAGGTAGAACAATTTGTTGAACCGGAACTATTTGATAGGCATCAGGATATTTGCTATTGGATCTGAGATTCTTTTGAGGATTTGAGAACAATTTTGAATGTAAGGAATTGGTATTTTCATTGACAAGAACCTTGACGAACTCATCGTAATCGTTCAGCTTGATTGCTTTCTTGAGATTTCCAACGTTGGAGTAGTTTTGATCACAACTTATGAGAGGTACTCCCGTATTATCGTCTTCCATGTTGGTTGAGGAATCATCATTATTGTTTTCTTTGTTGAATGAGCAGTCATTTTCGTGTGGTTGAAATGCGATGTTCGCAGGTTTGAGTATCGAGTCATTATTGTGATGAGTAACCATTTCCTTGTGAGAGAATATATTAGTATCAGAATATTTTTCAGGGGTCGATCTTACCACGTCCTCGACTTCATAATCTTTTTCGAGTTCATATAAATGTGGTTGATCAGTAACCACGTCCTCGACTTCAATATCTTTTTCGAGTTCATTTACAGGTGGTTGATAAATTTTTGAATCTTTTTCATCTTCAATCTTTTCAGTATCTGAAGCTGGTGCTTCGCTGGGAATGATAGTGTTAGAGTCCAACCCAGCCTCGAACTCCATCATGTTATCTTTGGTTTCATATTCAAGGAAAAACTCATTAATTTCCGAGCTCAATGTTCTTTTAAGTTCTTTCTCTGAAGTATGAATTTCACTGACAATTTTTCCAGAAGTCAATACCATAGCGTTGCATTCAGCACGTAATTCCTCGACGTTGATTTCTTCAAGATCTTCAATCAAAGATGGATCAAACTGAACCTCAATCTCAGCATCGAAGTCAAACTCAGAATACTCCACCTCATTAGTAGCAACAGGAGTAAAGTTTGTTAGTTCATTCTCGAGTATAATTTCTTTGACTTCTGCAACTGTGCTTTGGAATTCTGCCACCATGTCTGAATAGGTATCATACAAATTATCAGTGACTTCATCTAATTTATCTTTAGGATTTGCTTCGACTTCATGGACTAAAGTATCTTGAGGATCGGAAATTATGGTCGTCTCATTGTTGAAATAGTTCTCATCTTCATATAATTCTTGGATGGTCTCTTCGGGAATGGTGTCCATAGGAATGAATCCATACTTATTCATAGTCAGCTCCCTAATATTTTCAAGTTTAACTCCAGCTTCTGGCAGCTCAATAGGGATTGGATAACAATCAGTAGGAGTTTGATCAATATTTTGCTCGTCGGTATCATCATAGTTAGTGAGATCATATTCTTCATCGTTTTCATCAAATTCATGAACAGAGCCACTTTGGCTTTCAAGCTCGCCAAGTGTATCAGCAACCTTCATGTATTCCTGTAAAGCAAGGGCATTAACATCTCTGAAAGGATGATCTAGTGGAAGAGATTCATCAGTGACACTTATTGTTGGAATTGGTAGCATAAGAATGAGAGGCTCTTCAGCCTTGTCTTCAATATCGATTTTATTTGAAACAAACATTGGATCATATGGTGAAAGCGGAAGCTCACATTGTTCTTCATATGGAGTAACAGATTCTTTGCTTTCTTCAAGAACGATTTCCTCGACAGTTTCTTCTTGGATGAATTTTTCTTCAGTGATGGTCTCTTCAACAATATCTTCTTGAATGATGTTTTCTTCAGTGATGGTCTCTTCAACGATGTCTTCTTGATGGATCTCTTCTTCAGTAGGCTTGTCTTGGTAGATCTCGATATCGAAAGGGTCCTCTTCATTGATCTTTTCTTCAATTGGCTTCTCTTCAACTGCAAAATGAGAGAAGAAGTCGTCTTCACCAGCATATGTTTTCATTCCACTGTCACACCAGTCAAAGTTTACAGGAACCTCGATATCGAAGGAAAGTTTGGTGATTAATTCAGCTTCTTGTGCAAGAGTAAACTTTTCACCTGCCTTTGGCATTGATACATTGACCTTTTCACTATTGACACTCTTGGATTTACCCTTCTTAGACTTAGAAGACTTCTTGTTGGCCTTCTTGTCTTTAGGATGATTCTTCTTACCTCCTCTTGAATCCATTTTGGAAGGTTGAATATCTTCAGAGTCTGATCCACTCTTAGACTGAGTGCCCTTCTTAATGGATGAGTCAACAATCTTCATGGTACTTTCTCTTCTGAATTGAATGTTAGCTTCCAACTTCTTGTGACCGAAACCTCTTTGACTTTGAAGGTACTCAACATGATTGTTCTTGACAGAACATGGAGTACTTCTAGCAAGGGAGTTGATTTTCTTTCCAGCGCGAGTTCTACGCTTGGTGGTGGTGAAACCATCATCATCGACAGATGGAGTGGTCGAGTGAAGTGGTGAGGTAGCAGAGGTGGTAGCAGTTGAGGTTTCGGCAGAAGTGGTAGCAGTTGAGGATTGAGAGGTGTTAACAGTTGAGGATTGAGTGGTGGTAGCAGTTGAAGGTTGAGAGATGGCAGCAGTTGAAGACTCGTTGACTTCGGTCAAGAGTTGGGTGGTAAGAGGAACAGAGGCTTGAGTTTTCTTGGAAGAGATTTCGACTTGGTTGATCAGAGTTGAGACGTTGACATCAGGGACCTTGATGTCTTCCTTGGTGAGAGAAGAGGTTGGTTGAGGATTGGTTGGAACATTGGTAGAGGCTTGGGCTTGGGTGGAGATAGCCTTGAGAGATTTCTTAACGGTATAAACCGAACGGGGAACTTCGACGACCTTTTGCACTTGGACCTTTTGAACAGACAAGATGTCAGCCCAAGATGCAACAGGCTTCGAAATGGTTTTGTCCTTGTTGGAAGGACAAGAGGTGGTCTCGACATGCCCAGACTTGTTGAAGGCAGGCATGGAGGAGGGGTGAGCCAATGCTGGAAGGGATGCTGAACCCTTAATGACATTGATGTCCAGTGGGGACTTCATGTCAGGTTCGGCAAGGCTTTGCACAGGCTGAGGGTTAGTCAAAGTCTTAATCATATCACGAGGTGGTAATGGTCTAGACCCGAAAAAGAAATTTGAAAATTTTAAAGCGGTTTGTTTCTCCCAGGTGGTTTCAGGAAAAAGAAGTTGTTTAAAAGTTATCTTTTCAAAATCAGGGGATCCTCCTCCTTTTATAGTTTTTTGGAATGGGTTGGCACAATTGCAAAAACTGTCAACCAGGGTAACCTTTTTACCACCCGGTCATTGAATTCTTGTAGATTCATAGCCTCTTTATCGTATCTGTAAGAACTTATACACCAACTTCCTTAGTTATCTTCATTTTGGGTGCAAAAAGAATTTGGCCGCAAAATTCTCGATCTTGTGTCATGTCAAGATCGCAGATCTGTCAAAATGAGGCAGGTGTAGATGCAAGGGGCGCAGTGAGCATCACGCAATCCCTCAAATCTTATTTCGAAAAGGCAATTGCAGTGGTCGTTACAACTTTACGAGACGTACCTTGGATCTAAAAGATGACCTTGAACAGCCTCATTGACGCAGATCGGAGATCTAGATCTAGATCCTCATTCCAGAAGTCAAAATCTATGATTTCTATCGAGTTCAGCTCTTTTTAGAGCATATTCATAGTCAATTCAAGTGCTAAACCCATCATGTACAGACACCTGTCAAAATTTGCAACTCTGTGCACACATGCAGGGCCGCATTTGCGCGTACTTTACGAAATGGCTGCGAAAAACATCCAAAATCCTGTGCGGCAGTACATGCGAATTCAAGATGAATGCAAGAAAACATATCAATCGAAGAGAGCAAAAAGAACTCATTTACCAAAGGTCTGTCTCTATTTTCTTACTTTTTTTTTACATTTTTAAATGTTTTCGGGGGCATTGATTATACAATCTATATTCGTTGATCACATAAATAATAGTACATAATTAGTTCAACATCAAGTTCATTTCCCAATCTTGGATGACACTAACCCAGTCGTCGCGTGCTTCGTTCATTCTTTTCCGGCGCCACACTTCCAACATGATCTGTCTGGCACCCCAATAACTTCCAAGGTATTGGGCAATATCCGATCCCCATTTCTTGAAGCTAGTTTGCAAGTGTAAAGAAGTGGCCTCGCAACCGGCAATGAATCCCTGCCAGAATAGTGGGATGATGGCGGCTTCATCATTTCTGATCAAGCGCTGGATCTCATTCAAGTGTCTCAAGGTTTTGGCAACTTTTATCTGTAATTTTTGTGGGGACACTTCCTTGATGAGTCTATTGAAATAGATCATCAAGGCATGGTAGAATGAAAGAATATGGTGGTAGGTGATTTCATGCATTGGCGATGTAAATTGCTTGCTAGAATCATCTTCCTCGATTTGAAATTCGTTGGCCGCTTCTTTGAGATCTTCGTCTACTTCGATCTCTTCCACAGACTCCGATTCCAGTGGGTCCTCATAAAGTTTCCAGTCAAGCTTCCAGTTCAATAATTTTTTGTTCAAGATATTCACTCGCTGGGTGAAATCGTCTGGAAGCTTCTGATAGACCTCTTGGTGATGGATCTTGGTCCGGAGTAATTGCACGGTTTCACTGAAAAGCAAAATCAATGAATTGGGCAAACCGTATAATGCATCTGTGGCGAAGTTCTCGTCATTCTTCTTGGTATTGATAAGCTTCTTATTGACAAAAGATGGGGATGTATTCTTGCTTCCGTTCTTTTGGGTGATGGAATCATTGACAATAAAGTCAATCTTGCCCTTTTTGACGTTACCGAATTTGTCTCCATTAACATCATAAGAACCGTCTTCGCTGATAGCAAAGTCACTCTTGATGCTTTCCAAATCCAAACAAGTACTATCTTGAATCAACTTCAACGACAGGAAAATTCGATGAAGAATACGAGCTTTGGACGATAACTTCTTTTTGTTGACCATTTTCGCAGCAATCACTTTTCCACACCATTTGATGTAAAAATTGGTATCTTGCATAGTACCCCACACCAAATCCACACTGATCATAGACATGACTGAACATAAGACGTCCTTATACTTCTCGTTGGACACACAGTGCTCGATTCCGGATTGAGTGGCGGACTTCGAGTTCAACAATTGCTTGACAAACACACTGGCCTGGTTCCGCAACCGGATTCCCAAATTCAAATAGTATTTCATGGCATCGGAGTTTTTTGGGAATTTGGATTGAAGATTGAATGCCAGGACCGCCAAAAGTGCATTCAACAAAGCGTTCTTGGCTGGCGAAGTGTGTCCCAAAGACAGGAGCTCACCAATAGCCATCAAAGCTCTGGGGAAATAGATGGTTTTCCAGGGGTTTTCTGTCAATGGAATGACGGTCATAAGATCCGCAACCTGGGTTATATAGTAGTTAAGCAAGTATCTAGTCAAAGGCTGGACCTGCAATGCGGTGGAAGGCAAACCAAAGCTTGGACCGTTCGAGTTGGAAAACGAGATGTCGAAGCCCAATTTTGGTTGCAATGGGTTTTGCACAATGCACATGATGGAAGAAGGCATGGTGGTGCTACTGTTCAGAGGCTCACCCTCCACGATATCGGTGGAGTCTTCCTCATTTGGGTTGGGCAGCTTGGATGCATGAAGATGGATCTCTAAATCTTCGTTGAGCTGGTAGGGATTGTTGTAGTAATAGTTATTATAATTGGAATAGTACAAATGCTGATTGGTCGGGTTGATCATAATATTGGACGTTTCTTGGGTGTTGAGTAGATTGGACATCGCTACGTTATTGCTATCGATGGGTGATTGGTTGCGCGGGGTTTGACGGGCCAGATTCTGATTCAAATTTTGGTTATGGTTTCTGTGGAAGACCAAGTTCAAGAAATCGTTTTGGTTGGTGTTGAAAAGGGCCAAATTGGAATTGCTGGTGCTGTTGAGGTGACGGGATGTGGGACTTCCTTGGTTGGAGTTCATGGTGGTGTTGGTGGGCGAAATATTGTTCATGAAGTCTAATAATTGGGTATCACCATTGAGCGCTGCTGCTGTTAAAAGGGCATCGTCTCTCAATTCGTTGGATAACCATAACTGGTCATGAGGAGTTGCTTCGGGTGCCATTGGTCTTGTGGATGCTGGTCTCGTTGAAGGGATCCGTTTTATAGTAGGAGGAGCCATCTTTGGTGATCCTGACTGTTCTCGGTTCATTCCGATTTTCTGTTTTTTGATACCGCCATGACCGGATGATTTATCACGAGATCTCTTCTTACCGTTGAATACACCAAAAGGCCCGAGTAATTTGGTTCTTCCATCGTTGGAAACCATTCCGTCTCCTCCTGAATTGTGTAAGATGCCTAGATCGTGGTCCATCTCTTCATACGTTTCGTATGGCTTGCAATTAAGTTTGGCATCCCACACCACGAATTCGACATTCCGCCGCTGGAAGAACTCGGGACTGTCGGAATCCTCATCTTTTACATTGAATGAAACCAGCGACGAGTGGGCTTGGCCGCTCCGAGTCTTGAACTGGATTGGATGGGACCATTTGAGCTTGATATCGTAGCCTGAACAGACCACGCCGGCCTTGGTACAATTATTGCAAAATGGCCGTGACAAGTCACAGCGGATTTTCCGGGACCGACAAGTGAAGCATCCTGTGAATGATTTGGACCGTTTGGCCTTGGAGGCAGACAGTTCCGATGTCATAAGCCACTAGTGCTGAAAATGAAACTTTCTGTAATTAAGGGCTGAAAAGGGAACGTTTCAGTAATTAAGGACTATCTTAGAATGGTGGGAATCTGTAAACAATCTTATTAGGCTGTTATGTCTCGGAAAGTGGTGTTGAAACACGCTAAACTTGACAACAAATATATTTGGACTTAATATGAGTATAACTGGCAAGATTCCCCGTTCTCGGTGGAAGTTGGCTATTTCGCTGATTTTGATGATTTGAAATCACAAAGAAACTGAATACGAACGCGCAAGTGACTGGCAGCGTGACAAACAATCAAGACAGCCTTTTGAGGTCTAGAGTAATGAAGGTGATGTGAAGAAAGTGAGCTGAGCTGACCTGCTCAATAAAGCAGTCATCGCCGAGGCATCGCGAGCACGATTACGTAAGCCGGTGACAAACAGGGAGAAAAATAGCGATTTCAGGGTTTTGTGGGGTTGCTGTCAGTGGGACCCGTTGCGTCCCGGGAATGGGAGGAGAGGTTGACTTTACTACCTTCGAGTATTTACGAGGTTGGTTGAGTGAATAATTGAATCTCAACAAAAGATTAATTATCTTTTCAGTTACACGTATAATGGAGGTTTCTACGCTTATTAGGTCTACCTTCAGTATGAAATCTCTGGTTCAAAGGTCCTATGAACTTCGATAATAATAATTACGGGTTGGTATGTAATATGAACTAGTTATACAATTTTTACTCGAAACTTCGAGTTAGGCCCTCCGAAGATAGTCTGTGAAGTAAACATCACTGATTTTACTCTTATATAGTCTCTCGACTTGTTATTATCCTGTTATTGCTCTCATTCTTCCTACTTGAGCAGCGTTATTATTCTGATTATTCCTCTTCTTCTTCTTTTTCTTCTTCTCAGTACAGCACGACATCAAGGTCATTATCTTCCTCCGAATCGAATTCCTCGCCCAGAGTCCGCTTTTCCCACACCCTAACAATACGCTTCAAAGCGATCTCAGCACTCCCGGAGCCTAGTTGAGCCGAGATTCTGAAAAATTTCATCAAAACGTACTTTTCGTCCTCAAACATACAGTTGATGCCCGCAACAAGCATGGGCCATTGGATCATCATCACCGAATTCTTGAGGTTCTGTTCTGGAATCCCGGGACAATCCTTCAAAAAGGACACTAATGCAATAAGTTGTTTGTTGAGAGATTGGACCTGAGGAGAGTCGTAGGGAACTCGGAAGAATCGAGTGAGAATGGTGATGATAGCAGCAAAACAGAAACTTTGCTGCGAAAGGTCCATCCAGCTGACTATAAACTCTTTTTTGTCGTATCGTATCACATCCACAAGAAGCAATGATTTGGGGAGTTCGTCAAGAACACCTTTCCTATCCACGAACTCGATGTTCAACTGATTGTAGAAACCCGCAAGTAAACGGAGATACTCCTGCGTATCGTTTGCGATGAAGGCAGCGCCCTTGGCACGCTTTTTGTTCAAGAGCTTGATCAAATCTCGAAAGTAGTACACACAGTCGTCGTGGTAGCCGAAGAAGACATTAAAGCCCTGATCGGTAGAAATGCCGTATTGCTTCAAAACTTCATACTCGGATCGATGGTGCAAATCCACCACATTATCCAATTCGTCATCCAGCTTGAGAGTGCCTCCCAAGCGAGTACTGAGTCCTGCCAATATTTCTAGGGAAACGAACCAAAACTTGCACAAGATGAATGTTTTTGAGAGCCGGATCTTCTTGTCGTTGGACTTGACGATCAATCCTTTGGCTCCCCGCAAATGCGGTCTCCAGTTCTGTGTTGAGGTGGCTGCGCTTGAGGCCGTGAGAAGGAGCATTGTGAGGAGAACTGCCTCAATATTACTGCTGAGCTCATCTTTGAGCATCGTTTCAGATGACTTGGTGACGGCGGGCGCCAATAACTTCATACAAGTGGAAAGATAGTGATGATAGGCGTCGTTGTCTTTTTGTAAACGTTTTCTGTCATATGACGTTTTTGCGCCCTGTGCAAGAATTGCGGCCATCAAAAACGGCGCCGATGTGGCATGGTTCAACATGATATCTCTGACGGGGATGGAGTAGGTGTTCGTGTCCTTGTGGTAATTTCCCCAGGGATTTATGATTAGGGCGAACTCGTAGTAGAAGTCTTCCAAATAGAACCGCTCATCGATGCTATTTACTTTGATGGCGTCAATGGGGATATTGGGAGCGACGCTTTCGCTTGGGATTGGTTTGGTGGCAATGAATTGCTTGGAAAAATCGCTGGCGTATTCATCGAGATCCAGCTGCGTGGGATCAAATTTGGAAGTGTACATAATGGAGCTCACCAAGTTGTTAAGGTCGTTGGCTATCAAGCTTAAGTCGTCAAAGTCGTAAAAATCGCCATCCACAGCCACCAGTCCTCCTCGTCTGATCTCTTTGTTGAGGAGATTATTGATGGATGCGAATTTGTGCACAGAAAGAGACAGAACCGTCAGGTCCTGGCTGGCACTCGGGGGAGGATGGGAGTCCTCCAGGACCGTCAGAGGATGATTGGCGGGGTCCAGACTGGTGGGATCGGTTCTTTTATTGCTGTTATTTCGTACTGGCAGTGCCAGACTTATCAGAGTTGACAGTTCGGGCAGCGACGCCGAGGCCTCGTCGTCCGAGGCCAACTTGCGTTTCTTTTCTGGCTGGTCGGGCTGGTACACTTGGATGGACAAAGGCTTGCCTCCTTTCTCCTCCAAGAACTTCTTCGATACTCTCAAGATTTTCTCGCCGATTCCTGGATAGGTGCATTCCTTCAGAAGCCTTGTGCACTGACGACACGACGGTTTGGCTTCGTCACACTTGATCTTGCGGCGTTTGCACTCGCGACAGCCGTTCTTGGAGTACTCTCCTCTTCGCGCCTTCTTCTCCATGATCTATAAGGTGGTTGGTGGTGGTGCTTTGGCTGAATCGGTGTGTGATTCGTGTTTGTGCACAGAAGCAAAATGCCAAGCAACGAGAGGGTTGAACAAAAATCGAGATGGATGGGCCGGAAAGGTGCCAGGAAGATGCCAGGAAGGTCTTATGGGCTCAGAGTGACGTCACGGTGTCAGTTGTCTCTTTGGGTGGACTGTAAATGGATGCTTTGGTGATACTCAATGACCACAGTTGGTGCCTAACAAACGAACGACACCTGCACGTAGGAAAGGAAAGGATAAAGTAAATGACAGGAGGATGTTAGTAACGGTGGTAGCGGTAGCTACTGGGGGGTTTGCGTTCTTAGATTCGTCGGAATAACTGTCAACATGCGCAATTTAGAACTGGTGATAAATAGCGCAATGGTATAAAAAGGCCGCAATTCCGCCTATTTGAGATTGTCTCGGTACTGGCGGCCGATGTGACTTATTGGGGATAAAGAGCAGGAGATGCGCTCGGTGTATTGCAAGAACAATCAAGTGTTGCAAATGGATGTGATGAGTGGGATGATCAATGTGATGAGTCGCGATGTTTGCTCAGATAAGCAGAAAATCGAATCAGTACTGGAAATGAGAAAGCTCGCGAAAGTGACAAAGGAATTGATGATGGAAAGAAGTGATGGAATTGTGTTTGAGATGGTAGTCAGTTTTGATGTTATGAGAATTTGTTAGGATCATCTTACATTTTCATTACGACTTCAAGCCTACGAGAATCGATTATTTGAGAATCATTCTAATGTTTTATTACGACTAAGCCTACAAGAATGAATACTCTAATTTTTTCATTCAGACTTCAATGCTTGAAGTTTGAAGTTCTAGTTTTTCATACAGCCTCAAGAAGTAAATAATGCTAGGGATCAGTCTTGGGGCCCAGTTTCATCAATAAGCCACCACGTCAAGACTTTTGTCGTCGTCCGATTCTTCGACTTTGGTGCCATCTCTGATATCCCAGTTTTTGATGATCTTTTTCAAGGTGTGCTCAGCACTTCCTGAACCCAAGTCGGATAAGATTCGGAAAAATTTGATAAGAAGATACTTGTGATGTTCTTCCATACAATTTTGAGCCGCAACATACATTGGCCATTGGATCATCAGAATCGAATGTTCAATAGTATTGCGAGGAGTACCGGGACACTTTTCAAGGTAGGCAATAAGCTTCAACATTTTTGTCACAAGATCTTGGATGTGCGGAAGGTAATATGGCTGCTCCATCAATTCAGTCAAAATAGTGATGATTCCTGCCAATGCGTAGGCTTGTTGCGAAAGATCCATCCAGCTGATGCAAATGTTCTCATTTTGAATGAAAATCACTTCAGATAGATCACCGGTCAAATTGGATGAAATGCACTCGTGCGCAATATAAACAACATTATACTGTTGATAAAAATCCGCTAAGAGCCTGATATAATTCATTGAATGACTAGCTTTGAACTGGTCACCCAAAGTACGTTTCAAATTGAAAATTTTGATCAAATCCCGGAATAAGTATGCAGATTTGTGATTGTATCCAAACATGATGTTAAATCCGTTGGGACGAAGAAGACCATAATCCCGTAATACCGATGTTTCATAAATTTCGTCGATATTCACCACAGACATGAGATCTTCATTTGATTTCAAAGTCCCTCCGAATGGTGAACTCAATCCGGCCAAGATCTCAAAATCTATGAACCAAACCTTGCAAATGATCAATGTTTTTGATTGTCTGATTCGACTGTTTGTTGCCTTAAGAATGATATCTTTAGCACCTTTTAAATGTGGCCGCCACCCTTGCTGTTTGTTGGCGGCATTGGCCGATGTCAATAATAATACAGTTAAAAGAATTGCTTCAATATTGGAGGTCAAGTCATTTTTGACGCTTTTATCACGATTTCTGCTGAGTGCCGGACCAAGGAGATTCAAACAGGTAGAAAGATAAGAGCAATATGCTTCTTGATCTCGCGTAAGATGATTTCTATCATACGAGGTTTTTGCTCCTTGTGCCAAAATTGCCGCCAATAAAAATGGTTCCTGTGATGCATACTTCAAGAGAACGTCTCTTATTGGATTTGAGTATATTTTTTGCACGGGATCAAAAGCACCAAATGGTAATAATTGATTGGCAAAACCATGATAAAAATCTTCAAGGTATATTCGTTCGTATCCCGTATTGAGTTTTATGAAATCGACTGGTATATGCCTTGGTATCTCATCGCCTGGATCAACACTGCTCCTTTCTAGTTTCAAAGGATCCAGTTTGAATAAGTCAATTTCGTTATTGTTCTTGAAGTTCGACTGGAACATGATGTCGTTGACGATTGTGTTCAAGTCGGATGCTAATAGGTTCAAGTCTTCGTGACTGTATAAGTTGTCCCACGCAATTGAAGATGCCGGACTCTCATTGGGATATAACCCCGAGTCGCTCATCGATGCTGTAGCGGTGAATGGGGCTGTGGAGATTTCTTCACTTGCGAAAGAACTCCCGGTCATGGGTACTGGAGTTTCTCTGGTAAATGATTCATATGATTGTGGAGTATCATTCAATATACTGTTGATGGGAGAGGCTGAGTTAGGAATTGGTGTATCGTCCATTTTGGCTGAGTTGGACAAGTCACTGCTCCTTCTAGACCGTTTCTTCTTCTTGAATCCGTCTTTTCCCAGATAAACTTTGATGTTCAAATCTTTCGGATACGACTCCATGGCCGGAGCTATCGGATTTTCATCGAGGTAACGACGACTAACTCGGAGTACTTTTTCTCCCACTTTCGGATACGTGCATTCCTTCTTCAATCTAGTACAGTGTGCACAGAATGGCTTCTGTTCGTCACATTTGATCTTTCGACGCTTACACTCTCTGCAGCCTCCTCTGGAATAGTCTCTTCGACCCGGTGAGCGCTCCTTGGGGGAAGACATTGCATGACAGGGTGAATGATAGACTTTTGGTGTAAATGAAAATAATGAGCCTGCTGATCTGCTCGATTAAGGGGTAATTTGATTCGCTTTAGAATGAAGCAAAAGGCTTAACATATCTTGAAGTTTTCAAATTGGTTATGTGTGGAGTTAGCGGGTATGATAAGCTTCCCAATTCAGAAAGCGGTTATTTTGGTAGCTGCACGAGGCCGCTAGCGGCATTGACTCGTAAGGGTAACGAACGTAGTGTGCGGACCTCGCTCACCGATATTCAGTCGAATTACTGCTGCGGCATTCATATATAAAGCTTCTATTTTGAATGACTTCAAATTTATAGATAAGCATCTGCAGGAGATTTTTTGAAACCTGCTAACCTTCGAAAACCCTTTGTGATGGATTAATATAAAATGTCGCAGTTGGACGACATTTATGAAGCTTTGTTTCACGACATTCATCGAACTGTGCCACTGACACAAATTGATAGTGGACGAATTGGAAAGAAGATGTCGCGTATTTGCGACATTCTTGAACGACATTGGTATTGACCTGGTGCCACAGACACAAGTAGACGGTTTCAACGCTGGGCTGGAATCCTCTGTAGACCACGTAGGTCGTTGTAAAATCAACTAAGACGCTTGATAAGATATCTTTTCTCTTTGGATGAAGATTTTTGCAAGGTTTTTGATTGACATCGACTGAATATCCGACCACAATGAAGTAGACCTTTCGATAAATTGGGTACAATCACTCAATAGTAGTTAACTTCATACAAATCAGAGAGATTCCTTCATTTCTGCCTCAAAAGCTTCAAGTATAACGAACCTTATTCCAACTTTTTGTGAAATCAAACACAGAAGCGAGAAATGTGAATTGGGCTAGGAAAACCCCATAGTGACTGGATAACTCAATAAATGAACTTTACCCTTACTTTACACTCGTCTACTAGACTTTGGCGTCCTTTCGTAAATTTTATACACTTGATTTACGCAAATGCTGCAAAAATGCAAACATGAAGGGTCATGCATTTGCAACAATTGAAGTACCCTAACAGCTGGGCATCAGTATAAATAGAGCTGAGCCGCCTCTTAGACTTATCGAATCTTAGACGGTTATTTTCTATCTTAGCTCTTGATCAATCTCTACAGTTCTGTTTGTGCACAAATACTTCACGAGTCCGATCCACATATGTGGGGGCACGCTGGGCCAAGAGACCAATTTAGTTCGAAAACCGGGGTAAAACGCCACAAAGCGACTTCGACTCCACCAAATCTCCGTAAAGGTGGTGTTTTTGCAAACAAATAAACGATCTACCATATTATACGTTTCTGGTGGGGGCACTTGGATTCTGGTGGAGGGAGCGCCACAAGACAGTCGGATCGCATCCCCCCACCGGAAGTGACAATCTGCAGTAATAGTGCGTATTACACGTGAGTCTCTCCTGCAACATTGTATCATCAAGCAACATATAAAAGGTTGGGGAAATCTACCAATTTTTCATCAATTCTTCAAAATGACTCTTGCCAAACACTGGAAATACAACGACGATGTCGTACTTGCACAACTCAAGGGATTGACTCGCTCCAATCCTTCCATCAGTCTCATTCCATCAGAGAAGGTCATCTTCAACCCTCACTCCGACACCTCCAAAAAGGTCACTCTTATCAGTGGTGGTGGAGCTGGACATGAACCTCTTCATGGAGGTTTCGTCGGCGAAAACTTACTCGACGCCGCTGTCAGCGGTGCTGTTTTTGCATCTCCATCTACAAAGCAAATTATGGCTGCAATTAAGACCAAATCCAACAAGGAAAAGGGTACTCTCATTATTGTCAAGAACTATACCGGAGACGTTTTACATTTCGGACTCGTGGCTGAAAGAGCCAAGAGTGAAGGTCATGCTGTCGAGATCTTGATGGTTGGCGATGATGTGGCTGTCGGCAGAGAACAAAACAAGATGGTCGGAAGAAGAGGTTTGGCAGGTACTGCTATTGTTCACAAGGTAGTGGGAGCTGCTGCCAACTCCAAGGTCAATGATTTGAAATCGGTCGCCGATCTTGGAAGAGCCATCAATGCCAGTCTTGTTACTATCGGTGCATCTTTAGATAGAACCTCTGTTCCCGGAAAGGCTGGCGAGGTCGAATTCAACAAGGAAGACGAGGCTGAATTAGGTTTGGGTATTCACAACGAGCCAGGCCACAAATTGAGTCCAATTCCAGACATCGATGTCTTGCTCAAGGACATGTTCCAAAAATTGGTTTCACCAGACGACAAAGAACGTCACTACGTGGATTTCGATTTGAAGAATGACGAGTACGTTTTGCTTGTGAACAATATTGGTGGTACTTCTTCCTTGGAATTATATGCCATCACTGAGCATATGATCAAGAACTTGCCATTGGCCAAGAAACCAACGAGAGTTCTCGTGAGTGATTTCGTCACCTCCTTGAATGCACCAGGTTTCTCCATCACATTGTTGAACTTGTCCAAGATTGATAAGACTTCCGATCTCAAATACTCAAGTTCTGATGTCTTGGAGTTCCTTGATGCTGATACCAATGCCCCAGGATGGAAACCAAAGACCTTTTCTGCCAAACACTGGGAAACAGAAGCAGATTTCATTGAAAGCCCAATGGAGCACAAATCGATCGTCACCTCATCTTTGAAGATTGACGGCAGCAGCTTCCAACAAGCACTCACCAGAGGATTAAAGAAATTGATCGAAGCCGAACCACAAATTACCCATTATGACACTCTTGTTGGAGATGGTGACTGTGGTGAAACTTTGAAGGACGGTGCCGAAGCAATTCTTGCTGCTTTCGATAAGAAGAAGTTTACTGATTTGCAAGACCCAGTTGCCACTCTTTCTGAAATCACAGAATTGGTTGAGGATAGTATGGGTGGTACTTCGGGAGGTATCTACTCTATCTACTTGACTGCATTGGTTCAAAACATACAAAAGTCCAAGGAAGTGTCTGTCAAGTCCATGGCTCAAGCATTCCATACTGCGTTATACGATGGATTATTCAAGTACACTAAGGCCAGAATCGGCGGTAGGACTCTTGTTGATACCCTCCAACCATTTGTGGACTCGTTGCATAAATCGGGCGACATCAAGGAAGCAGCTGCCGCAGCCAAAAAGGGTTGCGAGCACACCAAGGGTTTGCAAGCCAAATTTGGAAGAGCCAGTTATGTGGACGACGAAGAGTTCAGCAAGGAGGGAGGTATCCCTGATCCAGGTGCAGTTGGGTTATTAGCCTTGATTGAAGGTTTTGTTGGTAATTGAGTTGATCTCTGTTTATAGATACTGACGCTTCATATGATAATAAATTCGCTAACTATTTAAATGAGTAAACCTTTTATTATATAGATTTGAAAAATTATTCAGAGAGGTTATGCTATTTAAAGCTTGGACTGACACTTCTATTGCTTACCTACCCCACAGCATCTCAGTTCCTAGCCTTGATATACGTGTACTACTTATCGCCCACCTTAGTAGTTATGGACTGTGGTAGTTATTTTGGGTGCGAAATTGTTATAAGAGCAGTACTAATAAGAATGACACATCCACTTTAAAACTATAAGCATCTTAACCCTTGAATCATCTCTAGCATTTACTTCTTCATTATACCAAAATGTCCGACTATGTTGATATCCCTGTCCAATCCTTTTATGAAGCAATTGTTGTTGGCGGTGGCACTTGCGGCCTCGCTGTAACTGCTCGCCTCTGTGAGGAGTGTCCTGGCTCCATATATACGGAAGACGAGCATCAACGGTTCCATTGGCTCAAGCAGAGAGGCAACAGGGTCAATCTCATAAACCACAATGTCTCATCAAAAACAAAGTACAAACCAGTGTCTGGTTCTAGGCTCTATAAGCCTAAGAAGAAATTTGCGCCTGAAGAAATTTTAGTTCTTGATGGTGCTGCTGATAGTTTTATGGGACAGTGGAATAATCAGTTTGGAGCCTGTCAGATTCCATATCTTCGCTCTCCTATGTTCTTCCACCCAGACCCCGTCAATGTCGATGCTTTGGTGAGCTATGCACATCTAGCCAAGAGAGAGTCGGCTGCTGACTTGATGGAAATCAAAAACGTAGTGGGAAGAGAATGCTCGAAACATCAACTCAAAAAATTGGCCAAAAAGAACTCCAATAAAGTGAAGATGCCAGTTCCTTCAAATATAGGCGGCACTAATGAAACCCACGACAAACCAGGCATTATTGATATCAATATGAGGGACTGGAAGGACTTTTATCGTCCTTCAACCCCACTTTTCAAAGATTTCTGTGAAGATATAATTGAAAGGTACAAACTCCACAACAACGTCAGAAAAGATGAGGTTGTCTCCATCGAGTACAAGTACATCAACGTTGTAGGTGGCGATGGTGACAATTTTGGCCAGGGTTTTGTGGTCCGCACTGCTAGTGGACGCACTTTTGGGTGCAAAATTTGCATTGTGGCAAGTGGACACCGAGGAGTTATCAACTATCCAATCAAGCCGTTTGAAAACCCTCAGTTCCCAGAGGGAAGTTGTCACACAACACACTTGTTCACTGGTAAGGTGAAATATCTCGGGGAAGAATTGATGAACAAACCAAAAACGTCAAAATCGAGAAAAATCGTGATTGTGGGTGGAGGATTAACCTCAGCTCAATTGGCACATGTGGCAGTTAACAAAGGGATTGAGAATATCTATCTTTTATTCAGAGGACCCATCAAGATCAAACATTTTGATTTTCATTTAGATTGGGTGACCAAGTACAAAAATGTCAAAAAATCTGCATTTTACATCAAGGACACGGACGAGGAAAGGTTCCAGATGATTCAAGAGGCCCGTGAAGGTGGTTCCATCAATCCTGAGTACTACAGAAAAACGATGAAACATGTCAAAGATGGTAGATTGAACTTTATGAAATATACTACGATTGAAGGACAAGAATGGGATCCCGAGACTAAAACCTGGAATCTCAAATTGAAGACCAAGGTTGAAACTAAAAATTCTAGAACTGAGATCGACACCTATGAAGAAATGGAATTGAATGATGTTGATTATATTTATTTTGCTACCGGTATTCAACAAAATATTGAATCTTTGGAATTCATGAAACCAATCATTGACCAGCACAAAATTCCCTTGGTAAGAGGCTTTCCTTGTTTGACCGACAACCTTCAGTGGAATGACCAAATTCCGCTCTTCATGTTGGGAAAGAACGCTTCTTTGAGAATGGGTCCTTCTTCCGCAAATCTTGATGGTGCAAGATTGGGAGCTGAAAGAGTCGGATGGTTCGTCCAGTCAGAGCTCAGTCTGGGTAAGTACGATTGGAAGGTGACTCAAAAAGACGACTGCCAATTTTGTCTGCATGTCAAGAGTCGCTCTGGCTCAATTGAGGATTTGGACCGCAAACTTGATAGATCTGACTCCGATAGTGATTTCAGTCTGGATGAAAATGGAGATGAGCATTTTGTAGAGGTTTTCGAGAAGCCTGAGAAAACAGAGCCAAATTCATTCGAAACAAGATTATTGTTAGCTAGTGGACAAATGAATTGGTTCGATTTATTAATTGAAAATTAAATGTAAAATGCCCACTCCGATATAGACTGACATATTCTGAAAACAATAGTTTGTTCTCACTATACTGATATAGACTCAATGGTTTATTCTGACTATACTGATATAGACTCAATGGTTTATTCTGACTATACTGATATATACTGACATAGACTGAATTAATATTCATGAGAGTTTAATACCTTGGTAGTTATAATTACAATAGATATTGTTATGAACGTTCTATTAGAATTAAATATAGAATATAAATTTTATTTTTGGAACAGATTTTATAATACAAGATAATGGACATCATTTGGCCAAGCTCTACTTCTTTTTGAGGCCACCTCAAGTCTGTTTTTCCTGTGGACAATTAGGGGTGGATGAATAGAATTAAAACGACTATTGCAGTCTTCTAAGTGTTTGATTAAGCTGATGCACCCAAAAATCAGAGAATGAATCAAATGTAAGATTTAAGTAAAGATCCAAGTCAATTGGAAAATTACATTCTATTAAAACAACACAAGTCATTTCTATCACATTTAATACGAAAGCACATCGTTGTAGTCATCTTCGAAATCCGAATCAACATGCTCTCCCTCATCTCTCAATTTCCAAACCTTTTCAAGACGAGCAAGTGCAAATTTGGAACTAGCACTTCCTACTTGACCCGAGACATAAAAGAATTGGCGCAACAAGTCCCGTACTTCGGGATTTGGACAATTCATTGCTGCAACAAGCATGGGCCATTGAATCATCATCATAGAACATTTAATTGATTGCTCAGGAATTTCTTTATCCGCGTAATTTTGAATAAAAGCCATTCTCAGGATTAATTTCTTGGATAACATTCTGACTTGAGGATAATCGTGTTTCTCTTTGAAACATTTCGTTAAAATTGTCATCATACTTGCCAACACGTATGCCTGATGACAGGTGTCCATCCAACTGATTACTACTGCTGGCTCATTTTCTTTTCCCTTTGGAGGTTTTATGACGTCTACCAAGTCACCTTTGGGTACGCCGTCTTTGAAATCACTAGGACTCAAGACGCACCGTTTGTCAACGAATTCTAATTGACTCAACTTGTAAAATTCAGATAAAAGTCTGAAATATTCGAATTCATTTTCGGGTTTGGACTCCTTGTCGTTTCTGATCCGGGCAAGAATTTTGATAAGATCACGGATGTAGTTCACTGTATCATTATGGTATCCACCCATAATATTGAAGCCGCCATCCACAATAATTCCAATTTCTTTGAGGACCCTCTGTTCGTGCTCATCGCCAGAGGTGACCAATAAGTCCAACTCTTCTTCACTTTTGAGCGTTCCACCTAAAGTGGAACTGATACCTGCCAAAATCTCCAAAATTCCGAACCAGACTTTACAGAAAATGAGAACTCTGGAACTCTTGATTTTGAATGTGGAGACCTTCAATAAAATATCTTTGGCTCCACGAAGGTGAGGTCTCCAGTCTTGTTTTGGATTAGCGGCATTGGCCGATGTCAAAAGAAGCACCGTCACGAGAACGGCTTCAATGTTGGAAGTAAGATCTGAACTTAAACCATTTTGATGGGAAGAACTCCGGTTTTCTTGTACATTTTTGGGAAGACCACTTTTCTGATTTTTGGACCGGCCACCTGCCAGCAAAGCAGGACCCAATAATTTTAAACATTTGCTCAAGTACGTACAGTAGGCTTCTTCGTCTTCTGGTTTGTTCAGCTTCTGGAACACGGTTTTTGCACCGTGGGCCAAGACTGCTGCGAGAAGGAACGATTCCTGGGATGCACACAGTAAGATGATGTCTCTCGCAGGATTGAAATAGTGCTTGTGCACCTTGTCGTACGAGGCAAATGGTAGAACAATATTGACGAAATCTTCGCAGAATTCCTGGAGATACCTCTTTTCGTGAGGTTTTCTGAGCTTGATTTTGTCCATGGAGAGGTTTCGTCCTGGCCATGTTTCGGGAAGAGGGTCGCTTTTGGGGGGAGTGATGATTGTGCTCTCTGGCGCTTTTGGCCCGCCGTTTGCAACACTGTTGATTTTGCTTTCTGGTGCCTGTGGCCCGCCGTTGGCGGTGCCGTTGGCGGTGCCGTTGGCGGTGCCATTGCCGTGCGACAGCGACGTCGACGACGTGTGCCTAAGCGGCACCGAGCCTTGCTTCCCCTCATCTGTATCCATCAGTTTGAAAGAGTATTCTGTATCTGCCTCAAATTGATTGGAATACTTATCGTTGAAGTTACTCTCGAACATGATATTGTTGACGATATTGTTCAAGTCGGTCGCAAGCAAGTTCAAGTCGTCCTCATCGAAAAACTGGAGCATGGTAGGGTCTTGTGTCTCCAGGAACTGGTGCACTCCTGGGGTGGTGCGCACATTGGAGACGCCGCTGACAGAGGTTTGCACCGAGTTGGGGGACTGACTGGGCCCGTATTGATCAGTAGGATTCGGCGTATTGACATCGTTGAGAAGACTGGTGATGGATGAGGAGTGGTACTTCTGGTGGCCCTGGGGGTGGAAGGCAAAGGAGGCGAAATTGGCCTGGTGGTTGTGCAAGATCTGTTGGTTTGGGTTGGGGTGGTTTTGCGCGTTTTGTTTCTGTAAATGTTGCAAATTTTGCTGATTCTGATTTTGCTGATTTTGCGCATTTTGACTGTGTAAGTTATGCTGAGGCGCCACTTTGTACGGAGACAGTGCCTGTTTGTGAGGGTCGATCTTGCCCAGCGCAGAGTGGCGGACTCCAGCGTAGGGGTGCCCGAGATACTGCGGAGTGGTGTCTCCCGGCGAGCGGGCGTACGGGGTTGGTGGGTAGTACGCTTGCGAGGGATAGGACTGTGGGGGGTGTGCCATTTGGGGATACACTGGTTGCGAGGGTTGTGGGTAGCTGAACGGCGTGGGAATGGCTCCGGGAGACATGCCTGAGCCTGGCGGCGACATGCTGGAAATTGGCGGCGGCACCAAGCCAGGACCAGGAACAGGGACAGGGCCAGGGACAGGCCCTGGCCCGTGGGGCGGCTGACTGGGCGAGAAATTGTGTGGGCCTGGAGCGTAGTGGTAGCCGTTGGGACTGGCCGCGGGGACTGAAATTGCTGGGGACGCTGCTGCCACAGCTGGAGGATTGAGTCCAGTGATACTGGCACTATGGGAATGAGACGGCACCGGCACCGGGGTGGTGGCGTCAGCAGGCGATTCCAGCGGATGTCTCCTTTTGGTGCCGTCCTCCTGGCTGCCCAACGCTCTTTTCAGCACTCGGGCTACCCGCTCGCCAGCCTCCGGATACGAACACTCCTTGTGCAAACGGGCACACTGCCAGCATTGAGGCTTGCCCTCGTCACATTTGATCTTACGACGCTTACACTCGCGACACCCGCCTTTGCTGTACTCCCGCTTCAGTTTCAGGGCGGCGATGCCTAAGTCTAGTACACCCAGCGACATGGCGGCAAAGAAGTGGTCGTGAATGGGCGGGTGAGGGAAGGTTCAGCGAGAGTGCACAGTAGCGGAAATGAGATGAGTGGTGAATGTGAGGAATCAACCTTGTGGAGAAAATAGGGAGTGGACGAAGTGGGATAGATCAGAAATGCATCTCTCGTTATCGGACGGTCAAGAGAATTGAAGCGGGTCGTGTGGAGCGTGCGGCGGGTTCAGTGACAGGTCACGAGGGGGGCTACAAAGGGATTTAAAGAGATTGGCGTTTTAAGCCCGGACGTGAAATTTAAGAAATTAAGAGTGGTTTACGGTGACTCAAGTGGTGGTCACGTGTGGAATTTTCAAGAACAAGAAGGTTCGAGCCATCTTGCGCCGCACCGATACGTCACCCGATATTTCAGTTGCCACAATTAGCCGACTGGAGTGGGGGGAATGGCGAACCGAGCGGAAACAATAGGCTAAGGATCTATTGCGAGAAACACTATAGACATGCCAGTGTATACGGGTTGCCCATAGTTTCAGCTTGGAAAAGTGAGTGGATTGTGACGGAGATCATCATTTGCAACCTCCAAGGAGATCTGCGAAAGTGGTGGAATTTGCATATAACCGTTGGTGAAATTCACCACTTAAGCCTTCCTTGCGTATTTCGTTTCTTTTTCATTTGCTCAACTTCTTTTCTTCTTGGGGGGCTCCTCCGACCATCCGTAGAGGTCTTCGGCACTCCGCTTAGTTCCCGCCGCTGTATTATCATCGATGTTTGGTGCTGCACCGGAATTTGCGGGTTCTGGCCCAGCATTGTCACGAGATGCAAATGAACCATCAGCTGCCTTGCTATTGTTCAAAAACTCATTAACATCAAATTCGTCTAAATCTGGCTTGAGATCCTCACTGATCTCGTTGATAGTCGCCTGTTGTTGCTGTTGTTGGCTGGCCAACTTCTGGATCCAGTCTTGGACTTGCTGGATCGATTGGCCTTGCTTGTATATATTTTGCTCGAGACCACTCATCACATCCGCGGGGCTTTCAGCACCTGGCGTGTTGCCCATACGGATGAATTGGCCTGGCGTAGCAGGTCCTTGGTTTGTGTTGGAGGAGTAATTATTAGGCATATTAAGTTCGGGGAAGAAGTGACGCGGCGATGGCGCTGATCCTGATCCGGAATCATGGATGAGTTGTTGATATATCTTATTGGCATTGTTGGCATTGTTGGTGTCGGGTTGTGCTGGAATACCTCCCTTAGGCGTATTTCCATAGGAACGCATGATTTCTTCAATTGTTCCGGGATCGGAAGCACTGGTGGTATTTGAAGTACTGTTTTCACGTGGTGATCTGGTGCCATCTGCTTGAGGACTTCTTCTGTGGGCTTGGTTGGTTAACATGAGTCTTGGTTTGTAGAATGGTGTTGGAACCTCGCTACTTTGAGCGGAGTAAGGGTTGGGTGAAGATGGACCGGCGTCACCATTGCTTTGGTTGTTATTATAGTTGTAAGCGGTCATAAGACCATTATCGCCAAACCCTCCGTTTTCAAGCTCCATAATTTTTCCAGCATTGTTTCCGTAAACTGCAGCGAGAAACTTGAGAATTTTGTCTAGGGTTCTGGCCTGATTTTGATGTCTTTCTCTAGTATTGTAGTTTTCTTGCCATAAAGTTTTGTTATCCTTTCTGACTCTTCTTAAATCTTCAGTTATGGCAAGTTGATGTAATTTAATCTGGTCTAGTTCGTTCAAAAGCATTTGGAAATTGACTTGCGAAGTATCAAGCCCTTCTGTTTCGGTCTGATTGACACTTTTATTCCGGACAATTTTGTCCAAGAGGTCTTCACGGTCTCGTACGAAGTTAGGATTCTCAAATTGCCATATTTCGTCGCCATTCTTATCGTCCTTGCCTTGATTCAAAGTACCACTACTGATATCCTGGACCTTGTGCCAGCCGTACATGTTCAATTGCCGCACAAAAGAGGCGAAATTGTTGTGCTTGAAGTATTTGGGGAGAATGAGCTTCATGAACTCTTCACGATGGAACACTTGGAAGGTCTTACCGTCGTCGTTCCACCTGATATACTCCTTATTGGCTGGATCGTTGACCATGGACCAGATTTTCATGATAAATCCTGGCCTAGCTTTTGGTGCCGTATTCTCCTTTTTGCGTTTTGCTCCTGAACTGGTATTACTGATGAGGTTGGTGGAGGGAAGCGCGGTTTTCAAGTCATCGGAGGCAGAATTGTACGCTTGCAACGATAATCCATTGGGAATCACAGACTCGCTGAGTGGTGGAAGTGGCGGTAATGGCGTCAGGAACTTTGGTGCTTGCACTATGGTAGAGATGGTATTATTTCCCGTTCCTAGTTTTCCCTGGTGTGATGGGTTACGTTGTGGAATGAGCTCGTTTGGAAGGAACAAAGGCGACATGCCGCTTGGGATCTTGTTGTGGTTTGCTCCAGCGGCTGCGTTCTCGGGATGAGCGGCTTCGTCGTCTTTGAATAATGGGGTGTGGCCAGTAGGTTGTTGGTATTTTCCTTCGTTGTCTATGAAATCTTCGCCGGGAAAAAGCTGGTTGTTGGAGCTGGAAGGGGTAGGAAGACTGGGGGTGTTCCCCGTGGTAGGAAATTGTTCTTCAAAAGGATTGTTGTAGTCGTCACGACTGATGACTTGGATCTCATCGTCGTTGCTGCCGCTGGTGCCGGTAGGATGCCCGCTCTCACCGGCGGCGGAGTCTGGAGGGTAACCCGAGGCTAGAAGATCTACAATTGGGTCGTCTGTGCGATCCAAGTAGCTGTTCGACATGGGTGTGTTTTGATAAAAGACTGCAAAAAGTGGTAGGTATATAGAGCAGGTGTTAAAATTGCTAGAACCTTCTATGGGATGAGCGCAGGCGGGTTTTGTTACGTAAGCCAAAAAACACATGAAACCCAAAGGATGTGGGTGTTGTTACGTAATCGATTAGTCATCGATAGGTTGCAGCCAGTTTTGAATATGTGCTTGGCTCCGTGTTTTACATTTGAGTTTGGTGTTCTACATTTTGAATTTAATCCACTTTAAAGTTTAGTATTTTATTGAACAAACGTTTATTTAAAAGTTTAAATTTTTATTTACAAGTTTATTGATTCGTAAGCTCATAACATGAGCTCTATAACGCCCAGTAATGCTCTGTTGAAGAGAGCGTATCATAAATCATTTGAGTCCGGAATTGATGGGAAAATCGCAAGCAGTGAAAGTAGTAGAAAAAGCATCAGCCCTCTTCATACGAGTAATTTAGTTTAACTTAAAGTTTCAAGTCTTCTCTATCCCAGCCAGTACCCCTGTGTGTTTCCAAACCGTTTCCAGGTTGTGGTTTTTCCCAATTGTCTACCTTGAGGGCAAATGGGTTACGGTCTTTATCTTGTTCCAAATTGGCCAAAGTGTGGTTGACTTCTCTGTGCTTGGCTTCATCAGCTCTTATTCTCAAGATCAAATCTCTGAAGGTAGACTTGTCGGTGAGCTCGGGCCAGTATTGAACGGCGATGGTTGGGACGCTAATTTCATCGAATTTGGGTAATTTACCCATATCGATTTCTTCAAGCAAGTGCGAATAAGTGCTCACTGCTTCTTCTTCAAGGTACCCCACAAAACGGTGACAGTACTTGGGGTTCACCAAGTAGAAGAGGAAGAAAAGGTTACAGAATACACCTTGACCCACGTAGATGATCAGCTTGGTGAACCACGAGGGCTGGCCCAATTTGATAAAGGTCAAAAGGTGCATTCTCTCATTATAGGCTTCATCGAGAAGAGTCTCGATCCAAGCCTTATCTCTTTTCAAGAGTCTGATCGAATGGAGATGTCTGATGAAACCAGCGACTGCTCCTGGCACACCGGCCACAGACTCCAAAAAGATACATCTGGTAAGCCATTTACCTTCGGTCATCTGATACCGGGTGCCGGCAAACCCGTCTTCCACTTCTTGTATATTGGCGGGTTTCTTGTAACCGGTGACAAAATCAAAAGAGCCTCTGAAGAATTGGATCCACCTAAACGCGATCGAGTCCCCCAAAGTCTTGGGGTCTCTGTGTTCATATTTGATGGACTCGCAAGCTTCATTCGTGAACCAAGGGTGTGGGAACATATGATGAGTCACAAACGCCTTATCGTCGTGTTTCTCGACATCGCTGTTCTTAACCACTTTTGTTTTGATATCAAAAGGGTTCTTGCGGGCTGCGCTTGTGGTAGGGGTAGGTGGTGGAGTGTCTTTAGTATCGAGACTTGCCGAGTCGACCCGGAATCTAATTGTACTTCTGTAGATAGAAGGGAGTTGTTTTCTGGCGATTCTGGTGGTCAACATGATAAATTGAAATCAAGGGGTGATGATAAATCAGGGGTGTTTCAATCTCAAAATGAGAATTTGTTAGTGAATCAACAATTGGTGATGTTCAATGAAAGGTTTATGAAGAATCAATTCAGGTTTATGAATCGATTCACTGGTTAGTAATGTGAAATAGGAGTTGTTATTATTCCGAGACAGGTCCCTGAAAATAGCAATTTTGTGCACGAGCAACTGAATTTTCTAAATTTTGCAGCAAATGGTGGGGAAGAGCACTGAGACAAAAGTACCACAGTACAAGGAGTAGTACTAAGTGATTCAATGCTAAGTAGTGGAAAGCTAACAAAGGACGGAAAGCTTAGAACGGTTATAGATACAGAAACTAAAATTAGCGAAAATATAACGGCCTTTTATACATTGCATAGCATTGGGGGTGTACGAGGTCAGCTACACTTTTTAGTACGGGGGTGCAGAAGCCACAGCTACAGCCATACGCTATACGAGTCTCCGGGGATACCAAAATCTTAGTCAGATTAGCAAACTCCGTATCTAAACTAAGGTTATCCCGGTTCCGACCGATAGCCACGAAAAAGTGACGGCAGTTAAGACTTCAGGCGGCTGACAGTGTAGATAATTTGCTCGTCGCGGCTGTTAGGAGTTTCGGAGTACGGATAGTGCCTGAGCGCGGGGTTTGGGCACGATGAGCACCGAACAGTCTAGACAGGTTAAAACGGTGGAGTTTGGGTTGCGGCATCGAATGGATGCAAATTTATAGCTTAGATTGCTACAGATAAGAAGGGTGCTACAGCTAGTGTGGGATTTCTACAACTTTGAACGAAGCTAGGTTAGAGTGTAAGTTTGGGGTGAATATGGAGAATGACCAAGAATTTCGGAGTTGGATCCGCCTTATTAACTGCAAATAGACTTAATGGCATTGGTCATGGAGGTAAAAGTCCGACGGCCACGGACGGGACCGGGAGAGTTGGTGAAAGGGCTTCGATTCTGGGAGTAGTGAAAGTTTCGGTCACGTGACTTTTCTCTTGGCGGTGGTCATGCCTATTCCCTTAGCCGGTGCGACATCTGGCCACCACAAGACTAAATACTAAAAACCGCGACATTCAATGTCAGAACAATAGTAAGAAATAACCTTAAGAAAACCTGCGACATTCAATATCTGGACACTTAATAAGAAAAAACTTCAAGAAAAACCTACGACTTTCCATCAGGACACTGAAGATTAAAAAACCTGCGACATTCAACAACATGATGAATACTAAGAAAAAAGCTTAAGAAAACCTGCGACATCCGACATCAGAAGACTGAATACTAAAAAAACCCCACAACATCACAAGACTGAGTACTAAGAAATAACCCGCGCGACATCCGGCCTCTATCCGCAAACTTAGTATAACCTTAACGCCGCCAGACAAGAAAAACCCATGCGACATCCGGCCTCTTTCTCTAGAATAGCCCACGCGACATCCGGTCTTTACCCGCAACCTAGAATAGCCCCCACGACATCCATACAACTACACTAAAAACCCAACGACATCCGACATGCAACAGTGTTCCACGCACTAAGTCTCGCAACCACTCAACAATTCATACCGCAACAATAACGCCAGCGCTTCTACACAAAGAGCTAATCGTATTCAGCGCAGTCGATGAGCTGCCACCGAATACTGGCGGGGCCGCCTCGAATACGCTTGACATCGTGTTTTTGGAGCCGCCGCCCCGTAGTTGTTTCTACGCTCTGATTGTCGTCTGTTATGGATCTCCTGCATGCAGCGGCCTCAAACACGAATGCGTGTTTGGCGTCAGGCGCGGTACAGTTGCATTACCACTGTAATTATCGACTTCGTCAAGATCCAGACCACCAACGACCGCGCCACGACCTTCGCGCCAGTGCTGATCTCAACACGGTTTGTCGCAGTGTGAAATTAGCAGCTAGGTCGCGAGAAGCGGATTCAAATTCGCTGAGAATCAGTAGACGCTTCCATGGCCTCGGATAAGTCACGGATGTACGTTTTCACATCAAGAATATTGACCGATGCACTCTGTAGGAACTCGCCTTTCCCGTACCGATTTTGCGCGTCTGACACACGTCCTCTGCTGCCGCTAATGCCGCCACCTCCTTCTGCGCAGGTCGTGTGCGCCTCGTTCCCATCCCAGTTCCGTGAAACTAATGAGATAATTTGGTATCAAAAGTGCATCAAAACAACTCAAACTCTCCACTTTACGTGCCCATAACGGCCTCTCGCTCTTTAACGCCACCTTCGAACTCTGATCAGTCGTTACAAGAGTCCTCATCCCATCGCACATTCCAGACGCAACCAGTGAAATAAACTACTGGTTGTTCTTCCTAACCAGCGAAACAACCAAGCAAACCAGCGAAAGCTGATTTTAAGCTTATTTTCCAGCCAGAGACCAGCTACCAACGGCTCTCTCCTTCGATCACTACCGTTTGCCCTCCTTCCCACCCGATCAAAAGATCCATAAAACCCTTCCTAACTCTCGGATCATCTTTTTCACACCCCCCTTATCATGCCATTCACATTATCAAATTTCCTAGGCGATCCGTTCGCCATTTCCACCATCTCGTTCGGAATCATCGCCTGGATCGTCACCGTGGCCGGAGCCGGCGCCGATGCCCATAATGTACCTCATTTCACCTGGTGGGGTATTGTCTATCAAATTTTGCTCATTTTGGTGATTTTTGTCTTATATTTGAACAATAATATCGAGCTCTACAAATTCACCTTGGTGGGTCTTTTATCGGTGGCCTTTGTCTATTCCACCAACTCCATCAACAGTTTGATCTACAACTCCAAACTGTCGGGAAATTTGTGTTGCGCAGCCGGATGTATTTTGTTATCGATGCTCGATTTGATCTGGATTCTTTACTTCGGAGGGCATCCTGAATCTCCGACCAACCAGTTCATCGACTCCTTTTCCATCAAGACTCAGTCGCACAACCATGGCCATCTTTCTTCTGCCAACGACAACCAAAAGCTCCACGAAATGGACGAAGAAGAGGAACAAGAGTATAAGCCTTACGGCTCCGAACTTCCTCCTATGGGCTCGCAAACTTTCCAGGACAGTAACTTGAGACAGTCGCAGATCACCACCGGAAACAAGAAGAGCACGCCGTACATGTCTTCTTCGCAATTGAACGGATTGGAAAACTTCTCTTCCGCTGATGTGCACCAAAATAGAGAACTTACAGGACAAGCCAAGACCGTCTTCAACGACACGCAAAATTTGGGTGCCTCTACCAATACCATTCCTTTCAGATACAAGGCACGCGCATTATACTCCTATGATGCCAATCCAGACGATATAAATGAAATTTCGTTTACCAAAGATGAAATCTTGGAGGTGGACGATATCGACGGAAAATGGTGGCAGGCGCGTAGATCCAACGGCCAGGTGGGTATTTGTCCTTCCAACTATGTCAAATTATTAGATTAATCTCAGAAATAAAGTGTAAGGTGGAGAAATCAAAGAATCACAGTTAAATTCGCGGGCAGAACTATGAGAAAATTGTTGAATTTGTGGACGAATATGTGAGAAAATTGATAAATTTCGCAGACATTCTATGAGAAAACTGCTTGGTTTTGCGAGCAAATGTATGAGAAATTTTGATTAATTTCGCGTACAAATCTGTGAGAAAACTGTCAAATTTCGCGTGCCTATCTATGGGGAAATCCCTGAATTTCGCAGATTTGAAATCCTTAATTTTCGCAAACAAAACTAGAAATTATCCTTCAAATCTCGAAATTTTTACAGTCCAGAATTACGTAATCTCATCTACGAGATTATCAGTCTTACGTCCCATAAAAACTACGAGTTCCTTAATCTTCCCGTATCCCCCAAATTCTAAATGATACCCAATTCTCTCGATTGCTTCGTCATGTGAAGGTCACATGATCACTAACTTAACTTCGGGCAATAAAATATGGATGCGCCATTGGTATAATTGGTGCCACTTCCCGCTGGGCTACAGGTCTCTCATCGAGTTCATCTATTTCTTTTTGTATTTCCATCATTTCACGATCGGCTTTTTTATTCTTCTCTTGTGTTTAGTATAGGAACAATTTTGAAAAACGTGTAGAGCAAGTAATGGTTCGGATTTATCGATTGAGTAATGTGGGGGAAAAATATCGGGAATGTCGGTAATAAACCCCATACTTAAACACTTCGCAAAAGCAAAGTCGTATTCACCAGCAAGGGATATCTTATCTTTACGTAACGTTGCTCTTCATTAATAGAATATACTCCACACTCCAAGCTAATATTATTGGAAATTGACATTTTAAGGGGTATTCGATTTGCTGCGATAAAAGCTTTTATTGGTAATGAATTCGAGCAACTTATGTGATATATTATTATATGCTACCAATGCAACTTATCGAATATGCTATTAATACAATCCATAAGATATTATAATTTTCTACAGTTAAGTTTTAATTAATATGAATTTATTGTACATAAGAGTAATTGATCGCATAATATTATCAGATTAGTTTGCAATTGTATCTCTAAACAACCTCCATGGTGTTGGATCTAGAAAAGGAGGCGTATCTGCTAAATGGGTCGCTTCTTTCCAATTCGTATTCGGGATTCTTGACCTTGTTTTGATGCTTTCTTTGGTAGACTCTCTTGATCCATTTCCAGGTCTCGGCTCCCAATAAGAAACATAATGAGAAACCAACAGCAACACCCCATTCGTAACCAATAGGTTTATGCAAAAACACCTTGTCGTTGATAACAGGAATGTAGACAACTGGGAAGACACTAAGGAATCCTCCAACAACAGACCAGAACAAAAATTGGTTACCGTACAAGTCAATTGCGGTTTGTTTCCACCATGGGTTATCGGTTTCTTGTCTCATGTAGAATAACGAGTTGGTAGGATGAATACACTCCCAGGCCAAAATAAGGGCACACCAAGTCATATTAGCAAAAGAAGCTGATCTGCCTCTGAAGACTAAATCACAAACATCAGTATTGGCATTGGTGGCATTACAATCGTATCCCAAATCACCATTACCCTTACCGTAAACGATGACCACAAAGCAAAGCAAACAAGAAACGGCCATCCAAAATCCGTAGGCTAACATGTCGATGATAACTTCCCAAGTGAAAATGGTATTGTTAGGAGGCTTTTCAAGAATATCGTCACTGGCTTTTTCTTGACCCAAACCCATGGCTGGGAAACAAGAAGTAACAACCAAAATCCACAAAACTTCCACAGGTGATAATGGGAAGACAGAGTATCCAGTTTCATCAATAAAAGCCAACCCAATCATCAAGTATAATGCCTGGGCGACATTCTCAGCTAAAAGTTGCAACACGAATTTTTGAATATTCGCAGACATTCTTCTTCCTTCTTCAATCGCGTTCAAAATGGATGCGAAATTATCATCGGTCAAAACAATATCGGAAGCATCTTTCGCAACATCAGATCCATTGAGACCCATGGCAATACCAACATCTGCCTTCTTAAGTGAAGGCGAGTCATTCACACCATCACCGGTCATTGCCACGAACTTCTGACGACGATGTAACGCTTCAATCATTCTCACTTTAGTCTGAGGAGCACATCTAGCAATAACAAGTGGAAGCACAGGAAGATCATCAATTTCTTGGTCAGTCAATGAGTCAAACTCATTTGCAGTCAAAACCATCACTTTGACAACTTCATCACTGTAGTGATAAAGATTATGAGGTAAGATTCCAACCTCTTGTGCGATAGCTTTAGCGGTACCTGGATGATCACCAGTCAACATATGAACATTGATTCCTGCCTTGTGGCACAATTTGACTGAGTTGGCAGTTTCTTGTCTTGGTGGATCATATATACCAACAAGACCTTGGAAAGTCAAATCGGACTCAACTTTCTCTCTGTCATCGAATTTTGAATCCGAAGAAGCTTCTCTGGTTGCAAAAGCCAATACTCTCAAACCTTGAGAAGAAAGTGAGTTCATGTTGGCTTCGATCAATTTTTTATCATCGTCTGTCAATGGAATTGTCTCTTGAGAGTCGAACTTCTCTTCGGAATCCTCATCATTTCCATACCATCTGGTGCAGCATCCCAAGATTCTTTCAACTGCACCTTTGGTGTAAATGGTGGTTTTACCGGTCTCTCTATGCTTGTAAACCGCTGACATTCTTTTGATTGAAGAGTCGAAAGGAAATTCGTGTAAGTGCTCGTATTGGGACAGAATTTGATCCCGGGAAAATTGTGCTCTTGTTGTGTAAACTTGGATAGCTATTTCTGTAGCATCACCGTGAGCTTTCCATACCAATTCACCGGACTCTTCGTCCTTGGCTTGATTGATCGTGGCAATATTAGCAAGTGTGGCGGTGAGAAGCCAGTTGCGATAATTTGTTGGATAGTTTTCGGGGGAGTCCAACATTGAATTGTTAGGCATGAAATCAATTTCCTCATCCGTTTCCGAGATGAAGTGAGGACTGTATTTTGAATATTCAATTTCACCAACTGTTGGGTTGAAAGGTTCGTTTGAATTGACAACACTGAAGGTTCCAACAGATGGAATCCAAGCTTTCTTTGCAATCATTTTTCCTTGAGTAAGTGTGCCTGTTTTATCAGAACAGATATCATTGATTCCTCCCAAGGCCTCTAAGGAATCCAATTTACGCACAATGACATGCTTTGCGACCATGACTTGAGCACCAACGGCCATCGTGATTGTCAAAACAACAATAAGTGCAGAAGGGATCATGGAAAGGGCCACACAAATGGCGTAAATTGCCACTTCCTTGTTAACTCTCATCTTTTGGGAGCCCATAACAATAATAGCAAAAATGACGGCAACGCAAAATAAGAAGATTGCAAGCCAGGCTAATTTTCTTTGAAGCGGAGTTCCAACTGTAATTCCTAAAACGTTTCCGATAATATTTTTGATGGTAACACCAAATGCTTGTGGATACTCTCTCTTCTTTGGTTTTCTATTGTTTGACCTATCAACCCGTTGGATGATTCCATCATTTCCTCTAAGCGAGGATGCAATTTTCCCGATTTCTGTATTGAGACCAGTTGCAACCACAATTCCGGTTGCTCTACCCTTGGAAACGACTGATGAGGAGTAAGCCATGTTAAGACGATCTCCTACTGGAACGGGTTGGGAATAGTCAGGGTAGACATCTTTAGGGTTTTTGGCCACTGGAAGAGATTCTCCTGTGAGCAAAGCTTCGTCTGTTTCCAAATTCATAGAATCAACAAGACGGAGATCTGCAGGTAAGGTATCACCCACTGAAACAGTGACAATATCACCAGGAACAACTTCTTCTGCTGGTATTGTGCAATCGTCACCGTTTCTGATAACTCTAGCAGTAGGTGAACTAAGAGACCGGAGCGATCCCATAGTTTTTTCGGCTTTGACTTCTTGAATAAATCCGACCGAAATATTGATGAAGACAACAAATCCAATCACACCCCCTGAAATCCAATCCTGGATGGCAAGGGCTATAATCATGGATATGATAAGAACCAAGATCATGGCGTTGAAAATTTGATGCGCAATGATTTTGGTATAACTGATGCTTTCGTCATCTCCGAGGGTGTTTGAACCGTGCTGCAGCCGTGCTTTCTCGGCCAGGGCAGTTGTTAGTCCATTAGAAACATCGGTTTCGTAGTATGAAGCAACTTTCGAAATTTCCAATCTGTACGGTACAAATTCATTGTTGAAACTTTCCTTCTCCATGACGGTAGAAGAAGATAAGCTTGTTTGACTAGTCATTTTCTTGAAGGTGCGGCTGAAGTTTAAAGTATGAGCGAAGGTACGAAATTTTGCAGCAAATGTTAGTTGTGAAGTTTTTCATTCAGATTGAAAAAACGCTGATAATTTCTGATAAGCTTGATTGAAGCAATTAAAGGAGGGGGCACCAGGGTATTTATAATGTGGGGTTTGATTCTTATCTGCTTGTTGAAACCCACCGAAGCATATCGGTCATGTGACCCACACATTTCTTAGCTCTTGGCTGGCAGCCAGACTTTGCTGCCAAGCCGCGCGGGGCTCGTGACCGTCTGGGCATTCTCCGCAAAAGATAAGGGCAAATTTAAGGCCCATCAGTTCGTTTTCAATGATGAGTAATATGATTGGATGACTTTCTTGTCGGTGCCAAGCTTTGCAACATAGCGACCGGCATTATCTCGCGAGGTTCGCCTTGTATATAGAGCTTTGACTTCTTCCGTAGGCGAGCTCTAAATTTAAGCCTGCAGATAAAAAAGAAGATCTGGCTTACCTAAGTAATTAAGTAATGGGGACCCTCATATTACGGTCGCAACAGCAAATGAATTTCTGTTTTTAAGGCCACTTTTTGTGGCTATTGTCATTGAAAGTCCCCTTATGGAGTCGGGTATCTATTCCCACCGACATCCGACCAAAGGCAGGGGACGACATTTGATGTACTCCTCGCTTTTCATACCGTTATCCCTTAATTTTATCATGATGTAGATATCTTCGCCGACCCGTGACCTGTCACAGCACGGCTTGGCATGTCTCGGCATTTGGCATTAAAACCACATTATCCGGAATATGTTCCACGTGGGGCTAAAGACACCCGGACCAACTGCAGCCGTAGTATAGGGGTCCTCAGTTTTTGAAATGTGGGGTAGTCTTGTTGACTCTTGTCTTACGAGTTTAGTGATTTGAAAAATTGGCTCATGGCTAAAGTTGCAGTCATCTCGAATATTTGCGATTCGATCGTAAATTAACTCGAAGAACAAAACGTTCGGTGGCAACCATGCCGTGATGCTTTCTAATGATACAACTGGATTTGAAACTAGTCTTCGCATGATCATTTGCCCAGGTGTAGGCGCACAGCCCATATTCAAAACGAAAGCTCTGGTCCAATTTGTAAGTTATTTTTTAGCTTGTCGGAGTAAGCGGATATAGATAGAAGATTTTGCTGCAAGATTATTTCTTGTCATCATTCACCTCCGAAAGCTCTGCAAATTTGCCGTACCATCACCTCATGAGTCAGCAAATTTTTGTGAAATCCTGATCAGTTATCTAGTCAAAGTACTCTCATTGACTTGCCATGTTGTTTCGATCGTTTCGGTTTAATTCTCCTGGTCCTCTTGCTCTGTATTCTATTGACAACGGTGTTGCAATTCCTGGATCGGGCACACCCGCAGTGAAAAAATCATAAGTATTCCGAGGACTTGTCACACTAGCCACCACACGCCGGTCAATTCAGTACCAAGCACTCCTTTGCATCGGTATCAAGTCTCCGATCTTTCCTCTTCTGTGGTTATTCGCATCTCATCGTCACTTATCTTATAGTCTAGAAGTGATTGACAAAAGTCACTTATTCCATTGACTATAGTGATTCAAATCAAAGTTCTAAGGCTAGAAGTCACCATCACATATTCCAACTAGGAGCGATTCACATCAAAGACGTACCATGTCCGACTCCGAGCTTCTCTCTCTAGTGGCACAAGGGTCATACGCCTCTGCTCTGGCCACTTTGGCTCGCAAGATCAAAAAGTTCCCCAACCGTTCGTTTTACTATGCTTTATCCAACCAGATTCTTCATAAACAAGGCAAAACTGATCAAGCAATTACCAACAATCTTGCACTTTTGGCCAAACTGCCCAATGATCCACAAACGGTAGGCCTCCTTTATGAGTTTTTCGATGAGTTCGAACAGTATTCCCCACAAGCCAACCAAGCATACGAAAATGTGGTGAAAAAGTACCCAAATTCCGAGTCCACCCACGAGCTTCTTTTGGACTGGTTCGAACGCAGTGTGCCCAAATACGACTTGAAGCTTCTCAACAAGATCATTACTCTCCTCAGATCACACAAGTCCGATCGGAAGTACTTGTTCTGGCAAGCATTTGTGTACCTCCAGCTTATTCCAACCGCTCCTCTGGAGAAGGAGGCCACTTTATACACAAAAGTAGCACTCAAGCTTTTGGAACCGCTTCGTCCGTTTGGTTCCCAGGAACTTTCGGTATACCTCCGTCTTCTTGCCCATGATGGTAACTACGAAGCCATTGTCAACGAGGTGGATAGCATGAAATCAGCCATGGATTTGGAAACCCAATTGACATACCTCGAAGCCTTGGACAAAACCGCCAACTGGCCCCGTATTTATGAGCTTTGCCACCGCCTTTTGATGGAAGACTCGTTTGATGACTTCGATACCTGGAAATATTTGATCAAAGCGGGCAAACAGACGCTTGAGCAACCGTGGGAAGTGATTGGAGGCCTTTTGGATTCCGCCGGTACTCGTAATGCCGCCATTGCCCGGATTGAGTTGGCGCTAGCTGTGGAATCTGATAGTCATTATTCCGACGCCATCATGACTTATTATCGTCAATACTGTCATAAATTGTGTTGTTTCCACGATTTGCAGGTTTACCTTGGAGACAAGTCATGTGATGCATTGGCCGAAGAAATTAAGAGCTCTTCTGTGGCTCCTTTGGGTCCTTTGGCCACCTTGTCAGATTGCATTCGTGCTGTAAATATTCAGAAACTCGCACTTGTTTTGCAGCCTTTGCCAACCGCCGAGTATAAAAAGGCACACATCGCGCGTAATTGGGAAATTTGCAACAAAAGCCCTAAGAACTTGACCGGAGAGTTCGACAACCATCCTGCCAATGAGCTTGCGGTTGTGGCGATTACTTTGGAGCTTGAGCTCGACTCGTCACCAGCTACCATCGTCAAAAGTATCGTCCGTTTGGAATCACTCTTGGAAAGCGACCGCTACAATCATAACCTCAAACTTTGGCTCATGAAGCTCCATTCTAATCTCAACACCTCCAACGCCGTGATTCCGATTTATCAAGGGCTCAAAATCAAAATGCTTCAACACGAAACTTTGGGCCAGTACTTATATCCAACAAACCCATCCAATCATCACCTTGAGGTTTTGATAACGATATTCCGCTTTTATTTGACTTCCAACGAAGAAGTCAAGTCGAGCGTACAGGAAGGGTTCGAGAAAGGTACCTACAGTAAGTTGGGTAGTTTCATCTCTTTTGCAAAAAGATTGGATGTCTCAATCTCAAGATATAATGTCATTTGCTCCATTCTCAGACATTCGTTGGTTTTGCTGGACACCGGATACGTATCCTACTTTTCCAACTTGTTGGAACTGAAAATCGACACCTTGTTGAAAATGGATGAATTCCCAGACAACAGAGACTACAAAGTGGAGTGGAAGGCAGTAGGCGAACCCCGGTCAAGTCTCGAACACCTCAATGAACCTATCAAGTATGTGACGTCGAATGACCTCAAGCTCGCTGCATTAAAATATGTCTTGATCTTCTGTGACGCTTCAGACTCACCAGCAGCCATCAAGCATCTCAAACTGTACAATAAGATCTTGAGCTCTCAATTTAAGCCAGTATTAGCTTTTGATGATCTCTTATACAAACTTACCTTTAACCTCCTCAAACTTTTCAGACAGCATAAAGGTGGAGACTCACAATCGTGCCTTAACTACTTGGTGAAGAATTTGAAGTTTGACAAGTTGAAGAACGCGTTGGTTCCAGCAGAGGGAATCTTATCCTGGAAATTAAGTCATAATGTACAAGGCTTGGCCGAGATCGTTAGAATCGCGAGGTTATTGATGGGCCAGAACAAGGCCGCGGTATCTACAGCACCATTGAAGCCAGTATTGGATGAATTGGTCAAGGAAGTCAAGGGCTTTGGAATTATTAAAAAACAACGCGCCGCGTTGGAAGAAATTAAAGCAGGAATCACTACTGAATTGGGACAAAAAGCTGAGAAGGTGGTGACCGAGATTGAAAAGTCTATTGAAGAGTCCAATGAGTTTTTAAGGAAACTTGCTTAGTTCACGGGTTTATAGAGTGACTATCAAGTAATAAAAGTTGAACCATGAGCAAATTGTAGAAACTTTAATAATTTTCCCGAACATATTGAAAATTGTAGAAACTTGAGAAGCTTGAGAAACTTGAGAAACTTGAAAAACTTATTCTTCCAAATAGAGTGAAAATTATAGAATTTACCATATTTTGAAAAAAATAGGATTTACGTAAGAAATTGCTAATAATTTCAAGATTTACAATCGTGAGTCTAAAATTTAATTCCGGGGTATTTACTGATTCCTATCAAAGTTATCCTCCCCAAAAACCATAATTTCAGTAGAGAGACTCTTTCTCTCGCTATGTACCGCTATTTAACATGCTTCTAATGCTGTTTGACAAGGTCATCTAAGTTGTTGGCCTTGTCTACTTTCCCTTCCTTCTAGTTCTATCACGTGACCTACTTGAATTCCGGGGCCTTGATGCCCATCACTCTGATCATGTCGTTGATCCGGGAAATGCCCAAATTCAACAAGTAGCGACGATGATTTATATCTGTTTCAAGCGAGTTCATCCGAAACTCCTCTCGTACAAATCCCATCAACTCTTCTTTCTCGTGTGACCGGTAGACTATTCTGGCCAAGTCTCGGTAGATCAGTCTGATTCTTTGGCGAAAGACGAATTCTTGAAGGGAAGGAACTTTGCCGAGCTTGGAAGCGGAGGCAAGACTTGTGCTGAGGGCTCTGCGGGTGCTCCGGATGCTCCACATTGTCGTTGGTGAGTGTTGTGGCTTGGGGAGGTGATTTGGTTGAGTGCGATTGGTGGCGCTTGTAGTGATGAATTTGATGAGATAGCGCGGTAGAAAGAGTTTGTAGGGAGAACTTTGGGAGAAATGGGTGGAGTTATTGAGAGTGAGGGGATTTAGTGCGAAGAAATGGGCAGAGAGGGACAGTTAGGGATGATTTTAGTACGAGGGAGTGAATGGTGCGAAAGTGTTTAGTTGGGGAGGAGGATTAGTGTGAAAAATATGGTGCGAAAAATTATAAGGGGAAGATTTAGTGCGGGAAGAAATGGATGCTCTAGAAAGGAAGATGTTAATGTTGAAACAGAAATATTGGATATAATAAGAGTAAAAGTTGCTTGAATTGAAGAGGGATATTACTGTGTTGAGTCGTATAATTTTTCATAAATTATTGGTGCTTTCTGCTCGTCGAAAGCGGCTTGACGTGAACTTGTGGCTAGAGACCGTTGACGTCTCCAGTCGCGGCAGCGGCTGCAAATGTAACGTTGACAGTATATGATAGATGAGACGGGGCAGAATTTTGGAAGGAGGGTGAAGTCTATCTGATGCTTTTGAACGTAGGTCACTGTCTATTCCAGATTTATTCAGCCAAGTAGACCTAGAATAGATTTTTGGAGAAAATGTGCCAACTTAGGTCTCGATCGATACCTGGGAGTACCTGATGAGAACCTTACAGTATTCAACGGTCGTAGCAAGCCCTTTTGACTCGATTTTCTTCAGTAAAGGTCCAATTAGATTCAATTAACCCAACCTGAGTGGGTTCTGAGAAATAAGTCCCTACCTTCCTCTTTTCTCACAGTTCAGTGTTCTTTTTAAGTGTTTGTCTTTTCTCTCCAACTATTTTCCTATGCTCTTCTTCTTTCGGGCCTTTTCCTTTCATGGATGACTCACTTCGAAGGAGCCTCCATTTTTCTCCAATAGCCCCAAAACATCAGCAAATAACCCCCGTCTCTTCTTTCACCCCAAACTGTCATTTTACCTCCCTTTTTCACCTTTCAAGCGCCTTTTCTTCCATAACTTCGTTGCTAGGCTCAAAACAGCAGCAAAACATTCCTCTTATCAACTAAGAGGGAAGACGGCATTTTATAGCCAGTTTCCCGTAAAATAACCGCCAGCGAAGCCTCAGCGTTTATGACCCCTATACTTTACCACCTGGTGGTTTGCCGCTGGTGGTGGTGAGAAGTTTCCCCTCCTCGTTAAAACCGTTTTTTTAGGTCGAAAACCGTTGAAAGAAAAGCCACGCCAGCGGAGGGCTTAAAAGGCTAAAAGGCCAAAAGGCGTAAAGACTAAATGGCCAAAAGTAGCAGCATCAGTTCAAAATCAAGTTAAAGTCATAGATAGTTAAGAAGAATTAAAAGAATTGTCTTTGAGGATTTGGTGTTGTTTTTTGTTTGGCGGCAAAGACATTTTTTTGTCTGCCAGCGCTTTTGCTGCCAGTGCAGCCTTGAGACAATTGTCTGACGGAGAGAAAATATTTGCCTAGTCGGACCACATGTGAGCAGGTGACTACTCACGTAGAAGACCGAAGATGGGGTAGAGGATGAGGATTAGACGCCTCCCAAAGTGGAGTAAGTGGAGGTGGCGAGATTTTTACATTTTACGAATGTTGAGCAAACCCCGTTTGGGTGAATCGTCCGTCTGGGTATCGGTTTGAGAGTCCGGTAAGATGCCAAAAATGGGCTTAATTTGAGTTTTAGGACCTAAAATTGGCGCAAGAGTGGCAACCAGAAAGTAAGTGCAGCAACAGGCGGTGACATTGCGGCCGCGGCTGCGGCTGCGGCTGCGGCCGAGGCCAATGCAGAGAGGAGGCCAAGGCCAAGGCCCAAGGCAGAGCGAGGGGCGAAGATCCACGGCTGAGACGCTGCACCGTATTATTGTAGTGAAATGACTCCTGCGATGTGCTGCACTACCATTTTCTCCAGCTAAGGCGAGATTATGTTAAACTGCCGCATTCATATCCACAATCGGCGAGATGCAGGTAATACGATCGTGGCAGAATATTTTTTGTGGAGGGAAGCGCTGCCTAGTTGAAAAGCGCGTGGCGTTGCATGGCAACCGCGGATTATTCGAATAATCGAAATAATCGAAATAATCTAGGATACTCCGCTGATTAAGTTTCGGAGCCAGCATCTTGTGTTATCGGCCAGTAATCATCCGACTACCCCACGATCACCGTATTGTTGTTTGTTGTCGGGGTGCATATTCCCGGGCCCGCATAGAGCCCGTAAGCCCCCTCTAACTATTCCTTAGCAAGGATCTCGCAGGGCTCGCAAGCTGCGAGCTCATCTCGTAAAATACGTTTGGGGAAATTTCCCGATCCGGTACCACATCCTCCGATCTAACGCTACCCTGGAACAACTAATTTCTCCAGATTACAGAGAGGGGAGAAAGCGGGGGTTCGAAACATGCTGGATGTGGGGCAGTCACAGAACACGCGCCGCGCTCGGGAACAGTGCCCAATTAGGTAATGCTACCGATAAGATGTACCCCACATCCTCTGGCGTTTGACTATTGGAAACCCGTAATCACGGAACCTTTCTGTAGTCCACCGGAAAAAGTAAATCCGGAACACAATGTGGTCTCGGAGCGCCCCGTGCCTGACCTAGCTACCTGAATTCCGTGGAAGGGGCACTAAGGTGATGTTTTGGCTTCAGTTACTCGGGCGCCAAGCCAGTCACGAAAGGGACCATCGGGCTGCATTCGAGCGCTAATGCCGTTACAGATCCTAGCCTTACGGGTCCGATCAGTGAGGATCGGTCTCCATATTCGGGTGAGCCCTACGTGACTCCTCTCGCATGGCTCGCTTCGATAACCCCTCATGCCTGTATTTCCTAATAGGAAAGCGTTCCCGGTTATGAGTTCTGCACGTATCCAAAGCCCACCTGTGGCCGCGCTACCTTATGAGCACTGAGGTGGGTGACGTTACAAGCTAAATTTAATCGCGTTTAAAGTGACTACAAGGTTGGGCACTCTACTGGGGGCTCCAGTGGGTCCACCAGCAAACAAGGACCGAAACCGCCCGAGCGAAAGCCAAAAGGGTGGCCTGTTTTAGCTGGCTCTCTTCGAGCAGCAACATCACCAGCGTAGCCATGCGTCACGGAATTGCTGCTAGAACTGGCAGCTACTCCTGCACGGCAATAACATGCTCAGCATTTGTATATGTGGAGAAATATGTGGGGTGCATATCAGTGTCGGCCATGTCACTCCCCACTGCATCTAACCCCCAATGACTGCATTGATCCAGTCTCCAGGTGCTCGAAATATGCGAGATTCGTATTGTGTCAGTATGCCCCACACACCTGCAATGCAATTTGTTGAAAAGAATCTATTTCTTTAGCGATCATCGTAAATGGCTTCGTGTTTTAGAAATATAAATACGTCCCCATATCCACCGTTTCTTTCTTCTCATCATCATTCATTCAATCACATCAACAATGGCTGATACCAAAGAAGTTAGCGAGATTCGCCAAGACTCCATCGGGTCCGAAGAACACTTGATCCACGACAACATCGACGAGTTGGTCAAACTCGACGACTACTGGTACAAGTACCCTTACCTCCGTTCCTTGCACTGGTTCGTGTTCCTTATCACCTTGACCTCCACCAACAACGGTTACGATGGTTCTATGCTTAACGGTTTGCAATCCTTGACCGTCTGGTCCAAGGATATGGGCCACCCAGAAGGTCAAAAGTTGGGTGCTTTGTCCAACGGTTCGCTTTACGGTAACTTGGTTTCTTTCCTTTTCGCTTCCTACCTTTCCGACAAGTTCGGTAGAAAGTGGTGTATTGTCGGTGGTAACTTCCTCACTCTTGTTGGTGCTGTTTTGCAAGGTGCTTCCAACAGTTACGCCTTCTTCATTGTCTCCAGAATTATCCTTGGTTTCGGTTCCGGTATCGCCACCGTCTCCTCTCCTCCACTTATTTCTGAAATCTCCTTCCCAACTTACAGACCTGTTGCCACCACCTTCTACAACGTCTGTTGGTATTTGGGTGCCTTGGTCGCTGCCTGGGTCACTTACGGTACCAGAACCCTCGGTACTTCTTACGCCTGGAAGATCCCTTCATACTTGCAAGGTTTCATGCCTTTGTTCCAAATCGTTTGTTTCTACTGGGTGCCTGAATCTCCAAGATGGTTGATTTTCAAGGGCAGACTCGATGAAGCTAGAGCTGTTTTGTCCAGAATCCACACTGGTAACGGTAACGACGAAAAGTCCAAGAGATTGGTGCAATTCGAAATGCAAGAAATTCAATCCACTTTGGAAATGGAAAAGATGATGGCCAACTCCAACTACATGGACTTCATCACCGTCAAGTCTTACAGAAAGAGAATCTTCTTGGCTATTTTCACTGGTATCATGATGCAATTGTCCGGTAACGGTTTAGTCTCCTACTATTTGAACAAGGTTTTGGACTCCATTGGTATCACCGGTGAAAAGCAACAACTTCAAATTAACGGTGGTCTTATGGCTTACAACTTGGTTATCTCCATTGTCATTGCTTCCTTCGTCAACAGATTCAAGAGAAGAACCTTGTTCTTGACCTGTGTCACCGGTATGCTTATCACCTACGTCTTCTGGACCATTTTGTCTGCCATCAACCAACAAAGAGACTTCAAGGACAAGTCATTCGCTAATGGTGTTTTGGCTATGATCTTCTTGTACTACTTGTCTTACAACATCGGTATCAACGGTTTGCCATTCTTGTATGTCACCGAAATCTTGCCATACACCCACCGTGCCAAGGGTATCAACATTTTCCAACTTACCCAACAAATTGTCTCCGTCTACAACGGTTACGTCAACCCAATTGCCATGGATGCCATCGAATGGAAGTACTACATTGTCTACTGTTGTATTCTTGTGGTCGAATTGCTTGTGGTCTTCTTCTTCTACGTGGAAACTTCTGGTTACACCTTGGAAGAAGTCGCCAAAGTTTTCGGCGATGACGTCGACAATGTCTTGGTTCCTCTCCACTCCCCATCTGGCAAGTTCCACTCTTCTCACGCCGAGAACAGTGACGCCAGCTCTAGCGACAAGATTGCTATGGTCTCCTCCAAGGTTTAAGTAGCAGCGCTACTTCAGACCGATGAGAACTCTCCAGAGGTATGCTAAAAGTGTTTCTTTTTGGATTGAGTTTAATGATCGAAATTGAGGTTTCGATAATTAATGGCTTCAATTCTTCTACTTAATTTGGAATTTTTCATATCATCAAAACGCCTAGTTAGATTGATAATATACTGTCCACTAGTCAGCTGTAGTTCGCCCTGGTACAGGGCTAATAATTAATTAATCAACATCGTCTTTAAAGTGATAATCAATAAGTATCTTGGTCCTTAAAGGCATATCACGTGACCTTGATTGTCTCTTGCAGGTAAATTTCATGCTGGTCTTGCTAAAGCTAAAGCAAGGCTGATCCATGTAATTCATGTTGGTCTTGGTACGCGTTGCCTAGCATGATGCACACACTTTCATCCAGGCGTTTCAGGACGCTGATTGGAGCGAACAAGAAGAATTATTGGCTTGCAGGTGGCTCGGCTTTCGTGCTTAAAAAATATTCCAGTGAACATAACCTCCCTGGAAAAATGCTAAAAAATAACCTGCGCTTCAATATAGAAAATCTCCAGCCTGAGAATAGAAAAAACTAAATGGGGTGACCTGCTTATGGAAATGTGGCAATGTACAAGGGCAATACTGCTACTGTTGCAGCATACCAAGCACTTGGTTGTCCCTAGGAACTCGGCTAGTAGAAAATATTTGCAATGCACTAAAATGTGCTCGTGGTACCACCACCAGCCTACAGCATAGCCATTAGACAAGCAGACAATTCTGCGGCATCATGTGCAGCACAATATTGAAAGAAGAAGTCATGCTACCTAGCTTTAACACCCACAAACAAAGAATAAGACTCGGGAGCCGTTTCATGATATTCCGCGTGCCGTTTCTATTGATCAAACCTCGTGGCGATCGCAAACCCCGGCGAAATTGGGAACGATCCGACTTTGTTGCCTTTTTACATGACCCCACATTTTAAAAGAATGCAAATACGACAGAGAAGGATCGTTTAGTGTGCTGATGACTGCGTTGAACCTGTAACTCGTTGCCCTGTAAGAAAAAAATGTCAGAGTTGAACCTGCAGTCATAAAGATTGCATTGTGTTCCAGACGTATCGCAGCTACGGAAACCCGCCTCTACCTTTACACGATGTGCCTTCCTACACGAAGGTTAGTAACTTCTGTACTGAATAGCTGCAACAGCTTCAAATGTGCCTAATTATATCCCAGTAATTATTGCCGGCATTTGGAGTGGGGACCGGTAATTAAGGTCCTTCACTGTAAAATTTACCGTATTCTCAGAAAATCCTGTTTATCAAAATTTGTCGGAATTTGGCGGCAGCAAAAACTGACAACTGGTGGTGAAGATATTCAACTTGACAGTTTAGCTTTTGATTCTAATTTCCTCTGTACTCTTAGATGATCAGTTTGGTCTTTTTCTGATGAATTTTGGGCTTTTTTTAGGTGGTTTTTGCTTGTTGATACATGTTGATGACTCGTCACATTCTTTTTAAAATGGAAGGGGTAATAGAAAATCCACATTCAATCACGTATAAAGTCTGTGTGATGTCTCAGTTGTTCTCTGTTGAATTTGTAGACAAAAGGATGATTTATTGGTGTTCTTTCGAAATGATTTGCTTCGCCATAAACTTAAGAACATCTATTTTAAAGAAGAGTTTTTTTAATCAAGAAGAACGGACAGCAAAATAGTAATAGAAGGCAATAAATGCGTTCTTAATCAACTGTTCCGTTGGATTCTTGGCTTCATTTCAATAGATGGGATGTTTTTGGCTAGTTGGGTTGAAGGCCTGTTTGCTCATTGAGACTGAATTGATTATCAAAATTGATAGAATCAACGTGTCCTTATCAATATTGGCCATAAGTCATCAGAAGATAAGGACGGAATGGGACGAAATGTCCAAATTCGTAATCTACAGTGAAAAGGCTTGAAAACTACAGTATTTGGTATTAAAAAAGAACATTTTATGGAAGTGTCAGTTCCAAAAACATATAAAATATTATCATTAACAAGCGTCCAGATTAAGGAAAAAGGAGCAGACCACTTCAGCAAATATATCTCCATAACTCTTCAACAATATATACGACAAGCGTAATTTTTCTTCTTCTTCCTGTCTTTAATTCACAATATACCAAGCTCTCAAGAGTCGATGTTTCTTGAACCATTCTTCGCGAATTTGAAAACTCGAAAATCAACCAAAAAAAAGAGCCCAGATACTTGTATGAGAAGCTCGTAGTTAGCCTTTGTTTTATTCCCTTGAGTTCTCCCTCGTTTGTTGATTAACCAAACTTAAACCTGTCAAAGATAAATTAATTCATGGTGCAATAGAATCATTATGGAAAGCGAAAAAAAAGTATAAAGAAACACCTTTTTTTTGATTTTTCTAATCCAATTCCTGGCTGTAATAAATTGAAACAATGGTTGGCATAAATCATCTCCAGAAGGGAGAAAAAACAGAAATTCTCCCATCCATAGCTAGGAACCAAAGGCTGGTCCATTAGCAAAATTGAAATCAAAAATAAGTAGAGAAAAAGGATAAACCAATGGTGAATTTCGCAACACCAGGGAGTTCTCGCGGGAGTTTTCGCGTGGTTTTTTGCAGCTAAAGCCCAAGCCAGGTCACAGTCTTTTCCGTACTGAAATCCTTCAGAAGTGTGGCATTTTCAGAACTGTTACCAACGTAAACCTTGTACTCTCCCTCCTCGGACTCCCAGGACTCCTTATAAGTGTTCCAATACTCCGTTGCTTCGTTCACAGAAAGAGAAAAACTGACTTTCCTTTTTTGGCCTGGTTGCAAAATTGTTTTCGCGAAGTCACGGAGCTCTTTCACAGGCTTAATAATCTTGGAGCTTTGGTGTGAGACATAGACCTGGACCACTTCAGCGCCAGATCTGTCACCGACATTTTCGACCTCCACACTTACATTCAAGGAGTCTCCGTCGACGCCTACCTCCAAGTTGCTGAACTCAAAGGAGGTGTAGGATAAGCCATGGCCAAAGGGGAACAAGACTTCTCTTTCGAGCTTCTCATAGTATCTGTACCCCACAAAAACGTCTTCGCCATAAATGACACGACCATTGGTGGAGCCGTAGTTGAGGTAAGAGGGGTTGTCTTTGAGCTTTTTGGGGAAGGTCATCGACAATTTGGCACTGGGGTTGACGTCGCCGAAAAGCACGTCTGCAATTGAATTACCTAGCTCGTTGCCTCCGTACCACGCTTGTACCAAGCCCGAGACTTTGTCGGCCCAGGGCATTGTCACGGGGGATCCGGACTGGTTCACGACCACGACATTTTTGTTGACCTTGGCCACCTCTTCGATCAATTGGTTACTGTAGCCAGGAATATCCATTGTAGGACGGTCGAAGCCCTCGGACTCCCACTCCTTGGAAAGACCCACGAAAAGCACAACTTTGTCGGCATTTTTTGCAACCTCAACCGCTTGTTTGATTTCGTCCTCGGCAGTAGTTTGCACTCTAGCTCCGAAGTAGACCCCTCCCTTTTCCGCGTACTGCCCAGATAAAGTATAGGTGGCACCGGAACCGAACTCGACTCTGAGTTTGTGCGCTTTGCCCTTTTCCAAGCGAACAGTGCCCACTTCCTGTCTGGTACCAATCCCCACAAAAAAGTCAGATCCCGCGACTTGGTGGGTTTTGTTATCCACAACCAACTTATCATCAACGAAGATCTGGGCAGTACCCAAGACGGAACAACCAAACTCGTAGACGGCCGATTTTTCAGGAACGAATGTCGCGGTGAAGTCCACGTAGAACAAGTGTTCCCCGGGCTTCAAGTGCTTGCTCGTGAAGTCCGAAACGTTAAATCTGGAGCTCCCAAAATGGTATGTTTCAAACAAGTCTCTATGGTCATCATTACCGTTGATACGAGGTTTTTTATAAAATTTTGCAGTGATACCTTTCTTTCCATTTTCGTCAGTGGAAAAGGGCCCGATGTCAGGTAAATTACGGTCCAAATAGCATCCAAGGGCATAGTCCAAGGCGACAGTTCCGTCTCCCTCCTCTATCTTGCTTTTGATCCCGTCAAAAGGGGTGATTTTATAGGAGGCGTTCAAGGCAGCAGAGCCACCACCGGAATCCTGAGCGACCTTAGCGTTGGGCCCAATAATCGCAATTTTTTCTGGCTTGTCTGATTTGTTCTTCAAAGGCAATATACCATTTTCGTTCTTCAAAAGCACAATAGTCTCTGCTCCGATCTGTCTCAAGGCCGCAGAGGCTTCGGGAGTGTTGTGTGGAGACTCGACGTGGTCTTTGGGGATCCCCACGTCCATACACTGCTGCACAAAATTCAAGACTTGTCTGACGTTGAAGTCGATGATTTTTTGCTTGATTTTGTTATTGACCACCTCGTGTCTGATATTGTGGATGTCTCTGAAATGGGCTGGCCCAGGCATCTCCAAGTTCATGCCTGCATCGAGCGAGTCCTTGATGGAATAGGTGCCGTTCCAATCGGACATCACCAAACCTTGCCAGTTCCATTCGCCCCTAAGAATATCCTTGAGAAGGTACTTGTTTTCAGAGCAATGAGTACCATTGAGCTTATTGTAGGCCGTCATCAACGCTTTTGGTTGCGACTGTTTCAACGCGATCTGGAACGGTTTCAAGTAAAGTTCGCGGAGCGCTCTTTCGCTTACTATAGAGTCCACGCCCTTTCTCTCGTCCTCCTGGTCGTTACAAACAAAGTGCTTGATACATGCCAAGACTTTCTCGTCTTGAATGCCCTTGATGATTCCAGAGGCTGCGATTCCCGACAAATAGGGATCCTCACTAAAACTCTCGAAACAACGGCCTCCTACAGGCGAGCGCACCATATTGCAGGTTGGACCAAGTATACACTGGGCACCTTTGGCTTTGGCCTCTTCAGCCATCACCTTACCAGCACGCAGCCAGAGGTCTCTGTTGAAGGAGGAGGCTAAAGCAGTCCCACATGGAAAACAGTTGGAGGGCACTCCGTTAAAAAATTTCGTACCCCGGACTCCATTGGGGCCATCTGAGGTTCTCACGGAGGGGATTCCCAATCTGGGGATAGGAACGGTGTGCCAAAAATCTTTGCCGGCCAAGAGAGATATTTTCTCTTCGATGGTCAATTCCTGGATTAAGCGATCAATGTCGAGTTTTCCTGATGGTTGAGGACTCATGGTGGGTTCTTGAGGCCTGAGCTGGTTGGCAGTTGGTCTTTCGTGAGCCAATTGCATTTAAAGCGGTTGGAGTACGGTTCCTGATTGCAACTAACTGTTTTAAGTATATTACGCAAGTGTCAATTTTGTGGGGTAGCACGCGTATGGTACCTCCGGAATCACTTCCTAATTCGGAATACGCCACCTTAACTCGATTCGATATGGTGCATAATACATGCTGCGGCCCAATTCGGCAATGCTCACGAAAAGTAGGCGACTCACCTCTGCTAACCTGATGTACCCCACCTTTCAGACACACATATACTTTACTAGTTACGCGGATCCACTTTTGAACCTTATATTGGAGATGACCGGTGCCAACAACCAATTTCTTTCCACGGATACCCACCCTTATAACCGATTGGAAGAAAGCCACGAAGAAGGACTCTCATCTCAAAGATTTTGCAACTATTGGATCCAGTAATCACCTACATAAAGACCCCTGAAAAACCCTGAAATGCATTGAACTACATAAAATTCAGGGTTTCTGCTACAGTTTTCCGAAATAATAATGAAGACAGCATCAACTTTGGGGTAAGGGACTGCTACAATTCCAGGGCCCATTTATTATTCTCGGAGGTGTCACTTCCGGATTAACCAGCTAAGAAGGGTCCAGCTTATGTCTGAAAAGTTGCCGCAGCAGCTACCAATGACTTACCGTTATGAGTCTTGAACGCGTTAGAGTTTACTACAATTGAGGCTTTTGCAATCATAAATTGGTATACTAACGGAAAAACTTACTTGAACAAACTGCGAATTGGATTTTAATGATGCATCCTGAAAATGTCTGAATTTTGACTAATTTGATGGTTTGGAAGATAATTATGAAGAATTACACCCTCATTCCAATCTGCTTTCTAAAGCTGGTTCGACTTGTTGATAATCGGAATCGTTTTGATTTAATTGATCCGATTGACGGTTTGGTGATCCTGAAGGCTGATATTCAATACTAATGATATTCAAATAAATTTTGTGATTCGGATACTCATTATTGTTCAAATCCTTTCATTTTCAATTTTTCGTTATTTACTACAAGCTGGAACAGGAAGAATTTTCATTAACATAGATATTCATTCCTATGGAATATTCGATAAAAACGTTTCGAAGAATTGAATTGACGCAACGGAGCTAGCTCCGTTGCGTCTGTTAAAGGTGGGAAAAGTAAAGGAGCTTTCAGACAAAATCAGTGTGGATGAAAAAACACCAGAGAGATTTGAAGTTGAAATTGGTGCTGCCATTTTGAGTTCTTTGAAAATTCGGAATACATTGAGAATTCGTGTATTTCATTGAATTGATCGAGGATTTCATTATAAGTGATATGGATTTCATTAGAATATATCTAAGGTTTCAGTGAATTATTCGTGGATTTCATTGTATTCGGTTTCATTAACTCATTTATTGACACAGACTCCTTTAAACCCGGGCAGAGACAGTGGCTATCTTCTCGTTTTCACTGAGACTGTCAGCGTTTTCCTTGTGAGAAGCGTGGAACTTTCCAGATGGACTGTAAATTGGAACAAGAACATTCTCAGGATCATCACCGAATACCTTAGCCACTTCTTCCAAAGTGTAACCAGAAGTTTCCACGTAGAAGAAGTAGACAACAAGGAATTCAACCAAAAGGATACAGTCAAAAACGATATAGTATTTCCAGTCGATGGCGTCCATGGCAATTGGGTTGACGTAACCGTTATAAACTTGAACAAACTGTTGGGTAAGCTGGAAAATATTAAGACCCTTGGCACGATGTGAGTATGGCAAAACTTCAGTGATGTACAAGTATGGCAAACCGTTGATACCAAGATCGTACGCCAAGTAGTACAAGAAGATCATCGCCAAAACACCGTTGGCATACGATTTGTCCTTGAAGTCTTTTTGCTGGTTGATGGCTGATAAAACCGTCCACAAAACATAGGTCACAAGCATACCACCGGTACAGCACAAGAACAAGGTTCTTCTCTTGAACAAATTGACGGTGGAGGCGAAGGTGGAAGAAACAACCAAGTTGTAAGCCATCAAACCACCGTTGATCTGTAATTGTTCCTTTTCTCCGGTAATTCCAATGGAGTCCAAGACCTTGTTCAAGTAGTAAGAGACTAAACCGTTACCAGATAATTGCATCATCATACCAGTCCACATAGTCAAGAAGATTCTCTTTCTGTAGGACTTGATGGTAATGAAATCGAGGTAACGAGAGTTGGAGGTGAGTCTTTCCATTTCCAAGGTGGACTGAATTTCTTGCATTTCGAAGGCCACTAACTTCTTCGATTTTTCGTCGGTACCGTTACCAGTATGGTACTTGGCCAAGACAGATTCGGCCTGTTCGAGTTTATTCTTGGAGATCAACCATCTGGGAGATTCTGGAAGCCACCAGATGAGCAAGACTTGCACTAAAGGCATGAACCCTTGCAAATAGGATGGAATTTTCCAGGCATAAGAACCGCTGATGTTTCTGGTACCATAAGTAACCCAGGCAGCGATGAAGGCACCCAAGTACCAGCAGACGTTATACAAGGCAGTTGCAACCGGTCTATAAGTTGGGAAAGAGATTTCAGAAATAAGAGAAGGCGAGGAAATGGTAGCGACACCGGAACCAAAACCAAGAATGATTCTGGAGACAATGAAGAAGGCATAACTGTTCGAGGCACCTTGCAAGATAGCACCAACCAAGGCAAGAACGTTACCAGCAGCGATACACTTCTTTCTACCAAACTTGTCAGCAAAATAGGCGGCACACAGGAAAGCAATCAAGTTACCGAAAAGCGTACCGTTGGACAAGGCACCCAATTTTTGGCCCTCGGGGTTGCCCATATCCTTTTTCCAGACGGAAAGAGCTTGCAAACCGTTAAGCATAGAACCATCGTAACCGTTGTTGGTCGATGTTAAAGTGATAAGGAAAATGAACCAGTGTAAAGATCTCAAGTACGAATAGTTCCACCAAGGCTTGTCAAGCTTGACCAAGTCGTCGATCCCTTCGTGGATCAAAATTGGTTCTTCCAGGATCACGGAGTCCTGGCGAACAAAAGCCTTATTCTTGTCGTCGGAGATGGAGCCTCCGCTTGTGTCGTTGTGGTTGTCAGACATTCTAAAGTGTACTTAACTGATAGAGAAGAAATCCTACAAGATAGAGCAGCGATGCAATTATTTATATTCACCTCCTTGATGGGCCTCATCCGTTGATCTCAGATCGATCGACTCCCCGAAACTAATCTTTGCCGCGTATTTTGTTAAATTTGTTATTTTGTGCCTTCCCGGAACAACGGTATGTACGTTTAGCCATCATCTGCTCGACCTTAATGCTTGTTTCAGCCAAAAACTGACGTCGGATCCACCTTCATTTACTCACGCCCCAGATGTACCCCACAATTACTCCACCAGTCACGAAAACCGCGCTATTGTTCGCTGCAATTATTAACCCCGATGCAGCGATTCGAGTCTAATTGTACTAGTGGGCAGGGGGCTCATATTCAATAGAGTCGATCATGACCTCTACGAGCCAGCAATGGCTTCTGGTGCCGTTAGTGGTCATTCTATCTTGATATAGTTCCCCGAGTTGCACCCATTCAAGAGAGGGCACAAAGGAAGAACAAACAAAAAAGCCGTAGCGAGCGTGCAACGGTGTCACCCCCACTTGCCGAGGCCGAGATCCCCTTGAGACAGAAGCTCTTGCAGCTGCCAAGTTGAGGTCGATGTACAACGGCATTTTGCTTTTATCTTTCTACACCCTCTTTTCAGGACTAGTTGAGTCCGGGGAAACAGCTGTTGGTCAGTCGAAGATCCTACCAACGCTGTTCTGCCGTCTCAGGATCATTCAGTCCGTAGGGGTTGATGCGGATCGACTTTCCACCCCCGTAATTTGATCTACTCGCAGCCTCGTAATTAGTCTGTACCCCACAATCTCGTGAAACCTACTGCAGTAGGTGAGTGGGGTGCACAAGTTCACAGCATATGCCTGGGTTAGTAGAATGTATGCGCAGAGAACCCGGAGTGGGTAGCCGTGTCACCGAGAGTACCTATTGTGTGCAGTAAAGTGGGGGAGAGGCGAGACTGCAACATTGCGTAACTATTGTGCTAATCAAGAAAGATTCTCGGTGCCGCACTATCCTCGTAGGTATGCTCCTTCCGGGTTCTTCTTGAATGGCAGCCCTCGGTATCTGTACGAAGCTATCTGTCTACTTTTAACCTAATTTTACTATTAGGTTTCTGACAGATGTCACCTGCCCCAGTGCTCCTACTTCAGCCCCCAAATTACGTGGAATAATCGAGATTATGTGGGGAAATCGAGATTAAGTGAGAAAAATCTTGGCACTCGAGCGTTAAATCCCAAAGCGTGCGAGGCCATAATCCGGTACCTGCCTTCAATCGCATAGAAACCACATCCGTGACTTCAGTCTCGTGATCCCTGCTTGACCTTCCTCGCTTCTTGGTTGCATCAAGCGGGGTGCGGTGGAGCAATACGGATATACCTACCGCAAGATAAAATATAAAATCGCTCCCGCGCCCCGGGGAAGTTGTGGATGGTCGATCCGCTGGCAACCATTGCCAAAAGGATCATAAGAGTTCTCAGTAGAGGTAATGAGGGGTTGCAACTTAATTTATTGAATAGATTGGGAGTTATCCGTTAAGGTTTAGTGAGTTATAAATAATATTACTTCTTGTAGGAATGCATTTACCAGGGTGTAAAAAAATAAAAGAACTGTAGTACTTGGGTAATGCTTTAGCTATTTCATAGTTGGGGTGATATCAATTTTTTACAAGTATTAACGGGTGTGAGCGTTTACTTGCTATTTCTCAAAACCTGGAGAATTTCTATTATTGTAGGAGAAACATGTAAATAGATAAATCGAAAGAACATATCTACGGAGAGATTGAGCTCTCTTGAAGACAAAACTTTTGCGGATATGATTATTACATTTACTTGAGCAGCTCAGTGTTTCGGCGGAAGATGATAGTTCCTCAGCTAAAGGAGTTCAACCCTGGAAAAAATTATAGCATGAATCGAATACGCTGAAAAACAAAAGAGTTAATTGAAATTGATTAACATTAATGGTGTTCTTTGAAATTAGATGTACTGGCTCAATCCTAGCTAGCTACCTCAAGCCCAATGGTCCCTGCAAAAAGTGTATTGTGTTTTTGAGTATCACCTGGAGGGCCCCTCAATATCCCCAAAATCCCCCGAGATCCAAATTTGTCATAGTCTAAAAGTAAACTTTCCGAAGCATAGATCTAAAACTTCTGCTCTGATTCTATTTCTGCTTTGATCTAGCAGTGCTCTATCGATATCTTGGTGCTTCATTACGTTCTACAATTGTAAATAGCAAATTATGTCTCGAGCCTGAACGCACTTCCAAATCCAAAAAGTTCAAATCCGAGACACGGACCCGAATCTGGTGCGCCACCCGTAGTGAAGTAACCCAAGCGAAAGCTCCCTGAAATTCAGACTTCGATACTTTCGAGGCATATAGAGCTTGGATCAGTTGAGCTTTATCACTTTGCTCGACTCGTTAAGCTTTTGGGGCCATACTGGCTCTCTGAGTCGTTTCATCAAGTGGGTGGCTCACTTAGTACGTAAATCACTGATTAAGTGGCTCACTAATCAGTGGCTTATTACGATCGCCAAATGCGTTAAGTGAATGGCCCACTAAATAAGAGGCTCAATACTAAGCCCGTGGCTCCTACGCTCACTACCTTCGCTAAAACGTTCGCTTGGTGTTCCATCAGTCTCATAACCCGGAATCATTTCCGAATTTGCGCGCTCTTCATCCGCCTATTGCCCAAACTCTACTCAAACTATGCTACCCAAACACTTTCAAAAGCTTGCTGACTTCCTCAAGTGACCCCGAGCAACTCCAAAGGCATATGGACAACGTCTGTTGAGTTTTGCCGAGATCGCCTTCCCCAAAGGCAGCTTGATCCTGCCAGAATCACTGGCACGTTGAGCACTATTATTATAATGCGGGGGAGCATGGTTACGTGCCACCAGCCAGTAAATCCTATCGCAGCCGCTCAGATCGGGGCCTGGATTGTGGGGTGGCATTGGAAAGACCTTCCTGTGTCTAGCGGGGCGGGTATCAGAGGCACCCGGGTCCTGTAGATGGGCCTCAATGGAGTATAGTTTATATAAAAGGTAAATCTCGATCTTTCTCTAGACTACAACTAAAAACACTAATTGAATCTTCACTACCATGTCAGGATTTCTCACTACCAAAGGAACCAAGATTGTCGATGCCCACGGCAAGCCCGTTGTGCTTGTCGGTAGTGCCATCGGAGGCCACTTGAATATGGAAAACTTTATCACTGGTTACCCCGGATGTGAAACTGTGCAAAAAAAAAGATTGGTTGAGAAAATCGGCCAGGAAAAAGTAGACTACTTCTTTGACAAATTCTACCAGTACTTCTGGGAAGACGAGGATGCTAAGTTCTTCAAGGAATTGGGTCTCAACTGTTTGAGAATCCCATTCAACTACCGTCATTTCTTGGACGACGACTCCGACTTCACCACCATCAATCCTAAGGGTTTCGAAAGATTGGACAGAGTCGTCGATATTTGCGCCAAGCACGGCATCTACACCGTCTTGGACTTACACACCACCCCCGGTGGACAGAACCAGGACTGGCACTGTGACTCCAACATCAACAAGTCGCTCTTCTTCGAGTTCAAGGTCTTCCAAGATGCAATTGTGCGTCTCTGGGTTGCGCTCGCGGAACACTACAAGGACAACACCTGGGTTGCCGGTTACAACCCATTGAACGAGCCTGCCACCGAGGACCACTCCAGATTGGTCAGCTTCTACAGAAGAGTTTCAGATGAGATCAGAAAGGTCGATCCTAACCATATTTTGTTCCTTGATGGTAACACTTATTCGATGGATTTCAGACAATTCCCCAAGGCCCTGGAGTTCGTGCCAAATGCCGTCTACGCCATTCACGACTACTCGGTCTACGGATTCCCTAACCTTCAAGGTACGGTCTACCAGGGCACTGCTGAAGAAAAGGCCAAGATCAAGCAACAATACGAAAGAAAGCTCGAGTACATGATCGCCAATGGTGTGCCAGTTTGGAACGGTGAATTCGGTCCAGTCTATGCTTCTGAAGTCAGAGGTGACAAGAACCCAGACGAGATCAACAGAGCCAGATTCAACGTGCTCAAGGACCAATTGGCCGTCTACAAGGAAGGTGATCCATCTGGTGACAAGTCGCCAATCTCCTGGTCTATTTGGCTTTACAAGGATATCGGTTTCCAAGGTATGACCTACGTTTCTCCAAAGTCCAAATGGTTCGAGGTCTTTGGCAAATGGTTCCTCAAGAAGAAGCACTTGGGATTGGACAGATGGGGTAACGATATCGACCCTGAGTACGACCAATTGTACGAGAACCTCGTGCAACACATCAAGGACAATGTGCCTGAAGAACATCAAAAAATGTACCCAAACCACTGGCACATCAAGGACCATGTCACCCTTACGGCCAAGGACTTATTGTTCTCTCAATATGCCCAGTTTGAGTACGCTGACTTGTGGGCTGATTTGACCCTACAGGACTTGGACGAGATGGCTGCTTCCTTCAAGTTCGAGAACGTTTGCAAGAGAGACGAATTGAACGCGATCTTGACTGCCTACAAGGAGTCGAAGTAAACTCGGGAGTTTATAATTGACTAATAAGAGATATCAGTATGAAGTTGTAGAAATTAAGCGAAGGGAGTCGTGAGAATCCGTTAGTAGAATGAGAATTATGAGAATGTACCTGTATTCACTTGTTTGAAAGGCAAGAAGGTTCGGAAAAAGCCTCTTAAAATTGGCCGAGATAGTAGTGAATATGTAGATTATTTATTACTAGTATGTTAGCTGAGAAATTTCCTTAATTCGCCAATTTCCTTCAATTTTAGTGGAATTATCAGTTATATTTCAGAAAAATTGTACAGAAATTGAACGATAAGATCTGACTTCAATTATGCTAACTGATCTTCTTATAAGTAAAACTGAGTTTAACAGGTATCTCTACAATTATACTCGTTGATTTTCTTCTATCAAAATTGGTTATTCAATTTTATTAATCATAAGCTAATCATCCTCCTTGAATTCGAAAATGCGGGGCATCTATATGCTCAAAGATATTATTTTATAGCTGGAGATGAGGCATATACAACAATAAAGAATGTGCTTGATAACAGATTTATTGATGTGGGCATAAGTGTCTAATACTTGATGAACACATTGTTAGGACTGGAATTATGCTAACGAAAGCTGTAGGCGTACTTTTCGGTTGGCAATCTTTCAGCTTCAAGTTTTTCATACCAATTTTTCAGCCGCAGTAGTCTTGCGGGAATTTCCGGACTCTTCCCAAGTAAACCAAGGACGATCACTATTCAAAAGTAAGTTTCTTGTCATAGGTTCCAGAGAAGGAAGGGACCTCCCCTACACGGACTTTCCACATCTAGGGAGACAATTGACGGCACGGAAAAACTGGGCTTACGTGGGGGACAAGATCCCGATATGCGAGTCATTCACACCTGCCCTCACAGCAGGTGCTGCCGGAAACCTGCATTAGTAGGAAAAATTGTGCAAACGCCGCGACAGATCCAATTTTAGTAAAGCTAAAATCGCTGGTGTTAAGTGTACAATGGCACCGTGACATCCTGATGGCAGGGTGGGGGGAAGGCCATCGAAACCAGCGTGGCAGATCGCTATTGGCCAAGATCGGGAAACGGCATCTTGCTAGCTGGAATGCACCAACGGTGCCAACCATGCATCAGCTTTTGCAGGCAGAAAGTACCCCACAAAAGGTTGGCATGGGACCCTTACCCGATCGGGACACGAGACCGGATGCCCCAGACTGCGGGGCATAATAGAGACGCGCTGTCTGAAGCTGAAATCTTGGTTTTTTCCTGGCTGCACAATTTAAGTGCACTCTTAGTGCTCGCTTCCATTTCCCAATCAGGAAACGCTACCGTCACCTCCCACATTACGAGCTACCCCACCTGAATCCCCACCAAAATAGGTTACGAGCTGCCGGAGGCAGATCTACCGGCACCCCCATTACTGCTTCTCAGGATAGTATAAAAGGCTGCCTCCTTCCTTCCAGCTAGACCCATCATATTAACCAACCATGACCGTCGCCGAACAACAACTGCTCGACGTCGAGCACTTGATTACTGAGCTCACTTTGGATGAAAAGATCAGCCTTTTGGCTGGTGTCGATTTCTGGCACACCGCCGCCATCGACCGTTTGGACGTTCCATCTGTTCGTGTTTCCGATGGACCAAACGGTGTTAGAGGTACCAAGTTTTTCAACAGTGTTCCATCCTCTTGTTTCCCATGTGGTACCGGTATGGCCTCCACTTTCAACAAGGACTTGTTGCACGAAGCCGGTCAATTGATGGGTAAGGAAGCTAAGATGAAGGGTGCACACTGTATTTTGGGTCCTACCTGTAACATTGCTCGTGGACCATTGGGAGGCCGTGCTTTTGAGAGTTATTCAGAAGACCCTCTCTTATCCGGACACGCTGCTTCCAATGTTATCAAAGGTATCCAATCTGAAAAGGTTTTGGCCTGTATCAAGCACTTTGTCTGTAACGATCAAGAAGATCGTCGTATCGCTGTCGACACCATTCTTACCGAAAGAGCCTTGAGAGAAGTCTACCTCAAGCCTTTCCAAATCGCTTTGAAAGATGCTGATCCAAGAGCCTTGATGACTGCCTACAACAAAATCAACGGTGAGCACTGTTCCTCCAGCAAGAGACTTTTGCAAGACATTCTTCGTAAAGAATGGGGTTTCGACGGTTTGGTGATGTCCGACTGGTACGGTACATATGCCATGAAGGAATCTTTGGAAGCCGGTCTTAACTTGGAAATGCCTGGTCCCACCCGTTTCAGAGCCAGTGTTCCAATGGCCCACAAGTTCAACAGTAACGAGATCCACGAAGACGTTCTCGATGAAAACGTGCGTCACGTGCTCAACTTCGTCAACGAAGCCTTGAAAGTTGGCATTCCAAAGGACGTGGTTGAATCCCCAAACACCGACCCAGAAGCCGGCAAGCTCTTGAGAAAGATCGGTTCCGAATCGATCGTTTTGTTGAAGAACGAAGGCAACATTTTGCCATTGCCAAAGGCCGCTACCAAAGGCTGCGAAAAAATTGCCGTTATCGGTCCAAACGCCAAGGTCACCCAAGACTCCGGTGGTGGTTCCGCCGCCTTGTCCCCACGTTACAAGGTCACCCCATGGGATGGTATCAAGTCCAAGCTTGCTGAAGGTAAGGACACCATTTCTCTTGACTACACCTTGGGCTCTTTCTTGGACAAGAGTTTGCCAGACTCCGGTGAATTCTTGATCAACGAAAACGGTAAGAAGGGTATCACCGGTAAGTTCTACAAGAACCCACCAGGATCCAAGAACAGAGAATTCTTCGAGTCCATCGACTTGTTGTCCACCAGAATCTTCATGTCTGACTTCAAGAGTGAACACATTCCAGTCGAACAGACCTTGTTCTACGCCGACTTCGTCGGTGACTTCATCCCAGAAGAAACCGGTGACTACGAGTTCGGTTGTTCCACCATGGGTACTGCCCAAATCTTCGTCGATGACAAGATGATTGTCGACAACAAGACCCACCAAGTCAAGGGAGATGCCTTCTTCTTGGGTATGGGTACTCGTGAAGAGAAGGCCACCCTCCACTTGCAAAAGGGTCAAACCTACAAGGTCAAGGTCGAATTCGGTACCGGTCCAACCTACACTTTGCACACCGAACAAGCCGAAAAGGGAGGTGTCTACTTCGGTATCCGTATCGCCACCACTCCAGAAAAGGAAATCGAGAAGGCCGTCAAGTTGGCCCAATCCGTCGACAAGGTTATCCTCTGTATCGGTCTTTCCAAGGAATGGGAATCCGAAGGTTTCGACCGTCCTGACATGGACCTTCCAGGCTACACCGACCAAATGGTTCACGCCGTGGTTAAGGCCAACCCTAATGTGATTGTTGTCAACCAATCCGGTTCTCCAGTCACAATGCCATGGGTGGACGAAGTTCCAGCTTTGGTCCAAGCCTGGTACGGTGGTAACGAAGCCGGTAACTCTCTTGCTGACGTCTTGTTCGGAGATGTCAATCCTTCCGGTAAGTTGTCCTTGACCTTCCCAAGAAGACTCGAAGACAACCCATCTTACCTTAACTTTGGTTCTACCAACGGTAGAGTTCTTTACGGTGAAGATGTCTTCGTCGGTTACAAGTACTACGAAAAGATCAAGACCGACGTCTTGTTCCCATTCGGTCACGGTTTATCCTACACTACCTTCGAGTTCGGCGATCTTGACGTCAAGAACGACGGCGAAAACTTGAAGGTGCTGGTCAAGGTCACCAACACCGGTAAGATCGCTGGTAACGAGTCGGTGCAATTGTACGTTGGTCAACACAAGCCAAGTGTGATCAGACCAGTCAAGGAATTGAAAGACTTCGAAAAGGTCTCCTTGAAGGCCGGCGAATCCAAGGTCGTCCATCTTGAGCTTTCTATCAAGGAAGCCACCTCTTTCTGGAACACTTACAAGGCCAAGTGGCAATCCGAAAAGGGTGCTTACTCCGTTTTCGTGGGTAACAGTTCTGCTAACGCCAAGCTCGAAGGTGAGTTTGAAGTTGCCAAGACTGTCAACTGGTTGGGATTGTAAGAGATACGAATTTACAAGTATAATGCGATAAAAAAATAAAGATACAGATACAGCACCATGTAGAAGTTACTTGGAAAGTGGTTCCATTTGTAAATGCGATAAAATAAAGAATGATGAAGAACTTGAATGCTAGGTAATTGATACCATATCGATGATTTAAAGAGTACTGTAATAGAGAACATACGGATCCAGAACGATTTAGCCAATTCAGATCACTTAGAGGAGACTGTGCTTCCATATCGGTGGTTTTTGCACGAAAATGAAGCCTTTTCTGAAGATCTTTCACTAAATAATGCTTCCTATTTCGGAGGAAGATTATCTGAAAGTAACTAACTATAACAATTGGATCTCCTAAAAGTAACTAATTTCACCGTTTTGTTCTCAAAAAGTAAAGATCATTACCCATTAGATCTCCTGAAAAGTAATTTCAGCAATTATGTCTCCTAAAACGTAATGAACTTCACCTGTTATTTCCCCTCAAAAGTATTAATTTCTCCAATTGAATCCTCCATCGGAGTCAAATTAATCTGGGGTTCGCCAATCAGATCCCTTGGCGGATAGGAGACCAACTAAGTTTGAAACCTGGGGTGATTATCCTGAAAAAGTACCAGAAGATCCCACTTTGACTCAAACAGGAAAAATTCTGAATATTTTCTACCAATCCCCATACAAATCTCTTTGTCTCCAAGCTTCTTCAAGATGGTTTCAGAAGCTTGATCTGATTGATTTCAGACCATTGATCCTCGAATACGATCTTTGTAATTGCATTTGCGAACTGTCATGAATATACCCAATTGCAAATATTGTGTCTAGCTTCAGCCGTCATAAATAATGGGAATGCTTTGACAGTTCGAGTGCAGAGGCATTCCAAGTTGAAACGGCATTGAGATCAGATAACGTCAGATTTACAATTAATTGAATGAGTTGGGAATTAATTAGACACAACCTGTAGGGTCAATTCTTTCGCTGATTAGTCGAGGGGTAGGGGGATTGGCCCACATGTATGTAGGGGGTAATTTGGGGTTGCTACGTCGACTTGCTCCCAACTATCAAGAGAGAACAAGCACGATTGTGTGGGGGCTGAAATCACCAGCTGATAGACGGGCTCACGTGATGGATGCCGCAACTGGCACCAATTCCCGAAATCTCCGGACTCCCCGGCCTGCTTATCTGCAGATTCGGACTGCCAACGCCAGAGGTCTGATCGAATGATTCCACCTGCTTAAAGTGCACCATACGGCGAACCTTTTGCTCAATGCAGGAGAATTCTCACGTCTGGCCACCTCGAAATGAAAACAAGTGCCCAAAACTTTAAAACCGAACTCGCAAACCTTTTTTGGTGGCTACACTAGCCCCAGGTACCGATTCCAAAGCCCCTCCCAATTGGTCATTTGAATAGGAAAAGTTGACTAGTTGACCACTCCATTTCTCCAGATTGGGACCCCTCATCACGTCAACCCTGCACCTTGGATTACAACGCCCTATCGCCCTCACGACCGGCTGCACCTCGTGGTGGTCTCGCTTCGCGCTTGCTAGCGCATGTTAGTGCATCTAAATCCGACTAACGAAGCTTCTCCGTAGTGGGATCCGACCCCGATGCTGCGTCTTCGCGTCAAAAGTGACGAATAGCTGCTGGTTTCGCACTTACCGGATGCTGGAGCGCACAGAGACGCGGAGCGCGCGTTATCTCTTCGATCAGTGCGGTGCCCAGACTGCGCCTCGCACTTACCGGGCACCACCACCGTAGGGCCCTTTCCATTCGCTCCATGTCACTTTACTACCGCGTATCGCAATGCCATTTTCTAGCTATTGTTAGGCGGTAGGTCACTTTGCACCTCCCCGCGAGTACCCCTTCGTCCGCTGCACCCGCCATTGGTTCTAAAAATCCCCCAGTTCCCCCAGCCAAGCCCAAAATCGAGCTCGCACCGCAGTCATGCCAGCGTCTCCGCTCGCTCCCGCACCCGCGAGTTCGGACGCCGATAACTGCGACGCATCACACAAAAAACTGCAGTTTCATCTGTGCAGCTTTTTTTGGTCTCGGCATTATCGCCCCGCTCGTCACTATAAAGGCACTCCAACCCCCCATCGCATCACTATTTCTCCCATCGCGTTCAAAACAGATACCATGACCACTATGGGTGCCACTACCAAGCTTTCTCAGCAAGAAGTCCTTCCAGCCAAGGACGATATCGGCGCTTTAGCCAACAGAATCAACCTCCAAACCCGTGGTCACCACGATAAGGTGGACAAGATGATGACCTTAAGATTTGCTTTGGCTCTTCGTGACTACAAGATCTACAGACAAGGCTTGCAAAGTTTCTACCATGTGTTTGCCTCCATCGAAACCGCGTTGTACCGTCAGTTTGAGAAGGACGACGAGTGGAGCGCCATGTTGAAAGAAGTCTGGAAGCCAGAAATCGCCCGTCGTGAACGTGCTGCCACCGACTTGATGTTCTACTACGACGACAACAAGGACAAGTTCATGAAACCCAAAATGTCCGAACAAATCGCGTTCGCCAACCACATTTTGGAGGTGACCGCCGAAAAGCCTTACTTATTGTTTGCATACTTACACGTCATGTACTTGGCGCTTTTCGCGGGCGGACGTATCATGCGTCTGTCTTTCGCCAAAGCCACCGGAATGTTCCCCCAGAAAAACGGATTAAGCCACGAACAAATCGTCAAATTGGGTACCAACTTCTTCACATTCGACGTTACGGACGAACAGTTGTTACGTGTGGTATACAAGCGTGACTACGAGTTGGTGACCCGTACGCGTTTGACTGAAGAGCAAAAGTTGGAGATCATTGAGGAGTCCAAATACATCTTTGACCAAAACGGCAAGTGCATCATGGAGTTGGAAAAGCACAACATGCTGCGCATCACCCAGAAATGGTCGTATATCGCGGTCACCAAGGGTGCTTATGTGGTAGCCGCGCTTCTTCTCGTGCTACTCATCTACTACGTGAGAAGATTGTTACTCCACGTTTTATTCTAATACCTCCGGCATTTCAGTTCTGTGTACATTATTTGGGTCCGTGCAAGTCACGATAGAAAATAAGATTAATAAGATAAAGATCGTATTCTGTTGTAGTCCTTCTTCTGAGTGGTTTTATTAGGTCGTAGCATTCATTTTATCCTCCTACTATCATTCCTCATGATTATTCGTATTCTCCACCTTCTATCATTCCTCATTATTATTTCTCCACCTTCTATCATCCCTGGTCATCTGACTGACTCGTATTGTTCTACTAAGTTAGTGTTGGTGTGGTTCTTCTGATTCATAACCTTGCTAACTCCGAAAATCTGATAACAACTCACAATTTCACACACTGATCTGATACCACATAATAATCACATATCTAACAGTGAGACAATTCTAACAGTGAAACGTCAATTCTACATCTCCGATACGAGAACTCGTCACTTTTTCCACATATCTGTTACCAAGAGTTGTCACACTTTTCACTCCATCGTGGACTCGTCATTTTTCACGTATCCAACGTGACTCATTGCTCGTCTAGGAAAGTATTTTCCAGCGGTGGTTCCCTATTGTTCGATGGAATTTGTTCTCTGTGCATTTTGTTTCGGAACACTGCGTCACAACGTTCTCAAATTTAAGAATAGCAGTGAGTAATTCTCGTCCTTTTGAAGACGAGGAATTTCCAGTTTTATTGCTATTTAAGGCGGGGCCCTGACTGTATTGTAGTGCTCGTCAAGCTTTCTTAATCTAGTTAAATCTCGAGGTCAATAAGGCTTAAAAGACAATTATGGAGGCTCAATTCTGGCTTTATTCCGTTTTCGAGGCTCAATTCTTGTTCTCGAGGCTGTGCTCTCAGTTGTGTTATTAAAGTCTTGTTACGTAATAGAAGTCTTGTTAGTCCGAACGTAGCAGACTCTCCGTCCTTTGGTCGTAATGCTTGACCTGCAGACCAATTGTCTAAAAGATCCTAAGTTGCAAGTTTAAGAAGTTCGAATTTAGGTGATTTCAACTGTTCTTTCAAATAGTATGGCATTTATCTAATATGTCTGAATTTGGTTCAATAAATGGAAATTCGACCAAAATTGTGACTTCTCGAATAATATAAATCAGGATACCTTCTCTACTCGATAATAGAGTGCAGTAATATTGTTCTTTCCCACTCTTTCTGACTACAAGTGCAATAAATATGGATCAATTCCACTTAAATTTGCAGTCTATTTGAAGAATATTTCGCTATTTCCAGCCTCAGACTCAAAAACCTTGTCAATTTAGTTATATCACCCAAAGTTGAAGAACTTATCTTTATGTGAGAGCCCATACATCATGTTAGAGCTCAAATTGCCATTTCAGTCCGCAATTCTTATCAATTCTTCACTTCAACTCCTCTATTCATAAATTCTCGTTTCTTCACTAGAACTCTTTCATTCATTAATTCTCATTTCCTCACTTCAACACTTTTATTCTTCAATTTTCATTTCTTCACTTATTTCCTCACTTCTCTCCTCCACCGCTTCTTTCTCTACATTTTCCAATTTTAACCTGTTTATATTTCTATCAATTTCTACCGTCTTTTCCTCTTTACTCCAACTCTTCGTCACTTTCAGCAGCAGCAGCGGCATCAGCAGCAACTTCAGGGTCCAATTCGTTGGTGACTCCGTCAGCATGGTCTTTCACCCAGTTTTGGGTCCATCCAAAGATTCTGTCAACGTTTTCGTCCATCTCTTCCACCGTGTTGGAGTTCAACTCTATCACGATCTCTGGAATGTAGGAGTCGCGCGCCTCTTGTGCAATCACCTCCATGATCTCACAGTCCAAATTTTCCTGGATCTTGTTATCCTTGTAGTCACGCTTCTTGAGACGGTCGAATAAGAGTGAATTGTCAGTTCTGAGCACCACCACCAAATCGATCAATCTTTCAGGGAAGATTTCACAACAGTGCCAGTCCACAAGAATACCACCCTTTTCCAAATCGGGCTCCAAGCTGTCCAAGAGCTTGTCTTCGTCCACCACCGAGGTGTCGAGCACCTCGTCGTAGCTGTCGATACATTTACGTTCTTTGGCGAGGTCCGAGATCGAAAAGTGCTGGAACTTGCTGGTTCCAACGTGGATCTCTTCGTTGAGTTGGGCCGCGAGGGCTTCGGCGTGCGAGGTCTTTCCGCACCCGGGGGTCCCGGTGATGATGATGTTGGGGATGTACCTTCTAGACATTTCGAGTGGTGATCTATGAGTTGATGAGATAGAATCGATGAGCTTGCGTAGATGATCTTATGTAATCTGGAACAAATGTGTGTTATGTAATAATTGGTGGTGAGATTATGTAATCCAAGTACAACTGTAATAGATAATCGAATTTCTAATACTGAAGCGTAACAGGGATGAATATCCTTCTTCTGAAGTAAATTCTGGATATATTAACATCAGCGCCTCCCATCCATCCCAATTTTATTCCTTTTCTTCTCCTTTTCTTCTCCTTCTCTTCTTCTTCTCCTCTGCTTACCTAATCCTTTCATTCACGTGACCTTCTCCCATGTCTCGCTCAATCCAAATCAAACTACTCCACAACCACTTTACATCCATCCCATACAACCAATGGGTAAGTCCACGTCCCCTCCCCCCTTTCTCCTTTCCCTTACTAACTCCAGTCACCCTTCCCCCCGGCTTGTCTGCCGCCCACACCCCCGCCACGCCCATAGCGGCCAACGATGTCGCCAACACCGCCAACGGCGCTAGCGCTGCCGTCCCCGACGAAATGTCCCGCTACGGCTTGTCGGGCCTCAGCTCGCTCATCAAAATGGACCAGACCGACTACACCACATTTGCCATTGGCCAGGACATCAGCAAGTTTGGCCTCGACTTATCACATGACTCTCACATTCTCAAGAACCTTTCATCGCCGTGGCTGGAAACGTCCCGTTCCGAAGTGGAGCCATACTTTACTTTGCCCGATTCATTGAAAAGTGAAAATATTGTGCCTCCCCCAGGCGCTTGCGATAATAAAATACAGTCATTCACCGACGAGACGCTTTTCTACATTTTCTATATGAAGCCGCGCGACACTTTACAGGAATACGCCGCGCGAGAATTGGTGGCCAGAAACTGGAGATACCACAAGGATATACAAGTGTGGTTGACCAAAGATAGCAATGTGGAGCCGATCTTGATTAGTCAGGATATTGAGAAGGGGGTTTATATATTTTTCGATCCGCATAACTGGGAGAAGATTAAGAAGGAGTTTGTGTTGCATTATTCGTCAGTGCAGGCATAAGTTGATGAGCGAAGCGAATCAACAAGACCGACAAGCGTAGCGAGTCAGTCACTAGCAATTTTAAGGCTTTGAAACTAACAATGTTGAAAAGTTTAACGACTAAATTTATTTTAGTCATACAGTAATACTAAGAGAGGTGTGAGTGTCAGTTATTGAAGTTGCAAGGTGTGTAGGATAGATAAACAAGAATAAAAAGAAGAAAGAATGAAAGAGTGTAACAGTAGGGTATACGTAGGCAAAGATATCTATGGATCCTTCGGATTATGAAAATGTGAAGGATAATAATGTGATAAATAGTAATGTGATAGATCATAAAGTGACAGAAAATTTGATAGAAAATAGTGTGACAGGTCATAATGTGACAGATCAAAATGTGACAGAAAATTTGATAGATCACAAAGTGACAGATCATAATGTGACAGATAATGATTTGACAGATAATAATGTGACTGAAAACAAAATAGTTCAGTGACTTCCACCATTCATTTGTTATCACTATAATTTAATTAATTCCAACTAACAATATCTTATATTGACTATTCCTGATTACTTTTGACTTATATTTATTTTCATGACTATACTTTTATAATCTATAGACTATGACTTTTGACTATGAATTAGCGGACTTCTATGGATTGACAACGAAAAAGACTTCTTGCTTATCCTTGGTAGTAAATATATGAAACTCGGTATTTTTAATTCAAAAAGAGGCCACAATGAGCTCTCACATCTTGACAGACACCGAAAATGTTCTTATGTTCGTATTTTCAATCACTAATTCATAATTCATCGTGATGAATCTTTTCATTAATAGCAACTTCCTCTCTTTCAATTTGACTTTTCCTGGATAACTTAAACTCCAGCCTTGCTGATTCAAATAGATTTTCAACCTCCAGAATTTTCTATTTTCTTCATTCATTCTATCTCTCGATTTCATTCTTCTTCAATTTCTTTATTTCTTCTCCTCTCTTTATTTCTTTTATCAATTTCTTGGGATTGTCACTTTATTCACCTTGACCTCGCCCTTCAAATACGTATAAATGTACAACGTACAGGCGCTTCCCTTGCTGTCCAAAAGACAGAAAGAAGGAATCACAGAGGTCATTTCCTCCACCTTGCTCAAAATGGCCGGATCTATCTCAGTGCTTGTGGAAGAGCCTGCTACTCCACTTTCAGCACCAGACTCTTTTTCTTCTCCGAAAAGGTCCAGTTTGGCCTTTGCTGATTTTTTATCGGCATCATTATCCTTCTTTTCTGTCTTGTTTGCTTCTTCATCCTTATCTTCTTCTTTAGGCTCCTTTTCTTCTGTTTCTCCCTCCTTTTTCTCTCCCTTGTCTTCCTTTACTTCCCCTTTCACGTCACCCTCATTTTCTCCTTTCTCCGCTTTCTCCTTCCCTTCTTCTCCCTCTTCGTCCTCCTCCTTTTCGTTCCATCCGAAGGTGTAGGCGCCGGTGGCGCTTCCTGGATTGATGAAAAACCGTCCCTCGACGGCGTAAGCCTCCACTTTATGAGTGCCTCCCCAGATCAAAATGTCCACATCAAGTTCACGGGCCAATGTCAGCAACGCCACGTCATCTCCCCGAGGCAAAATCTGGAACCCGTTGGTGAAGCCGATCTTGACGCCATCAATCGTCACCACTTGGTGGCCTGGAACCAGCGGGTTTTCGGCCCCCAACAGCTTCAATTGTTGCTGTAAGATAGAACTGTCATCGTATTCTCCCCTTACCATATGGAAGGATGGCGATATGTTATAGAGAAACTTCAATGTTTCAAAGGAGTTGGTGATGTTCCCCAAGCATAGCACTTGAGCGATTTTGGAATTGGAGGGAATCAGGCTGGGGTTGGGACTCAAGAGCTTCTTGAAGTCAGCAGGAAAGCCAATGGCTCTGTCGGGGATGAAAAGGTCACCGATAATGAGAGTCAACATTGATGAGCGAATTGATGAGCGAAGCGAGTCAATAAGTGAATCAATAGGTGAATCAATGGGTGAATATGATCAGTTTAGCCGCTATCTCATATTAGTGGTCGTGTGTGTACCAAAATAAGTAAGTAACAGATCGTGATAAAACGAGAAGTTACAAGATTAGTGAGGAAATTCAACAGGCTCTCAAGTACAAATGGAGCGTGTACTAATTTGATAGAACGGATATTGATCAAAAATGGAACTGTACTTTTTTGAATTGATAGAGTAATTTTATTCAAAGATAGAATTGTTCACATATTAGAATACTTCTTTTTTACTAAATTAGGAGGCTTCGCGAAAGACACCCAACAAAGGTCGAGAAGTCATTATGTGTATGAAACTTCCCAACTTTCTTGACATCGATCATTTCCAATTGATACAAATGGTAGCCATATTAAATCAATTATAGAACTGATGTTCACAATTGTATGTCAAAAAGTAACTTTAGTCGCACCGGTTGCAAAAAAAGAATAAATAAGCTTATATCAATTTTGTAATTTCAAGACTGATTTTTGAGCAGTATCTCTTTATGTAATTTCTATCTATTTAAATTGCTTCTCTTGTGATAATCTTTATCGAATCGGATTACCAGTGATAATATCTTACATCTCTTCTAAGTTAGTATTGACAATATCATTATGAAATAAATAAATTAAATAACTGATTCTATTAAGATTCAAAAACTCCGTTTCTAATCTTGTTCAGTTAGTTTGTGGCCTGAGTATCAAATCCAAGCAAAATATATTGCTAGCAACAACAAGTCAAATAGCATCGGAATATATAATGAAGAAATTATTGGTAGTAGCAAATACGATCAATTTCATTGCAAGTAATTGAGAACTTTATCATCGAATTCCTTATCATGTCGACTCCACGATACTTTGAAAGCTTACAAAACTTTAAAGCTTATAAGCACCCTGTTCAAGCTATACAATAACTCTTTCAACCATTCCCCTTTTCCCTTCTTCATTCCTCGTCTGTTTAGTGGTCGGAGGTGATCTTTTCCAATACTTGTGGATAGTTGCTAAAGATTTGATCAAACTTGTTTCTGTTGGTCATTTGGAAAACTTCTGGATCCTTGGCCAATGCCACGAAGAAGGTGGAAATACCCGACTCGATCACAGTCAAGGCGATACGGGTGATTTGACCAGAAATCAAGAACGCAAATGCAACCACTGGAGCATAGTAGTTACCGTCCGAGTTGTATTCTGGCTTGGTGAAACGGAGGTAGAAGTATGCCAATAAGGCAGTGAGGTAACCCACAAACAAGGCGTATAAGTGCAAAGAGGTGTTGATGAAACAGTCATTGATCAAAGCATCCATTCCCTTGTAACGAATCAAATCAAAGGTGTCACGAGCGGATCTGAGATAGTTCTTACCGTATAATGAGATGTAACAGTAGGCGTAGTGGTTGAAGTATTTGACCAACCATTCAAGAAGACCGATGATCAAGTCGGCAATGAACAAACCACAACCAGCGCACAAGTCACCGGAATTGAGAGCGTTGTTCTTGAGGGTTTGTATGATTCCACGAATTAATTGAATCAAAGACACGATTAATGAACCAAAGCAAATGGAACCGAAACAGTAAGTGAGTGCTCTCTTCAAGGCTCCCAAGGCAGGGTGTTTGGGTTCTCCTTGGTCAGAATTGGCCAAGTAGTACCAAGTACCGTAAATACCAGAAATCACCACATGAATCACATTTTTGATAACTTCTGAAATATAGTAGCCGGCGAAGAAGACAAAGACCAAGACACCAATGAGCTTGGAGTTGGAACAGCCTCCTCCACTGACGTCACATCCCGGGTTCTGCGAATTGGGCTCAAACTTGACATAGGTAGCGACAATAACCACACTGAACAAAACGCTGAAAGCACCAGAAACGAGGATTCCGATGAAAGAGGTCATCAAGGTGGAAGGATAGCGTCTCATCACGTCAATGGCGATTTCCAAGACGTTGGCACTGAACGGAATCCGCGACCGGGCCAGCCAGTAGCACCAGGCCAGGAGAAGCGTGAACACCAAAAACACGATGGCGGCGGAGTAGTAGTGCATCACAAAGTAGTAGATACAGGTTCCGAGACCCAAGATGACATTCAAGATGAGACCGGTGGTGATGAAGATCCGGGGAGCCATTCTGGCATAGATTATGATGGCCGCGGAAAACACAATTGCAACCACAATGATGAAGGCAAACAAGATCAAGGTGTTGGTATTCATGGTGAACGAGTTGGCTCCGTCGTAGATAGAGCCACCCTGGAAACCGTAGGTCTGTTTAAGCGCCCGTAAGGTGATAACTGCAATCGCAATGAAACCGAATACAGTCAACATGAAAAAGACAGTAAAGGGCCAATCGTTGAATTTAGGCTTGTCGATCTTGAAACTCTGGTCAAAATCGCCAGAGGGTTCAGGCCGCTGGTTGTAGTGGCCCTTTTCCATGTCTGGCTGAACATGGTAGGTTTCGTCTGTTTGGCCGTGGTAAGTTTCGTCTGTCTGGTGGCCCTGTTGGCTGGAGTTGAAAGAGGACGAGGGCGGAGGGTACCCGTGCTGCGCCTGCGAGTTAGGAGGGTAGCTGGGGGGAGCGTAGTTATTCATCCTGATAAAACAGTGTTAAGCGCTAGGAAGAACAGTGATAGAAGTGCTAGAAAGAACGGTGGTAAGCGCTGAAAGTGGAAAATAGTATTACCGTTTCAGCAGCCATAATTGCAGGCATGACCTGCATAATGCATGTTCGATGCGCCGGAGCAAGCAACGGCTGAAACGCGTGCACTTAACGTCATCAATTGGGAAGAATATTGGCTTACGTAATGGAAGAATCAGTACCGGTACTAATAGTGGGGTACTTATTGGGGCTCTAGTTGGTTATTGGGGGTGCTACTATGTAGGGGGTGTCTACTTTGTATCCTGCTTAGGTGGCACCAAGAAATAATCTGCTCCACGTGACTGCAGTTTAGCGTTTATTTTTTTTTCTTAGCTGCCCAATTACCCTTTTGGGACGAGCCACCAAGCTATTGTCAACCTACTATTGACCAGCTTTTGGAATTTCCGAGCTAGGCTAACAGACAAACACGACAAACTGTAATTACGATAAAGTTAGATAAACTTCTTTTTGAAGGAAATGTGTCATTTACATTTTAGCTAGTGGAGATCTTCCATAGCTAAAAATGCACGGCGGGTATACGGCACGTGACGCGTACCTGAAACTGGATGCTCATCTCACAGTATATTTTTTCACCAATCCTTTTCACTAACAAGTTTCCGATATAGTGTAACGGCTAGCACGGTTCGCTTTCACCGAGCAGACCCGGGTTCGACTCCCGGTATCGGAATTTCTTTTTGTTTTTGAATCCAAGGCCAAAGGGTGAACATTAGGTTCTCTAGTATGAAGATAATTTGCCTTGAAGTCAACTTTTTGCCCGTTTTGATAAATTTTTCCAATGTTTAAACTGCTCTTAAAGGTGGAAGAGAATCCATAGTGAGCAGGAACAATAATTGCGAGCTCTCATCTTGTAAATTGTAGAAAGAATATTTTAAAGGTGTTGAAGGAGCTTGAAAGTGTGCTATTTTTTCCTATGAAAACGTGATCTTAAATTATCATTAATTCATTTTACTGGCGATTACTTGTAAAAGTGTACATATAATATTCTCACAGATGTGAATTATCTAATTTTTTATTTTTTTGACAAAATAAGAATTAATCCTTAATATAAAATTTTCGCACAAATCTTCAATGACGTTCAGCCCTTGAACCTTCTTCAGAATTTATAGGGCAAATTCATCCTTTGATTAAGACCAGTAAACCAGACCGGCTTACCCGGGTATTAAAAATGTCAGAAAACAAGCCTCTATGGCCAAGTTGGTAAGGCACCTCACTAGTAATGAGGAGATCGTCAGTTCGAATCTGGCTGGAGGCATTTCTTTTTTGCAACTTTTCGCAATAATATATTTTTACTAACGCCTAACTATTCAAGCAACAATTCTTGGAGAATTGCAACCTTTTACGATAATCAACACTTATTTTACGACTATTCAAGCTACCAGACTTCAGTACTCAGAAAATTTGCAACTTTCCGCAAATTACGCTACTCGAACAACCAGACTTCAATACTTAGAGAGTTTGCAACTTTCCGCAATCAACGCTATTCGTGCCACCAGAATTCAATACTTGGAAAGTTTGCAACTTTTCGCAATTAACGCCAAGTTACCAGACTTCAAGACACTTAGAAGGACATGCTGGCGATTCCGACTTCGTCTGACTATGTCTCTGGCTACATCAGCGACTATCAGCTCTATCAAAACTACCAAGACCCAATTCAAACTGCGCAGTTCACCAACCAACAGCTGAAGTCAGCACGAAGCACTTCCCTGAGTGATGTCTCCCCCTACCCATCTTGGTGCGAAGAAAATGGAGCTATGTTCACCGAGTTGGAGATAAAAGCTATATTTCACGAAGTGGGCGATGTATTCGGTTTTCAAAAAGATAATGTTCTAAACATGACGGATTATTTCATGACATTACTCGACTCTCGTTCTAGTAGAATGCCATGTCCCATGGCGCTTCTATCGTTACACACAGATTACATTGGGGGAAGCCAGGCAAACTATAAGAAATGGTACTTTGCTGCTGCTATAGATGAGGAAATTGGAGCTGACGTCAAGGTCAAATATAAAAGTAATGGTGGCCTTTTGAAGAGGGTCAGGAAGGGAACCGCATCATATCTGCTAGAAAATTTGGACAACGAAAACTCATACCTTGGCATTGAATATAAATGGAAGCTCAAAATGAACCAGTACACTGAGGAAGACTATATTCATCAATTGAGTTTATGGCTACTAATTTGGGGTGAAAGTAACAATATTCGGTATCTTCCAGAATGTTTATGCTTCATTTTCAAATGTGCGCTAGATCATTTTGACGAAGTCAAAGGGCAGAATCAAAAGAAGATAAAAGAATTTACCTTCTTAAATGAGGTTATTACTCCACTCTACGAATTTGCTCGAGATCAACAGTACGATCGATTTGAGCGGAAATGGGTGAAGAACGAGAAAGACCACTCTCAAGTAATTGGTTATGATGATATGAATCAATGCTTTTGGCACTATAAGAGCTTGAATCGTATCAAACTTCAAGACGGAAGAAGGCTTATGGATATTAGAAAACAAGACCGGTTCTCAAATATTGGAAAAGTTAAGTGGTCCAAGTTTTTCCGAAAAACCTTCAAGGAAAAGAGAACCTGGCTACATGCATTTACAAACTTTAGCAGGGTTTGGATAATCCACATAACCATGTTTTGGTATTTCACGAGTTTCAACTCTCCTGTCATCTACACCAGGAATTATGATCCACTTAAAGATGAAAAGCCGCCAATACACTTAAGATTATCGGTTGTTGCTTTAGGAGGTGTTATTGCTTCATTGATCACTTTATTCTCGATAATTTTGGAGCTATTTTATATCCCAAGAAATTATCTTGGGGCAAACCCAGTTTTTGGCAGAGCAGCTACAGTACTTATAATAATATTATTGAATGTGGCGCCATCGATTTACCTTTTCCTTTTTGATCTGCTAGAGGTGGAGTTCAAACAAGGAATCGCAATTGCTAGTGTTCAATTTGTTGTTTCAATATTTTCATTCCTTTATTTTGCCATTCAACCCCAATCCAAAATATTCAACTTTCAGTTTAGAGAAAAAGTCGATTATCAGAACTCAAAAGCTTTTACATCTTCGTTCCCCAAGTTGAGCTTTAAAAGTCGATTCTTTTCCGTTTTGCTTTGGATTTGTGTTTTCGCAGCCAAATTTCTCGAATCATACTTTTTCTTGACCCTTTCCTTGAAAGATCCCATCAAATTCTTATATCTTTTAGACATATCTAGATGCCATGGTGACGTTTATCTTGGAACTTTTCTTTGCAAAATCCAGGGAAAAGTAATTCTTGTACTATTGTTCGTGACGGACATGGTATTATTTTTCTTGGACACATATTTATGGTACATTATATGCAACTGCATCTTTTCCATTGGCCTTTCATTTTCGTCTGGTATCTCAATATTTACACCATGGAAGAACATTTTCTCAAGGTTACCAGAAAGAATATCAACAAAACTCATATATTCGAAGGGCGAAATCGAGAACAAGGCCATCATGGTTTCGTTGATTTGGAACAGTATCATCTTGTCAATGTACAGAGAGCATTTGATTTCGGTAGAGCAAGTGAGTAAATTGGTCTACCAACAAGCGGAAGCAGATGAGTTGAAATCGATGGAGAATACGGCGGTGAGTCCACCTTTATTTTTCGTTCTTCAAGGTGATAATTCGGTCAGTCTATCCGAGTTTTTCACAGCAGGCAAAGAAGCAGAGCGGAGAATATCGTTCTTTGCTCAGTCAATTTCAATACCATTACCCGAAAGTAGTTCTATCAGAACAACTCCAACATTCACAGTTTTGATACCTCATTACTCCGAGAAGATTATACTCAGTTTGAAAGAAACTATTAAAGAGGATAAAAATGCCAGGGTATCTCTTCTAGATTACCTAAAAGAATTGAATCGTAAGGATTGGGAAGCATTTGTGAAGGATGCAAAAGTATGGAGGCTGATGAACTCTTCCTTGCCAAATGTATTGGATATAGGGAATTTATCAACGCTTAAACATGATAACACGGCAAAGGAAGACCCCGAGAGTCTTCTTAGGAATCAGATTGAAGATTTGCCTTTCTACAGCATTGGTTTCAAAGAATTTACACCTGATTATGTTTTGAGAACAAGATTATGGGCTTCTTTAAGATATCAAACCTTGTACAGAACTGTATCAGGATTCGCAAATTATGAAAGTGCAATTAAGATTTTAGATAGAACTGAGAACTATAACTCGAACTATTTATATCAAGATGAGGAAGACATGGAGACCAATTTGGAAAATTTGTCTGTTAGAAAATTCCATCTATTGGTGTCGATGCAAAGATATCAGCAATTTTCCGAAGAAGAAAAAGAGGATGCACATTTCTTATTCAGGGCATTTCCGAACATGAAAGTTGCATTTTTAGAACAGGTCATTCGAGACAATCAGGAAAGTGAATATTACTCAGTATTGTTGGATGTTAAAGGTGGCCTTATAAATGACGAGTATAAAAATAAATACAGAATCAAACTTTCGGGAAATCCAATTTTGGGGGATGGCAAGGCGGATAACCAAAATCATGCTTTAATCTTCCACAGAGGAGAGTATATACAGGTGATTGACGCTAACCAGGATAATTATCTCGAAGAGTGCTTGAAAATCAAAACCGTCTTGACTGAGTTTGCTGAAATGGAAATTGATGTGTCTTCTGAATATGTTCCAGGAATTTTGCCCTCTAGAGATGCTGCTGTTGCAATCCTAGGTGCAAGAGAATACATATTCTCAGAAAATATTGGTGTATTAGGCGATATTGCAGCAGGTAAGGAACAGACATTTGGTACCCTTTTCTCGAGGACAATGGCCGAAATTGGTGGAAAGCTACATTACGGACATCCCGATTTTTTGAACTCAATCTTCATGACAACGAGGGGAGGAGTTTCCAAGGCTCAGAAAGGTTTACACTTAAATGAAGATATATATGCTGGGATGACGGTGGTATGTAGAGGTGGAAGAATCAAGCATTGTGACTACTATCAATGTGGAAAGGGAAGAGATTTGGGGTTCGGTTCCATCTTGAATTTTACAACGAAAATTGGTGCTGGGATGGGAGAGCAGATTTTATCAAGGGAACACTATTACCTAGGTACATCTTTACCAATTGATCGTTTCCTTACGTTTTATTATGCCCATCCGGGATTTCATATTAATAATGTTTTCATTATGTTATCAATTCATCTATTTATGTTGGTATTGATGAACTTGGGCGCATTAACTCACGAGTCAATAGTCTGCAACTATATACCTCACAAACCTTCCACTGATGAGCAAACTCCTTTGGGTTGTTATAATTTAATTCCCATCCTCCATTGGGTTGCCAGATTCATCTTGTCGATTTTTATTTGTTTTTTCATTTCATTTATGCCGTTGATAATCCAAGAATTGGTGGAAAAAGGAGTTGTCAGTTCTTTCAAAAGAATATTCTTTCATTTTTTATCATCTGCACCACTCTTCGAAGTCTTCGTTTGTCAGATGTATGCAAAATCATTGAGGGACAATTTATTATTTGGAGGAGCAAAATATATATCAACGGGAAGAGGCTTTGCCACTGTGAGGTTATCATTCGCCAACTTGTACCTGAGGTACGCAGAGTCTTCCATCTACTCTGGTGTGGATATTTTTTTAGTTATTTTATTTGCCAGCATGTCAATGTGGCAGTTTTCCTTGATTTGGTTTTGGATAACGATTTTATCAATGTGCCTTGCACCCTTTGTCTTCAATCCGCATCAATTTCAATGGAGTGAGTTTTTCATTGACTACAGAGAATTTATCCATTGGCTTTCTAGGGGAAATGGAAAATCTAGAAAGAACTCTTGGTTCAAGTTCAACAAATCTAAACGGTCAAAATTTACCGGATTCAAAAAGTATAATTTGCAAAAAGGAAGAATTAATCGGACAACAAGAGCCAGCAAAGGAAATATAATTTGCGGGCCAGTTGTGATTCAATTTTTGAGAGCATTATTATGCTTGTCAGCGTTCATGTTTATCAATGCGCAAAATGGGGTCTCAGATCCAAAGAATGTGGATCCTTTGCTCCGAATCATGGTGTTGAGTTGTGCTCCTTTAGTATTCAACGGACTTATTCTCATAATATTGGGAATCGTTTCTTCACTAACCAGTCCTTTTACCATGTGCTGTCAGAAAAGCTCACCAATTTTGGCAGCTTTGGCTCATATGCTTTCCATATTCTTAGCAGCATTGACGGGTGCAGTTTTATTCTTTGTGGAGGGATGGAACTATACAAGAACAATATGTGGACTTATTTTTGCGTTAGAGCTCAACAAATTCATCTCATCATTCGTATTCACCTTATTGATTTCACGGGAAATGGAAGAGGATGAATCTAATTATGCCTGGTGGTCTGGAAAATGGTTTGGTCGAAATCTAGGCTGGTTTATCATTTCGCAGCCAATCCGAGAGTTCACCGTGAAAATGCTAGAGCTCAATTCATTCACTTATGATTTTGTTGTTGGCCATTGCATATTATTTTCCATGATACCCTGCCTCTTTGTTCCATTCGTTGATAAATGGCATACACTACTGTTATTTTGGTTGAAACCATCAGACAAGTTTCGCAGCCCGTTGTATTCGAAAAAACAATCCAAGGTTCGCCGAACACAAGTGACCAAATACGCATTACTATTCTTTACGGTGCTCTTGGTCTTTGTTGCTGCTGCTGGTGCTCCGATTTTTGCAGCCAAATACATCCCTGATATTCACAATCAATTTCCATTCTTCTTGGATGTCTATGTTCAACCCAATTTCCAAGATAATAATTATACCAGAGCCGGATGAAAAATTAATGAAAACTATAAATATTCCCAGAGAATAATTATACCGAAGAAGCCAAATAAAAAGCATTGCAGATCACAAGAAATTCCTATTCTCAGGAAATTATACCAGGAAGCATGAAACCTAAAGGAATGTCCTAGTTCATCAAAGTACTGCACATAGTAAGAAGGTGCTAATTTTGAAGATAACAATTGAAAAGTACTGCACACAGTCACAAGTCACGCGACTTCCTATTGTTTGTTTATACTACAAAATTTGACCTAGTGACTCCTTCACAGATCAGCATCTCGAACTCCATCGTCATCTTCACATGCTGGTGTGAACCAGTACTACAATTGAACCACCACAAAGCCAAATCAGCAAAGATCATCAATATTTGTTGATCACATGATCCCCACGAGCCGAAAGCCCAAGGCCATTATCAAAAAACCTTCAACACCTTCACCAGGCTTGAATGGCAGCATCAATGAAGAGCGCAGAATGAACAAGAACGACTTACTTCTGAAATTCCAGGATCACGTTAGTGACGATGATGATATATTTGGTACCAACGAGGAGGGCCTCAATTTCGACAACGATTTCAACACGTTGAGGATCAGTGATCTTGAGACTTTGAAGATCTCCCAATCCTCCAAGAATAACGACCACAAGAAGAAGTTGCTGTTTGAGCACGACTTTGGCGAGTTTGACCAACCCTCAGAGAGAATGGGACATATCGCAAGTTTGGGAATGTCGCCCATAGACTCGCTTTCCACTTCTTCACCCAAGCTGTCACTCCTCACTCCAAGCAATCGTTTAGGTCTTGGTCAAAATGGCCACAAGTCTAAGAATCTGTCGATAGGTAACGGAATCAGCCTTGTTACCCGGAAAACTTTGAGCGAATACAGTGAAGGTGATGATACCGATGTAACGTCTCAGATGAACGAGGATGACTTCGAAGACCTTGATAACATTTTTGGAGCCGAAGAATCCGGAATCTATGATAAAATGAACCAAAAATTAGTCGCCAAAAAATTATTGTTACAGAACGAAGCAGAAATGGAAGATGAGGAATTGCAAAGGAGATACAAGAAACAAGCGCAGATTCAGCAAGGAAAAGATCTCAATGCAACCCTCAAACTCAAAGATTTCAATTATTATCAGAACTTAGGAAGCAAAACTTTGACAAATGAAAACTTGAACATGCTTGACCAATTGGAGAACGATAAAACGATCAACTACGAATATACCAAAGATGATTTTGAAGAATTCGCCGACGGTTTTGATGCAAATTTTGAGAAAAAGCTTAATCTCGACAGCAGAAGAATGCCATCAAGATCCGACATGTACCAGCATAATACAATCAGAAGCAAAATATCGATGCCAAATTTGAACAAGACTGCCCCATCTGCCATTAAAAAATACAAATCAAGCATGGATATAGTCAACGCTATCAACAGTCGCAACAAACTCGAATTCAATGAAGAAGACGAAAACTTCGAGGAAGATTTCGAACCTGGTTTCAATTATAATAATAACGTCATAAGAAAATTGGATAGAATACCGTCTTTCTACAATCCTAAAAAAGAAGTCGATCCCGAAACAATTAAGAAGAAACAGCAGCTCTTGAGCAAATATGCCGAGAATTACCAAAGAACCGGTAAGAATCAACAGAGAGAAGGTGCCAGGCACGAGAAGTCCAAGCATAAGATTGGATTGGTCAAATATTTGAACAATAACTCGATAGTGAATAACCCCACGATTCCTTCAAACTCCAAAAGTATGAAATATGACGCCACAAACAAGCGCTGGGTCGGAAACGAAGCAGAATTGTTGAGGTTTGAAAATATGCACAAACCCTCTTTGATAACCTTGAATGATTTCCAAGCCCCGGCAAAGAGTGGGAAATTGTCTTTAAATTCTGCATTGAAAAACTCGGTCGAAAATTCCCGAGATGGTGATGGTAAGAGCAAGAACCCACATATGGTCTATGATCATGAAAATTTGAGATGGGTCAATACCAACGATGATAACGAATCCATCTTTAATGACATCCCGGACCTCGAGGAGTACAGAGCCACCCCAGGATCCAACAACAGGTCACAGAGCAACTACAAGCTTACATCGCCACCACAAATAGCCGAGCCTTCGAGGAACAAGCACCAACTGGGTTTAATGTCTTCTTTGCAATCACCGATGACAAGACGTGGACTCAGCCAGTTCACACAACGGACTGTGTCCAGCAATACCAATACAAGTGCATCTGATAGTGTTGAAGACAATTTGACCGGAGAATTCAAGATCTCGATGAAATTAATCGATAAGTTCACCAAGGAGGAAGAGAAAATTAGCAAAAAGACTCATCATTGGTTCCCGGTTAACGAAGAGTATGATTATACCAAGAACCCAGGTGCCGGATTCAACCGTGATTATTTCTGGGAGATCCGGAAAATGGTGATAGATAATGAATAACCCAGAAGCTCGTGATTCGAAAATGGTGATAACAAATAACCCCAGTCCAGGATTCCATCGTGATTCGGAAATAGTGATAGATAACGAATAATGACCCATGTATAGCTATAATGATACCCCTACATTTGCGAAACTATTAATTTCCGTTCCAAACCTGTAAATTATAAGAAAATGAAATCACAAGAATTATAATTAAAATTATTTATTAATTATCCAATTCGTATTTCTTTAAATTAGAATTATTTCGTTAGAATTATTCCTCCTGTATATCGAAAAGGTGAACTAACGACACGAATAAATTCAGAAAGTAATCTTGCAAAATTTGCAGAAAAGCAGATATTCTTTAATTCATCTTACGTAATCTGAAAAACATACACAGATTTATTGGTTCACTCTTCGATTCATTCACATTACTCTTAGATTCATCCTTGAACCTATTACATAATCCATTACATAATCCCTGATCACGTGACCCGTCTCTTTGGCGTGAGCAGAACTCGGACAACTTAGCAGTGAAAGTGGCGGAAGGAAGCGCTGGGCCAGTTAGTTTTGGCCGTTAGGATCGACTGAGACGCTTAAAGCGGCAGAAAGCCGAACTTTTTAAAAAAAATGTCATTTTATTCACTATGTCACGTGAGTAGATGTGTTTTTACAATTAACTTGGCCAAAAAAGCCGGAAGGGAGCTGAGAGTTGGTTTTTCTGATTTTTTCGATATTTCAAGGAGACTAACGGTGCAACTTTGAAACAATTCCGCCTTTTCGAATTTATGCCGTCTTATTTATTGTCATGTGACCACGTACATATTCGCCATTAACTTCGCTGAAAAGCCCGATCCGGCGCTGCGACCAAGCGCTAAATTCTAGTCACGGTCCACTCTACAAACCAAGCCCAAAAAGTGGAATTCGAAAATTTTTGGAATCGAAATTTCCAAATTAAGCCAGTTAGTTCATCTGTCACGTGACCCGTCTCTTTGGCGTGAGCAGAACTCGGACAACTTAGCAGTGAAAGTGGCGGAAGGAATAGTAATGGAGTTTGCTTATCATGATGTAGTAGAATGGGTTTTTTCCTAAATATTTGGTTGTTTTTCAATATTTATGAAATTTGCAATAGTTTTAGATTTTTCAAGTTACTTATATTTATCATGTGAGCAGAATCTAATATGATGGACATAAAGTTATTCATTTAATCAATATAAATGACACATGTTGGCGTGTAATAAGTGATAGTTTGCTGTCATAATAAAATAGAATGGTTTCGTACTAATGAAAATTGGAAAATTCAAATTGCATCATAGTGAGTTGCTGCCTAATGTTTCATATGTCACGTGACTCAATATATTCTAAGCCCTATATGGAATGATAAACACTTCGGTAGCTGATTTTAGAAAAGTCCCGTTGACCGAAACAAAATGCTCTGAAAAATAAAGGCAAGCAAACTTAAAGTTTTCGAATATCATCTATATCTTTTGAATTACATTATGGGAGAGTTTTCATACTGGTCAAGTAGCGAGATAAAGCATCTCCTATTCAGAAAACCAGCCAAATTTTTCGATTTCCTACAAAGAATAATACTGAAATACACATCATTTAAGTGTTATTCAAAGAGGAACGAGTTTCAGACAGAGAAACGTCAAATAGCCTTATTTTCGTCAAAAGTGATACTCATAATTCATAAAAAAATCCAATTCCTCTTCCTATAGACTAAGAAGAATAGCTTTATCACAGTCCAATTCCTGTAGATAAGGAAGAATAACCCCACTAGTATTGTTCAATCTTTCCTGTAGATAGAAAGCTCTCCAGAATACAAACCACCAAACATGTTTCAAAATCTGCAGCAAGTGTCCCAGAAAGTTCATAATCAATTTGCACCCAATCAAAAAGAATACTTAATACTTGAAGAAAATACCAATATTTCTACACTTCCACCCTTCTTTCCTTCTATCCCTTTTAATTTCCCCTTTCCTCCTTCTCCTTCTCCTTTTCTCTCCCAGAATTGTGGCTCTCCGCCGGTCTTGGTCTTGTGGCCTTGGCACTTGATCATGGCTGTGTCGCACCAAAGGGTTCATAATATGGTTTGAGATCCGCAATAGGAAGTTTGCACTCAGCGATCGCGTTGTGCCTGAAATTTCTTGGACTGAGTGTTCATAATCGGTTGGTATATATGGCCTGGATTCCCGTCGAATATTGACAGAATTGACAGAATAATGGATATGAAAAGTGACGAGAAATGAAAAAAAAAGAACACCTATTAATAAACTTGACTAGATTTGAAATCTAATGATAGAATTGACACTAGCAATATTAATGAACTGACCAGGATTGAAGTATGGAGACTATTCAATAATTATCAATGGAGTTAGTGCTGAAACTTTGCCTTTGGTCCTATCAACACCTTCTAAAGAATGAAAAAGAATCGTCTTATTATCAACACCCAGACTTATCTATTGTTCACTGATTAACTCATACTTCACTACTTGACAGTCATTTACTCAACACATACCGACCAATTCATCAATTCGCTACGCTCATTGATTCATTTATGATAATTCATCAATTCGCTACGCTCATTGATGTTCTACACCATTTGACTTTTGCGTTTATTTATCAAACCCACCACCAAATACAATATGGCACACGGGCGAATCAAAGATCTAAGAAGTCTAATTGAATCATCAGATCTAATTATCTAATCAACAGCTTCTAGAAAGAATCTGAAGCGATTAAAGGAAGGTCAAGGTGATACCAATGGCGAAAGAACCACCGATCAAGATGGTCTTGGCAACAGAGTCCATGGTGAATGGCTTAGGTGGGGTAAGAGAGCTACCAGCACCGTGGGACTTGCTTGGCTTGGAAGTACCAGACTTGGAAGAGCTAGATCCGGAAGCAGAGGACTTGGAGCCAGAGTTACCGGAGGTGGAGTTGGAAGAACCAGTACCAACACTACCGGAGACAAGACCAGTTCCAGAGGAGCCAGCAGACTTCAAGACAGCGGAACAAGAACCGGTGACAGAGGCAGAGGTCTTGGAGGCGGAACCAGAGAAGTCACAGGCGCTGCTGTCCTTGTTGTTGGCTTCGTAGTAGGCGTTCAAGATGAAGTTCAACTTGTTCTTGGCGTCACATGGAGAGAAGGCACCGTAAGTACCGGCGGTGGCATTACCACTGATACCACTACAGTCCATCAAACCACAAATAACACCGATCAAGTCACCGTAGTCGTCGGAGGAGACGGAGGAGTCGACAACACAAGAAGCACCGTTGGTGGCACAGTCACAGACGTCTTGGTCTGGGGTTGGTGGCAAGTTGGTGGAGGCTAACCAGTTGGAGGTGGCGGTTGGACAAGAAGTACCGGAGACGGAGGAGGCGGATTCAGCGGCGGCGGAGGCCAAGGTTGGAGAGATCTTTTGGATTTGCGACTTATAGTTGTTGTAATCTTGGAGAGTGGAGACATCGCCGTTGTCGATGGAAACCAAACCATAGTCGTTTTCTTCTTGGAAGTACATGTACACAATACCACCGGACCATTCGTCGGTCATTTCCGAGGAGTAGATGGTGCCGACTTCTTGGAACACTCTTGGAGAAACCTTGTTACAACCGTATTCGGAGAAGAAGATGGGGATACCCAAGTTCTTGTACTCGCTGGAGATGGTGGAGTAACCGGAGGAAGTATAGGTGGAAGATCCACACCATTCGTACATGTTGATACCGAAGAAGTCGGCTCTTTCGTCTTCGTCACCACAAGCAAAGTAATCAGCCAAAGAGTCACGAATATCGGTGTCATCGTTGGCGGAGTAACCGACTGGGATTTGTCTGTAACCCTTGGCCTTGATGTAGGCCTTGGTGTCTCTGATGGCGGCCTTGACGTAGGCGGAGGCGACGGTGTTGGTGACGTTGTTGGTGACTTCGTTACCGGCAAAGAAACCCAAGATGTTGGAGTAGTTGGAGAACTTGTCGACGACATCGGTGTATCTTTGGTACAAGTCCAAGTTCCATTCTGGGCTTTCTCTGTTGATGGACAAGTCTGGCTCGGACAAGTCGGCAATCACATAGATACCAGCATCAGCCAACATGTTCATACAGTCGGTGTGGTCGAGCGAGGCGTTAAGCGCGTACACTCTGATGATGTTGGTGTCCACGGCTTGCATGTAAGGAATATCACGCTTACAAGCATCGGCGTCGGCCAAAGGATCGGTGAAGGTGGCGGTTGTGTTGGCGGGGTTTTGTTGGTAGGCGATACCTCTCATGAGGAACTGAGTTCCGTTGTTTTTGAAGAAAAACTTGTTGCCGACGATTTCAATCTCAGGCAAGTCGGCGGCGACGGCGCTGGCGACCAAGGAGGTCCATCCCAAAAGGTTTTTCAACAACATGGCGGAAGGTTGGAGAAGAGAGCGATGAATAAAAGCAGAAAGTGATGGTTATATAAATGCGCGGGAGACGCCAATCGCCAAAAATAGATAATTGAATAATCAAACATCCCAGTTGAGCAAAATCATAACCGCGGCGTAAACACGCGAATACCGAATTTGAACCCGAATAATACTGAATTTGAAGAGCGAAGCGAATCAAATGAGGTAAAAGGAAGAATCGGAAAAGAGCAATTATAACCTTCTACAGCTCCATTACAACCCTACATTTTCTACACCTACAGTCTTCTTCTTCTTCTTCCTTATCTTCTCTTCCTCCTTTAGTAGAATAACCCCTTTTGGATGTGTTGTTGATCTGCTGCGCCAGGTCGTGTTCCGCGCCTGATTGGACAATCCCTTTTGGCGGATTGTGTCCATTCAGCCCTGAAAAATTCATTCGCGAGTGTGGGGCTTGACGATGGATGTAACACTAGGATGTTACCAGCGGAGAGTCTTGCGGAGAGTCTGCGGAGGTCTTGGCGGGTTCGGCTAAGTTTATGGGTCGTATATCCAGCCCCGTGTTCGTAGTATGGACCGCGTTCTTAATGGCCGTTTCAGTTTTGGTCGTGTTTAATTATTAGTCGTGTTTTATGGTCGTGTTTTAGTTCATTGGGCGGTGTTCGTGGTATTGTGCGTGGTCGTAGTATTGGCTCGGGTTTTACTATTGTGGTATTCTCGGTGCTTCTCCTCCGGAACGTGCGCGGACAGAGGGACTAGACCGCTGCGAGTCGTCTATAGTAAGACGCGGGATTGTATCGGACCACCGACGCGGTAGTGTCGAGGCGTTAGTGGTGTTAGAAAGAGACGACGCTCGTGTGCAACCGCGATTTTGCACCCGCCCCAACTTATTGATGAGCGAATTGATGAGCATAGCGAATCAATGAGTGAAGCAATGGGTGAATCTTAACTGATGAGTGAAAGCAATGAGTGAAACTAAAAAGTGAATTTTAATCGATGAGCGGAGCGAATCAATGAGAAAGCAATAATTGGCAGCTGAAGAATCTTAATCGAGGAGTGAAGCAATGTTAATTACGAGTGAACTAATAGAACTATATAAAAGTTAACAAAGGTAGAAAACCAGCTATCGGCAAACCAGATTTGTCTGTCACTTCTACACACATCTCTTTAGAAGATATTGCTACATCTAAAAGTTAACAAAGGTAGGTTTTCAATTATTGGATGTTAATTGAGGAGTGAACTAGTTAAATGATATAAGCTAACAGAAGGAGCTCTTAATCATTAGATGTTGATTGAGGAGTGAAAATAGTTCGTGTAGTGATTTTCTGAGTGCAGTATGCTTACCTGCCAATTCCTTCATCTTCCCAAGCAAGGATTACCGAAACTTGTAATTTCAGTGGAATTCTCAATTACAGTTGAAGTCTCAATGAAATTTCTAATATTAGTGAATTTTTCAATTTAGTGAGTTTCAATTACTGGTCGAATTTTTAGTAAAATTTTTAATTTCGGTGAAATTCTTATTTCTTCGTGTATTTTTTAATTTTAGTGAAATCTAGTGAAATTCTAGTAGAATTGTCCAGGTGGTTTACGGGTTCTAGAATAAGATTGCTCTGGAGTCGCGCACAATAGGCTTATTGTCTTGTTCAGGCGGTTGCAAACATCGCTGCGGGGTGATTGCGAAAATGGAGACTCCACTAAAAATGGGGTTAGCTCTCGTTGAGATAAACTCCTCATGATATTTGAAATGGAATGAACTAAGCTGTGAGATTTATTAGTACAGTGTTGAATTTTTTAATATCTAAAGGGCCGATAGTGGTAAAGTAATATATGTATAGTTCTCTAAGGAATAAGATGGATTGATAGAACTTATTCCATAATGCTCTATAAATTGTATCTGTTACACTACGTGATACCAGTTAGGTCGATTAATTAATATTCTCGATGTTTGCTATAAAGAGGAAATATTTATCATATATGAGTTTTGCTTTAAAAGGGGATACATTACCATTTAGCATGGCTTTAGCGTGCTCTTTTATTCTGCTATCACTACATATTACGACTTTAACGTGCTCTTATTATCTCTATTTACCATAGTACGACTTTTGGGTGCTCGATTATTTCCTTCTGAGAAGCATCCATTCTATTGTGCGCGAGTTGCTTTGTTAGGATAATTTTAGCACGCAACTATAACCCGAGGTTTAAGTTTGAAGACTCCGGAAAAATGCAAATCGCCTATATCTTTCATTTTGGTAAATTGGAATAATTTATGGTTTATACTATAAAGTCTGAATCAAGGGCTGGAATTACACTAAGTCTGACAGGATCGAAGTGTAAATCTTAACTTAAATAGCCAGTATCTATGAGCTCTTCACGCAAAATTCAGAACTCTGAAGAGCATCCAATAGCATTCACTCGACTATGATTCTGAAAGGAAGAACTTACTAGAAAGCACTCTGATGTTTTTGATGAAGCCACTGTAAGTTCAATCATTGAGGCGTTAATTCATCTCCAACAAGCTTCTTTCGATATCAATCACAATCAATCACACGTTACTACATTTCAGTACCTCTCCTTACTTTCTCCTTACTTTCTGCTACACCAGTCATAGCTACTAGTTTCCCACACGTGATCCGGATGCACCCCAGTTTGCCGTAGATCTAGCGATCGCCGCTACAATCACTTCGCCGCGCCGGCTGCGTGATGGTGGGGAGAGTTTATCCGCCCCATTACAATGTAAAACAACCCAATGAACTGTCACTAAATTCATCCTTAATTTATCCCTTTATCCTAATTAATTATCCTTAATTATCCTCAATAATTATCCTCAGTATTCCTTACTAATCACAAAAGTCTTGGAAGATAAAACGGGTTTATCCGATTACTAACCAACCGTTATGTCCGCTTCGTCATCGCTTTAATCTCCCGTTACACACGCCGGAGGTCACCAGCCCGCCTAACGCTTCCCCACAAATTTCTCCAGTGCCCCACTCCTGTACATAAGAAGGGTCCGCGCACCACCCAATTTTTCCAGTGCCACCGAAACTCTTCCTTTGTCACCACTTCCAGATCAGTCTTCTTAGCTTCAATTCCGCCAAAAGATGTCTGCTACCACTCCTAAAGTGTCGGAAGACGAGAAGTTGTTCGACGACGTCGCCGAGTCCGAAGAAACCGGCTACCTCGAAGTCTACCTCAGATTCAACGACGACAACGAAAAGGACTACTGTTTCCAAATCAAGTCCTCCACCACCTTCAGGGACTTGTTCAAGATCTTCGACGCCTTGCCCATCGCCTTGAGACCAAACTTGTTCCACAACAGCAAGCCCATCGGCTTCAAGGTCAGTACCGCCGCCGGGTACTTGACCGAAGACGGTAACCTTTTGTACGACTACAACGCCCACAAGGTGACCAAGCCAATCCGTCATCTCGACGACAAGGTTTCGGACCACGTCTGGCCCGGCCAGTTGATCTTGCCCGTGTGGGAGTTCAACTACTTCGGCTTCTACGCCTTTGTCGCCGCGATGTTGACCTGGTTGTACACCGATTTGCCCGACTTCATTTCCCCAACTCCCGGCATTTGCTTGACCAACCAGGTTTCCCGTCTTGTCAGCAAAAACGCCGCCATCTTGGGCTACCACAAGTTTGCCGCCGCCATGGTGGAAGACATCGAGCCAGCGTCCATTGTGGCACAATGTCTCTTCTTCGTCTTCCATCTCGTCAAGGTGGGTATGATCTGGGCCTTGCTCAACACCGGATTGTTCAACCCCATCAAGTTGTTCAGATTCAACTCCGAGGGCATCAAGCTCAACATCACCAAGGAAGAATTGCTCGAATTGGGCTGGACCGGCTCCAAAAAGGCCTCTCCTGAAGACTACAAGGAGTACTACCGTACCACCAAGATCAAGGAATTCGGCGGTATGGTTCCAGCCCACCAGGCCGGTTTGTTCGACACCTTGAAGACCTTGGGTGTCTACCTCGGTAAAGGCGAAGGTTTCGACACTCCTTTGGACACCAAGGGTACTCTCAAGGATTTGCAGACTCCTAACGACAACGGTGAATACAAGCTTCCATTGAGTTACGAGTACTTGGCGCTCATTGGCCAAAACTTCAGCGACTACATCAAGGACAAGGAAGTGAGCGAGTTTGCTGCCGCCGTCAAGCAACACAGAAGATACGGTTTATTGACCAGTAACGACGCCATCAGGGAAATAGTGGCCAACAGAAAGAAGAGCGGAGACTCCAAGATCGAGAGCCAAAAGTAATTAATATAGTAATAAAATATTAATAATCAGCGAAACAATGAGCAAATTGATGAGTGTATGAATTGATGAGCTACGCTCATCAATGAGTTATCAATTAGCAAATTTAAAATGATGAGTAAATAATGAATTAATAATTATTAATTGACTCGCTTAGCTCATCAAGACATTAATCAATGAATCGATGCTGTATGGGTCTTCAAGTATCAGATGATTTCAATATAAAGCTCAGAAAACTTGTCAATGGAATATTAATATAAAGAGTAGTATCGTATTTATTTATAAAGAAAGTACTCGTAATTTCTTAAAATTAAGAGCCATGAAGTCCTAAGATATTAATATGAAGAGTTTACGAAAAATTGATTCTAAGAGTGATAGATATCGATAATTAGCAGTAATAAATCAAATTCAGAATGCTCTTTCTGTGAAATAACTTACCGGACGTCAGAGGAAATAGGTTCCTTTCAGAAAGTGCATATTTTGCATTATTAAGCTCCCTCCGTAATTAAACTATTTACTGGAATGTGCGATCTCGCTAATTTTGGCGAGATGTAGTACTTAGCCGAACCTAATTAGAATTGACTAAATTATATCCAACTTCGAAGAATCATAGATGGAAATTAAAGGTGAAAAAGATGGAAGATAAAGAGAGAGATAAAGAGAAAGATAAAGAGAGAAATATATAATTATAGAAAGATAGAAGATAGGAGATGGAAAAAAGAAAGAGAGATGGAGAAGAAAATTTAGGGCTTTTAGATGGAAGATGCCGATTTTAGTAGCTCCAGTAATAGTCACGCTCAACGTCCATCAAAGCCCTTTTCTGTTCTCCACAGACCCCTTCTTTATTTCTTCTCTATGTATGAGGCTGGGTTCTTGCCCCACATACTTCTATATTCTCTCTTTTCTCTTTCCCCGCATACTTACTTATTCTCACATTGATTCGCTTCGCTCATCAATTCGCTCTTCAATGTCAGCCCACTCGCGCACTACCGTTTACTAACTTCGCCGCGTTGCAGCTGTCATTCCATATTAAAACCCTCAACCGTCATTCACTATCCCATTGATTCAATATTCACTCGTTGATATAAGACTAACTAAAATTACTGACCGACTCAATCATAATTCCTTTTGACTCATTTATAATATACTCATTCAATTACTTATTGATTCGCTTATCAATTCGTATATTTACTGTCACTCATCTATTCATATACTTGTGTATCGATTCACTCATCAATTAGCGTTTTATTCACTCATCGACTCGCTACGCTCGTCAATTCGTTATGGACGGCACTACCTACATCTACAGCCAGGACCCCCTGCTCACCCCCTCTATCCGCTGGATGGTGCTCCGCATGTGCTCGCTTCTTGACTACTACGACCGCATAGTCTACGTCAACAATACATCCCCAAACGCGCTTCTTTCCATAGTGCGATCAATGGGCGGAGACCCTGAAGCCATCACCGCACTACTCAAAGCAATTGACTACCAACACCTCGATTCTATCCGCGACATTGTGCTGGTTCCGGGGGAAGTGGTGGTGGTGGAAAACCTCCAGTTGGTGCTCGCTGCCAGTCATCATATCGAGTATAATGAAGTCAACTATTCGTTGACGCGAATGATGAAACGCCCCGGACAGGTCTACGTGATGGATGCACGGGCCAACGAGTTTATTCGGCTGTTGGTGGATACGGTGGTGGTCGTGGAGCGGGCCGCGTTGCCTGACGAGTTACCTGCGTCGGCAGACGCAGGCAACCATGCCGAGCCGGTTGGCACTGTCAACCAAGAGGGATAGGAAGAAGAAAAGGGATAGGAAGAAAGAAAAGGAATAGGAAGAAAGAAAAGATAGGAAGAAAGAAAAAAAGAACAAAAGGGAGATAAGAAGAAGATATTAAAAGAAGATTTTAGTTCATGGGGTTTCAGTTGATGGAAGATTTACTTCAGGATTACTTAAGATTTACTTCAGGATTCCTTCATGGATTCATGGTTTTTTCCATGTTTAAGGAGCTTATAGGTAATGGATTGACCGGCTGGCTGGTCTGGGCGTCACGTAGAGGCTAGACTTAGTGGGGCGTAGTGAAGGGGAATGATAGGAAATGCGACGTAAACAAGATGCCGTGGTCACGTGACCCATTGGCGTCTTACCCCACCTTGCCCCACAGACCCCTATTGCTTTGGCGATCCATCTCGGCCACAAAACCAGCCGCGACTTCAAGGCGTCACCCCTGGCCTCTATTCTTCCGGCAAAGTCACCCGACAACCCCCCCCAAATCCCATACTGCCCTCATTCCATATCATATCTCTCAAAGTGCCATCTCTTCTGATTCTCTCCACGGTGATCGCCCGAGTCCGTTCTATTGTGCTCGGACCCGGGTGCGTCGTGCTTGCGTGGAGCGCCTTGGGGAACGATTGTTTTCTGGGGTAGTGCATTGATCTATTACCGTTTGCGGTGCGTCGTAAATGGGCCGGGTTGCCGTGCGTTTGATGTGCAAGTGGGGAAATATCCCCGTTGCATACAACAGATACGTTCTACATATACGCTGGCGTATCCTCAAGCTGTGACTGGTCACAACAGAAAGGCTTTAGGCGTCGATCTAGGGAAGATATAAGCCACCACTCCCGTCAAAAAGGTAACCACACCCTTCGGAAAAAACTACCCCATACCTCAAAAGAGTTCACACCACTTCAGAAATCACTATACCTTCAGAAACCATTCTTACCTGCGATCGAAATCAACATTCCTCCGATTGCCGACTTATCACTTATCTCCCCACTGATACCTCCGATCAACATTCTCATTTTGTTCGGTCTAATTCACTTTTAAACATCCTTTCACACCACTCAAGATGGACCTATCGCCCTGTACCTCCGAAGTCACCTTGTTGAACCCTACCTGCATCCAGTTCAACCCCAACGTCTTCAAGACCTATCGCGATAGCCGCAGTGCACCCCCAGTTCCCGATGTCGAGTTGGAGTTCATGTACCAAGAATCACGCTTTGTCGTCAAGATGTCTGCCTTGGCCAGCTTCACCAACTCCTTTGCTACGCGTACCTTGTCGTACGCCGCACTCACCGTCAACCACTTGATAGTGTACCTCTACTACTACCAAATAGCGCTTCTCGGCAGCTCCAGCAAAATCTATGTCAACCAGTTCAATCTCCTCTTTGGCGGCCGATCTTACAAGTTCTCGCCTCACGCGGTCACATATGCAGACTTGGACCCGGGAGTGCACGAAGTCAATAGTTATAACCAGCCGATCCTTCTGCTCAACAACATCGACCGGTTCAACTTGTTCCACCTTTCGATCCAAACCTCCAGCAATGACCGCTTGAACGTGTACCAATACTTCAACGCGGAAAACTACCTTTCCAACGCCTTGGGCGACAAACCATCGGTGTTCTCCAAGGTTTTTGGCAAAATCAAGCCATCGACAGCTTCTGCAGGCTCAGAAGCCCCGGTGACGATCGACATTGAAAAGCCTAGGCCTGAGAGGAGGAGAAGCTTGAGAAGACTCTTGTTCAGGTAATGAGAGATGCATATCGATGAGCGAAGCGAGTCGATGAGAAATGATCAAATCGATAAGCGATCGATGAGCGAAGCGAATCGATGAGTGAATCATTAATTCCTTATGGGTGAGAGTGCATACATCGATAAGCGAAGCGAATCGATGAGAAATGATTACTTATATCCATGAGAAATGATTATTTATATCCATGAGATATGATTACTTATATCATGAGAAATGATTACTTATATTCATAAGAAATGATTACTTATATCCATGAGAAATGATTATTTATATCCATGAGATATGATTACTTATATCATGAGAAATGATTACTTATATTCATAAGAAATGATTACTTATATCATGAGAAATGATTATTTATATCCATGAGAAATGATTACTTATATCATAAGAAATGATTACTTAAATCGATGAGAAATGATTACTTAAATCGATGTGAAATGATTACTTATATCGATGAGTGCATCATTAATTCTTTTAAGAATAAGTGAATCAATATTCTTTATAGGTGAGAGTGAATACATAATCGATGAGCGAAGCGAGTCGATGAGAAATGATCAATTAAATTGATGAATCAATATTGTAAGTATGATTGACCAATAATTCTTTATGAATGTGTGAATCAATATTGTAAGTATGATCGACCAATGATTCTTACGAATGATTAAACAATCAAATATTGAAAGAATGAAACCAATAATCCTCTAATTATGAGTTAATCAATAGAACGAATCAACCATTCTTCTTAAACTGAGTAAACTATCTTATAATCCCAAAAAAGGAACGTCGTAAGACTAAAAGTGTATTGGCTCTAAAGGCTAAAATTACGTAATAAAGTCTAGAGCCCTAAAAGCTATAATGAAGAAACGGATGATATCTACCCCTCAGAGAATATCTTATAAGGGAAATAATACGAAGGAGTTTCTCATAAATTACTACATAGGGCCGATCCCCACAAGATATCTGATAAGGAAATAACGAAGATTGAACCCCGCAAGGAATATCTAGCGAACTTGGGGAAAAGGTGGCTTAGAAGTTCTTAAACACCCACTAATCCGTAAAAATGAAGAAAATTGTAAGTAAGTAACTTTTGCTGTAAATAAATTATTAAGTCGATTTGATATAAAGTCAATATGAGTTATGATAATCATCAATAGTGGAGTTTATACGAACTCTGTCGTATCAGCTCTTTCGTCTCAAAAGATTAACTACTGTATGAATGTCGCAAGACGACATTAACAATAAGAAAGAAAAGATGTCTGTTAAAAGTGGGAAATCCCGAAGAATTTCTTCCTAAAATCAACAAATACTTGATATTTCATAAAGAAACTCAATTCATATTCACGAGTCTTAAGGTTGTGGGTTTCTTCCGTAGTTCTATCTTGCCAAACAGTTAGCCGTCTCATGCGACATCTGGCTGCAAGATGGCAGAAGAGGGCAGGCTGACATCCACGTGACCTTTAAGCTCATCAAGAGTCTACACGAGTTTTATTATAGTCACCAAGCTGGTTATTACAGTCATAAATTGATCGTTACAGTTACCAAAATGATTACGAGTAACTAAGTTGATAGCCAGTCAAAAGCTGATTTCCAGTTGATTCACTCGCTCTTTGGTCACCAGTCACTTTGATCACCAGTCCTTTTTATTCACTTAGTTCATTATTGATTCACTTCGCTCATCAATTCGATCTACACTTTAATCCTAATATATGTTATTTGCATGTATTATAGGGAACAATAATAAAACAATCCTAGACCAATTATCCTATTATTATCACGCTTAGTAACCGAAAGTGGCCAATTGCTTAGCAACATCGGATTCGGCGGTGGAAGCCTTGGCAGCTTCAACCTTCTTGGTCAAGGCCTTCTTCTTGGCGTAGTATTCAGCAGCTTGCAACTTTCTCTTTTCTTCCAACTTGTCAACGATAGATTCGTACTTCCATCCGACAGCAGAAGACAACTTACCAACGGTAGTGTACTTTCTACCTGGCTTCAATCTCAAGACTCTCAAGGCTTGAGGAACGACAACTCTCTTCTTCTTGTCGTATGGTGGTGGGATACCTTCGAAAACCTTGAGTCTTTCCAAAGCGGCTTGACCTCTGGCGGTCTTGTGAGGAATCATACCTCTGACGGCCTTGTATAAGATTCTGGATGGAGCTCTGAAGTGGAATGGACCCCTGGTCTTGTTGTATCTGGTAGACTTTCTCAAGTAGTCGTGGTATTTCAATTTGTTTCTGAAAAATTCACCGGAGATGTTCAAGGATTCACATCTGACGACGGTGATCTTTTGGCCGTTCAAGATTTGCTTGGCAATAATGGAAGCCAAACGACCCAACAAGTGGCCCTTACCATCAATCACAATAACTGGTTCGAATTGAGACATATCGATTCTTGAGTTGTCCTAAAAGAAAGATTACCCAGAAGGATGAAAAAATTTGTTAAAGCGCACTGGAGGTATTGACAAAAAAATTTTCGGTGATGCTAGAGAGTGCGAGTGCAGAGAGACTATTGCGGTGCGGGTGTTCTGTGCGCGCAGATTATGTAAAGCGTGCGTATAGTGTGTGCAGGGTCGTGACTGATAAAGAGGTAATGGAGTGGCACGTGTCTAGGGCGCGAGCCCTAGAACTTGGCCCTGCCTAATTTAGTGGTACTAAAATCTCTGCCTAATTCAGTAGCACTGACAAGTGAACAATAGATAGTGACATCTCCGCTATATCTGGTGACATGAAAGCGTAACGAAAGGTAGTGAACAAATGGAGTATAATTAATTACTACTCTTCCTAGTATGTTATAATTACTCCTCTTCTTCCTACTATTGGATTTATAAGTTACTACTTTTCTACTATTGGAGTTATAATTTACTACTCTTTTAATAGTGCCAGTCATTTGTCACTACTTTTTGGTAATAATGTACTCATGATTTATTGATCGCCCTAATAATCTACCTAAAATTACTACTCTTCCTAATATGGACTCATAATATCACTGCTCTTCCTTAATAAGAATTACAATTTCCCTTAATGTCCTCACAGTAATAATCTTCTCTAATAATCTAGAAATAATCTCTTTTAATAAGCTTTCTAGTATCTAGAAACACCATTACAATTAATAACCTCACAGTACTACTCCGAATAATGTCCTTATAATTTCCATCCTTGACATTGTTTTAGTACTATTTCCTAATAATCTCATACTAATAAGCTCTTCAACGATCGAAAGCTCTTTAAATTTTATAGGCTACACTTCTTAAATAGTAATAATTTCCCTGAATTTTTATATACTAATCTCTCTTAAATCAATCGAAATCGATATTGATTTACTCGTTGATGGCGAAGCAATCAATTGTCATCAATTATTTTTTATTGATCATTAATTCGCTTCGCTCTTCAATTCGTTTCAATCATTTTTAATCATTTTTTAATCATTTTTAACTCATTGTTTCATTCATTGGTTCACATTGGTTCACATTGCTTCACATTGATTCACTCGTTGATTTGCTTCGCTCATCAATTCGCTCTTCAATTAAATGACAATCTCACCAGACTTCACCAACGAATTCACAATAGTAAGAATGGCCTCAAAGGAAGCTTGCGAAACATCACTGTGAATACCACAACCCCACTTCTTCTCCTTCTTGTTGGACTTATTAATGTAGCTCAACTCCACATAAGTGGCGGCCTTACTTTGAGAGCCCTTACCGACCATATGTTCCGAGTAGTTGACCACTTCCAACAAAGTGCCGTATTTTTGCGACAAAGCATCGAGGAAGGCCGAAATTGGACCGTTACCTTGACCCTTCAAGTTGATTTGTTCACCGCTAGCAGTTTCAAACACAAGGAAGATCTCTCTGTCGTTATCGGTGGTCTTGGACAATTGCTTGTTCTTGGTGACCTCGAAGTCCTTGATCGTCAAGTCGGAGGCAGACAAGTATTCGGTCTTGAACAACAGCGTGATTTCGTCGGTCTTCAATTCTCTGCCCAAAGAGTCGGCCTTGGACTGCACAATGGAAGAGAAGGCAACTTGCAAGTTTCTAGGCAAGTCCAAGCCCAAGGATCTCAAAACAACCCAGGCAGCTCCTCCCTTTCCGGATTGGGAGTTGACTCTGATGACGGCTTCGTAGGATCTGCCAATGTCCTTTGGATCCAAAGGCAAGTAAGGAATGGTCCATTTTTCGCTCTGTCTTTCTTCGGCCTTGGTGAAACCCTTCTTGATGGCGTCTTGGTGAGAGCCACTGAAAGCACAAACCACCAAGTCTCCACCGTATGGTGCTCTTGGGTGGATGGAGATCTTGTTGCACTTTTCACTGATATCGATAATGGAAGAAATGTCGCTCAAGTCCAATTCGGGCGACACTCCATGGGTGTACATGTTGAGCGCAACGGTGACCAAGTCGACATTACCGGTTCTTTCACCGTTTCCGAACAAACAGCCCTCGACTCTGTCGGCACCAGCCAAAAGGCCCAATTCGGTGGCTGCAACTCCGCAGCCGCGGTCGTTGTGGCAGTGCACAGAAACGACGACTTTTTCTCTCTCGGTGATTTTGGAACAGAAATACTCGATTTGGTCAGCATACACGTTTGGACCCGCAACTTCGACGGTGGCGGGCAAGTTGAAGATGATAGGTTGTTCGGCGGTGGGTTCCCATGCGGCCTTGACGGCTTCACAGATCTCGACGGCGAAATCGGTGGGGGTGTCGGAGAAACATTCCGGACTGAACTCGAAGGTCCACTCGGTTTCCTGCATGGAAGGGTCGTCTTTAGTTAACAGTCTGACCAACTTGGTGGTCTCCACCGCTTTGGCAATGGCATCTTCCTTGGACATGTTGAAAACCACATCTCTGAAGACATCGGAGGTGGCCAAGTAAGTGTGGATAATCGCCTTTTTGGCGCCCTTAACACTTTCGACCGTTCTTCTGATCAATGGCTCTCTCGACTGGGTCAAGACCTGGATGGCCACGTCCTCGGGCGCATTCTCCACCGCGTAACGGGTGAAATCGAAGTCAGTCTGTGACGCCGAGGGGAACGACACTTCGATCTCTTTGAAGCCAACTTCCACCAATTTGTGGAAGTACTCCTTCTTCTCCGGAATCGACATCGGATCAGGCAAGGACTGATTCCCGTCTCTGAGATCGGTGGAAAGCCAACGTGGCGCCTTGGTTATCGAGTTGTTAGGCCATGTTCTGTTGGGGAGTTTGACGCCCTTGAAGGCGGTGTATTTGCTGGATGGATCTTTGAGCATGTTTTTGTATGCAAGTTTGACAGGTGGAATCCTGGCGGCGGCGGCAGCGGCGCCGGCCAGCTTCTGGAAAAAGACTACCGACTGTCTCATCTTGGATTTGGCAAGTTAAGAATAAGCAGATATGAAAAAACAGGAAAAGAAGTTGTTGAAGTTAGTGGAAATAGTGGAGAAGTTGCGGAGGCGTCCGGTATGCAGGGCCGGTGCTTACGCCGCTCCGCTAGCGGCCCGGACTTTTTGGCAAGCGGAGCGAGGCTAGTTCGGGCGAGCACGCTTTCTTGTCAGCTTCGTCTGCACGACCGTGTCTATGCAAAGGGATGGGGTCAGACCAGCCAGCTAATCGCTACGATAAGCCATATCGTATCATGTTGAATTCTGCTTATGTAAGCAGCAGTAAATAAAAATCATCCAATCTTTAATCCCTAAATCTGGTTTCCTGAATTATGAGTCATGATTCCTGATCCTGATTTCTGATTTCTGATTCCTGATTTCTGATTCCCGAAGTAGTCTACATATCTCTCCTACTTTCGCTGGCTTCATGTTTATTCGAATGTCGTATTGTCGGATTGTCCCAAAATGGCGTCTGTTCCTCAATCTTTGTCGCATCTCATCTCGTCACGCGACCAGCTCATCACCCGAATTTTTCAACCCCATCAGAAAAATTTAACAGAATTATCTATTACTCCATACATTACAATGGCTAAAACATCAAAGGTTTCAAAGGTGACCAAGGTCGACAAGAAGTCCAAGAAGGACGACAAGAAGGCCGACAAGAAGTCCAAGAAGGTTGAAGAGGAAAAGGCCGAATCTTCTGACGAATCCAGCAGTGAAGAAGAGTCCTCCTCTTCTTCTTCTGATTCCGAATCTGAATCTTCCTCCTCTTCTTCCTCTTCTGAATCCGAATCTTCCGATGACTCTTCATCCTCCGATTCTGATTCTGATTCTGATTCCGACTCTTCTGACGACGAAGAAGAAAAGGTTGAAGAAAAGAAGGAATCCAAGAAGGAATCCAAGAAGGAAGAAACCCCAGCTTCTTCTTCCGACTCCGACTCTGATTCCTCTTCCGACTCTGATTCTGACTCTTCTGACGAAGAAGAAGAAAAGAAGGAAGAAAAGAAGGAAGAAAAGAAGGACGACTCTTCTTCTGATTCCGACTCCGACTCTGATTCTTCCTCCTCTTCTGATTCCGACTCTTCTTCTTCTGATTCCGATTCCGACTCCGACTCTGAAGAATCCGAATCTGCTGCTCCAAAGCGTAAGGCCGAAGAGTCCGAAGAAGAACCTTCCGTCAAGAAGGCCAAGACCGAAGAACCAGGTACTTTGTTCGTCGGTAGATTGTCATGGAACATCGACGACGACTGGTTGAAGAGAGAATTCGAACCTATTGGTGGTGTTATCGGTGCCAGAGTCATCATGGAAAAGGCCACTGGTAAGTCTAGAGGTTACGGTTACGTTGACTTCGAAACCAAGTCTCAAGCCGAAAAGGCTTTGGCTGAATACCAAGGTAAGGAAATCGATGGTAGACCAATCAACTTGGACTTGTCCACCGGTAAGCCACACGCCAGCAAGCAAAACGACAGAGCCAAGCAATTCGGTGACACCCCATCTGCTCCATCTGACACTCTTTTCATTGGTAACTTGTCATTCAACGTCGAAAGAGACACTCTTTTCAACGCATTCGGTGCCCACGGTACCGTGATCTCGTGCAGAATCCCAACTCACCCAGACACCCAACAACCAAAGGGTTTCGGTTACGTGCAGATGGCTTCTATCGACGAAGCCAAGGCTGCATTGGAAGCCTTGAACGGTGAATACATCGAAGGACGTGCATGCAGATTGGACTTTTCTACTCCAAGAGATAACAACAACGCCGGTGGCTCCAGAGGCGGCTTCGGTGGCAGAGGTGGATTCGGTGGATCCAGAGGTGGTGCCAGAGGTGGCTTTGGTGGAAGAGGTGGTTTTGGTGGCCGTGAAAGATCTTTCGGCGATTCTGCTCCAAGAACCGGACCAAACGCGGCTGAATTCAAGGGTACCAAGAAGACCTTTGATTAGCTGCATTGACATAGATATTCTGTATATTAATTATTATTTGTGCGTAACTTGAAAAGTGTAAATAAGCTCAAATTGTGGTGATTGTAAGTTAATTAAAGTGATTATTATCGTGGTATAATTGAAAATTTACAAGAGTGATTATTGTGGTAATTGAAAATTAACTAGGGTAATTTTTATTTGGTAATTGAAAAGTAACTAGAGTGATTATTGTGGTAATTGAAAAGTAACTAGAGTGATTATTGTGGTATTTGAAAAATTATCTAGAGTGAATTATGGTTGAAAGGTTTACTAGAGTGTTTTTTATTTGTGCTGATTAAATCATTCCCTGGATCAACTCATCATTTGCATTCTCCATTAATTTACATTCAATGATTAGGTAAGAGATTAGAGATCTGTATATCGGGTAATTTAACTTGAAGCATCCTCTGTATGAAGTATTATTTGTACCTTATTGAATCATACCATGCTGAATTTATTTTCGTGCCTAGAATTGGTTCATCTTCTGTTCCTAACTTTATTTTGTGCCTAGATTGTATCATGCCATACTTCTTTATTTTTGTGCTATTGAGCCATCGTCTATACTGAACTAATTGAACCATTTTCATATTTCGTGCCATTGAACCATCCTCATATTTTAAGCTAATTGAGCCATCCTCAAATAATTCATGCTTATTGAGCCATCCTGAAATTATCCAATCTTTTGAACCATCCTTATTATTCGATTTACCCACCTGTGGTTCGTGCAATTGTCATACTGGCGGCCTGCACAGAGCCTGTCTCTATTTGGGTTATTTTTAGCGCGTAAAATTGAAACATGCGTGGTCAGTCATGTGATCGCTTGGGCTTACCTCAACGCCCCAATTTGGACCCGTTGTATCACCGTTGCGGTAATACTCTCCGATGCGGTCAGATGACGCGCAGCGCCGATCCCAGCTTCCCCCGCTCTTTATGTTCCGTTGAGTTCCCACACGGCTTCCCCGGGGCTCAGCTGTCCCGCCACGCAGCTGCCATGCACCATAACATGCAGTAGATGCGGCCCACTGGCCTCAAATCACCACTTTGCGGGCCGCATTAGCGTAAAAGTGCGTCGGTATAATCTTCTGTGGGACTAGAAACCTCCCTGGCCTGCATAGTCACACTAGCTTACCCACATTCCCAGCAATACGAAGGCCAGAGTTTGACACCGGAGCCAAACGTGTCGGCTTGGCCTCGCCAATCGGCGAATACTTGGCATCCTTTGCTGTCAACCCCACATGATGCCCGCTCGCTGTTTGTTCCCAGCGCGCTGCGTAAATCCCCTCTGTTTCTCGTGTGCTTGTTTGATGTGTATTGCTTCATGCGCCTGGAATGATCCCTGTGAGTTCCTGCAGGCAGCACGGCCGCTTTAAAAAGTATCAATCAACACGATTAGATATCGTCACTGTAATCCGCCAACCCGCCGAAGAGAACCCGCGCCGGAGTAGTTGTCCATTTAGACATTCCACGGAATTTATCCAGCTATCCTCTCTTTCTTGTCCTGGCGTGTTACTCAGCATCCCGAAACTCCGCCTATCAGACACTGCCACTCGGCTTACATAACACCACTCCAAGTGCTTCCACCGGCTTCGTTCCAGCAAAAAGGGCCGTCTCTGCAATCAACCACTCCAGAAATACCTTCACCTTATTGATCGTCAACTTTAGAGCCTTCATCGTCAATTTCAACCACTTTTGACCCTCACTATCAATTTCCACCACCTTAACCCTTTACTCATCAATCCCCGCCACCTTCAACCATTTACTCATCAATTCGGTTGGCTCGTTGATTCACTCACCATTTCCACCGCCCCCAACCCTTCACCCATCGGCTTGACTCACTGATTGACACTGATTGACTCAGCCATTTTATTCATTCACCGATTCACTTATTGATTCGCTGCGCCATCCATTCATCAATCCTTATGACTAGCCCATAGAAATGAGACGTGCTGTATCCAAGATAATACCCTCGTCGAAGTTTCTATCGTCCATATCGAACTCAGACCCCTCCACCTCCACGATTTCGGCGCTTGCCTCCAATTTGAAGATCGACTTCCATTCCGTCCAAGAGTTCTACATCCTGCTAGATGACCCTCATAAACCCTGGCTACCAGGAGAAGAGGTTTCTGGGCAAATCATCCTCATCTCCAATAAAAACCTCGCCAACATTGTCATCACTCTTGCGTTGGTAGGCCATGTCAAAATCAACGCTTCTTCCCATTCCAAATTGCGCCCGATAAAGTACTGTTTATTCAATCATACCATCAAAATCTACGGCGACTCCTTGCAGCCCGGGTCCGATGAATTAAATAATGGACTCTTCAAAGGTGAACATCGGTTCCCCTTCATTGTCAAGCTCCCCAATAAGCGCGTCTTCACATCCATTGACTTTGGCAAGGGCTCGATATCGTACCTTTTACGAGCGTCCATTGGTAACTCTAGCTCCTATACTAATTCTTCGCCAGCAGCGTCGCCAGGCCAGGGGCTTAGCTCCACCTTATCCAACCCAGCATCTAACCACTCCTCGCCGTGCGACAGTACCATCTCTTCCAGCACTTCCAAAACCAAAAACTTGAAAGTGCTCCATAATCCCATCTATACTTCCGAAAAAATCATCAATCTCATCAACCCGATCAACGTCTCGACATTAGCACCCCCTAAACCCAAAAGATTGATTATTAGAGATCCTAGAACCAGCAAAAAACTTTCAAGAACCCAATCGTCCACTTCCACCATCAATACCATCAATACCATCAACAGTTATAGCACATACTCCTCCAACGAAGAGGCAGCACCAAATAACCCCTCGGGCAGAGCGGGCTCAATCGAGACCCTCAATAACACTTCGGGCCGAGCGGGTTCAATAGAAACCCTCAATAACCCCTCGGGTCGAACGGGCTCCGTCGGGAATTCCTCGATGGCCCTTGCCACCAGTGAAGCTCCCAAATCGGAAAACATCAAAGTAGCATTGGAAATCGCCCAGCGAGGATTTTTGCGGGGCGAGTTGATTCCCATCAAAATTTCCATCAACCATCTCAAGAAAATCCAGGACTTGAACGGTATCATCGTCACGTTTGTGCGGGTGTGTCGGCTCGACCGGCCCGACGGCACTTTCGAGTCTTTCAGAAAGGACTTACAACAACTGATTGTGCCCCTCTACGTCGACCCGGTCACCTTCAAGTCTGAAATCAACAGTAGTGTCCGTGTCCCGGCCGATGCATTCCCTACAATTGTTGGATGTCCGTTGGTGTCCTTCCAGTACTTCATCGAAGTGTTGATCAATCTTTCCGGTAAATCGTTAACTTTGGAGAATGACGACAAAGTGCATCCGCCACACCACCGAGCCTCTTTTGAAGATGTGGACCCCCATTCGGGCGCCAATTCTGAAGTGATGGTCAACGGCAACGAGCCGTTCAAATTCAATTTCAACTTCAACTCGCCAGTTTCGTCATTGCAGCATCAAAAGGAAAGATCGGGATTCGTCAATACCGACAAGTATAAGCGGCTGAAGAAGTTCTTGCAGTTGACCACTGAGATCATCATTGGAACTCATAGAGCATCGGCGGAGACAACGCAAGAAGTATCTACTCCGGCCGCCAACGGCGAAGCGATCACGCTTCCGATCTCGGAGACTTTGGAGAGCAGCCACGGATCTCCTGCCAACGTCAGTCTGACCAGCCGCTCTCCTCGGGCAAATGGCCCGGATGTTCCTCTGGAAATCAACAATTCGAATAGTGTCGTTCCTAATGTCATTCCTAGTAATCTGATTCCTAATAATCTGATTCCTAACAATGTTGCAAATCCTCCTATCAACGTTGCGGAGGCCGGAATAGATTTCCACACGCCGCCATACGTTCCTAACGAGCTTGCACGGGCGATTCCGAACTACAATGAATTGGAGTACATCCACCACGCCGGAGGCCAATTGATGCCCAATACGGGAATCAACGGAGTGCCACTCTCTGAAAAGGAGCGGATGCGGCTCCATGAATCCAGTCTTTTGCCATCGGCGCCTCCGGAGCTTGATGAGGGCGAAGAGGTCATCAGTCCGGTCAATGACGATATACTCGAGCTGCCCGGATTTGAGGAAAATGACCCATCACACCCCCATTCTGGAATATTGAGGCTGCTGCAAAATGACCCATCACACCCCCACTCTTCCATATTAACGCTGCCGCAAAATGACCCATCACATTCCCACACTGCTACACTCGCGCTGCCCAGTCATATAAATGAAACGGAGTCCGCCCCTCCCTTTGCACCTGTTCCCTCGTCTCTGGCCACGGCCGATGCCAACGCGGAAAACAGGCAGAACACTACATTGGGCAACATGGACAACAGGCGCGAGAGCGCCGCAACTACGACCGTGGGCAGCGCCAGTGGAGACCAATTCCAGTTCTTCACCTTTCAAAGCCCGCTCAACACCATCTCGGAAGCAGACCAGCCACACAGTGACGACGATCTTTATCGCAACCCCGAGCTGGACGATCAGTATAGTGCCATCGACTTTGTGCCCAAATACGAAAGCGCCGCCAGAGACAAGCTCTTGGTAGAAGGTGGGATGGGTACGGGTACCCAGGGCCAAGAATGATGAATAATGTAGTATATGCGGCATGCCGCAGGTATATGTATTAATAGACGTATTAAATCCATGAGCGAAGCGAATGGATGAGTGAAACGATATATCCATAAGCGAAGCGAATGGATAAATGATTAAAACTCTTGAAAAGGGTGAGTAAATCAACCATTGAGAGTATTGAAAAATCCATGAGCGAAGCGAATGGATGAGTGAATCAACCATTGAGAGTATTGAAAATGACGAATTGGTGAACTGAGAAAGATGAAAGTTTGCTAAGATATGAAGAATACTTTGGTAAGGTGAGAATATGCAATGTGAATAAAGGTTCAGCCAATGCTGAACTGGTGAGCGATAATAGTAGCAAGCGATTAGTGAGCGATTAGTGAAGAATCTCGAAAAGACATTGGAAACAAAAAAGATCAATTCAGAATGGTTCTAAAAAAGACCCTAATTCAAAAAAATGGTCTTTATAAGGTCCTAGACCATTAAGAAAAGGGCCTATTCACAAAACGGCCTATTCTCAAAAGGTCCTAATTATTCAGAAAAGGCCCAATTAATTCACAAAAGGGCCTAACCATCCAGAAAAAAGGTCCTAACCATTCAGAAGTAATCTTTTCCAGATTATTAATTCACTCATTGATTCGCTTCGCTCATCAATGCTCACGATAACGCTTGGTGAATCTCGCTCAATTCGGCTTGAACACTATTATGCTCCGCCATCAACTCATCGTACTTAGCCTCTAAATCCTCAATGTTAGCACTGAGTTCAGCGATCCGCGCCTCGTAATCCCGGATAGCATCCTGGTTCTTAGTAAGCTGTTCCAGGTGCTCACGGTGCTGGTTGGTGTGGCGCTCCAACCGTTGGGTCAAAAAGCCATTTTGCGTAGTTAACGAGGTCAATTGGTACTCTTTTTGGGTTAATTCGTCTTGACGGGCTAAGAAGATCTTTTGGAGCTCATAGAAGGCAGTTTGCTTTTCATCGCTGGCCTCCTTTAATTGATTGATCTTCTCGGTGTACTTGTTCATCAGACTGGCAAAAGAGCAGATGTAGACTCGAATTGGATATGCTGGAAGGGCTCTGTTGACTAGGAGATAACCCTGGTGATTTGGCCGGAAATCCCCGTGGACACCCTCGGATCTGTGCCCCGGCACACCTACCATAAGGAATCTCCCGTCATCGCTTGCCGAAAGCTAATTTTCCGGTCTTACCTACAATACAGGCACGAGAACGATGCTACGGTGATGCTAACAATGCTTGCGGCCCAAATCGGTAACAATTGCTGACATTCGTCTAACGAGAAATCCGGATGTTGGGTGTGCGTGGCAAACCGGCATCGACTCAGCTCATTACAAGAAGATGATAATTAGTGAGCGTAGAACGGGCCGAAAAGTATCTCCCGGTTGCTTGTTGATATAGATACCACTTATCAATCACTTGTACTTCTTTTTCACACCAAATTGATCGACATTCTGTCGATATGTCAGCGCATTGGGACACCACGTCAATTATTACCCCAGATAAATCGCAATTCCGGCCGCGGACGGAATTAGTAGTGTTGAAATTAAAATTGGAACAATTCCTAGAGAGTGAAATTTTTGAACAAATAAAGAGTACTAAGTAGTAAGGTCGTCAGATAAGAGTCATACAAATTACGAAAAGTATTAGTCTTTAGTAATAAAACAGTAGTCGTCGGTTTATATATTAATTACAAGTTTAAAACAGTAGTCGTCGGTTTAATTACAAGTTGAAAACAGTAGTAAAGTCGTCAGTATTAAAATCATTAGAACAAATTACATGAAAGACCCGCAAGCCCGTTAGCAAAAAATCGCTTTCTTGCTCAATTAGAGACCACTCAATTGTTAGCCTTGAAGTATAATTGTTTCTGCAAATGGGTCACGTTATCCTTCAATTGGTCTCTTTCTTGTTTCAAGATGTACAAGTCAGCCTCCAAATCTTGAATCTTCATATTGAAGTGAGCAGTGTTGATAGCACTGTTTTCATCCTCTTCGTCATCATCTCCCTCTTCAGGAATAGCCATGTCGTGGATTGGTTGTCCTGGAACCAATGGCGAAGGCTGTCTTGAACTGTGTCTCTTGCTTGCCTTCTTGAACAAGTTGAGCTCGTTGTTCTCTTTGGTCAACTTTTCAATCAACACTCTTTGGTTTCTGATCTCATCTTCGTTCATCTTCAATGCCTTACTGGTGTTGTTGACCGATTGAATGGCGTCTCTGTAGTTTTCTTCGAACATTCTCAAACTGTTCAACTTTTCAGTCAAATCGTTCTTCAAGATGTTGATTTCTGCTTGCGATTTCTCCTCGTTTTGCTTTCCAATCTTCAAGAGATCGTCAACTTGTCTTTGCAACTTGTCAACGAACTGCTTGTCGCCAGAAGCACCTGCCTCGCCGGCAACGTCCTTGCTGGTCTCGCCAGTCTTGGTGTTCCACAAAGTGACCAAGTTCTCCAAATGGGCAGAGATATCCTTCTTGGATCTTCTGGTACCAGTGCTCATGATGGATCTGTTGTTGTGAGGATCATCAAGTTCAGGAGTACCTTCATCTTCTTCGTCAGAGACTGGCTCGTCATAGTAGATGCTCTTGTAGTTCTCGAATTCCAAGTTCAAGTTTTCATACTTGGCCTTCCATTCGTTGATCTCCTTGTGCAACACCATCTCGTCCTTGACTTGACTGGACAATTTGTGGATCTTTTCTTCTTGAACATTGATGATCTTTTGGAACTTGGCCAAGCCACCGACTTGGTTGTTCATGAATGGTTCGAATCTGACAAGTCTGTCCTTGAGTCTAGTGTTTTCTTGTTCCAAGTAAAGCAACTTGTTGCTGGTTTCTACTCTGTCTAATTTATACTTTGATAATTCGGTGAGACCACCTGGGCCCGAACGTTCTGTGGTTTCAGAGGTTGGATCAATTTGCAAAGCGTTAGGATCGATTGCACCTCTCAATTCTGCAACAAGCAAATCCTTTTCTTGCAATCTCTTTTCGTAACTCTGGGAGTCTTTGAAGTGTGCATCCTTGGTAGCCTTGTTTTCTTGCTCCAAAACGTGGATTCTTTCGGTAGCGTTTTGCATTTGTTGTTTGGTGGAGGACTTCAATTCGTTAAGTTCGTTGTTCAACTCAGCAATGATCTTCTTCACATCTTCCGAATGGCCATTGTTTTGAGTTTCCCTTTCTCTAATTGAGCCACGAGATTGAGTAATAGGTGCGACGTATGGCTCCAGAGGCTCAGGGTACAGAGAGTCAGGGTACTGGGATTCGTCAATTGTGGCGTTTTTCTCACCATTGATGTATGCATCACTATGGTGTTCAGGCAGAGGATCCAAGGTAGCGTTGTACGAAGGTTCGGTGGTGTTTGGAACACTGACGAACTTATCATCCTTTTTACCAATGGCTCTGCTTGGAGAAGGCTCAGGGGTTCTGAAATCCTCGGGACCAGCAGAGAAACTACGAGCGTGACGCTCGTAGCTCTGTCTGAGAGCAGACGAAGGTCCATCAGGCTTGGCAGGGGCAGCGCTGGCGGCCATCTTTTTAGGGGTAGCTTGCTTGGCGGCGACTTCAGGCACATCTGCGGTGAGGAACTGGTCAATGGTGTGCAAATCCAACTCGTAGATCATGGTTCCGATTTCTTCGCCGTTGTATTCCTCGTAGGTTTCGAAATTGTCTGGCTCGTCGTTGATGTAGTCGTTTTTGTCACCTCCCATAATCACAAACTTGTTGAATTTTGGCAAGAAAGTCATCGAGTGACCACATCTTGGGCCTGGACTGTCGATGTCACCGTTGCTCAATTTGGACCACACAAAGGTGTTCAAGTCCAAAACGTACAAGGTGTTGTAAATGACACCGCTGAAGTCGTTACCACCGTAGATGTAAAGCTTGTCGTTGACCACAGAAGCGGAGTGCTCGTTCACAGGCAATGGGACGGAACCGGAAGTAGGAATCTGGGTCCACTTGTTGGCCAAGGCGTCGTAACTCCAAAGATCATTAGAGACACGCTCGTTGTTGTAAACACCACCGAAAACGTAGATCTTCGTTTTGTGCACCGACATCGAGTGGTTGGTCAAAGGAGGAGGCTTGAAGTTGTTCAAGGGCTCCACCAACTCCCAGCGGGCCTTGGGGCTCTTGAAGGTGTTCAATTCGAAATAGTACAAGTCGCTGAAAACATCGCTTTCCAATTGACCACCAAATAAATAAAGACGCGACGAATTGTTGTTCAAGGAGATCACGCTCACGGTGTGTCCATAACGTCCGTTGGGCTTGTTCAAGATGTGGGAGGGAATGGTGTATTTGGAGTTGTTGATGTTGAACAAGTAGAAGTTGTTGTCTGGGAATCCGTTGAAATCGGTGTCAACGGTGTCACCACCGTAGATGATGAAAGCGTTACCGCACAAGACTGCTGAGTGGCCCACTCTGGCTGGTGGGTTGTTCAAGTTGGCGATGTCGATGTTTTTGGCCGAGTAGCCAACAACGCTGCCGCTGGCGCTTTCTTCGGGCAAAATCTTCCAGGTATCGCCGAAAACGGAGCCTTCCTTGAGGCCTCCCATCAAGAAGATTTCATTCTTCTCGCTGGAAATACTGGAGGCCGCGTGACGGTATCTTGGGAAAGGCGAGTTGAACAACTTGTAGCGTTTCCAAGGGGTATTCACGGTGATCTTGGGGGGAACCTTGGTGGGGCGCACCACGGGGGCTTCCTGCTGTTGGTGCTGAGGAGCCTCGCTGACGGGTGGAGGGACAGGGACAAAGTCCTCTTTGATGGAATCGCCTCTTCTAATTGGCATTTCGGCTATCAGTCCACGGGTGTTTTCACTGGCTATGGAGTGGGAATCGCTATTCTTGTCTCCTTTCTTCTTTTTGCCAAACTTGAAGCGGGTCATAGAAACGAGGTAGCTTCAAAATGGGGGGGACCAATTGGGGTCCTGAACGTGCTTTTCTGCGAGGCCTTAACTTCCAGACGGGGTATGAGGGTCTGGGAAATAAGTCGGGGGAGTGGGTGGAGAATTCAATCGCTAGAAAGAATCAGTAACGCAGAATGGGTTGGCGCAAAAAAGTTTGCACGAAGTACGGGGCCTGTGTGGGGGGTAGAAATAGAGGTGGAAGCTGGCCTTTATAGGAATCCTATGTCCTGCGCCGTTTATAATTTCATCGACTGGCACAAACGGGTACTTCCTATTTAGGCAATTTGTGAGGGATGGGGCAATTGCTCGAAAAGGAAGACGTAAATGCTGCGACCGTCGCATTGTGGGAGTTTTAGTGGGTGAATCTGTCTGCAGAAGCGACACCGGCGTCGTCCTCTGTCCTGTTTGGTCGAGTCTGATGGCTTAATTAGGCCGTCGGGACGGGATTTGCATACTTTTGGAAGCAGAGCACAAATTGGCCAGCGGGAAGTGCGGGGGACCCTGGGGTGTCTACTTGTGTGTGTGTCTGGCTGTCACGTGCGGCCAAGAGGCTTAATGCTGGTTTCGCTAAACCTTATACAATGTAGCACTTGCAAGCCACGAATTAGTCCAGCCAATGGGTCTTGTTAGACCGGTTATGTTCGTGGGCATAGCCTGCTTTTGAATTGGGGTCAATTGGGTCTCGAATAGGATTCCTGTCTTGCCTTTCACTATGCTGTTTTCGGTAAAAGCTCTGGAAAAATACTCACTTGAATTATGCATTTTTCTGGAAAAAAAGGCATAATAATAAGCACTGTCGTCTCCGCAGAGGGGGAGGGGCGTCATCAGAGGGGCTACAAAATGCAATCGAAGACTCAATCAGCTAAAGCTAGAATATACCCGAGGCTCAGCTTGCCACTGCGTTATCCGTGACCGTTTCTCTCTCACAAATTGTGAAAATTGGTCCTCTGACATCTTGTCGCACGACGTGCAGTAAATACGATTGGTGTTATGAAACCGTAAAAGGACATTGACGTAGAGACCGGAAATAGCACATTTGACTGCACACTCGAGCCTATCGACGATGAGTCTTCTGATGAAACGCAAATGGACTTAATTAAGTCAATGGAGCTAAACTCGCCTGAAAAGTTCCCAGTATCGCACTTCAACCAGAAACATTCTATTTGTTCGTAACCCTTAACACTCGAAAACAATACCCCATTCTCATCTCTTTGCACTCTCCGTTCTCTTCCCTTCTTCTTCCTTCTTTTCCTTCTTCTCTCCTTCTCTCCTTCCCTCCTTCCTCTCTCCACCTCTTTCTCTCCACTCTCACGGTAGCCGCACTGCGAAATCTACGATCTACCTCCGATTTGGATCTCTCCCCACCAAACCACCCACAATCGCTCTCTTGCCCGCCATCACCTATCAGCTCAATCCATATATGTCTTCATCCTATGATCCCCTGCCGGAGCTCAGTGATCTCTTCAGGTCCCCGCAAAATCTAAACGAGCTTCCCCAGTTGCTCGCCCATACGCATGCCTACAAGGCACAACTCTCTAGCGCTATCGTGGAAGATGTCAGCAAATACAACCAGAGCTATAGCGATTTGCGCCAGAAAACAGCGCTGTTGGTGGAGAAGATGGGCGCGGTCAAATCGAGCGCTGCCACCACGCAAAGTTCCATCCTGGACATGACCAGCTCCATCCAATCGCTCGATCACTACAAGAAGAACTTGGTCTTGACTATGACTGTGGTCAAACGTCTCCAAATGTTGATGAACGCCAACAACGCGTTGGTGGCCGCGGTGCCCTCGCGCAACTACCACGAGATCTTGCAGCTTCTCGGCGTCACCAAACAGTTGTTGGTCTACTTCAAGCCATACCGTTCAATTGACCAGATCAACAGTATCAATTTGCTGATCATCACCACGCAGAACAAATTGGTGGACGACATTTTCAACGACTTCGAGGACTTGAAGGACGACCGCTACGACAGTCAGAATAGCTCCAGAAGCAGTTTCCAAAGCGATAGACGTAATCCCGAAACCGAGCAATCCTCCAATTTGCTCTACGGGTGCCAGATTCTCGAGCTAATTGACCCCAAATACAAGGACAAGCTCCTCAACCTTTTCTACAACAACCAATTGAAAGATATCAAGAATATCTTCAATATATCCGAAGAAGCTGGTTCTTTGGACAACCTCACCCGGCGCTACATCTACTTCAAAAACACCCTTTCTACAGTTCAATCCAAGTACCTCAAGGTGTTCCCCTCAGAATGGAAGATCGACGCCGAGGTCTCCAAAATCTTCTGCAAAATCACTAGTCAAGATATCATGGATCTCTTGCGCAGGCATCCCAATTTCGATTCCAAGAAGTTGATGGACAACTTGTTCGCCACCTTGGAGTTTGAGAAATTCTTGAACGACCGCTTCAAAACCGAAGACTTCAACCAAATCATATCATCTGCATTTGAACCTTACCTCAAGGTTTACATTCGGGAACAAGAAAGATCACTTAATGCCAAACTTATGGAATCCTTGGGAGTATCACAGTTACCCTCAGAGTTGGTGGGTGAAAAAGAGGAAGACTTCTTGACCACGCTTAAGATCAACAATGTGCCCAATATATCCAACTCGTCTGTTGACCTTTTCAAATCCTTTTACAAAATCTTGAGTCAAGTCTTAAAGCTTAGTAATGGAGAAATTATCATAGACTTGACCAAACTTTACAATAACGTCTTGAGAGACTACCATAACAGAGTTCTTTTGCCAGTGGTCCCACAACGCGAGGAAGATTTAAGAGTAGGAGGTGTGGAGTCGATCAAATATTTAACCATGTTGCTTAACACCGGAGACTATGTCATCAACAATATCGGCGAGTTACAAGAGAAGTTGGAACAGCATATTCAACCGAAGTACAAGGAAAAAATCTCCTTTGAGGACACCAAGGACGTGTACTATTCATTAATCAACAAAGCAATCACTAACTTGTTACTCAAGATCTCATTGAATTCGAGAAGTGCTTGGAGAATATTCGAAAATGTCAGTTGGTCGAATTTGAATACGGTGAGAAATTCAGCTGATATTGCCGTCTCCTCCTACATGGTGGAATTGAAAGGTATACTCCTTCTGAACTTACGCATCATATCTCCGTTAATCATAAGAGACAGCTATATCAGAAACTTCAACGATAAGTTGATCGAATTGTTGATCAATCTCTACGCAAATCATATCCGTTACGTTAAGCCCTTGAATATTAATACTGGAGAACAGGTTTTGAAAGACATCCTGGATCTCAAAGACTTTGCACTGGTATTCCCGCTCTATTCAGATCCACATTTCGAACATCAAAGCGAAACAAGCTTTAAAGATGAAGAACATAAAGCCACCCAAGTGACGCAAAAAGTCTCAAAATCATACCAGAACTTAGTAGCCAGAGAGTTTGGCTCTCTCGAGTCTCTCATTAAGGTGTTGACCACACCGGCATTACCTATAGAGGACCTCATAGAAAAATACTTCGAGCTTATTGCTGATAAGTCCCTCAAGAATTTCACTAAAATGTTGGAATTGAAGAATATCGACAAACACGATCAGAAGAAATATATTGAGAATTTCAAGTTACAGCTCAGAATTGACGACTCCCACTTGGTTCAGCAGTCACCTTTATTGGCGAGTATCGAGAGTGAGGAGGAGGAAAGAATCCGTCTTCATGCCGCTACGACTAACAGTCCTTTGCCTCTGACCCCTGACATAAAATCGCCCAAAATCTTGCCGACTATGAACAATTTCGAGAAGAACTTAAGAGAACTTGCATTGAATGGTGAAAATCATGTCAGTAAGCTTAATGAGAACTTCAAGAACTTTGGTAAGCTCTTCAGGAAAGATAATGATTAGTCATATATATCAATAAAAGGTATTAATATAATTGTATAAAGAAACTGAAGAAGAATTATGTACAATACTTCAATAGTGTTGCATCACTAAGGATATCCCAACAGTATTATACCAAGATTATTTATCAACAATTTACCAACAGCATTATTCCGACATTATTATATCAACAAATTTTAGAAGTAATATTCCAACATTATATACCAACAGTATTTTACCAACGTTATGTACCAACACTTTTAACCGATTGTATTACAAATAATTATTACTCAATAGGAGTACTCAACAGCAAACCCGCATTGTATGAATGGCTTCACACTCCAGAATCATAGGACCCATAATATCCCTTTCCTCAATAGGAAACCCATACTATTTCTAATTATTGATTTGATTCACCCATTGATTCGCTTCGCTCATCAATTGGCTCATCAATTATTAATCCGATATGCACCTCGGCAGTTCACTAATCGTACGAATCGCTTACCTAATTAAACTTCGATCTATTGTTGTCTGCAAGATGCCAGATCAACCGGAAGCTTCACTCGATAATTATCTTAGCGTATTAGTAGATTTGTAAGATTCAACATCTTGGTTTGTAGCGCTTATTCTACACTTAGTGAATCGCCAGAACCTAAGAAGTTGTCCAGAATGTAGCATTGAATCAGATACAACCCACGGTCATTCGCCAAAGACGTAAGCAAAACCAATTCTGTAGGATTCTCACTCTTCAATACTCGGGCTTCCATTCTGGGCTTCCATTCTGGGCTTCCATTGAATCTTGGGGTGATTCTAATGCACTTAATTCTGTCTACTTCTAAGCCCCTTATCGGTACATTAAGATCTCGCATACGTCCACGATTATTCTTGGCTTAATGTAATCAGGTATCAACAAATGACAAATTGGAGACTCGGGCCATCCACAATGATTGGCTCCCCTATTCCCACCATCAAGGTCAAAAAAATCTCGCGATTTAAATTAGGAGGATCTGTGCTGTGTTGGCATTATTGGTAGAGTTTGTAATCAAGGGCGTTTGTCAGCACATCCTGCCAGTTTTTGGCATTGGAATTTTCCAGCAACGAGTGCGCGCCAACGTTCGCCTCACGCTCACCCTCATTTGCAGCAAATTAGTGCCGCACGGTGAACTGCGAAAGCGACTGTGTTCAGTTTGTGCTTATTAATTGTCACCAACGATGAAGACTATATAAACAGCAGCCATTGGCACTGTCTGTCTCCTCATTCAAATCATCCATTGAACAATCACAACTAAACATGTCTCACGTCGCTTTCGTCTCCGGTGCCTCTGGTTTCCTCGCCCAACACTTGATCAACCAACTCCTTGAAAAGAACTACAAGGTCGTTGGTACCGTCAGATCTGACGCCAAGGGTAAGAAGGTCGCTGGTTTCTTCAACAACAAGAACTTCTCTTACGAAGTCGTCCCAGACATCACTGTCGCCGGTGCCTTCGACCAAACCTTCAAGAACCACGCTGACATCACCACCGTCTTCCACACCGCTTCCCCATACACCTTCACCGTCAAGGACGTTGAAGCTGAACTCTTGAAGCCAGCTATCGAAGGTACCAAGACCGTCTTGGAATCCGTCAAGGCCCACGGTAAGAACGTCAAGAAGTTCGTCTTGACCTCTTCTTACGTCGCCATTGCCCTTACCCCAGGTTACGACTACGCTGACAAGATCATCAACGAAGACTCCTGGAACGGTATTGACTACGAAACCGCCAAGCAAAACCCATTCTTCGGTTACCTTGGTTCCAAGACCTTCGCTGAAAAGGCCGCTTGGGACTTCGTCAAGACCCAAAAGCCAGCTTTCGAACTTTCCGTCGTTGCTCCTCCATACATCTTCGGTCCTCAAGCTTACGCTGACAAGGAATCCATGAACTCCTCCACCGGTGCTCTTGCCCAATTCTTGTCCTTGAAGCCAACTGACGAATACCCACAACTTGTTGGTGGTTTCGTTGACGTCAGAGACGTTGCCAAGTCCCACGTCATTGCTGCTGAAAGCCAAGAAGCTAACGGCCAAAGATTGATGATCATGTCCGGTGGTTTCAACGCCCAATTGGTTGCCAACGTCCTCAGAAAGGAATTCCCTCAATTGCAAGCTAACATCCCAGAAGGTAACCCAGCTTCTGCCGCTGAAATGATGAAGAGCACTGCTTTCGGTATCCCAGACAACTCCAGAACCAGAAAGATCATCAACTTCGCTCCAATTGACTTCGAAACCTCTGTCCGTGACACCATCAAGCAAATCCTCTAATTTGCTAGCCTCTAACTACATTTATAGATAGAATTAACGATATACCTTAGACTCATCTGTAGCCATTTTTAAGCCAATTCTGGTTGCAACATCGATTTCTTATCTATTGTGAAATTTCGCTTAGGCATCAAATATCAATGCGTCGAATGCAACCTCAATTCGGGAATTGAATATCATCTGGCAACTTTCCAGACCAATTACTGGAGTCAACAACATTTTCAGGTTTTACAGATGATTCACCTCCACTTGATCAGATGCCGCGTGCGCTGACTAATTAATTTTATGGCTTCCTGGATCACAACCCCAGTGCGCGTTAGTCCTATCTACAGGACAGCTATACTTTACTTATTATCTATCTGTCACATGACTGGTTTCCTATCTACAGGACAATTTACTCCATATTATCAATCTGTCATGTGACTCATTCTACTATTCAGAACTACTCTTCAACCATCACTTTCATTACTATCATGTCCAAAATAGTCAAGATATGTGGTCTCAAGTCGGAGGAAGCGGCCGCCAAAGCCATCGACACAGGCGCAGATCTCTTGGGGTTCATTTTAGTCCCTAACAGGGCCAGAACCATCGATAAAGACACAGCAAAAGCCATTAGCGCCAGAGCTTATCAAACCAGAATAGACCGCAAAAGGCGCTTCACGCTGATCAAAGAGATCAACGAACATATCAAACAATTCAAGGCAAAAGATCCGGTTGAATACTACGACATGGTTTCGCAATTAATCATTGAAAACGGGCCATTTACCGTGGGTGTTTTCAGAAACCAGCATTTGGATGAGGTCTATCAAACTGCACTTGAGTTGAAAATCGATTTTATACAGCTTCATGGCAGTGAGAAAAAATTGCAGTTTTTGGAGAAAAACTCTCATGGCCATTACGGTCTCATAAACCGATACGTCATCCCCAGCGAGATCGAAGACTTGAAACATCATGTCAAGAAGTTCAGCGAAGAAAACGAATTGGTGATTCCATTGCTTGATTCTGAGGCCGGCGGAGAAGGCAAACTTATAGACTGGGATCAAGTCAACAAATTGTCTTTTGGAAAATTCATTTTGGCAGGTGGCTTGAATCCTGATAACCTTTTGGCTGCTGGCGATGTCAAAAACGTCATGGGCTACGATGTCAGTGGTGGCGTGGAAACAGATGGGATCAAAGATTTGACCAAGATTGAGAAATTCATCATTACTGGAAAATCTACGTAATATCAGGCAAAAATTAGAAAATTTGTAATTAATAGACTTATAAAGCACGGAGAATTTAATCCTCACAAAAAAAGTCCTCTACGTAGCACATTAAGTTCATCTGGAGGTACGAATCATCTAGTTCTAATTTTTTGCATCTACCCAGCACTTATTTCTTTATGGGTCTTATCATATTGAAGGATGGGTTTCTACGATCCTAACTGTTCATACTCTCGGTCCGATGCTCATGATATTCTCTATACAATACACACTGATTAATCAGCTTGGTCCCAGTTACCTGGTCTTTGCTGCTTTGGCATTTGGGGACCCCCGGCTCTCTTGGCCATGATGATTTGATCAATGGACAAAATGGTATTAGTAGCTTCGACGGCCAAATTTATAGCCGACTTCTTGGCAGACAACAAGTCGTAGATGCCAATATCGGTGATATCAACCAAGTCTTCACCTTCAACGTCGATACCCATCTTTAAACCTTCATCGGTGGAATGGGCAGCGTACAACTTACTCAAGGAGTCAGAGGACTCCAAACCGGAAGTTTCAGCCAACACTCTTGGAATGACCTCGAAAGCCTTGGCGAATTGCTTGATAGCAATTTGCAATAATCCTGGAGTGTTTTCTCCATATTTGGTGATCAACTTGATCAACTCAATTTCAACGGCACCAGCACCTGGCAATAATCTGTTGTCCTTTAATAAACCCTTGATAGCGTTCACACCATCATCGATGGCTCTTTCAATGTCGTCCAAACTGTTCTGAGTAGCACCTCTCAAAATGATGGTGGAAGTTCTAGAGATGGACTCGTCTTGTCTGAAAATGGTCACTCTGTCTCCACCAATTTCTTTGGTTTCGATAACATCGACCAGACCCATTTCTTCTGGGACAGGAGCGCCCAATCTTGGCAATGGAGTAGCACCACAGACTTGGCAAAGTCTTCTCAAGTCGAATTTGGATGGAACCTTCAAAACCAAGATGTTGTACTTATTGAAATAATGCAAAGCTAATTCACCAATGCTGGAACCAGCCACTATCACCTTGACACCGGAGTCGTAAATCTCTTTACACATTTGATCCAATTGTTCTTCCTCTCCCTTGGAGAAATTGAGCATTTCTTTAGCGTTGTGCAACAACACAGTACCCTTGGTTTCGGTTGTGGAAATATCGATTGGACAAGTGAACACAACAACCTTGGACTTGGTGGAAATGTTCTTGACTGATCCCTCTGGCTCTCTTGGGAAAACCATACCCTTGACGACTTGTGAATTGGATAAAGAAGAACCCATGATTTTGACGACTCTGACGTTATCGATATTGAACGATTGTGGGTTCTTAGGATTTAAGATGGTTTGAACTGCTTCAACAACCAACTTGGAGATGGTTTCTTCATAGCCGTATTGCTTGGCAGAAATAACAGGCTTGATCACCTTGTTTAATTGCTCTGGTTCCAAAACGGACTCCACTTGATCAACAACCAATTTGTCCAAAGTTTCGTTAACAAACTTGTTGGCCAAGTTGTATCCTTGCATAATTTCGGTCACATTCAAACCCAATGTGAGTAACTTTTCAGCCACGTTCAAGAATTCACCGGCCAAGATGATCACCAAGTTGGTGTTGTCTCCCATTTCGAATTCTTGTTGCTTCGAAGCCATGATCAAAATCTTGACTACAGGGTGGATGATTTCCAACTCATTCAACATGGTGGCGGCATCATTGGTGATGAAAATTCTTCCCAATTTGTTGACAATAATCTTGTTTCTACCACTTGGACCCATAGAAGTGAGTAAGATTGACGAGATTTCTCTCACAGCCTCGATGTTTCTAATGATCACACCATCAGCCGAGGAGTGGGATTGATACCCTTGTTTAAACAACCCAGAGTTTGGGGCTTGTGGAAGTTTGAGTGACATGTTTTCCGTAAGTTGGGTGTAGTTCTTCAGCCAAAATCTCAAGTAATCAAACTGACGTTCGCCGTCGCGTAAAAATTTTAGGATCACTTGTGTACAGGATCATAATAGTACCTGAGTGGAAGCGATAGAGATAAAAGCCCCAAAAGATGGTAAGTGTTTAATCTCGTGGTTGATCTGGTAAATATGCTCGATGACTGGGATATTGCTGTTGCTTTGAAATTTGGTTGTTCTTTCTTGTGGTCAATTTGTTGAATTATTCCGGCTTCAAAACTTTAAAAGACATCCAAACTTCCGGAAATTAAATCATTTGTATTAAGAGACTCACATCTAAGATTGAGACATATTTGCTCTTCAGATCAGATCACTATTCTTGTCTATGGGTTCCTAGCTCCAAATCTCATCTCTCCACGCTTCCCCATAAAAGTGCGAAAACGCAGCTGAAGCAAAGCTTCAAAGATTTCATTGCGACAACGATCTTTCTATGCTCATGAACTCACATAGGTTATTTGGTCCAATACACTTGGCAAAACATCTAGCCAGAAGCCGAATAGCCATTGCTCGGCCAACAAGGCTCTCCATTTCCAAAGTTCCAGTCCTTGACTCATCACACTACTTGAGGACTCAAGTCTTAGCAACTGATTGGACTGTTTCAAGAAGAGCTTTTTCCACAACAAGTCCAAAACACGAAAGTCAGCTCAAAGAAAAGCGTGATACAAATAAGCAAGCTCTCAAAGTCGACACACCAAATGCATCCAACGAATCACCACAGCATTTTTCTTCGCCATCCACGGTTTCCTCCATCTATACAGTCCCAAATATCTTGACCTTCACCAGAATAGCCACTGCTCCATTCATAGGATATTTCATAATTAATGGGAACTATCAGATTGCACTTCTGTTGTTCCTGTACTCTTGCATCACGGATTTTATCGATGGATACATAGCAAGAAAGTGGAATCTCATGTCAGTCTTAGGCTCAATCATTGACCCATTGGCTGACAAGCTTCTCATGACTATCTGTACTCTATCATTAGCATACATCCATTCTATTCCAACAGTTGTCGCCAGTCTAATCATAGGACGCGATGTGATGTTGAGTTTCATGTCATTCTATTACCGTTACAAAACACTTCCACCGCCCAAAACTTTGGGCAGATTCCTTGACATTTCCAAAAACGAGACCATTCGGGTACAACCAAATATGCTCGGCAAAGTTAATACTGGATTGCAAATGCTTTATATCGGTGGTTTAGTGTTTAAGCCAGTAGTTGAAGACTTTTTGTTGGCGAGTTTGGATCCTCACTTTCAGGCCATGGGCATTTTGGTGAGTATCACCACCGTCCTCAGTGGCCTCAGTTATGTGGTCAGCAACAAGTCAGTCAAATTCTTGAAATGATTCATAAGTTATGTCTCTACTCAACGAGTGGAAAAATTGCAATATCAGCGGATTGTTATAAAGGATCAACATCGTGAGTAGAACCTTATTTTTGCCTCTGCTAAATGAATGAATAATTTGAATATTGAATAGCAATAGAATTTGGATTAGATCTTTCAGCTTGAGCTTCTGATAGAAGCCGGCATTTAAACCTCCTGATTTAAGAAAGATAGCCTTGTTAGCATCCATCACATTCCTCACAGTCTTCCCTCCCTTATTCAAATCGACGTTTAGAAGACACAAAATACGATATACATTCGATAGACAAAATTCGACAGTCTTAACCTCCGTAGAAATCTGTCTAGATATTTTTTCGCCAACAGTCGAGTGGAGGGACTCGTAGATTTTCTTAATTGCAACAAGCTTGAAGATCAAATGGTCTGTCAAATCACTCTCTACCTCTATCAGAGCAATTAAGCAATCATTTATGAGCCTTAGGGTTGCCACTCTTATGTGAGCGTCTTTCTCTATCCTAGCCCTCACGAGGCTAGATAAAGAACTTATCAACAGGTATTGTTTCGTGTCAATGGTAGAGCGCATTTGCAGTTTGAAAGCCCTCAAAAGGTTGTCAATATCGATGTTTTGAAGTAGGGCCGTTTCGTTTGGCAAAGAAAGAACTTCAAATGAGCTTTCATTTTTGATTCTCTTCAAAGATGGCTTGGGTGGAAGTTTTCGTCTGGTGACCGAACTTTTCTGGTCATCATACCCTCTGCGTTGTTTGATGAGACCGACTCGAATCTCACTAATAATATCTATTTTGTATTAGTAAGGTCTTAAATCAAACTGATAGTGAAATTCACTTACCTTCATATTCAACATGGCATTTTTGCAGGTGTTTGATTCTAACTATTGCCACCGCTAGAGGGATGGAAAGGTTCATAATGGTAGGAAAAGGTTGCAAAAACCTGAAACAAATGATCATTCTTGAAATAGTGCGAAAAAGAGAAATAATTAATCAGAGTTATAAAGTAAATCGGAACTATTTTATGTATGAAGTCAAATAAATGTCAAGCTACATTCTTAAGGATCCAAGGACCCATTCTTAATGTTCGTGAACTATGCTAATTTTATTATCGATAAATGCAGATTTAATTGTTATATGCTTGGCTGTAGGTCGTTTGCGGGCTAATCTCAAATACGCTTTATGATGAGTGCGGACTGCGAAATGCAATATGGGCTAATTGTTGATTTGTATGCCGGCATAAATAAATTAACCCCAACTTAGGAACTTGTCCGTAGACAGTAATGATGCAAAAAAGGAAAAGAAAGATGCAGTTGACTTAAATAAAAAAGAAAGATGCAGGGTTACCACGAGTTAATTTCATTTGAGTTGTTTCACTACTCACTGTCCTCCCTATTGAGCTCTCTCATTCTCACCCAAATTCTTCGTCTTACAAAGTTACCGGTGTAGTATTTGCCCTTCCAAGTGGTATCACTCAATGTGCGATTAAACACAATACTCGAGTACATCCAGCCCTGGTCATCCACATCGTTGTACATCAAGATATACCATGTGTCCCAAGACCAAACCCAGTCCAAATCGGGCAACGGATAATTGGCAATCGAATTCTCCGAAAGAACGATCGGTTGCATCTTGATCAGCTGGTAGTTGGGAGGGTCCAAGAGCGGAAGCAAAGTCTTATTGGAGAAAAGCGGAATTCCAAAGAACTTCATACCCCGCTGGTTCTCGATAACGAAATCGAATTGGACCCGGAGTTGGAGGATGGATTGGTTGAATGACTTGAGTACCTCGAAAACGTGCGAGAGTTTGCGCTGGTCGTGGTGGTGGGCCATCAATTGTAGGTTGAGCTGTTGGATGAGACGCACATACAAGTCTGTGGTGTTATGGCCATCATACAGCGAGGGTTTCTGGCCACTTGGTGTGGCCATTTTGAACGACAAGTGGACTTTCGTGGACTCGAAGTTGTGTAGATAGGCATTTGTGATCATACTTAGTCACGTGACCATAATCACGCTCAAAAACTAGCAGAATCACATGACAAAATTCTCTATCGTCTTTTTACCATGACGAAAGCTTGCTCATGCATACAGCTGTCGTATATTCTCGACAATGTTATCGCCACAACCGGTTAGGAACTCGCGTTAAAGTCAATAGAATCTAAGAATTCTTCTCTACGGCTATGAACAAAACATGTCACTGCGGTAGTGACAATTGTTATTGCAAGCCCACCGCTGGGCACATCCCAACATAAGTTGTCCGATTTAAGGATTACCGCAGCTCAAAATCTGACCATAATTTTTTTTTCTTGTGCCGGTGCAGAAAATCGTACGTTATTCTTGACCCATGGCTATACGCTACAGCCGGAAGAAAAGCACGACGGAGCCAGCGAGGCAGACATCGGATTAAATAGCCAGCTCCTACGTTTTCTGCTAACCGTTGTGCTAGCATTCTTGCCGGAGTTCCGGGAGCATCCGAATTTCCCACGAGCCCGGCCATTTCTCAGACAAATAGTTAGTAATGATTTCCAATGCTCTCCGCAGCCGTTTTGCGAACACAAACTTCCGGGAATGCACCTAGTGGCTAAATCACCGGCCTCCGTATTTTGCTAGCACAAAAGCTTGTATTGCGGTGTAGTCGTAGCGCAGCTGTAGTCCCCGGAGTTATGTGGACATTAGCACCCAACGGCCTAGGTGATGCCATTCTTGACATTTCCCAAGCTTAAGGCGTAGATTCAGGTGATCACTATGGCGCTTAGCACGGGGCCCTTTCACAAGGTGCGGACAGTGCCGCGCCGCCTTACCCCTGCCGCTTAGCACAGCACCTGGCACCAACTCGCACTCCCGTTTTTTCAAAAAAATCCCCTATTGTACAGTACAACATTGTACATCTCCACCTTCGCTACACTTCAGTGCTCACACACAAAAAAAATCATCATTTTGCCAACGTCATATTCAACTCTTCGAACGTTTGAATACATGAACAGCACCCTGGTCAAGACTAGCTTGCGATATTGCCAACACTAACCCTTCCTTTACACACCCAAGCCAGATCAGGTCTCCCGTTCGCATAGGCCCGGTGCAACACGCCCTCGCCTCCCTATTACTAATTACTTGTCATGTCTAAGGACGCTATCATGCTGATACCTGGTAGCGAAGGTACAGGTTCTACCACAGCTGCATCCACCTCCAACAGCAACACCTCCACAACCAACACCGCCTCGTCCAACAATAGCGGCACCGAGACCATGAGTTTCAATAATTTCCAGTCCTTTCCCTTCCACAATCCATTTGATATCTCGTCGTATCCCATCACCAACCCACCGCTCTTGGACTCAACCATGATGATCCCATACTACCTGAGTGACGGGGTTCCCAGGCGGAGAAGAATCTCCATCTCCAACGGTCAAATCGGGCAAATCATCAATCACGAAGCATTTTTTGAGAACGAGTTGATGGGCTTCGATGACTTTGGCCCCTACCCACTTCATCCTCATCATCATGGCCAGCAGTTTCATCGTGCTCAAATGCAACAAGCCCAAGCCCAACAAGCCCAACAAGCCCAACAGGCACTGCAAGCGCAGGTTCAAGCTCAAGCTCAAGCTCAAGCTCAAGCTCAAGCCCAAGCTCAAGCCCAGGCTCAAGCCCAGGCTCAAGCTCAAGTTCAGGCTCAAGCTCAAGTTCAGGCTCAAGTGCAAGCCCAGGTGCAAGCACAAGCTCAGGCACAAGCCCAAAGCCAAGGCCTCTCGCCTTCTCTGCAACCATTAGCTCCTCCCTTAGCACAAGCGGTGGGTGCTCAGCTGTCAGCGCAAGCGGTGACACAACCAGCTTCAGGCGTAGTCATGAATGGTCAGCTCAATGGAATCAACAATCAACCTATGGTGATGAATAATTATCAGGTGGGTATGCCTCTTTCGAGTAACATTCAAGTCCTCCAGCAACAAAACGCGATTTCACAACCCTCTTCTGCTGCGGCTCAACCCGTGCAACCGGTACAGTCACAAGAGTCAATCGATCCGCTCGAGCCTAAGTTTATTAAGAGGAGCCCCTCTTCCAGTGCATTGATCAATGGCTCAGCAGTCAGCGCGCCTCGTTCTGGCAATACCATCACATCCAGCACCCCTGCCAATGATCGTTTGAACGGGGACAAAAGTTCACCTCTGTCAATTTCAGATGCAGCTGGAGTGCCACCTCCAAACCATCAACTCATCTACAACAATGAAGTGATCTATAATCCCAATAACGGACCCATTCCCGGTACAGCAGCATGGAAAAAAGAACGTTTACTCGAAAGAAATAGAATAGCTGCATCCAAATGTCGTCAAAGAAAGAAACAAGCCCAATTGCAACTCCAAAATAATGTTACCAAATACGAACAAAGACTCGTTGAGGCTCAGCGTAAGCTAGGAAACTGTGAGAAATTGATCACACTCATGAACAGCCATCTTCAGGACTTCTTTGCAAAGGGTGACCCCAACAGCTTGAATGCCTTGAAGAAGTATTCTAAAATCCAAAACGCTGACGACTTGGACGATCTCAACGAACTGCATGGCTTGAGTGACTTAAGTATAGATTAGTGAGTACACTCTTTTTCTGCCGGTACAAATGCATGCTATAGAGGATGGAAGTTTTTGAGATTGACAACCGAGGACTTTTTTTGACTCAAAAAAAATTAAACTTGGCTTTTTTTGACGAAGGGCCAGTCGCCCAAAACTGAAAATTGTCTGGAAAGTAAACAACTCCATCAACCACATAAAATAGGTGTGGCGACATGTTCTCCGGATAAGTTCGGATCAAAACTGTCTCTGCACCCATCACGAACATTATAGTCTATTCTTCGTTTGGGCTTGTACAAAGCTCCACATTTCGGAGATATGTTTCACTTCTAGAGCACTCAAGAAGTCTCGCTGCTAGATCTGGCGCTGTTTTTTAGTGCTACTTCGCTTATAGTTTAATAAATTGTATTTTTAAATTAAGATTTCTGCTCGGGTGCTCTCGGCTTCTGAACGGGTTTGTTAAATCCCTATTTAGGCGGGTTCTAGACGAACGCAGATAATGTTAAAAGGTACACTTATAAGCCAAAGGGGTATATACTCCGATAATAAAAGGAAGGACTGTGCATAACTCCCTCACACTAGGAATAGAGTATCCACAAAGATGAATAGCAAACAGTGCATAATTCCTTCACTGTAGGCTTGTAGTATTCACAGAGATGTTCAGCAAGCAGTGCATAACTCCTTCACTGCACGAATAGAGTATTCACGGAGATGAAATTCAAGCAGTGGCTGGGTTAAGGCACTCTTAATCTGGGGTATATTCACGACGGTTCAGGAGTGTGAATACTGCATGTGACTTTCACTACCACATGGCCCGAAAACGGGGATTCTTTGGAGGATACACATTCTCGAATCGTATCTAGACTCCAAATACTCAGACCAAGTGACGACTCAAAGGTATCGAAAGCTCCAGCGCAAAGATTTCAAACTTTAAATATTCTTTTTGTGCACTCAAAGGTATCATGCCTTCTTTAAGGCTTTGACGGCTGGCGAGGCGAATTTCAGCTGCTTTTCCATTTATCTGGTCTGAGAAAGATGCGCTGGCAAGTATTAACATGACAACCTGCACACGGAGCCTGCAAAATGTGGCATACACTCGCGTTCTACCATCGTCGTGAACAGTTCGCAATGCAACTGCTGTGCACCCCTCTCCTCAGTCAGGGTCTTCCTGCATCACTAGTTGATGACCTTCCCCTTTATGTAATTTATGCGGGCTACTAATACGAGCCCATACTGTCGAGATAATTTTTTATAATAATTATAAAAAATAATTAAAGTCTGCAGCAAACCAACAAAGGGCGGTGCGCACAACCAGAACAACCAAGTGTATAAAATAAGAGTGGGGTAGATATTTACCTTCTTATGTGACGATCAAATTATCAGAAACGAATCTGCACTGCATTTTGATTGGATGAACTAAAGCGGCTTGCTTCGAGTAGTATTAGCAGATATGTTAGCCAAAAGATATTTCGTTTACCGTAAATACTTATCTTTGCAAAAGTTGGGCGGATATCTTTTTGAGCCTTATATCCAAGTTCGCTCATTTCACTTCGACCAGTTTGTTTTTCGAGCTGGTTACGAAGCGCAAGTCCAAACCTTGAAAGCTATTGTTCGATAAGAGCATAAAATATTGAATACTAATAGAAGAGACTGACTTTTCAAGGCATTCGCTTATTTTATGTTATTATGTAAGATCTAAAAACTTTACCCAAAGCTAGGTACCACTTTTCATAAGATTCATGTGCCAAGCACTCTATTGAAATTGTAAATCATTACAACTCTTAAAATATCAGTGATATTACTATCAAAAATGCAATAAGAATTCTGTAAATGGCCCCAAAAAAGCGTATTCGCGCGCTACATTTTTATTTTATAGTGCTATGGATTAAAAACCAAAATAAAATCGTACTAATGGCCCCAAATACAATACGAATATACTTTCTGTAATGAGTTTCTAAAAAGTGTTGCATATATTTGAAGTGTTGAAAAGCTGACAAGTTTAATAACTGACTTCTTTGAAATCATAATACTCGTTCATTGAATATATGGTAATAATACACTAATTATGGCCCAAATAGATTTATTTAAGCAGCTGAATTAAATTCATTCAATAAATAAGTTGATGAGATTCAAACATTCTGGAAACTAGCGAGAATCATAGCGGTTAGCTGGAGTTTTGATAACCATACGGCGTTGCGCTGGTTCCGGCAGAATTTGATCCTGTTGGCGGTTGTGCATTTGTTTCATCTGCACTTCCTGCTATCCCATTACCGCTACCAGACATCCCAGTGGTACTGTTTGCCAAAGGATGTGAGGTATGCATGTAGTAATGGTGGGGTGCACCAGACAAGCTGGTGTGAGATCCAGCTCCAGTTTGTCCAGCATTACTTGCAGGATGGTACAAATGACCGCCTGGACCACCTGCCCCACCACCAATATCAGTAGTCTCATTCGCACCCGTTGCTTGATGAGCAGGATTGAAGAAAGATCCACCTGAAGCAAGAGGTGGATTAGTTGTGAACCAGCCACCAGCTCCAGTTGAGCCAACGGTGCCTGTGACATTGCCGGTCACACTATTATTCCTATAAGATTTTTTGTTAGGCCCACCTGAAGTGCTTCCGCTGAAGCTATTTGATGCTGAAGTGCTTGGGATAATGTTGCTAGTAATAGAACTTATTGATCCGTTGGAAGCACCTCCAATTGAAAATTGATCACTCGAACCCAGAATAGAGTTCAAATGATAACCCTGTTGTTGAATTTGCTGGGGTGCTTGTTGTTGAGTAGGATGGTTTTGCAGAGACTGTTGAGATGGCTGTACATGATGTGGTTGTTGTGGCTGTGACTGTGGTGTTTGATTGGGATATCCCTGTTGCAGATAGTGCTGTGGGAATGGAGGGAAATAAGTATTTGTCGATCCACTGTTTGTTCCTAAATTTGGATCGTGCTGCTGATTTTGGGCAAGCTGAGGATAGCCGGGGTGATACTGCTGTGGTGCACCCATACCTAGCATGGGTACACCCCCACTTGTTGAAGATCCAGTGGCAGTGGCGCTAACTCCTCCTAATTGAAGATTTGATTGACCTCCATGTGAGAAGCTCGATTGATGAGGAGCTCCGGTGAAAGGATTGATAAAACTCAACTCATTTGAATTTGCAACCACTGCATTATTATTTTGCTCATCTTCGCGTTTCATGTTGGTATTACTCGCAGGATACTGCGAGTAATCAAGTGGTAACCCTTGGTGAGAACTGGACAGATATTGCTGCCCTTGGACCGCTTGCTGTTGAGCAACAGGAGATAGGTATTGGTGGTTAGGTGCTCCATGTGTAGGTGGATGGGAATTGTGGCGCGTAAATCCGGGTGGAGCACTGTCTCCGACTTGTTGTGGTTGAGCTCCATACTTTTGCATGTATTGCATGTGCTGCGGATTGAGTATCTGATGTTGCAATTGAGGATGTTGGATCTGTTGTTGATGCTGACCGTGTGTCTGCTGCTGTCCCTGTGACTGAGAACGATGCTTCGATTGCGCAATAAGATTTTGACTGGCGCTTTGTGGAGTTTGCTGCAACAAGGACATGTTTTGCAATTGATAGTTTGTATCCAAGAAATAGTAGGCCTCATCTTCAATTGGAATTTTACCGCCTAAAGATGATTCTTTGACGGAATTCCAGAGTGCATTGGAAATAGTGAGGTCTTTCAAATCTGTTTTTGAAGGTCTTTGTAGCTTGCCATTCAAAACGTCATCCGCGTTATAGTAGCTAATAAGGTGAATGGTTTGTTTTGCAACTCGTTTTTCAATATGCAACTCTTTGCACGTCGTGGTAAGACTCAAAGTTTTCTTGATAAGCCCTTGATCCTTGAAAACGTAAGATGTTACCATGGCCCCAAGCAGATTCCTATTACTAGTATTGCTGCTAGTGTACCCCATGCCGCTTTCATTTTGAGGAAGAAGCTGTTGAGCATGCGGAATGGAAGGGCCCACTTGCTTTGCATTAGCACCTGATAGCAATGAGGTGTCTAGAGGGTCTTGATCGACGCTTACCTTGCGTCTTTTCTTCTTCTTATCATCCTTCTCGCTGAGGGAATGCTTGTCAAGCTCTCTGTATACAAGAAATCTTCCTAAGATACGAGACGGAGACCAGGCTATACCATCTGTCCATCTTTTTATACCCGAATGCTCCTCAATGAACACGAAAACGTTGCCTGACTTGATCAAGTTTGGTCGTTCTCTCTCATGAGGTCTTCTTGGTACTAACTCCAATTGTTTATCGACTATTTCTTGAATGATGAGGAGAGCATCCTTTGTAGACCCAACATAACCGTAATAGGTTGGGTAGAGTTTGGAGGTAGACATGAAAACTCAGTTGAACTTATGTGTTAGTTCAATATCACGATGTGGAATCAGCTTTGCAAGAGAAAGTTTGTCTGTTAAGTGGATTAGCAGCTTCTCCCAATTACAGAGTACAATCCCTGTATACCTAACTGAACGGATTGCAAATTCTGATTGCGAAAGTAGACCTGGTCCTTGCAACTGCTTGCTATTTTATGGGGGGGACCCTTTCTCGAAAATTGAGTGCTTGATTCTGCGGATGGTATTGGAATCAGGGGCAATGGGCTTCGCGTCACTTGCCGGCTCAATGCTTGTTCGTAAGTCTCCTGATTGATCCTGAGCGTATTGAGAGTAATTGTTTGATTATGAAACGTGGAAGGAAAGGTATCTTCGAACTTGAAAAGACACACACTGTTGGCTTAAGTGCGGTTTCTCTTTGATTAAGGATGGCCACTGACTTAAACCACACTTGTACAACCTCAAGTTGAACTGTAGGGTGTAACTCTTGAATTTACCTAGAGGTTGAGAAACAGTAAAATCGGTATTTTGCCAGACCAAGTCCAGTATATATGCAATTTGTGTTGTATGCTGTAAATGTATTGTTAGTGTATCGATAGCGAGGCGGTAGCATTTAGAGACGCAGACAGACAAAGAATAGCAGACAGACAAAGACCCAAAACAGATAAGGTTTGAAGAATTTTTTAAAAAACGTGAGGGTCCCGCATATCCGAAACGCTCAGCAATTTGTTGAATTTCTTTAGGTAACAAAAGCGCTCGCTCCGATCACACTTCATCAACGTGTCCACTTTGCAATTGTTCGCCTACAGCAGACCCTTATTCCATAACTTACTATGTCACTTTTTTGTCTGCTTACCTTGTAACATTCCAACATTATTTTTCCAAGCCATACAGCTTGCATTGCGTATGCAGAGCGCAGGATACGCGCACGGCGTCTAAAATTTATGTAAGCTTAACGCCCAGAGAGTACGAGCGTGACTAGGGGATTCTTGCCCTTTTTTCGCTGCTCATTAAATTCAAAGGACCCTTGCTTACGTGTTCTAGAGGTGAATTTAGAATCGATATCAGTAAGCTATTCGTGTGAATCATGGAATAGGTGCCAGTTGTTGAAGAAGACAATCTTCAGCGGCACATAATAGGACAAAGCAAGCACCATAGTCAATGTGCGGCGGCAAAATTAAGGTTGGTATTATAGAAACTTTACGTACCAACTAGGCCCTAGATTCTATTTAGCTTCAGAGACAATTTGGTCTATTCTCATAACGCATTTAATGCAAGTGTTTGAAAATGTCATGAGGTTTTTTTGCCTTAAGACTTCGAGCAGCACCTGAAAATAGTGCGCAGAATCTCCAAACGGCCAATGGTTGCTTTTTATGCGGGCCAATATTCTACGCTCGATCTTCTGTTATCATAGGTATCAGAGCCGTGAATAAATTTCCATGGAATTCAACCTACGAGTTAAGGTTTGAGTTTGTGAATTAACCTTCCATACTCAAATCATGCGATATAGACGCTTTTACTGTCGCTGCACACTTCCGGACACATGCTAATCATGTTGAAGGCGCCTCAAGCATCTTGTGATATTATTTTATTGTAATCTACTCGAGTAGCTCTGCGAAAACTGCACAAATCTAAGAAGTCAGCTTCAGTGAGTTTCATCTTGCTTGATGCACTTCGCAAAGATTTTAAATGACCCTGCTCGGATGCCGTATGCGCGGTGCTTTCCCACCCGGCGCACAAGCTCATGCAGTTGACGTAACTCAAACGGTCAATGTCCAAGTACGAGACTCACGAACATGTAACCTACCCCACGGGCCGGGCTCTGCACGTCTCATCCCTTCTATCCTGCAGCCGATCTATTGTATCTTGTTCCTTAAACGCGGCATATCAATTCAATATTTTTCAGAAGTTCCCTGTCTACGTTTTACATAATATTTCTGTTAAGCTTTATACAATTAGCCTAACTATTGTGGTCCGTGTTCAACCTGCTTGAAAGCTGTCGTGCGCTGGAGTATCTGTGCTGATCCCTTACCGTTAACTCTGATTATTATTGACCGTTACTAGACGCATCAAAATTTTTACTTCGCTGGCAGCAAGGAGTGGAATGTACCTGAACTCGACTGATTTCTGGAAGCTGTACAACGTGCTAACCTACGTACAATCTAAACAGCATGTTCTCATGAAGATTTCTGATTGTTCAAGAGTCATGCTTCCTGCAGTTTGAAGCCTTGTTTACCGATGACCAACTTCGGGGACAAGATCAACCTCGCAGCTACGAAAGCCGAGCTGATATCGGCAAAAAGATACCAAGCCCTGAATAATCTTTGCTCAATGATCAACTCGTTGACTTTTGTTGGACTTTGAGCCCACGGCAGTGTATGTAAGATTAAAAAGGCAAAATAAACCGTAAATTTTTTTGCGTATCTGAAATTAAGGATGCATGATATTATGGCGACCTTGCATGTTCAAAAATTAAAGTTGTAGGTACGAACGACGCTCACTTAGTCTTAGCATGAATACATTTCACGACTTTTGGAAAAGATATATTGTATCCATTGACGTTCAAATATCAACTTGAATATGTGTCTGATCTTTGATCGATTCAAACACGATAGTTCTACATGATTAAACACAGCACCTAAGTCATAAGATCATCTTCATATTTTTTGTTTCGGCTTCTCACATTTGAGGATATCGAAGTTTTTGTTCGCAATTTTTGAATCACCGTAAATTCAGCCAAAGTGACTATTCACGTTTTGTCTCAGATAGCAAGATATAGAATGTTTCGTTCGATCGAAATTAGTTCTCTCAACACGTTGGAGATAATCGCAAGAATAATATTTTTACGACCTAATTTCGTAAATTTTGGGAAATTTTGAGATAATTCTCATGAACCAAACAAAACAACAATTCTTCGTTATCGGAGAGAAAAAGTCCGCCTTTCGCAAAATATCGCTCGTATTAGCATGCAACCTTCGATCTTATTGAAGACAACTCCGTTATAGCATGGGATCATTGTTAGACCTGATGTGTGACTTGCAAAGTACCCCTAATTCGGGATCGGCTAAGAACAATCTGAGCCGAGAGCCGCCTCCGGCCAAGTAATTACTGAATGCAGTGTGGACCCACTGTCGCGCATCAGTCAGTAGCTAAGACTACCCTATTGTGTGCTAGCGTGACTTTGTTACGCTGAACCACGCACAGATGATCTTAGAGTATATAATTCCAACCGAATATGCAATACAAGCGAAGAAGTATCTAGGAATCGTACCATGAGTTCCGCGAATCATCTGTCGGTGAAAGCTAAACGATCAACGGTTGAGCCTCAATTATTTCCCAGATCATGCAGCTCCAAATCCCTCATAAAAAACCGCGAATCCGGTGTATAGGCATGCCCCCCACTACGATGCCTCACGCCCCCGCATTTAGATTCACACGATAACAGCCTTACCACAGATAATCTCTTTACGATAGTGGTGTTGTGTTGTTAGTGCCGCATGTAGTTGTCTAGTTGTGTAGTTACATAACCAATCTTACGATAGGCCGCGCTATTCTTTACTGTTCGAAAATCTGCGCAACTACGATCAACCCCACAACTATCTTTAGTATTCCCCTATTTGCCCACACGAAAATCTAACCCCTGAACAGCTACCATCATCTGATATAAATCGCCGTATTTCAAATTAAACTAGGTGGCAATTTAAAAACTATCTTACTGGCTAATAGTAGCAGATCAATTGTGGGTTGATCGCCTTGGTCCGAATTAACCCCTAAAAGGCGGCAACATTACCTAATCCTGCAACTTATCAAAAGTTATCAAAACCGATCACTTCCCAAGAGAATTATCTACTAAAATCCTCTCTTAAGTGACGAGCTCAACTTATATACTGCAATGACAGAGGCAATCGATTATAGTTCACATCTCCCTTCATACAGATCATTGCTAAATCCTACTGCCCGGTATGATTATCGAACCCACTCACTAGTACCCATGAGTCAAAATGATTTGAACCTGCTCAATGTGAATCTTCGAATGCATGATAATCAAAATTTATCCTTAAAGAATCTTAAGACAGCTAAGGGATCAAGCTCCTCATTCAAAATGAAGTATAAATCTCTCTTGAGTGATGTGAGTAGAACATTATCAATTCGGCTCAGCAACCCCTACCTCCTCGGTACAGCTCAGACTCAACAACACCTGACAAGCATTCAGCTGAGCGCTTCAATAATTTCCAGCAAAGAAGGTATTTTACAATCTAAGTTTGTGGCTGCAGCTACCCCTAGATATCTAAAAAATTTACCTTTGGAGATATGGGATTTTATCTTTTCTTTAGTGGAGGAAGGATCAGACTACAAAAATTGCATGTACACGTGCAAACTATTCTATTTGCTAGCAAAACCATATTACTACGAGAATTTATCATTCACTTCGACTTACAGATTTGCCCAATTCATCACATATTTGAGATTGAACTCAGAGGTGGGGAGATATGTAAAAACAATTGATTTGTCCAAAATTCAGGCTGGGTTCGTCGAAGATCATAGTACAGAGGAAACAGTTATACGATTTAGTGAAGATGAATTTGATTCAGAATCTTCCGATAAAATATTAGCGGGTTGGAGGGATTGGAAATTCAGAAACAATCCTCTTTATTCGGTGCATCATTCATCTTCAGTAAGCCTCACAAAAATTGCATCAAACTCTCAGGTCCTGACCAATTCTTCCAAGTCAATTGGTTCTGCAGGAAAATATGCATCAACATCGAAAAGGTTTTCGAAACCTTTCAAATATTTCAGAGACAAGAAAAGGAGGCACTCCGTTAGTTCAAGCGGAGGCCTAAAATCGAGAAAGATATCGAGATATGAAGTTAATCTCTCCGAATCCGAAGACGGATCAAATTCTAATGTGATGAACAGGCACGTTCTGGAGCATCCTACCATCAATAAGTTTTTGATGAACTACTCATCCTCGAAAGACATACCCGTGGGCTATGTATTACACTTGATTAATTTGTGCCCAAATGTTGAGTCGCTAAATTTAGGCAGCTTATCTTTATCCATGGACTACGAAATAAGTAGGTCCATGATTTATAAGTATCAGACTTTCGACTTGATGAACAATTATCCAAAGGAAATGATCAAAAGGATCGACGATGTTATGAATTTGGATGATGGTGATGATGCCATGACATACGATGGAAGTATTTTCAATCAAAATATAAAGGGGGATACTTTTGGCACCTATTCCATATCGAATAGCTCAATTCGCAATTTTGGAGGCAACTATAAGGGACATCAAACGAGTTCATCTGCTTCGTCTGTTTACTCCTTGGGTGCCTTTGGAAAGCCAATATTCAAATATAATAGTTTGCTACCTCCATTACCACAGACCGTGACTGATATATCATATCTTAACAAAGGTGATGGAAAAGTTTACCTCAGCGACTTGAATCTCAAGTCGATTAATAACAATTATTTGAGAAGAGTCAATGAAGAGGAGTTATTGACAGTCATCCTTAAAGTCCATGGAAAGAATCTGTGTCGTCGCACCAATACCTTACCGTATATCGAGTGTGAGCCAAACCTTCGATACTTAAATTTATCTTTCCTGATATGGTTAAACAAGAAAATGTCTGAAAAGCTTCTCAAAGGCTTAATTTGTGATCACGTCCTCACTGATATGTCACTTGCGAGTAGCCAATTGAGCTTGGAGGACCAAGCTTCCCAATACAAACAAGATCTAATTGTTGATTTCACAGACTCGGGGATGTACAAAAACTTACAGTGGGCTAAACGAATCGACTTGAATACAGATGATGGTTGTAATTTAGCACAAAAAATAATAAAAGATGAGCTCTACGACAGGTTCGAAGAGTTCACACGTTTGGAGAGAATAAGAAGAGGAAGAATGGGAGAAAATTATTTAGTTTGATAGCCGACAATACGATATCATCTTATTAAATGTACCAGACATCAGGTCATCACCATTTCATGGATCTGCCAGGCCTGCATAACAGGGGAGACCTCTAACAGCGATGGTTTTAAAGCTGGATCTTTCCAAAAGACTGCTCTCTTGAATCGATTAGTTTCTCTTGGAAATTCATCAATCCTTTCACCAGGGATGCTCTTGTTAACGCCTCCACAGCAGGCAAAGGACCGAGTAAAATTCCTGTTGAGTGATACGAAAAGCGAATCGCATCTTTATATAGACAGTTATTATCCGGGTAACCCCACCTCTGGTTCACGTGACAAAATACATAAATCTATCTTTCAGGACGCTTAGTTAAACAAGGGACCAAGTAACTTGCCACCATCAGCGATGTCAGATCTCTCAGCCCAGCTATCTGCATTCAAAAACAAAATCAAAAGCGGTCCATCCGTCACCGTGGCAAGACGTCCCGTAAACCCTAATATCAGACCTCATACACCTGCTTCAAGTCAGCAAAGGAGCGAAAATGGGGTTTCGAAACGTCCTGGTCCTGATACTCTTACAGAAGCTATAAAACGTCAAAAAACATCAATGGGAGAGATCTCAGGCTCTCATTTATCGACACAGTTGCATTTAGCAGTAGAATATGTCAAGCAGCACGATCACCCTGTCACGCTAGCAAAGTTGCAGAATTATTTGTCCTTTGATGTCACTCAAAACCTACTTCCCTTATTGAAAGAGATCGATAGAATCAAATATGACGCAGAAAGCGGGACCCTTGAATACGTTTCTTTGCATAATATAAAAGACCTGAATGACTTATTGAATTATTTGTGGCCTCAACCTACATTCAAAGGGACATCGGTCAAAGAACTCAAGGACGGCTGGAGTGGATGTCTTACAGCTATCACAGAACTTGAATCTGAAAATAAGATTCTAGTATTGAGAAATAAGAAGGAGAATGCTCCAAGATTGATTTGGGCAAACCTTGGTGGTCCATTGGGAACAATCGGTGACGAATTTAAAGACATGTGGACCGGTGTTAAACTTCCAGACAATTTATATCAGGCCTTGATAGATCAGAATTTGAAACCCACTGGTGCGGATCCAAATTTACTCATAAAGAAGCCTCAACAACAGGAAAAGAAACAGAAAAAGGCAAGAAGGGGCAAAATTACAAATACTCATATGAAGGGTATTTTGAAAGATTATTCCCAATTGGTTTAAGATTTTGATTTGCATAATCCATGTTTACTTTCGTGATCAATGTATACTTCTCAAACCAACATAGACTACATAAATATACTTGTGTTGCTTCTAAGGCCTCACGTAGATTAAATAGATGCGCGCATATTTGAGAACGCGAAAATTGAGGAATAGCCATCCAGATTTTTCCTTTCGCATAGAAGGGTTAAACGAGTATTAAGAAGTGATCTCTCAGCACAACATCACAATGTCTGGTATGTTTGACTGATTCTCTGGTCAATTTTACACCATTAGATCCAGAAAAGAATGATTTATATGCTGATTTGTACTGTGCTGAAGCAAGTACAATATCATGAAAAGAATCGATCGGAATGAACATTGTTTATTTGAAACCATACTGATGGAACATCATGAGGTCATTGCTAACATCTAGTCGATTTCAACACTGTCGCCAATGAATTCTGCAAATTTTACTATCAGCAATTTGATTCTGATAGAACTCAATTAGGAAACTTGTATAGGGATCAATCCATGTTGACCTTCGAGACATCACAATTACAAGGCGCCAAGGACATCGTCGAAAAGTTAGTCTCCTTGCCATTCCAAAAGGTTGCTCACAGAATCTCGACTTTGGATGCTCAGCCAGCATCTGCAAACGGTGATATTTTAGTCATGGTCACCGGCGAATTACTCATCGATGAAGAGCAAAACGCTCAACGTTATTCTCAAGTATTCCACTTGAATCCTGACGGAAACTCCTACTACGTTTTCAACGATATCTTTAGATTGAACTATTCTTAGGTTTCCAAATAATGTCTTTAACTTCTAACTGCTTCAACTGCCAATGTATTCATTTGGCTATAGTTTCACGCCATTGTGCAACATGTAATAGTATGAATCTAGTTCTCAGGTTCACGTAATGATGTGCTTGTGCTGTGTGTTCATTTTATGCCAAAAGTAACACACAGCTCATTTTATGCCAATATTCTAAGGCTCACTTCCGAACGCGCTTATTTTGAATCGTTTATTTCCCTTCTCTCCACGTTACTATGCTGGAATCTAAACCGACTGTACCTAGAAGACCTACAAAGGCTCGTTCGAACTCATCTAACAGTTCACCCGCTGTTGATACTGTGGACAAAAGCCCTGATCAGATTGAGCCCAAAGAGATGCTAATGGATTCGACCAAGGTATCTTCAGGGGTGAATCCGAGCGAGTTGATCTCGAAAACGACGGAAACACACAATACCCATTCAATGACCCCAAAGATCCCAAATAGACCGGCAAGACTCAATCCAGTAAATGAATCGACCCATTCATTCGATGAGGAGGAACCAAAAGAAGTCAAAGATGCAAACGTTGCCTTCGAGGGAGATGATACCAAACTAATCATGGAGTTGAATCAATCTACTGAATCAATTGATGAATTGACTAGTGCAGGAGATGGAGAGAAAACACCAGGAAACTCCAATACCAAAATCTCATTCAAGGATAACGACGACACTTCTGAACACCGTGCCGGAGAGGGTTCTAGCTTTGATGATGATGTTGCAACGATTTCTCAAGAACAGGGCGACAGTGATGCGCCTGAAGAAATCCCAGATCCAGATTTGCATAAATCAAGCGAAGCTACCAAAATTCAAAGCTCAATTGATAGCGCAAGAAGCAGAGAATCATTTGAGAATGAGGATACTCATAGTGCAGTGGAACAGTCAAATCGGAAAACTCAAACTCAAAAATTAGATGATACAAATTTGCATGAAAAGATTGAGAATGATGTGGAATCTGCCGAATCCAGCGGCACTAGAGAGTCAGGACTTTCTGCATCGGAAGAAGCCCCACCTTCGAAATCAGCCGAGGCCACAGAGCCAGAAACTCAGCTTCCTGAATCAGATGTTCCGTTAGTGCCTGAAAGACCAAGACCATCTGCACTTGAAAAAGAGACTCTTGAGAAATCAATCGAGGTCACAGAGCCAGAAACTCAAATTCCTGAACCAAATGTTCCGTCAGTGCCTGAAAGACCAAGACCATCTGCACTCGAAGAAGATGCTTTCAAGGAATCAGTCGAGGCCGCAGAGCCAGATACTCAGCTTCCTGAATCAAATGTTCCTTCAGTTCCTGAAAGACCTAAAAGAAGAGAAAACTCAGATTCTTCACTGATTGAAAAAACTACCTCTGAATCCCATTCCTCGTCTCCGTCTATACCAAATCGTCCTCGCAAGAAAATAATAGCTGAAAATCGTGATCAATCCATGGAAGCACCTGAAAAGGAGTCAGTCAAACCAAAGGGGCCACCTCCAAAACCAAAAAAGTTGTCTTCTAAAATTGCCGCGTTTCAACAGATGTTTTCCGAGCAATCGCCTGTGCCAAAGCCCATGGCCAAAGCACCTTCAGAAAGTGGTGAATTGGGCTCGAAAACGAGTTCTACGAAGTTATCGTCGGAAAAGATTAAGTTTGCGGCAAATTTACAAAATATGTACGGCCGAGGTATTGCAATGCCCGGTATGGTTAATCCAAACTTAACAAGCATGGGTCAGCAAGACGACAAATCGCTGAATGATTCTTTAGAAGGTGACCGCGTTGAAACTCCAATTATTGCCAGTGAGAGAAGAATCAAAGGTCCGAAAGGAAAAAGGTTGCCAAAGTCAATCAAAAATCCCACGAAAGTGGAATCGAAGAGGTTCGATTTATTCACTGATGAGCTTTGGTCGATTCAGATTCCTGACCCGCTATTGAAGACACATTCAAAAGATCAGCCGGTGCTCGAGATGGAATCAGAGCAAAGTTCAAAGACAACTTTAGTCATCCCAGCAAACCCTCAAGCAGTAGCGGATCAAGACCCGGAAGATGCTGAGAAAGAAACTAACTTTATCGGCGATGGTGCAAATGAAACTTCGAATCACATTGATGAACAGCTCGATCCGACAGAAACCACAGAAAGCCTCTCATTGACGGAAGAAGCGGTATTTGATCATGAGAAGAGTGATCATGATTCCATGTAGAGCAGCAATATCATTTTAACTTAAGTTGAATATACGATTTTAATCATTTTAGAGAATACATGATAGTTCATCGTCTCAAATCCCTTGCCCTTGGATTTGTCGAGTACCTGGGCTTATAATATGTATCCTTCGGTGGTTCTTCAATAACTTCCAGATTCAAAGAAGCTTTTGTTGAGTCTTGTGAGCTGCTTTTTCTAATAGATGATTTACCACCATCTTCTTTCATAGGCATTTCATCTACCTGCAAGCTTTCCCTTAATTCTCTAATCTTTATCAAAATCATGTCTTCGGACACGCCCTTCTCTTCGAGCTCATCTCTAAGTTCCATGCACTTGAGCTGTACCTTCCGGTTTCTTTCTCTTTCAGGAACCTTTACCTGTTGTCTAGGCTTGGATATTCTTGTAGCGCTTTCATGAGTTTGCTTCGATTGTCTTCTTTTATAGTGCTTGGAAAGAAATTGTGGATCATTTTCCCCCGCAGTTGCTCCGAGGTTGGCCTGAATATGGCCAGATGTTCCTGAACCTTTAGCAGTTTGTAGACCTATCCCATTGTATGGCATCTTTAACTGTATGATTATCCACACAAGTTGCCTAAAGTAGCGCAATTCACGTGACATTTTATCGAATTGAGATGCACTTTCTATCATGGAGTACACATTTCCTTATCAGCCGCACTTCTTCATGCTGATATCAGTGATTGATCAATAGACCTTCCCTGAGTTTGACCAGCTCGAAAGCCAAAATAGCAATTTGTTTCTTATCAACCATGTCCAAGCGTGAGATTCTAGAGTATGGACCTTGGCTAATTTTAGATTGAAATAATTATTTTTAGAGGCAAAACCCGGTGCGATTATTTAATATCGATGGAAGTACGCGCGCTGCCATGAAAACCGTTGATGATAGCGAAAAGCGCAACTATCAGCAACTACAATGTTAAATAGACTACCAAGGTTGAGGTTGAGGGCGGTGTTAGCATTGGGTATATTTTCATTCATAGTGTTGCTAGTATGGTATACGAATTTTGACTACGTTAAGGTCTTACAGGCCAATCATGCAGACGAAGGAACGGACGTGACAAAGCCTTCAGTGGGACTCTTCGAACCAAAAGAGGCTCACAAATTTTGGGATAAAGTCTTTAAAATACTCGGAGACACTGATGTGAAGTTGAAAGACCGTGCAGGGGCCATCAAGTATTTACCAAAAGAGGATGGGCCTGCCACTAAAGAATCTTTGTTGTCAAGAGCAATAATATCGGACGAAGCATTCGACGAATTGAAAGCCAAACATGCAAAGGTTCTTGCGAAGTTACCTAAAAAAATTCCAAGTTCGAATTACAACAAAGGGACTAAAGGTATTGTTGTGGTTGGTGGTGGTAGATACTCATGGTTGTCATATCTTTCGATCCTATCACTAAGAGAAACGGGTTCCAAGCTTCCTGTTGAAGTAATTATACCTAGCTTTGAAGAGTTTGAGCGAGAATCTGCGTTTTGTTCAGAAATACTTCAACCGTTGAATGCTGTGTGTGTTCCTATTGCCGATGTTTTGGGACCAGCTGTCATGTTGAAGTGGCAGCATAAAATCAGGAGCTATCAGTATAAGTCATTAGCATTGTTAACGTCATCTTTTGAGCATGTACTTTTGTTAGATTCTGACAACATGCTCCTTCAGAACCCTGATAAAATATTTGAAAGTGAGATGTATCAAAAATATGGAATGGTAACTTGGCCTGATTATTGGACCAGAACAGTATCCCCAAAATTCTATGAGATAGCGGGAGTTGAAGTGAATGAACTCAAACGAGTACGCTACAATCGATTTCCCTTAAGAACAACTGCCGGGGAATTCAATATTGGAGAGGAAGATCTTGAGACAGTACCTTTCCACGATTTGGAAGGTGCCATCCCAGATCTTTCAACCGAATCCGGTCAATTAATGATCAACAAGGAAACTCACGGACAGACCTTGATGCTTTCTCTTTACTATAATGTGTATGGTCCGGATCTATATTACAAATTGTTTTCCTTGGGGGAGCAAGGGGAAGGAGATAAGGATACCTTTGTTGCTGCTGCTGAAGTGACTCGTCAAACTTACTATCAACTCAAGTCATTCATTTTAACTATTGGCTATTTTGACTCCGATAACGAATTTCGCGGCGTCGCTATGGGCCAGAAAGATCCTATAGTTGACCATAATAACTTTCAGAGGAAAGTGGTGGAAGAAATTTTGAATGATAATGACTCTCTCGAAACACAAATTCGAAAGATCAAAGACGTAGAGAGAGATGTGTTCGAATCCCGAACCGACACACCACTCTTTTCTTTGCATTGCAATTATCCAAAATTTGATCCTTTGGATTTAATGGAGAAGGACGAGATTTACGACGGAGATAACAAAAAGTTGAGATACAGAGTATACGGTAATTTCAAGTATCAAAAACAACATGGTGAAAGCTCACAAGAGGTAGATTTCGAATTGAGGCAATGGAAGAATATCAATCATGCACTCTGCGAGGAGAAGTTACACTTTACGCACTTTGCAAATAGTAACATGAATGAAGTATGTGATTTTGCCAGAAATCAAGTTAATAACCTTTCATAAAAATAATATCTAATATAATATTGATTTAAAGTTTGAGTTGAGGTAATAAGTCCTTTGAAATACCGTCTGCCACGAGTTTTGCGATCGCCATCGTAGAAATCATAGGGTTTGCACCACTTGCTGTAGGCATTGTGCTTGCGTCAGCGATATATATATTTTTGCACTCAAAAAGCCTGCCGTGGGTATCACATGCCCCATAAGCGGGCCCTTTACCAGACATTCTACAAGAACTCATCTGGTGGGCGGAACACAAATGTGTTTCATGGTTTTCAATAGGCCATTTTGCAACTTTCTTTCTAAACTCTTGGTAGTCTTCATCTTCGATAGACCTAGCGTCTTTAGGCTTAGAAGACATGAAGGTTAGCTTTGGGGATTGAGGAGCATATATCTCTTTTGCTCCTTGTATGTACAACATATCTGCAGCAATTAAGGAGGACTCTAACAATGCTTTTCTGTCAAATTTATTGGTAGTATAATCCACGAGAAGAGCGTCAGGCTTAAGTGGATCTGCACGAACACTACCGCTGGTAGTATCTCTCATAAGAATGAGTAAAGCTGACAAATTATTGAACTTCAAGGAATTGATCCTTGCCTTGTTGCTTCCAGGCCAAGGAATGAATAACTGTACTATGCTGGGAGCATGAAGAAGAGTTTCAACTTTGGCACCGTGTGCTTTCCCATCTAAGTCTTCTTTCTCAGTGCATACACTCGTCATAATCGAATGATAATGAGGTTCTGACTTGACTTCTTTACCAAAATCTCCTAAAACAACAGTGACCGGATGTAACTTCAAGTTTTTTCCAATGTTCTTATTTTTGAATCCCGAATTTTGGAGTAAAACGGGTGTCTGTAACGATCCTCCACTAATGACAAACTTTTTGGGGCCAGAAATGGTAAACTCTGTCTCTGTTTTTTCATTGCGACATAATACTCCTACTGCCTTTCCATGTTCATGAAGAACTTTCAAAACTTTTACCTCGTCCATGAATAAACATCCATTTTTCAGAGCTTCACGCAACCAAAATGCATGCGAACCTTGTTTGATTCCGTGCTTACATCCAAGGTAGCAAAATCCACAATCATGTGGATGTCCGCCAGTATTTTGCGCAATTTCTTTAACGGCATAGCCCAATTTTTTACCACCTTCTAGAATAACTCGATTGGAATGTGAATGGTTGATGTGCTCGGTTGATGCACCCATTTCCTTCCATACATAATCGATGCACTGGTCATATTGGTCTGTGGCTGCCCAGTCGATTCCGTAATCGTCATACCACTCTTTACGAACTTTAAAAGGTGTCTTGAGACAAGCGGACCAATTAACGGTCGAACCGCCTCCAAATGTGGATCCAGCCAACATGAATAACAGTTGATCAACTGTACTGACAACGCCTTGATTTTCATATAGTGTGGTACCCTCATTTTCGTTGAAATTGTATTCAGACTCATGGTAATACTTTCCCTTCTCTAAAACAATACATTTGTGCCCTTTCTCAGACAATGTTCGTGCGACGATACCAGCGCCAGAGCCTGAACCTATGATGAGAACGTCAGCGTTCAGAATAACTAGCTTGTGCCCATCAGCGACCGGTTTTTCCATGAAGTTGTACCTGAAATCAGGCTTCGGCTGACCCTCATACAAAGTTTCCCTATCTTCTTTGCCAGGATAACCACTAGCAGCATTATGAAGTTCGGTGGCGAAACGAGCAAAACCTATCTGTGCTAAAGTCGTGATAGTCAGGAAAATTTTCTTTTTGAAAGCTAATGGCGAGTCTCTCCACGACATCAATAATCTTTCCCTTTCATCAATTGACATATCCTTGATCATGGTTGTCGAGTTCGTAAAAATCGGACTCGTTAACCTAGAGTTCAAAGAGCTGGCAAGAAGCCTAAATTGTCTCTGCGAATCAGATGGAATACCTTTAGAGAGCAATTGATTCTTGATATATTCTTTGAATCCATTGACGCGCGTAGGTCTAGAGTATCCTTCAAGATACTCATGAATTTTGGCCTTTGGAAAACCTTCATCGAGATAAGGAATCAAGTTTTCTGCACTTGTTTCATGAATCACCGCATCCATCATCAAAAAGATGACATTCAAATGCTCATCTGATATATCCGTAGGAAGCAATTTATCCTTTATGTTGAACATTGCAAAAGTTTGACGTATTCCTGGTTCTATGACAAATTAATCATTACCTATTTATACCACCGAGCATTGTCTTCTGATTTTGATTCTGAACTCATATGATCAGTCTACCCCACATACCCTCGGAAGTCCGGATTTAGTCGGTATCTTGTGAACATTTCACATACAATTCTACTGATGATCTTGAAGAAAAACAAGTATGAATTACATACAAGAATCAGACCACTGGTTACAATCGGAAGCATGATGTCATAAATTTTTCATGGACTGGTCACTTCTGAACTTATCTTATGGGTAAAGTCAGCACTACCTGGAGCATGGATATATATCCGGATTCGAGGGAGTGCTATATGCAGTCAAACTATATATATGCTAAGTTTTCCAAACATATTCGATGCAGTAGTAGCTTAGCGTATACATTTACTTTATATCTTCATGACGTCTATAACATTCGTGATCGATCATTTGGGTCAAGGAGATAGAATCAACGCGTTCTATTCCGCCTACATTAAATGTACACTGGATCGTGAGTTCTATGCAGACAGTTGATTATTTCATTACCCCATTAAATTTTGAACTCGCTAACTTGTCTGAAAAAACCATTTGAATCGCACACCAGAAACCACCCTTCTCTCATTTGCAATTTAATACGATATCTGAAAAAGTCAGAGTATGTTATTCGCTAGTTATTCTACCAATCAAATCACGTGATCGTATCACAAACTTTCACCAACTAATTTATCGACCCATACTTTCACTTCGCTAACGAATCGGAACTCCTTCAGCAAAAATTATCTGAAAAAAGTTGGCAAACTCTATTCCAACCATAAATAAAAACGTCATGCCGAATCTGTCAAGACTTCCTTCAAGTTAATTTTGATGAATTGTAGCACATCAAAAATCAAGTTGCATAATAGCTGCAAACTAGATTTTTCAAAGCGGAACCATACCGACGTAAAATAATACATTGAAAACGGGACAACATCGATTCGAAGATGATCAGCAACTACTCTATTTTAATCACTAATTCAAGAATTTCATTTGACAGTGAATGACAACTCAAGTAGGAACAAGCTACGAAAGTAATAAAATTTAAAACATTCAGTACTGACCCTATTTTTATCAAGACCCCCTAATCGTTCGAGGTAATTACGATTTCACCCCACGCGATTTCCTCCGCTGCAACGATTATACAGAGTGTAGAAACAAAGAACTTCAGAGTCAAACCAACCATAACAATCAAATGTACTTGAACCAAGTCTTTCAAAATCACCAGGTTTAACAGCATCTAGATAGCCTAGCGTTCAGAATACCAAAAGCCACAAGCACCATTTAAAAAAATCCTATGCAAATATCCTCTAATCAAAACCACATATATACAATAAATTACTACATAATCCTGATTCTGTCTATACTGTCAAATAGAACTCACACGTTGCTTTGTTCTACTATTATCTCATTCAATAGTACAACATAACACCCTGACGTACAAAATTTATCTGAAGCTAAGGAAATCACTTTTCTTTTACGTCCACAACCTTATTCGTGATCTGATTGTACTTGTGAAAAAACCAAGCTGGAATGCAATACTCCACACTTGCAAATACTTTATGTGTTCCGAAATTGGCTGATAATGGGAATATTCAGAATTATAAGAAAATAAACAAAATCCTTCCATCATTACGATATACAAACTCGTTCAATTTCTGCGATTCTCTTAAATTAATACCCAGAGCAAGAACCCCCAATTAGCATCCAATATTTTCGCAATTCTGATTGATATTCCGCAAAATTTAACAATTTTTGATTATTTAATTCACATTAGAAATTTACTAAAATTCTATTGCTATCCCGAATAAGTTATAAAAGAGCCAAGGCAGATTGAAGTAATGTTCGACGAGTGAATGTTTACTGGGCATTATCATTTGTTATAGTTCTTATCTATATGAATATTAGACTTTGCTTCTGGAAAGACACAATATATACAGATACGTGAATTAGGTTTTTTGATTTTATCAAATTTGAAGCTTCAATAATGCTAGTTATAATGAATCCAATGTAAGGAAACTTATAGGACAAACATGAATCGAACTAAATATTGTCCTGTAAAATATTTGTGGTTGTAATATTTTAGAGCAGTCTGGGTAGTATTAGCAATTCATGCAAATTCTTTAGACTTTTCAAGATTAAGATAAAAAGAATAATACAAATATAGATGATGAGTATTCAACTGTTTTCGGTACCTGCGAACTTCACTCTAATTGCCTTTAATCATTTCTGAGAAAATAGAGAAGTATATGCCTGGTGGACTCTGTGGGAAAAAAACTATTCAAATCTAAACCTATGACCTCTTCAATCTTAGTGTAGTTTTTTGTATTTATAACATCCTATTACTGCTAGCTCATTGGTGGTAATTCTTTTAGAATATTATTTAAATTTACCTTATTAGTTAACTTAGATCAACTACATGTACAAGTTCCATTTATCCAATTATTAAAGTTTCAACGGGTACAGCGCTGAATTCATTTTGAGGAACTTAATGATTTCATCAAAAGAATTTAACCTCGGAACAGTAAACTATATAATAAGGAGTAAATTTAAAAGCAGATCTAATTATAATGTTATTAAGTGATTGATCGTAATAAATACGTTGGTTAAAGTAATTGTAAATATTAGATTTATAAGTATGCTATCTAGCAAGCCACGTTTCTTCGATGTACTATGATGGAGCTAATGCGATTTATCACTACAGGATGGGGTATCTTGGTGTAGTACCCTGTATTCTTACAAAGATTGCTTTGCAGAGTATATTTTGCTTCCATAATAGATTATATAACATTGATATTTTTGTGACCACGTCAATATTTTCCAGCCAAATTCAAAACTTGATCTAATAACACTCAATATATGTGAAAGCTGATATGTGAAAACAGATAGTCTAGTGCTAATTCTTCTGACCGTTTTTAAAAGTATTATATATCGTTAGTTTAGTGATTCTGTTTTCAATCCTGTGTGTTCTTCGGCTTATTCGTGTAAAAGCCTGCTCCTATTCAACGACTTTACATATAACTATTTACGTGGAATGACTTGGCGTGTCAGGCTATATTTGTGAGAAAGTCCTATACAGTATGAATACCAATCGTAGTTCCAGACCGAGAAATGACGTCTCGAGTTCGATTAGGTGTGACGTCTCCTTATTGAATCTCTTAGGTAATTGGTAGTTTATACTCGAGAGTTCTATTTTTGTTCTCAGACGCGTTGGTCCTTGAGGGATACTCAAGCTTCAATCCTGTCAGTGAAGTTTATTTGTCCTTTCAGGTTTGCAGAATTAGGCAACTTGTCCGAGTGGTTAAGGAGAAAGATTAGAAATCTTTTGGGCTTTGCCCGCGCAGGTTCGAATCCTGCAGTTGTCGTCATTTTTTTGTCGCCTTCTTTTGTATAATTCGTTCAATTGTAGAGATCCAGAAATGTAAAAAAAAAAAGGCTGGTTGGTTTGAGAAGAGACCTAGATGTGTTGTTTAGTTAAACAGAAAGTGTCCAATCTTGGTAAAGAAGTATATATGTTATCAGCAAATGTTTTGGTAAGATCTCAGAACGCGATAAGGTATTTGCGCTTACCCCACATTTTCAGAAACTCCGCTAGTATCAAATACTTAGAGTTTGAAGATCTTTGCTGGTATCTTTAGTGATCGTTTATTCAGCTCCTACGATAAGTCAATTTGATCCACACTCCTAGAAATGAATTTCTTTACAAAATTTCTGCATATCGCTTACTATGATTTGTTCCCAGGGGCACAAAATCAAATTTCGTGATCCTGATTGTATTTGTGACAACAGGTACATCACTTGGTAACAAAAAAAGGTTACTGCATCGGTTTCCATTCAATATTAGTTACCATTATCATCAGCAGCTGAAGAGCACCTTCTAGAAATCGCCAGAAGATATTATCCCTCGGAATATTCGCAATTAGAACTCAGAGCTTGACACTTATATCCTTTTTGTACTTAACATGAGACTCGTTCACGTATTAATGGAATTCATTTTTAACGTCACGATTTTTGCCTTATTCATACCCTGGACTGGCAGCAAATTAACTAATCCATTGCTATGGTCAAAAAATCCATGGTTTGGAACTATTTCCCATGACGTTTTAACGAAAAGTATCGATTCATTCCTGAGGGTTGCTGAACTCAAAAGGCAGAACTTTGAAAGCTGGACTTTAAGACAAGAGCTCGTCTGCATTGAGGGTATACTCAATAATATTGGAGGTATTAGTGCTACGTTAAATGAGAGTGAAATTGCAATCGGGGCTGTTGTGGCATCACCTTCAAAATCAAACCCTGATTATTTTTATCAATGGACACGGGATGCAGCCTTGACAATTAAATCATTAGTTTACTACATTGATGATCAAAATTTCACAGGAGTTGAAAATATCACGATGATCGTGGAATCGTATATTGAGAATTGTTTCTATCTCCAAAGGTTGAACAACAAGTCTGGCAAATTCAGCGACCCCAACAAAGACGGATTAGGCGAGCCCAAATTCAATGTCGATAACACTGTCTTCGATGAAGTATGGGGAAGGCCTCAGCGAGATGGACCTGGTCTCAGAGCTATAGCAATAATGAGCTATCTCAATGTTTTGTCTAAATACAACAAGGTCATATCGAACAAGTTTTTGCAGTCACATAAATTTGTATACGATGAAATAGTGAAGCCCGATCTTATTTACGTCGCTAAGAATTGGAACAAGGAAGGCTTCGATCTTTGGGAAGAAATATGTTCGATGCATTTGTTCGGATCCATCACTCAACTTAGAGCATTGAAAGATGGAATTCTGATGGCAATGGAAATTGATGGTGACATCGATCAATATTTTGTGGATTTTCTAACATCTGCTTTCAACGACTTGAAACTATTCATAATGGAGGATTCTGGTTATGTGTCTGGTACACATTCTTATCTAATCGAAACTCCATCTTTCTTTCAGTCAGGTGAGAGAAGTGGTTTGGATACAGCGGTACTTCTTGGTTCAGTTCATTCTCACAATGTCGACTCAACTTTGTATGATGATATACCATTTGATGTGACTGATGCTCAGTTGCTTAACACCTTAAGCGCTTTAGTAACTGATATGAGATATCGCTATCCTATCAATCATGATGAATTTTTTCATGTAAAGGGTTGGGGTGCAGCATTAGGGCGATATCCCGAGGACATATACGATGGCCATGGATCTTCTGAAGGAAACCCATGGTTCTTATCGACAGCAGTTGCGGCAGAGATCATCTATAAATTGGTCTATAAATTGGATATGAACAAAGAAGATATCCTAGTTACTTCTCTGAATAAGCTATTTTTCAGCGAGTTCATGAACACAGAAAGCATCGAGGACGAAAGTGATATAAGCTTAGTCGTTCCTTACGCATCTCGAGAATACAAATTGATCATTCAAAGGCTTCTTAAATATTCTGACTCATTTCTAGAAATTATTATGGTGCATGTTGATGAAAGTGGGCATATGTCTGAACAGTTCAATAAATATCACGGGTTCATGCAAGGAGCAAACGATTTAACATGGAGCTATAGTGCTCTTTGGAATCTGATCAGGTGGAGGAAAAAGGCACTCGCATCAATTTCTGAGTCAACTTGGAGCTCAAATAGTATTTGAAAGTTTCTATTCCCTATCCATATTGTTCAATGTTTCGAATGTAGATACATTGGACAGTACTGAGATGCCGGGTTTACTATAGCAATCGCCGGAACGATCCAACAATTCGGTTAACTCTTCCTTAGACAACCTAAAGAAATTATTATCATTTTCACCTCTAAACTTGTACTTGTAATCATATTCAAGAGATTCTGTGTCAACTTGCTTGAAACTTGACTTTGAAAAGTCCATCATTTCTCTCATGTTAAGAGGCTGACTTTTGGAATTATCTCCTTCATCTATCAAGCCTCTTAACTTCTGAAACTTGAACTCCCCCATTTGTATCACCAATTTTTCTAGAAACCTTTTCGATGATGACTTGCAGATTAAAACCTCCTCTATCGAATTCCGCACTAAAAAACGGTAAATCTTGACCGGTTTCGTTTGGCCAATTCGATGCACCCTATCAATCGCTTGCAAATCCATTTGAGGGTTCCAATCGTTGTCAAATAGAATCACTGTATCTGCCGCTGTAAGATTAATGCCCAAACCTCCAGCTCTTGTTGATAATAAAAATATGGTCGTCTTTGGATCTTCTCTGAACCGATTGATTTCTTCATCTCTCTCAGACTGACTGTAGCTTCCATCTAATCTTGATATGTTATAGTCATTATGAGCAAACCAATCATGCAACAAGTCTAGCAACTTTGTGAACTGTGAAAAAATCAACACTTTATGACCATTAAATACTAGTTCTTTACAAAGTTGATCAAGGACTTGAATTTTAGCTGAGTTTTGGTAAAGTAGGTTCATGAAGTCTTTTTCATTTGATGAGTCTTTTTCGAAATCAAAAGGCTCATAGTAAATGTACGGTGAGTTGCAAATATTTCTTAGCTGCATCATAGTGTTCTGTAGGGATAAACGATTCACCCGCTTAGAAATTTTTTCATGCAAAGCCTTCAAGATAAGAATTTGCTTTTCACTTTTTTTAAGTTTGCTTCGCCTTAATTCTTCTTTAATATCTAAAGATATTATTGGACTATCAGAATCAGGATTATTTTCATCATCCACCTCAAAGTCATCATCGGATCCTGGCTCTAAATAGTTTCTTTCTTCCACAATAGGTTCACTGTCCAATTCTCCCAATAAAAACTCATCTATCAATGCAAAATCCTTTTTGGTATTGAAATCTTTCCTAAAATTGAAGTTGATAAACTCCTTAATTGCTAATTCTATAAGTGTGGAACCTAGTCTATTGGCTAATGCCTCCTTATAAAGTTTCTTTTGAAGTGGCGTCATAGGCAAGTGAATGAGATACTCCTTTTTTGGAGGTAGATCTTTAACAACGTCTTTTTTCAACCTTCTTAAAATGAATGGCTTCAAAATTGTATGTAAGTTCTTGATGAGGTTTTCCTGAATGTTGAGTTTTATGATTTTAGTAGTCTCTTCGTCAGAATCTGCTTGATTAGATTCAAAGTTCGTGAGTTCGTCGAAATTAAACCACAGCTGAAACATTTCCAAATCTTGGAAAATATCAGGCAAAATGAAATTGAGCAAGGACCACAATTCATTCAAATTATTTTGTAAGGGAGTTCCTGTTATCAAAAGTCGATTGGAAACTTTAAGCTTTTTTAAGGCTCGAATGAGTGTGCAATCGTTGTTTTTTAAACGATGACCTTCGTCAACTATCAAGTAGCTCCAGTCTATCGAATTAAACTTTTTAAAATCTCTGATTGATATTTCGTAGGACGTAACAACAATACTAGATCCTCGTTTGGTGAGCTCCTTCAAATCGATGAGGGCGCGTTCCTCTTTGGACCCTATATACGTAGACACACTAATTCTGGGTGCAAATTTCTTTACCTCATTATGCCAGTTGGAGAGGGTGGACAATGGTGCAACAACTAAGAATGGACCCTTGAAGCCGTTTTCGATCAAAAATCCTAAGAATGAAATGCACTGCAAAGTCTTCCCCAACCCCATTTCGTCTGCGAGTATTCCATTCAACCCGTTTTCAAAAAGTGTGATCATCCACTGTAGTCCATCTAATTGGTAATCTTTCATCGAGCCTCCTGAGATTATCTTTGGTTGTTCAATTTGAGCATTCTCCTGAGAATTTTCAATTGCTGACCTCTTCGCTTTCGTAGATTCGGAAATTTGATTTGACATCATTGAAGATATATCATTTTGCCTATCACCCTTCCGTTTCTTTCTTGCTGGGGGCTTTTGCACGGTCTTTGAATTATCATTCGCGTTTGAGTTCAAGCTTTTCTGCAATATATTGTCAGCAATGATTTGTGAGTAGATTTTAGACCTTTTGATAAGATTATCAAGTCTCGCCAATTTGCGATTTTGGGAAAGTGCATTAAATTCTTGCTGTTCTTTTGTGTCGCTGCTTTTGAGGTTATGCTCCTTAATCAAGTCGTTTATTTCATTCTCAGTTGGAGGTGTCGAATCATATCCCTGATCAGATATAGACATTCTTAGCCTTCCAAACGTATATGATGCTCGCATATAAACGCGTCTCGCCACCATGAAATACTAAGCACGTGCAACAATACTTTTAAGATCCTACTACGTGATGATGCATGAGCTATTTTTAAGAACTACTCTTTATTCAAAAAGATCAGTTCGGCATAATTCAGCTTTGCTATATTACCCTTCTACTAGTATGAATTGCTACGCGCACGTGACATTTTCACAAATCCGTAGAATTTTGATAAGCTCGCGCCACTTACCATGGAGATACACTTGTTGTATAGTAGAGTTGATCGTGACTAATTCAATCATTACTGCGACGTTAATCCGAGTGATAGCGTTCCAGTTTCATTTCCGAAGGCTCGCTTCAAATGCTTACTAGCTGTATGACTTGCAATACACCGATTTTGAGTTTGCTTGGTTGAAACTCGAGATCAATTTGAGTGCGTCCGGATTATTTATATATCTAACTATCGAAACTCAATGTCTAAGAAAAAATAATGCGTTATCTGTGCTGTTCAGTGGGTCGCTGTGTAGAAGTAACTAAAATGGTCGTGCTTTTACCTAGAAGCTGGCTAGTATTAATACATACACTCGGATAGATAAGCGAGAAAAGCGCTAATCGTGCACGACCTAGATCCCTTAGTGCGAGCCATAGCTAGTGCGTCTAGTTCTGTTGGGTCTAATCGATTATTTCGCACTATGTGATTTGTTACCTACATTACAGTTTTTGGTATTACCTCATCGATAATCTGTAAAATTTAGGAAGCACCAATCCAAAAGAAAGAAATTTTAGGGCCAAAATGAGTCAACCGAGACCTTTTATTGATAATTGTCCTTAGTTTGTCCTCAATTACTCTTCTCAATTGTGCGTGTGCTTTTGCTATTACAGGCTTATTTATCTAAGCTTAAATCGGAAAAAAAGTACCTTAATTACTTGAATTCTGTGTGTACTGTTGTTGGCTAACACATAACCCAACGTTTATTCTGCAGTTGAGAGTATATAAAAACGGCATTCACGGTGACTTTGTGGAAATACAATTTTAGACGTCAAGTGGTCGACGTAGCTAGGCAACACATTAAAACAATTCACAGTACAGCTTTCATCATGGGAAGAGAAAACATCGCCCATTATCAATTGGAAAAGGATCATGAAACTGATTTAGTTGATTTACCGTCTGAGGAAACTCAAGACGAAAAAAGAGCTCCGGTCAAGAAGCAGACGGCACACTCCAACTTTCCATTCTCCTTGTCGAAAGAATCAACCATGGCTGACTTCTTGCATAACAACCAATACTTTGTTGACTCCATAAAGCATAATCACTCGAATCAGATATTCGAGTTGAATGGCAAAGGACAGTCTCCTCACACTTTGTGGATTGGATGCTCCGACTCTAGAGCCGGTGAGTCCTGCTTAGCTACTTTACCAGGTGAAATATTTGTTCATCGTAATATTGCTAACGTGGTCAATGCTAATGACATTTCTTCTCAAGGAGTAATTCAATTCGCCGTGGACGTTTTGAAGGTGAAGAAGATTATTGTTTGTGGACACACGGATTGTGGGGGAGTATGGGCTTCTTTGTCTTCAAAGAGAATCGGCGGTGTTTTGGACTTGTGGTTGAACCCTATCAGACATATCAGAGCTGCTAATTTGAAGTTGTTGAACGAGCATAATTTAAATCCAAAGGAAAAGGCCAGAAAATTGGCGGAATTAAATGTAATTGCATCTGTTACTGCCTTGAAAAGACACCCAAGTGCTTCTATGGCTCTTAAGAATAATGAAATTGAGGTTTGGGGTATGATGTACGATGTTGCTACAGGTTACCTTTCCGAAGTCCAAATTCCTGACGATGAGTTCGAGGATTTATTCCATGTTCACGACGAACAAAATGAAGAAGAATTCAATCCGCATTAACTTTAGATGCTTTACATGCACATGAAAATGTGGTTGTTTCATTTGTTCACTATAGATAGAGATTAGATGCGCGTATAATCTAAAATTGTAAATGAGTTGTGAACTATTATACGCTTCTTTCGATTCTAGTTGAGATAATCTTTCAGAGCAAAGAGTTGTGGAAAGTGACATATTTAGGTTGTGTCCCAGTTCAAATTGAACCTTCCTTCAGGGATCTTGAACTCTTCAATAGCTTTCAATACATCGGCAGCAGTATTAGCCACTTTAATAATTTCACCATTTTTGGCACTGACGAATTCGTTAGCAATTGCATCATCGATAAACTTCAAGAAGTTATCATAAAATCCATCCGTGTTAAAAATGACAATTGGTTTATTGTGAATATTCAATTGGAACCAAGTGACAACTTCCATCAACTCTTCCAACGTTCCATAACCACCTGGTAAAGCTACGAAAGCATCAGCTTCCTCTCCCATCAAACGCTTTCTGGTATGCATATCCTTTACTAAAGTGGTCTTACCGTATTCTTTAGAGTCTGGTAAAGGTGTGGATCCATCATGATTATCGATGGATTCCTTGATCTTCTGGTTGAATTGATCGCTCTCGTCGGTTCTCTCTCTAGAAATCAAAGCTTCTGGGATGATACCATGAACATATCCACCATTTGTGGCACATGCTCGAGCAACGGTACCCATTATTCCCGTAGTTCCCCCTCCATAAACCAATCCGTAGTTCTTAGCAGCTAAAGCTTCACCTAATTCTGTAGCCTTTTCAGCAAAAGATGGTTTGGAGCCGAAAGAAGAGCCACAGAAGACGCAAATGGTTTTTGTTGGAGTAGATGTTGTCATTTTATTCATTGGCGTGAGATAGGTAGTCGCGATAACTTAATGACTGTAGGAGTGAACAGAATTGGCAATTGATAGAATTTATAGTTCTGATAATTAGTCACGTTGAGAACCCCGCGGGGCCCCGACAATACGTTTTCGATGTTGCGAAACAGCCTTACTGATAAGAAACGTGCGAGGTCGGAACATCCGAGGAATTTCCACAATATCGGATTTCTTAAAGATATTCGGGAGTCAGATTATCAATTATATCTAGCTCAAACTCAAGGAAAGATCACTTGGACTTAAGATCCGATAGCTCGTGTCGAATAATAAACGCCCATTGCTAAAAAAATTGAGATTATGGCAATATTTTGACAAATTTAAATTTAAGTTAAAATGTTAATATGCTGCGAGATCGAGTTGCAAGATGCCTTCTAAAGGAAAAGCAACATTGCTTATAGACCCATTGATCTATCTTATAGGAATAATTAATTGAAATCATTCCTTAATGCTTGCAAGAACGCAATCTAGTCTTTTGTCGATATTGGCCCTGGAAAAAGACTTATACGTGGTTGCTACGTTATCGTAGCTTCGACAAGAAATATATGAATTAGCTAAGCTTAATTGAGCGCATTTTGATTGCTGAAATCAACTTGAATCAATTTATCGCTCACACTTTCACAAATAGTTGCAAATTTAAAGATGGATGCGGTATACTAGAAGTACGCGACTGCAAGTACGTATAATTCGTAGATTAAACCTTGGTATCTGCAGGATTCAACCCGCACGAACACGTATTGTTCTAGTTGACGCGCCATGATAGTCAAGCATTGTGCTGAGCGTGTTGCTATTGTCTGCAGTGCTCTAAACAGTTTATAGGTACGCGGATTGGCTTTAGCGGCTATCGATGGAAAGGTTAATGAACCAGTATAGTAGATTTATTCGTGTTTTGTTCTGAGCGGCTTAAAACGCGTCATCTCAATAGAGACGAAGTATTGTATTTTGTTCAGTGTACGCATTTAGTAATTACCTTGTATGCCAGAACAATTCTCAAACGATATTAAATACTTGTGCTAAGGGTTAACTTCTTAACCCCAAATAGCATAGATAACCCAATAGAGCATAGGTATAAGGTGATCATTTAAGAGTGCGATGCCGACTCAGCAATTATTCAACCAGCTTGATGGGCTTTTCGCCAAGGATCTAGATTTCGACACCAGTCTCGATTCATATGAGGAAGCATATGAGACCACTTCAATGACATCTATAGAAGACGATCACAATTTCATGAGAAATAATAGCACCAAATCCAACAACACCATACTTTCGAATAGAACGATCAACTCCATTGAAACCGCTTCTACCGAGGTGATATCAGACTACAAATTCAATAAAGAAAGGGGGACTAAATCTCGAACCGAAGTACGAAACAAGAACCACAATCCCACGACTCAAGTCAAGAATCATTCGAAAATTTTGCAGTACGTTCCGATAACGGAAAGGGCATATCAAGAATCTTTGAATAAGTCAAGAAAATTACATCGACATGTTCATCAACAGGACGCGAATTTGAACAATATTTTGGATTGTCTAGAAGACATGGCCATGCAGGAAGATGAACAGATGAACAAGGAGCTACAAAATGTTATTACGGATTTAGAAAGATCCATCGCCTATAACACTCACACCATCAAAAAATTCAAATTACAATTCAACCAAGTGAAATACTAGGATGAGCTCATTTGCATTACCATTCTCGAGAAATTTGAAAATGTACACTAATTTCAATTCCACTTCACCCAATCGGGCAATTAATACATTCTATTTCCCAGTCAATCATTCTTTTTCAATTCTGAATTATATACTATGCATCAAGTTTAGAAGCAACTTTAATCAAGCTACTAATATAATATACACGCAACTAATTTAATGAATAATTCGTATATTCTCTGTACTCATTCAAGGTCAGGAAAGTTTATGTGGTTCTGAAAGCAAAGCTACTTAAGGTGTTGGTAACTTTTTGATTTTTCAAATGCAGGGCGATACTCTGATGGTGTCCACTCGAGCTGTGTCCTTGTCCTGATTTATTTTGCCCAGACGTTGTGTTGTTCGTTGATGCTTGAACAACCTCCCTAGGTTCTAAATTCAACGAGAGCTGGTATTGTTCTTCAATAGTTGGACACTTGTCAAACCAGTTATCTAAATAATTTTGAATTTCCAGAACCTCTTGAAAGTTGAATGCTGCTGCTTTGAACTTATCAATGCCAGTAACAATTTCGCATGTTTTAGCCCTTTTTGCAAAATTAATCATACGAGTCCTATTCATCAAATGATCAGGATTTCCATGGTAAACAAACGTGAGGTCACTCAAGTAAACTCCAAAGAATGGAACGCATGGCTCTGACCCAACAAACTTGAGAACATCACGATATTCATTGAAGTTTCTTGATGAGTTCATAAGCTTATTCATATTCTGAAGATGAGTTAAAGCGTCGGCACTCAAAAACCTCCATGTTTTTTTTAATCTGTGGATTGGAGACGAATACAATGCTGAGATGATAGCAGTCATTGATGAATAGTTATTATACTGCCGACACTTCTCAGCGACTTGCACAAAATATCTTATGATTTGTACCCGCTTTCTTGTTTCCGTTTTCCTCAAAATCATGTATGCAACATAATTAGTCAATTGATTGGACGCTTTGATAAATGCCGTGATGTGATCGGTGCTTTCATTCAAACCTGATTTCTTACCCCATACTTTTGCCAAGCATGCAAATTTGGTGATTTTCGAGTACAACTTGAACTCCCTTAATGTGAGTTGTCTGGCAAGCTCAATATAGTCAATGTCAAGCAATTTGATTTTCTTCATCAAAGATCCTTTTGTTAACGGTGCAGGCGGTTTGACTTTTGACATGACGGGTTGTCTTTCGATGCAAACTTGTTCACCGTTCATCAAACGAACTAAATTATGTGCCAACTGTTTTCCGACACTATAGTTTTGCACCGTCCCCGACTGGGCAAAATTTAACCATTTCTTCAATATGCTCTCATTGTAGTAAGAGCTACACCAGTGTTTTTCAACTAGTAGCTTCATTATATTCATGACTCTCAATCTTATGGTGTTTTGCTTTTTTGAAATCCACGTGTTATACTCCTCATAGCTTAAGCCTTCGGGCGCTTCAATATTGAATCGATTGATGAGAAGGCCAATAAATTCACCTAAGGTCATAATGGAGGCGAAAGTTAGCAAGAATGAGGCATTGAAATTTGAGTCGAACATGTCGTGATGGGTTAAATGTGAGATCAACGCTTCTTTCGTCCCACCCTTGATGTTTCCTTTCATATCTAATAAAAGATCGAACTCATCGTCACCTTCAAGGTACCACGGTATATCATTTGACTTCTTCTGACCACCACTATAATAAGAATCCCCTTCTTCGGATTTTGCTGAGAGAATTGTGTTATTTCTCTCTATCATCAAGAGCTGAACGTTAAAATCATCATGCATTACTCTGGTTGCATAATTCAATATGGTCTCTCTCTCGTCGATCAATTGCTGGATGATAGTCAACATATCCTTAAAGAAAGTAATACCTTCCTTGATATGACTTGACATTAAGGTATCCGGATTAAGCGCAATAGCTGATCCCTTAGAGTTGTTGAGTTGGTCTGAAAGGATATTTGTAAGAAGAAGAGCTGCTTTCTCGGTCGGTATTTTCAAAACATCACGATTATAAAATAAAGGATCTTCTTCTTTTAAACTTCGGAAAACTTCTGGGTCCTCAAGTGTTAGAGATTGGGTGCACATTATTATTTTTAGAATAAGATCATGGAACTGCTGTTTTAATTGGAAGAAGTCTAGAACAACGGGATAGTCGAAGGTCAAAGGACTCGAGGATTTCGGATTGGTGGAAAAGTTCGACAAATTTTTTTGAGCCAACTGCTCCTTAATGAGTTCTGCATCTTCTTCATCTGATGAGTAACGCTTTATCAAACAAAAAACAGTGAAATCAAACGATTCAATAAGATCTACCATTGAACTCGAGTGGTCCAAAAACTGATAAATTAATCTCAAGATTTGAGTGTTCCTCTCACCTTTGAGAGTATCATTGAAGTACATGTGCTGAACTTCAGGATCCAAGAACTTCAATGTTTCCCTGCTCAACGAAGTCATTTCATCGATATATTCGCGAATAGACTCGTATGCTTGGTTATCAATGATAACTTTTGAGTGATAACGGTTTTTTTTGTCATCCCCACTTACGTTAAGCACAGGATTTTTAGAAGCAAAAAACGGATTACACCAATTACCTCCATTAAACTCGTCCATAATAAAGCGAGGGTAAACTTGAGGAAGTATGTCATACCTGTCTTCCCCTTCCTCATCGGATACGTCAGAACCATCGTAGTCAGAACGACGAATTTTTTTGTCAATTGTAAGCTTGAGAAATATTTTCGTCAAGGATGTCATGTTATATTTCAAATTATCAACCTCATACTCGATCTGCTGGAAGTAAGTAACAAATTCCTGATCTTCATTCAATGTGAGCTTTTGTAAATTTGGAGTAATTGAATTTAGATTATTGGTACCACTTGTGTAATTGCTGATATCAGAGTTTTGCCGTATAGTGGAAAGAGAAGAGCCTGCTGATTCCGTAACATTAGAATCATACCTTCCTCCACCAGTAGACCTATTGAGTTTAGTAATATCCAAGCTGAATAGCTGATCTTCTGATGCCGACGATGAATAATGCATCACACTGAGATGGAGAATACCGTTGATATAAATCTGAGCAAAGGATCCAGCCATTTTTTTCAACTTTCTTCTGATTGATTTCTCATACTTAGTATTAATGAAGTCATCCTGAGCTAGTCTAGAAGCTGCAAATACCAAGGAAATAAGCTTATGCAATTTGAAAAAGTGTGTACTGAACAACAGCTTGTTATAGTCTTTCAAAGCTTTGAAAGACAAATCCAACAAGTAAAGGAATTCTTCTTTTACCTCTGTCCATTTGGACAAGTCCGAGTGATGCTTGTAGAAAAAGTTATCAGTGGCAAAAAATGGTTGAGAAAATTTGTGGAACGATGATGCCCCTGAGCTTTGTGAGTTCATTGATGATGCATTTGAGTCTCTTTTAAGAGGATCAAAAGACGAATTTTGCCTTGAGCCCAATAAATTATTAGACTCATTACCATGACTTTGCAAGCCTTCATCCATAGTAATGATCGGCTTGTTATTGAATGCCAGTTTCGAAGGTATCTCTAGTTTGAAAGGAAAATCAGTTTCATCGAAGCCGACGAATGGAATCGACTCGCAGTAAATATCAAGAGCCTCACAATAAAAAATCGAGTCCCCGCCAGTGGTAGATTTCGGGACCCAGGTAACCGTTCGGTCATTTTTGGCCTTGTATTCTTCCAGTAGCCGTTCAGCCTCATCCAAATCTGTATAGATAACATTCTCAGTGATATCGCCGGGACTCAAGAGATTAGAAAATGTTCTTTGTGAGAAGGGTAAGTTGAGTGAGTGCTGAGAAGGTGTGCTTGATTGTTGCGAATTAGTCATGGATGTGTTCATTTTAGGATCCAGAGGAATACTGGTTTCGGAACTTGCAAAACTTACTACCGAATTTTTTCTAGAGCCAGTTGCAGGTGAGTTCTTATCTAAATCATGTATGTTTTTCTGGAGAAGATTTGTGAAGGAAGGAATCAAGACATTGGCCGCAGTATTGGCCGCAGTGATGGAATCGATTTCCTTGTTACTTTTCAACTTGTTCAACACAGGCTGAACGTAATTGACTGAACGAACATAATTATGGGGGAACCATCCTCTTTGCAATTCATTGTTACTTATGATGACACCATCCCACCAACCTGTATCAGACTTAGATAGCACATAAACAGTATCACCCAAATTCAATGGTAAATGTGAGGTTTGCGTACCTGGGAAATCATACAACGCAATGACAGTGTCGAGATGCTTTAATGGTTGTGCACTATTAGAAGTACGATCATGTGGAGTCACGACATCCGGGGCGACCTCGTCCAAGTAAGACATCATAGATCTACCTCGATGTTCCTTTGTTGAAAACAAGTTGTGGTGAAGCAACCCTCGATATAACAAGTTGTTCCCTTTTTCAAATCAGTATGATGTTGAGATTTAGTTTAATTGTCACTATTGACAAATCCTAGATCTTGATGACCAGTTTTTTAGAGCTGATGAAGTCTGCTTGACGCACTTCGATGAATGTCTTGGTTATGACTTCACAAGTCCAGGGGTTTCAATGAACCTGCATAGAGTTCCACTACGCACGATATTAATAGTACGGTTTTAGATTTAGCTCTCGTAAATTGATTTACATCTTCCTTTGGACTCCAAATCCATCTCTGAAGTTGATCAACTCCATAAGTCAGAATTGTAAGCTTACGTATCTCTTAGCGATTAGAAGGCATGAATTAGACAAAAGAAAGCAGGTATCACTCAATCACGTGATCTCGATAAGTTATCGTAAAGAATATAGGAAGCTGATCGACTCCACCTCAAAATTTAATCAAGAGATCGAGAGTCAATTGACATCATATAATGGCACTATTCTTTAGAACATCATTGGACATCGAGATAAGGTTGGATGGTGAGGAAAATAGGAAACACGTGGAAGTTAAGTCCGCTCAAGGTAGAATAGAAAGTTTACCCATATACAAGGACGGTGAGTCGGTGAAGGGAAGTGTAATTATAAGAACTAAAGAGGGAAAGAAGGTCGAACACTTGGGTATCAAGGTACAATTATTTGGTGTGATTGAAACAAATGTTGATGGTTTAGTTGTTTCTGAGTTCTTGTCGATGGCAACCGAGTTATCTGCTCCTGCTCAATTGACCCACCAGGAAACCTATCCATTTGAATTCAAAAATGTCGAGAAACAATATGAGAGTTACAGAGGAAAAAACGCAAGACTAAAATATTTCATAAGAGTCAATGTCTCCAAAAAGTCAAGCTCAGATGTCATAAGGGAGAAAGAATTATGGGTATACCAATATAGTAGCCCCACTTCTCCTCCACCCGCTTTCGCAAATGGACAGGGAAAGGTGAATTCACAAAATACACCATCAGCCAACACGCCTACAGTCAAAATGGATGTGGGAATAGAGGATTGCCTACACATCGAATTTGAATATCTGAAGTCACGGTTTTCCTTGAAGGACGTCATCATCGGCAGAATATACTTCCTCTTGGTGCGCTTGAAAATCAAACATATGGAGCTCTCATTAATAAAACGTGAAACTGTGGGGGTACCTCCTAATCAAGTCGTTGATAGTGAAACTTTGATTCGATTTGAAATTATGGATGGTGCTCCGATAAAGGGGGAGACGATCCCGATAAGATTATTCTTAGGTGGATTTGATCTTATACCTACATATAAAGATATCAACAAGAAATTCTCTACGAGGACTTACTTGTCGTTGGTTTTAATTGACGAGGACTCCAGAAGATACTTCAAGCAAAGCGAGATCATCCTATACAGAGAAGAATAAAACTCGATGGACAAAGAAGACGGGTTTCTTGTGATCTGTGATCCCCCGTGTCCGCGATTTGAAGTACTGCTCACATTTGACGATGATTCGTGCTTTCCAATCTAGAACTTAATCGACTCACGTATTCAAAAAGTATATTAGATAAATTCAGCATTCGTCTTTTTAAAACGTATGAACATGCCAGGGATGCAATCTCAAAGTACACCATAAGCACGTAGTTTTTGAAATCAGCCAGACTTTTTAGTGCGGTTGACGTTGATATCGCATTTTTGGGATCACAATACAACGGCTGCATAGTAATTTGATCAAGACCAAATGTTAGAGCACAAATAGAGCCTTACTAAACAAATATTCATTCATCCCATTACGCATATCCTTTTTCATTTAGTCCACTTCATATAGCATTATCTCAATACAACCCCACATCAAGTTTGAAGGCAAAAACCCACGTTCACAGAACGACATCAGAGATATACCGATCACTCAGATCCCATAGCCCCCTGAAGAAAGTAATACGACATATCAAGGCTCCATTCGAAGTGAAAGAATAAGAACACTCGATTTACTAGCATTCAAGTCCTCAGATTGAAGTCATAAAGGAACTTCAGGTATCTCCAACATGAGCCGACATAACCTATTGTCTACATTCACATCACCGATATATCTTGATACTACTCTCGAGGGGGTAGATTTGGATAGTTCTAAGCACAATGCCAAGAATACAAATCAACAAGTAACCCTTTCAACAGCAGGGATAAGAGCTTTAATTTACCAATTACAGGCACTTTATCTTAGAACTCCAGTCAAATTATTTCGACCTTCCAGGTTTGATTATTTGGCGTATGTTAGAGAGCTAGCTAACAAACATGACAACATCTTGGACAAACCATACAGATTCCGAACCCATTCTTCCCTCGGCATGCTTTTCAACGTGATCAAGAAAGAAGGATGGCAGTTCATACCCGAAAAAGTTTTACCTCCATTACTTGCTAACTCTGCGACAGGTTTGATATTATATGGTACATACTTGACAGCATTGGATAGCTTTGATAGCCAAAAAGGAAAAGATCCCAGGATAAAATTCTCATACTCTCCCATTGACACATGGAAGGCGGGCTTTTTAGCTGGTGCTGCTCAATCATTGGCAGCAGCTCCGGTAGATGCGATATATACCAGACTGACTGCTGCAGAATTGTTGAATGGGGAACATCGGAATTTGTGGATGTATGGTTTCAGCAAACTCAAAGAAATTGGCTTGGTGGGTGTGTTTGCTGGCTATGGGTTCTCCTTGATCAAGGAAAGTCTTGGTTTTGCATTTTACTTCTCCACGTTTGAGATAGTCAAAACTCAAGGCTACAATTTGACATATAGGATGATATTGACTTACAGAAAATTTGCAAACAATGTTCGGAAGACATTTCTGTTTTTAACTAAGGAAAACGAAGCAGAAGTTGACGAAAGATTAGTGAGGTTAGAGCAAACAAGGCTGACAAAAATTTTAAAGTCATCGTTTGTCCTCTTGGCTGGTGCATCTGCCGCCTTCTCTTTGTTGGCGGTGCAATACCCGTTGACGAAAGTTCAAAAGATTCATTTGTCAAGGTTAGAGGCTCTTGATATTTACAACTCCTCGCATACGACAACCAGGCCCTTCATCAAGTTATATTATAACTCGTACATTGATACATATAATCAGGTGGTCAAAATGAAAACCAAATCAAAAATGACGTGGTTTCAGGTAGCATACAAGGGTTTCGTGAGAAATGCATTAACAACAATACCAGCTACTTCGGTTGGGCTTTTGGTCTTTGAAATAATGAGGACAAAACTTGCCGACAATTTCGATGAGGAAGCTTTTAGTTCTTGAGATTTTCTTTCATCTTTGTACTCGACATTATTTTGTCACCTCATATTTATTTACTGATTAGTACGTTGATTTTTTAAGTCTCTGCTTCAAATACGTATATATAGACTAGAATTTACATTCTTTATAGATGATTTAAATTATTGCAACCTACCAGTTTTCTTCAAGTAAGCGTTCCACCCAGCCTGTCTGTATCTCTCACCTTCGACTTCAGGGTTTCTGCCATTTCCGAAAAGGCCTCTGCCAACAATAATGATGTCAGTTCCAGTGGAAATGACTTCATCCACTGTTCTGTATTGTTGACCCAAAGCATCACCCTTGTCGTCTAAACCTACGCCTGGAGTCATCACAATCCAATCAAACCCTTCGTCGACACCTCCCATATCTCTCTGTGCGATAAAACCAATCACAAATTCCTTGTCAGTCTTCGCGATTTCGATTGTCTTCTCAGTATACTCACCGTACGCCAAACTTCCTTTCGATGATAATTCGGCCAACATCAACAATCCTCTGGGTTGATCGGTGGTTTCCTTGGCTGCTGCTTTCAAACCTTGGACGATTCCAGCACCCGTGATTCCGTGGGCGTTGGTGATATCAGACCATTGTGCGATTTTGTAGACACCTCCGGAGTATTGGGACTTGACAGTATTTCCAATGTCTGCGAATTTACGATCTTCAAAGATCATAAAATGATGCTTTTCTGCCAATGCCAAAAGTGGCTTGATGGTTCCTTCATAAGAAAAGTCGTCAATAATGTCAATGTGAGTTTTCACTAGACAAATGTATGGACCAAGCTTATCGATCAAACTTAAAAATTCTTCAGTAGTCTTCACGTCGACTGATGCACACAAGTTTGTCTTCTTGGACTCCATAAGATTAAACAATCTCTGTGCAACTGGAGAGTTGTGTGTTTGGGCACGTTCCGTGTACGACTTGACATTCACCATGACTGAACTGAATCAAAGTTGGATATCCTATCAGCATCTCCAATATGCGCGATCTCATCAACCAAACCGTTTGTTTCGTGTTGAACCCAATAATATTGATAAGCATACTCCTTCGAAAAAGTAGGCAATTTAAATCTATTGACCAGATCTAAGTTTCGTAATACGGTTGATCAATCAGGAAAGATCAGTTCCAAAAGTGAAGTAAAAATCTATCTATTGTTTATCATCTATAGACTGTAGCCTATTTATGACCAAGCTAATCCGTTGCAACTTGGTCTTCTTGCAGAGCGCCTTCTGCTTTGTCTGCTTCTGGGCTAGTTTGCAAACTAGCTACTAATTTAGGATCAATGATATTAATTTTTTCCCAAGTCGTATTCCACATCACCTCATTATCCTGAGTTAACTTGTCATTTGATTGCAAAACCAAGACCATATTTTTGATAAGTTCAGAAACACTTTCCTTGAACGCGACATCCTGGTTCGTTATCTTGATTCCGATTTCGTTCAAGGCATTGATATGATCCAAAAAGCCTAACCAGACACGTTGGATTTCATCATTGCTAAGTTCGTTCGAGAATTTCAAAAACACCTTGCTCGTCAACGAAAGGGTTTCCGATTGTGTTTTGAAAAAGCCATTGGGGTCAGTTTGAAGAACTTCAAGCTTAGAAAGTTCGGTAAGCAATGGGAAGAGACCAAATTCAAATATTCCGTGAGGAGTCAAGTTGTCATTAGTTTCAACCGAGAGAATCAAAAGCTGTAAGTTTTGCAATGCGTAACTTCTCACTTCCCTGCATGGGTTGAAGCATTGATGAGCTAAAGCCTGGATCAATGCGAATGAAGTATCTCTATTGTTGAAGTCTTCACCTTTAAAGATTGCTTGCAATGCATACGTAAGTGCAATCGATCTTCTTGATGTGGCAACAAGTTCATCGTAAAAGGAATCTTTAACTTTGCTTTGCTTCAATTCATTCTCTTGTTCAATCTGAGATGCAATCGCTCCTGATGATGAAACTTCATCCAATAAACCCAAGATATATATGCAATTCTTGTTATTGATATCAGCTGGTGAGTTTTTAATAAGTCCTTCGACAAAATCGAGGAGTTTAGGACCCAAATTTTGAACTGCACCAAGTACCCTTAAGGATTTCCAATAGTTTTCATCATTTATGAGTGGAGTGAAGCACCAGCTATCATGATCGATCAAAGACAAAAGTGGTTGGACTATTTGGAAGCCTTGCTTGCTCAAAACTTCCTTATCATAAGTGCTCACAGCTTCGATAGAATTTTTAATTGATTCAAGATCTGCTAAATGCTTGCTATCGCGATCCGATCCATCATCATTTTGAATTTTCCTAAGAAGCAAAAGCTTGTAGCACAATAATCTAAACTTGTTCTTCGATGATACTTCAAGAGAATCGGCTTTGGCCAAAACTTTTCTGAATAATGAATTTTCTCCCGCAAGAAGAGCAAAGCAGACACTTATCTCGAGGAAGAACAAAGATTGTGATTCATAATATCTCTTCGAGTCCGTGTTTAATTCAGGAAAAGCGGTCAACAAAAGTTGAACAAAGAGAATCAAATCACCAGCTGATCCACGCGAAATCATATCAAAAACACTTGGTATATTGATGGACTTCACACAATCTATAGTCGATAACGTCGACTCAATTTCTTGATCAGTAGGCTCTGGTGGTTGGTCCGAATAGCCCTTCAAAAATGACGAAAACGTAGACAACAATCCTGAACTATTAACAGGCTTGACTTTGTTGATAGTAAATCTTGGTTTCACCTTTGCTAATGGCGGAAGATTGAGCTTCTTTTGGAAATCTGAAAATAAGTTAGGCTCGAGGAGACAATTCTCGAAGAGCTTGGATATAATTTCAATAACTTTACTCCACGATGCTGAGATTCTGCAATCGTTCTTCTTAATCAATCTAAAAAGAACAACAATTGACAATTGCGCTTTGAAATCCCTTCCGAACCACACAGACATCTCACTGGTAGTGATAGTTTGCTCTTTCTCCTCAAGCTTAATCTGTGTCACAGGAATCTCATCACGAAGATCGTCAGCGCCAGGGGAGGTGGTTGTCTTCGAAGATATCTTGGCTGAAGTCAAAGTAGTTAAGTCAGCTAAGGATCCGATAAGCTTGTCAATAGATTCATCCAAGCTATAATATAAGCAAATATTAGCACATTTGTCAATTGAAGACATCAATCTGGTGATTATATGATCATCAGTAGCCTCCTTGAATACATTTATAAGTGTATTGGTCAATACTTCAACAATTGATTCAAACAAGACCTTATCGTATTGACTCATCTCCTGCGATGTATGCTTCACTTCAACGGAAGAGCTTGAGGCCTGTGTAGAAATCAAATTATTCCAAGTATCATCAAACCATTTGTCTGTACCGTGATGTTCTTCAGGCATGATGATTTCCTTGTCCCTGATGGTTTGGTAGATCTTGGCAAGATACCATTCTGGGAAATCTTTCCCATTGTAAACTCCTCTAAGATTACGCTTATAGTCGTCCAATGCCATTTGCTTCTTGACTTGAGGATTGTGTAAATCAGTGTTAAGCAAAATGATGGAATAAGATAAAACAAACACAGAATCCCTATCTGGACGCACAGGTTCTTGATCGGCATTTTTAATACCATCCTTGTTATCATCTGTACCAGACTTCTCGGCTCTGATATCACTTTCATTCTGACACTCAACGTACCTTTCAGCAAACAATTCGACAATTCTCTCAATCTGTTGAGATTCACCTGGTAACCTGAAAGCCTTTAATAACATTCTTAAGGCTTCATCTACTCTCAACTCCGAGAACTGGAAAAGTTTAATAAAGCTCCGCAAGATTTCGATGCTGGATGGCTTAGCCAAAAATTCACCCAAAACTTTCTTGTTCAATCTACCTGATTTTGTGAAGAAGAAGTTTGCCAACTCCGGAATATCATTTTGGTCTTTGATGAATCCATACTCTTCTAATGCCTTGATACCTTCTTTGGGTTTGTTATTGAGAAGTTCAGTGCATTTGATGAAGGATGTCTTTTGATTCTTATCTTCTATCAACTTTGGAATCGGTAATTCACTCAAGTCTTTATTTAAACTCTTAATTCTATCATTGATTCCGCTCACAAACAACAAAATACTTTCCAAGCATATTGGTGGAACATTCTCTGTCGTGATCATTGAAGACTCAGACAATGACAATGTACATAAGAACTCCAATAACTTAACTGCCAAATCTGACTTGTCAAAATCGCAATCGTATTCGATGAAGAGCTTGGTAAAGAAAGACGGCGATCTTGTCCAAAGTAATGATAAGGATTCGATCAACATTTCTTTCGAATTTGGACTTCTGCTAGAGATATTTGCATTTTTAACGTTATCAGTCGCCTTGGATTGTTTTGAGATTGAAGGCAAAATAGACTGCGATATCAAAGTCAAGGTAAGCTCTATTTGAGATTTCAAATAAGGTTCAAGCATGACCGCTAAGGTGGAAAATAATTGTAAAGATGCTTGCAATAACGGAGGTGAGTCCGTGGTTGTGATAATTTGAACAATGTGCTTCGAAACGGGATCTGAAACCAAACTGAGCAATGATGGATGTTTTGGTATCTCGAGACCTGCGACCTCAATGGCGGTATTGATCAAATTTAAAGCAAAAACTCTAGTGCTTTCCATGTGCTGATACTGATTCGTTGGTGAGATCATTGAAATAAGTATGCCTAGAAATTCATTCATGCAAATTATATTGTAAGGATCTTCGTGATCATTCTCGGTATTCTTCTCCTCATTTTTCTGGTTGCCACTTTCTCCGGCTGAAGAAGGGATTTCCTCATCTTTATCGTCTTGAGTTGGCTGAGACTCAGGTACAGGCGTACCAAATTGTGATTGAGCATTTTCGGTTCCACCTATAATATCTTCTGGTAATTGGGTATCGTTGAAGTTGGTCTGTATGTCATCATTTTTGGACTCGTGCTCGAGGTATTTGAGCTTGCTGAAAATCTTGAAAGTAATAGATACCATTGCCATTTCAGCAGCCCTTCTCAAAACCTCATTTCTCTTCTTATTGCAAGCCAATGACAAGCAGGTCTGGACGATTTCTGAGACTACCTCGTTTGGTAATAAGTTTGACAAGGGTGATTCAATAATCTCTTCAAGAAGACGCAAAACCTTTAACAAAACTGCATCGTCAGAGTTTTGGTCAGCTGCTTCGAAACGACAATGAGTCAACGACGAACATATTTGAATCAAAGCACTTTGCAAGTTTTTAGACTTCGAAGAGATGATATCATACTTTAAGAATTTGGTAATGGAGTTTAATGCTAATGATGTGATGTGACCTGAGGTTGAAGAGGATTTGACTGCGAGCAAGAATGGCTGCATCAAAGTTAAGCTATCGATCTGGTATAAGTCGTCGAAATCGGTTAGGATTGCTCTTAGCTGCAAGAAACTAGAAAACAATGGATTGTCATTAGATGGTCTCACACCGTGATTCGATGTGCTCGAGGTCAATCCTAAGCTATTTGTGAGTGACTCGTCTTCACCGAAGATATCACCTGCTCCCAAAATGGCAGCAACACCACTTTGTGACCACCGGCTTGATTTCCTCATTGCGGATGACAAAATCATACATTCATTGATCATGAGTGTTATCGGGTCTATTCCAACCTTGTGGGCAGCTTGGCCTCTGAGCGGATCTAATCCTTCCATGGAATAAACCGTCGGGGTGGACGCTTTGGAAACCATTGGCATTGCGTTTGTTTATGACTAGCTTTTTCAATTGGTAGATAAATAGAAGTTTTGGCTATGATCAACAACAAGCAGGCAAGGCCTTCCACTCAAATCAATTGGAGATCAATCTGAGAGTAATGAAGAAGCAAATTTCCGCGGTATCAAGACGATTTGAGGATTGTTGAGAGTACCTGATAATAAGTTTTCAGGTTCTGTGATCTCAGCCTCGCGTTCAGATTCTTGATAAGTGAGCTGAATCGCTGTCGATATTCAATTCTCGCCTTTGAAGGAAACTCTGGTAGTCAAGCAAGAGTGAACAGCACAATGTTTAGAGGAACGGCGACATTTTCGCTGGTGCACTACTTGATATTATTTATATCGCAACTAGATACGCGAGCGCGATCTGAGCCTGTGAAAAAAACAGTTGATGTCTGGAACGTAGTTTCTATTCGGAATATGTACAAGCTAAATACGTCTCAGATAATAGTTTCTGAAAGAGTACCATGCCAATCTCCACTCTTTCTGGTCCAACTTGGGATGGAAAATGTCGAAGTCATGCTTCTCAAGTTTTTGCAAGTAAAGCGTGGAGGGTATCGCAACCATAAAAGGAGTGAAGATAACGTCTGGAATATTCCCTCTCCAATTCTTTGAATGCTTCTGTAAGATACTGTCACTCTTGTTGGCTTTCACCACTTCTTGAATGAGCTCTTTGGTTTTTTCCAATTTGTTTCTGGCACTGAGAATGTGATCATTTGCAGTCACTGCGGTCTCAAAAATAACGTTTTTCAATCTCTCTTTGATTTCCTTTACCTGAGTCTCATCCTGTGTATGTCCCTGTGTTAATCTCAATAAGTCCTCTTGGGATAATTCAAACTTAGTCATCAAATCAATTGGAATAGAGACCTGGTTTCTTGTGGTCGCGTAATATTTCAAGCCCAATATCATAGAGCTGACTGCAGTGGCTTGACCTATATGAGCGGCGACATCGCTGACTTGAGTCTGTAATTCTGGTGAGTGCTCCAACAAGCTTATAGCCGAAGGCAGAATTGATGGAGAGAGGAGCAAGCCCTGAGTCAAGTAATTAAGCTGTGAATAAGTACCCTCACCATAAGAACATATATCATCGACGGATCTGAAAGTGGGGTTGCGCAAGAAATGACGACGAGTCTGTAAGAATTGATGGAAATAGGTAATATCCAAATTGAGATCGTTTTTGATAGCATCCCTTAACAAGAAAGCGATTGGCTCCCCCAAATCCTTTTCAGAATCATCAGCAAAAGCTCTAGCAATTGAGTCACTCCAGAACTTGAATTTCAAATCGGCCGTTGACACTCCCATTGAACTAGATAATTGTTGTGAAGCCTTTGCGGCGACTGATCCTTGAGTGTTGCCACCATCTATTTTGTTCACCTCGAGGTTGAAAGCACGGATTGCTAAAAACGCATTCCTCGCGGGTTCTGGTATATATTGTGCAAGAAGGTAAGAGGATCTGTCAGACTTCTCTAGAAGGGTACTGACATCCTCCACAGCATTATGTAGTTGTGCTTGGTATGAATATCTCCTCACAGACCTTGCAAACATCTTGATTGAAAGCCCCAAATCTCCCTCACCTCATATATGTGCGATGCTGGTTTGTGCACGTAATCCGATTTGCAACAATAAGTTGGGCAAACACTTCAGATTTTGGAGCGGTACTGAGACTGTCAGAATCAAGGTTTAACTAACATTTGGTGTGTGTTTACACTTAGGGAATCATAGATTAATTTTGTTATTTTGTTGGTTTTTTAAAAAACCATTAAAACTCGCATACAACTTTGGCAAAGTCTTATTTCACGAAATTACTAACCAAAATATTTACTGCAAAGTTCACAGCTCAAATACATCTCGAAGCATTCCCATTTCTTTGAACAATAAAGACACAGGCTTTTCAAAATCGGTTTTTATGGTCGAAACTTTCATAATATCGTGAGAAGGTAACTCGATTCAAACGGCTTCGAGCAGCAATAATACCGCTTACGTAATCGACAACCATGAGCGATGGATCAGAAGCTGCAATAGTAACCTACGAATAGCATATAATGATTGTCGAGCCTGTGAGACCTAAAGCATTTTTGGATATCACCATCAATGATAGCGATATAGGCAGAATAGTGCTTGAACTTTACGATGACTTGGCACCGAAGCTGGCCGAGAATTTCATGAACTTTTGCAAAGGATTCACCGTCGGGAATGAAGTGATAAGCTACAAGAACTGCGTTTTCCACAGAGTCCTAAAGAACTTCGTTATTCAGAGTGGTGATCTCAAATACGGAAAGACAACCAAGGAGGATTATCCACATCTGGAGCTTGGAAAAGGAAATATTTCCTCCGTGAATTCTGGAGCTTTGTTCGAAGATGAGAACTTACAAGAACCGTTAGATGGACCTTTTAAACTCTGCATGGCCAACGACGGACAAATAAATTCGAACGGGTCACAATTTTTTATCACCACATATCCCCAGCCTCATTTGAATGGAAAGCATTCCGTTTTCGGCAAAGTTCTTCATGGTAAATCAGTTGTGAGGGAAGTCGAAAGAGTTACTACCAGCAAGGACAACCTTCCATCTCCCGCTGAGATCGTGCGTATTAAGAATTGTGGTGAATGGACCGAAGATATGGATGTACCAATTCACAATGCAAGCTACGATCAAATTGGTGGGGATATTTACGAAGAGTTTCCTGAGGACGATGAGCATATAGACAAAGATTCGTCCGAGTCCGTGTACATAGCATCGTCCAAAATCAAAGAAAGCGGAGGACTTTTATTTAAAGCCGGGAAAAACCAAGAAGCATTGTTCAAGTACAAGAAATGTCTCAGGTACGTCATGGAATATATACCAGATCAAGATCAAGAACCCGACTGGTACAATAAATATTATGACTTGAAGAAAAAGCTCTACTCGAACTTGGCATTGGTATGCTTCAAATTAAAAGACTGGCAAAAGTCTTTGGATTATTCGGTGTATTTGTTAGAATCTGATAATCTAAGCAAAATAGAACGGGCAAAGGGTCATTTCAGAAAAGGAAGTGCGCTTATGGAGTTGAAAAAATATGAACTTGCTTCGAAAGATCTTGAGAGTGCTCATCAACTTTTAGCTGATGACAAAGGTATTGAAAAGGCTTTGCAAACTTGCAAAGACTTGATTGAAGAAAAGAAGAAAGCAGAGAAGGCTAAGTACTCGAAGTTCTTCAAGTAGAAATTCTAAATAGTGTATCAATATACATTGAGTCTATATAGTCGGGTATCATAATTATAAAATGCCAAAACAGCCATTCATGTGGCGGAGTTATGATGAGATTCTTCATCATTTTCTGAATCATCACCTGTGACCGGATGATTTGAAGTTTCTTCAGGTCTAGACCCTCCAAGTTCAGCATCAACCAAAGAACTCAAATTCATGAAATCCAACACTTCATTATTGGCTTCTTCGGTGCTCCTTGTTTCTATGCCACTTGAAGTCCTTCTACTGGACATTCCAACGGGAAAAAGAGGTTCAGGGGGACTGACACCATTTCTTTGTCCTCTCAAATATCTAACGATATTTGAAAGAGCACGATTTTCTCCCTCGGCTTCCGCATCTTGAGGGGATGAACCCCCGAAGAGTCTTCTTAAACTGTATGTGTCAGGCTGAAAGGTTGGGTTTGTTTCGTTGTTGACGACTCGGAAAAAAGAATTATTTCCGCCTTCGGAGCCTGGAACTGGTAAATTGAAAGAGGAAATATTACTATTTTCTTCTTCAGCTTCAGCAACAGAGTCTCTGCAAAGAGGACAAGTGGTATGCAGTTTAAGCCATTCAAAAAGACAATCCTTCCCAAATATATGGTTACAAGGCATTTTGATTGCAACATGCGCGAAAGTTCCTCTGTAATCAACCAAGTATTTAGGTTCAGTTTGTTCTCCATCGGCTCTTTCATTATCCAGCACACTTGTAGATTCCAGTCCCGAAGCCGTCTTTCTCTTCTTGGTTATAACCTCTTCGTCGGAATCCCTAGAGATGTCAAGCTTGTCAAACTTTTCGAAGCAGATTGAGCAATTCTGGTTTTCACCGAGTTCCTTCTCCTCCACTACAGGGAAAGAGTTGAATTTGCTCAAAGTAACACCCTTGTCCTTGTGCAAGCCGTTGATGATACTGGAATAAGCCATTTGAGTTGCCAATCTTATGAATTCTTGTATAACCCGAGGGTCTCTGTTTGAAGAATTATTTGGAAGAGACATTATTAGCGAGCCGGTCCGATTAGGGTCTTGGGGTCTATTCTCATCAGAGAACACGTAATTTACCGTTATGATGATTGCTCTGTCATCCTGTTCTCCCAGTGAGGCCCCTTCGTCTGCTTGTACATTTGGATCTGGGCCGCTGGGAGTAGATTGATCTAATTGAGGGGGTGCTGCAGTCTCACTAGAGCTTGGAGCTTCAGCAGGAGCAGCACTAGGAACGGATGCTGGAGCGGTAGAGGTTGTAGAACTACCGCCACTAGCTGGGTTACGCGAAGCTCCAGAGGCGGACTCCACAAGTCTTCTTAGTCTTGACCGATGCAGAGTTGATGCAGATGCTGGAGATGCGGGAGATGACGAATTTGTAGATGAGGTGGCAACTCTACTATTGGAAGAAGATCTGTGTTGGTGTCGATGCATCCCCAAAAAGTTATCCATGAACCGCTCGAAGAGACCACCAGCGTCATTTCGGCGACGATTACTTCCGTTCGAACGTCGAGAGTCATCCAGTCTTCTCAGATTGGAGTTGTCAGGACGCTCTGCGTTTCCCTCAGCGTGGTCATCGTTATGTCCTTCATCACCATTATTGTTCATGATGTAAATATTTGTCAGCAGTTAAAATTGATCGTTGGAAGGTACTTCAGAACAGCTAACGTGATGATATATTCAATTTAAAAGCTTGCCTTTAGTCAAGGCATATGATAACGGCTTTTCCGACTTACAGTGGGTTCAGTAAGATCGAGCCTAGGAACCTTCTGTGGGGTATCTTATGGTGGGGTTCCTGAACTCGCAAAAAGAAAAAAGCCTCTAGGATTCGAAATACGATTGGAATGTGTAGCACTAACTCGCTAATAGCAGAATTAGCCTGCGGGAAAAGTTTTGATATCAGGAGGTGATGAATGTGGCGGCGGCGGCTAGCGATAACCTTCGTGGATCATAATTACTAATCACGTGAAAGCAGATTGTGCCTGGAGCCGGTGAGTGACTTTTTTTGCGCGCTCTCTACGCGGACTCGGCCGGCTGGGGATATCTCGGTGACGTCATATTCTACGCGGAGGATTCAGGCAGATGTAGATTTAAAGTCAAATTAAAATGCCGAGTAATGTAAATGTAGGAGATTTCTATACAGAATATTAAGATACTATTTAGCCCCGGGGCCATTTTTTCAATATTTTGAGCTTTTGAGCAATTCGAATTAAAAGAAGGCAATGACTCCGAATGCAACTGCAAGTGGCCAGAGGGAAAAGTGGATTCTAGCAGCATCTCCCTTCTTTGGAGAGGATCCGGAACTAGAGGAGCCTGAAGGAGAACCAGTTCTCAATGAAGCGGTACCGGTAGGTGCGGAGATTTCGCCAACCAGAAGAGCAGTTGATGAATAACTTGCTGCGCGAGTAGCACTTGGAACGGAGGAGCTGATCACTTCAACGTTGGAGTCAGAGTTGTAGTTGACTGGCGCGATAGACACCTCCAAATCATCCAAGTCGAACACAAGATATGCGGATCTGATGAAGTTATCCCCAAGAAGAATGAAATCATCATTGGAGGGCATCACACCAAGAAGACAAGTCGATCTTGAAACTTGGGTTAACAAGTTAGGAATTGGGACCAGAATCGTTTGACCAGAAAAGTTGTAGGTGATCACATTGGTCATGTCATTGGTGCATGCCATCAAGTAGCCGCCGTATTGTTGGTTCAATTTGGCACCGAGAATTTCGGCAAGGTTTTGAGCCAAGTCCATTGGGAAATACGACAAGGTAGAACCGGTATCCAAAACGGCACTGTAGGAACCAGATGCGACAGTGAACTGCTGACTAGTAGCATTGACAACAACACTATCAACAACCACCTCGATTCTAATTGGACTATCGTAACCGGCAAACCCTTGAGTGTTGATGATAGGCACGGTGGTCAAAGATCCATTATACTTGGCGTGATCCACAGCTCCAAACAAGATGGTACCAGTCTTGGAGTTAGCTCCTCCCAAGTAGATAGAGTACGCGTTCTTATGAATGATACCCTCGTTCTTCAATTTGAGCGGAAGATTCTCGTATTGGTAGGCGCTGGAAGCAGAGTCGGCATTGGAGTAAGTGACTTCAAGACCAGGCAAACCAATACCGAGCACGCCGACATCGGAGGAAGTGTTAGTCACAACGGCGAATGACAAATCCTTAATGGTCAAATTGCTAATTTGGACATCATCATGACCCCATTCACCGTTGGCGTAGGTTCCATCGGCGTATTTGATGCTGAAACTTGGAGCTGAGCTGTTCTTGGTGAACGAGTCGGAATTGTTTTCGTTGAAAGCACCATATTTAGTACAAGAGTTAGAGCCGGAGTTAGAACCACCAGAAAGTCCCGAAGGAATAGAAGTTCCTTGAGGCAATCCTGAGAGAGAAAGGGCAGATGCAACAGCAGTGACTGCGATGGTGGTGGTGACGCCATCCTTAACCACTCGTACTGACTCTGTGTCTTCTCTCTTTTGATTTACGGCCTCACATGTCAAATCCAGCGCCATCACCCACAAGTCGGAAGAACCGGTGTCAACAAGCACACCAACCTTGTCACCATTTTGACCTATAGCCAAGTCCACCATGTAGTAAGTCTGTTGGTTTGAGATTTCCATGTCTAAGGAGCCATCTCTCTTAGCAAAACGAAGACCGTTGCCACTGTGGTCGATATCGTTTCTATGATTACCACGGTAAACGTTGAAATCAAGGGAGAGACCTTGGGCGGCCACAATAGTGGCCAATGGAAGGATTGATAACTTCATCAAATATGTGAACCTATGTGAAGTACCGAAACGGAAAGACTGTTTAAAATGATATTAGTGTAGGATATATGGTCTGCGCAAGCAGAATTCAACTCGTGAAATTTGTTCTGTACAGGCAAGCGAAGCAGGGGTTAATCTATTTAAAGATGTCTGACAATAGAAGGTGCGACTAGAATAGGAGAATAACTGCTTATATACGCTGCTGGTTAGTGAATTGGAAAAGAATTTACGGGTAGAGACTATGTTATATTTCAAACCATGAAGTGGGGATACACAGCCCTTTGATCACGCTCAGTGACCATGCACCATGCGTCGGCGGTTGAAGGTTCGATCTGCGGTTACACATAACTGTAGCACCCTTACCTTAAGGCCTTTGCGCGGTCATCAAGGGTCGGCCCAACACACAGCCACCGCACAGCTATGCCGAGAGAACCGCGCGAGTTATAATTGGGCCGAAAGGCTTGGCTTTCTTTATGGCACAGCTCGCGATTGTGCGAACGTATTGTCTGGGGCGAATCAATCCATACCTCGTGTTTAAAAATAACTGCTCTTAGATATAATTCGGTATTTGCGATGAGGAAGTATCCTTCTCGGGATCTTTAATGGGGTCCACTAATTTATTAGTCAACACCACATACTTAAGCTGGGGCCATTCATCAAGATTTAGGGCTTATGTAATTAGAAGAAGAAAGCAATAACTCCGAAAGCTACTCCAAGAGGCACGATCGAAAAGTGAATTCTGCTAGCATTACCTTTCTTAGGAGGAGTACCAGGTTTCAATGAAGCGGTTCCTTGAGCTGTTTGAATAGTACCAAGCTGAAGCATAGTTGATGAATAATTTGGAGCTTTAGTAGCTCCAGGAACAGAGGAGCCTATAACCGCAACGTTGGAGCCAGTGTTGTAGCTGGCTTGTGCTAAAGACACCTCAAAATCTTCCAAGTCAAACACAATGTATGCATATTGGATAAAATTATCTCCAAGAGTAATGTAAGGATCCTCAGTGGCATGTACATTGAGGAAACATTGCTTTTTTTGAACCTGGGTTAACAAGTTAGGAATAGGGACCAGAATTTTTTGACCAGAGAAGTCGAAGGTGACCACACTGGACATGTCATTGGTGCATGGCATAATATAATTTCCACTTAGATCATCGAATTGAGCACCGAGAATCCTAGCAAGGGTATCAGCCAATTGAGTTGGAAAATACGTATCGGTAGTACCGGTATCCAAAAGTGCAGCGTAGGAACCAGACGCGACATTGAACAGTTGACCACTAGCATTGATAACAACACTACTAGCAACCACGGCAATTGCACCATCGTAACCGGTAGCTTGGTCAATGTTGATGATAGGCACAGTGGACAAAGTTCCATTATACTTGGCACTGTCCACGGCTCCGAACAAAATTGTTCCAGTCTTCGAGTTAGGTTTTCCCAAAAAGACAGAGTATGCATACTTATTAATGATACCCTCGGCAATCAATTTGAGCGGGAAATTCAAATATTCGTAGGCTCTAGAAGCAGGTTTAGCATCTGCTTCAGTCATCTCGACACCGGGATAACTAATACCTAGTATCCCTTGTTGAGAGGAAGAGTTGGTAGCAACAGCAAATGACAAATCGTTGATGGTAAGATTGCCCAATTGGACGTTATCATAACCCCATTGACCGACGGCATAGGTTTGATCAACGTATTGGATAAAGAATTCTGGAGCTGAAGTGTTTTTGTGATAGGTGCCGGAATTAGTATAGTCAAAACTACCATAATCAGTACAATTTGCAGTACCAGCGAATTCTGTAGGAACAGGAAATAATGGGATTGTAAGGTCAGGATCAACAGCTTCACATGTCAAGCCCGTGCCCATTACCCACATGTCCGAGGAACCGGTGTCAACAAGCAAACCGACCTTGTCACCATTTTGACCTATAGCCAAGTCCACCATGTAGAATGTCTCCTGGTTTGTAAGTTGCGCAACAACAACACCATCTTTCTTCGCAAGACGCAGACGTTTGCCGCTGAAGTCGATATCGTTTTTATGATTTCCATAGTAAACGTTGAAATCGAGGGCGAGACCCTGAGCGGCCACCGCAGTGGCGAATGAAAGGATTGATAACTTCATCAAGAAATTGAATCCGAGTCAAGTACCGAAACTAAAAGCATCTTCTAGGTGAATATAGCGTAGGATATATACCAGTGGCTGCAAAGCTGCGAAGCGTAATTTCAGGTCGTAAAAAATATTTTGTACTGGCAAGCGAAAGGAGGGGCAAATCTTATTAAAAAGGTGGGACTCTGAAAGGAGAAAGCGTGCCTACATGCGCTGCGCATATGTACTGATAAGTATTGAGACCTTGTGCTGCAGTTACTCCAGTCCGGAAATGCGCATGAATGACGCATTTGAACTTCCAATAAGCGCTTAGTAAGTAAAATAACTTGACACCGCACGTAAAATATGGATCCGAAAGTAAATTACATTAGCGCTAAAGTAAGAATTATTTGGCAATAGTGTAAAATTAACACGGCGTTACATCCAATTGTCAAAGATCCTTCTTTTCCCCGAAAATTCCATACTGCAATACATAGAAAAACCCAAACTGCAGTTGCACCCGATTTGTTAGCGCACTAGGCAACATGCGTTGCATGATTCGTTGCCATGTATTGACCCTACTTTTGCCTTTATAAAATCGCTCAATTGAAACTTGCGGAGGTAGAGTAATCACCGCCAAAACCTTGCCAGGTTTGAAAAGCTAAACTACATTAGTTCTTCCTATAGCACGCAAAATTTATGGTTTCGTAATAAAAAGTGCGACAAATTAAATTGGTAACGTGCGCTTTTTCGCCTAAATCACTGTACTATCTTCTATATCAAACAATACCTTTGATCATGCTTAGTGACCATACGTTCATGGTTGAGGCATTGATCCGCAGTCCGACATATCCGTACTACCCTTACTTTTAGGCCTTTGTGCGGTCATTGCAGGCCGGTCCAACGCACAGATGATGCTATCGCCGCGCGAGCTAAAATTGGACCGAAAAAGCTTGGCATTCATAAGGCACTGCTCGAGATTGGGGGAGCTTATTGTGTGGGGCGCATCAACTGACATGCAACAGAATGAAGTTTCTATTACATGCATAAAGTTTAAATAGTACAGTCCTCGGGAACCGGGAGTCTTACTTAGTTTGGAAACGCTAAGAGACGATACTAGCTTCGTGCAACTCGTGGTACAAAGTCTGATTCGTGGTAGAATTGGCCATATTCTCGTCCAATTCCATGAAACTCGATATAGGTGCTTTATGAATCTACTATTGCCTAGTGTTGTCCAGCTAATTTATTTCGAGAAAGAGTTCTTATCTAATTTTTTATAGTTATCATATGTTTCACGTGTACGATCTCTCGTATCTGTTATTGTGGGCCCTGTACCGGCACAGCCGCACCCTACCGAGCTTTTGCACCCAAATTAAAAGAAGCCAATAAATCCGAACGCTACTGCTAGTGGCCAGATGCAAAAGTGAATTCTGCTAGCATCTCCTTTCTTTGGATTGGATTCCGAACTAGTGGATCCAGAACCAGTGGATCCCGAACTAGTGGATCCCGAACTTGTGGGTCTGGAATTAGCGGATTCGGAACCAGCGGGTCTAATACCAGTGGATATGGAACCAGTAGGTACAAGATCCGTGGATACGGAAGCATTAGGTCTAATATCAGTGAAGCTGATACCATCCGAAATAGAACCAGTTTTCAAGGAAGCGGTAGCGGTAGCTGTACTCATATCATCCAGCACAAGAGCAGTTGATGAATAACCCGCAGCTCGAGTAGCACTGGGAACGGAGGAGCTGATCACTTCAATATCGGAGTCAGAGTTGAAGTTGACTGGCGCGAGAGACACCTCCATATCATCCAAGTCATACACAATGTATGCGCCTCTGATGAAGTTATCTCCAAAAATGATGAAATCCAATTCAGAGGGCAGAACACCAAAAAAACATATGCTATCTGAAATTTGCAATTCAAAGGCAGGAAGTGGGACCAGAATTTGTTGACCAGAAAAATCAAAAGTGAGCAAATTGGTTTCGTCATCGGTGCACTCCATAATGTAACCTCCGAGTGAGTCATCATATTCAGCACCGACCATTTGGGCAAGGGTTTCAACTAATTCTAATGGGAAATGTGAAATGGTAGATCCGGTATCTAACACTGCATTGTAGGAACCAGTTGCGACATTGTACTTTCTTCCGCCAGCTTCGAGTATAAGATCATCAAGAACCACAGCGATTGCATTCGGTTTACTGGCTTTAACGATAGGCACGGTGGTTAAAGTTCCATTATACTTGGCATGATCCACAGCACCGAACAAGATGGTACCAGCCTTGGAGTTAGCTCCTCCCAAGTAGATAGAGTATGCATTCTTCTCAATGATACCCTCAATCTTCAATTTGGCAGGAAAATTATCGTATTCGTAGGGTGTGGTATCTCTATTCAACCATTCCGTGGTCTCCTGATCGTACATACCAATACCGAGTATCCCTTGTTCAGCGGACGTATTGGTAGCAACACCAAATGACATATCCTTAATGGTCACGTCGCCAATTTTGACATCATCATAACCCCATAAACCGTTGACATAGCTATCATCAGCATACAGCTCGTTGAGTCTTGGAGCTGAAGTGTTCTTGTGAAAGGTGCCGGAATTAGTATAGTCAAAAGTACCAAGAGCAGTACAATTTGCACTACTATCGTCTCCTGTGTTCGTATCGTCCGTATCGTCCGAATTGTCATCATCAGCAGCTGCACATGTCAAGCCCTTGGCCATCACCCACAAGTCCGAAGAACCGGTGTCAACTTGCACACCAACCTTGTCCTCATTTTCACCTATAGCCAATTCCACCATGTAGAATGTCTGCGCGTTTAACATTTGCACATTAAGCGAGCCATCTCTTTTAGTAAAACGAGGGCCTTCTCCACTAAAGTCGATATCGTTTCTATGATTACCATGGTAAACGTTGAAATCGAGCGAAAGACCTTGAGCGGCCACGGCAGTGGCCAATGGAAGAATTGATAACTTCATTTAGAAAGTGAGCCTTAGTCAAGAAGCTTCTTTGGAATGATTTTAGTTAAGAAATAGAATATTAAAAGTTCAATGCTGCAACATTATATTTATATACGTCTGTGATGTCATATCGGATTTGTATGCCATATGACTATGCCGATAAATTAATAAGCGGCTAAATGGAAGAGCCAATGCTGCAGAGTTTTAGGTGGGTAATATTATTCTGCACTGGCAAGCGAAGCAGGGGCTAATCGGTTGAACGATTTCTATGACATGTTGAGCCGAATAGGAGTGGGTGCGGTTATATGCGGTGCGCAATATGCACCTATCTGTATTTACAGGATGATTCCATGTTCGACATAATTAATGCTCGCTGACATTGTGCCGGGAATTGCATCATGGATCTGCGCAACGACTTAACTGTGACACCCTGAGTTTTAGGCCTTCCCGCTTTATAGCCGGGGTACAAAAGTTAGATTGTTTTCGGGTTCATAAAGATTAAGATCGAGTCAACTAAAGACTAGAAGAATAGGCGTTCCAGAAAGATCACTACTGACAGTGTTATGTACAGGAAGCGAAGAAGTTAAGTATACAACGTAATTCACATTACATTTATGCCGAGAGTACCGCGCGAACTAAACTAGGGCCGAAAAAGCTTGGCGTTCATGAGGCACTACTCGAGATTGGGCGAGCATATTGCGTGGGGGCTAACAATTGATACCTCGTGTTCCAAAATATCTACTGCTGGTCGCCTCGTAAATACAATGCCAAGAATTCACTGCTCTGAAGGAACGATGTGTGAGATGTAATCCTCCACAATCGTGGTATCGAAGACGTAACCGGAGAGTTGCGAATTCGTACTGTCGATCATCTCCTGGTCAAAGTTAACTGTGGGCGTGATCGCTATTGGCTTTTCGGCCGACGTATCACCTGCAGGAAGTATTAAGTACTCGAAAAAATCCCATATTTTTTCAGAGTACCCCACTAACATGTCCTGCGATCCATAATAGGTGTAGATAAGCACTTCCCAATTTTGCGGACTGAGACTGTTCTGGTAGTTTGCAATGAGTTCACCCACGTTGTCACAGACAGGGTGTGAGCTGGACAAGTATCTTGCGGTATCATTGATGGTATCCATTGTGCGTCCGTAGTAGGCGGTTTTGTTCAATTTGGCTAACGCGCGGCTGTTCGTAAAACGATCCACCATAATTCGGAATTGTTCGCTCACTTTATGGTGCGTGCTTTTCAAGTCGAAGCGAAGCTTAAAGTCTCCTTCCATAAAATTCTTGAATACTACCAAAAAAATCGACTGGTACACCAAACAGTTATAAAACGGCTTCATCACTGCTAGTGGATATTTCACAAGCTCCTCAAGAATATCCTTTGTGCCACCGTACTTTTGCTGAATCAACTCGTCCATTAAAAGGAAATGGTTGAAGAGATTCACCATTGAAGTGTAGTACGATGCATACCGCAATGACGGAAAATAACCCACCTCAACCCGAATAAAACTCAACCACCGCACAAAAAGACAGATTGTGTACTGGTTATTCACCAACAAGTCCACGTCTTCAGTGTGGAGGTTGAAGCTTTCGACTTCCTGGGTGGTGGGAGACGCCAGCGTCTTTAAGTACTTTTTCTCCACGTCCTCGAGGCGATCTTTCAACAATTTCACCACGTTGGCGTACAAATAAAGGTACCGTCTGATGATATGAGTTCTTGAAACAGAGTGGATGTCACGTCTATAATACAGCCCCCAAACCTTGAGCGCAAATTGCACAATCGGGTCTCTAACGTTTTCTAGCTGTTCTCCGTATAGGAAACTGAGAATCTTTTTATGGGGTAAAATCGAGCCTTTGAGCTGTGGTGATGAAAGCAAGGTTCCCTTGAACTGGAAGAAGGAATAGTCTATTTCAACAATTCTAACTTGCATCCAGTACCTTGCTAAAATTTTGAACTCGACTGATTTGGGATATTCCAGAATATTGGTTCCGGTATGGTAAGTTTCAGCCGAAATCGAGATTGGCATTTGTGATGGCGGACAATCCTTTTCGGGATCCTCGATGAGTTCGACAAATTTGTTATTCAACACCACATAGTTGAGTAAGTTGTTGAATTCTAAATAATTTTCAACAACCTGATTAGTGTAAGTGAAATAGTTTTTGATGAAAAAATACCAATCCAAAAGATAAAGAATATCCGTTGTTTTCTCGTATTTAAGAATTTTTCCCTTCAAGAGCTTTGAAATCAGCACCCACTCCTCTATAATTTCAGAGTTGGGCTTGAACATAGAGCTTTCAACGAGGAAATTTTGGAGTCCTTCATCATCTAGTAATAAGCCATCTGCCAAAATGAGGAAGAATATCGTGATGATTCTGATCTCAACAATACTGAACTTGAAAGTTTTCGAGATATCTTGGTCTGTCGTGGAAACAATCTTGTTGTAAATATGTTGATAATTGAGCAAAAGCGTATCATGGTCTATAACCTGTGAAATATGGGGATCTTCACCACTCAAATACTGTTTTTGTAAGCTGCTTACTGTTTTGAATGAATTTGGAAGCAATCGTCTAATTTTGCCGAGTTCAATCATTGAAATTTCCACCATAGTCAATTCATCTTCCCTATATTGTGCTTCTATAGTGCCATACCCGTCCTCGGAAATGAAATTCGACCAGTAAAGTTGGTAAGACACCTCCGGCTTATTGACGACACTTGCAGGCGATTGACCCGAAAGAAAGGTGGTAGGCGGGGTAGTCATCGTTGATGGTGGGGTGGATCTTGTAGTGATGTACAGGTTCAAAGGCGCAGCCATGGGTAATGATGAAAAATGCGTATTTTGGGTGAATGGTGGGAAGTATTGTGGGGTATGTGAGGGAATAGGAGCACGAGCAGGTTCAGCTTGAAGTATGGGTTGATAGGGCTGGTATTGAGGCTCCACTTTCGCCTGGATGGCCGAGGATGAATTTTGGCTGGAAATCAGCTCCGAACCGCCGGGAGAAGAAGTATGAGCTCCACTCATGGGAGACAAGGCGTATCTTTGAAGCCCCGGTATCAGGGGAGGCATTTGTTGGTGTTGTGTGATGTTATTTGTCGGATATCCGGGTGCCGGAGACAGAGAGGTGTTGTTGTTCGGATTGACATAAGGCTCCGGAGCAGTTGTAATTTGATACTCCTTTTCCGACTCCGAGATATCCACGAGTCTGGACTTCTTCTTGGACCTTTGCTTCCGTTCTTGGATTCTCGTCATCTCTTCTTGCGAAGGAGGCCGGGGTGGACTTGCCAAGCACTTGTCCATGCGCTTGAATTTCACACAAGCCGAGCATGGAATCTGAAGATCACACTTGATTTTGAGGACTTTGCACAGCCCACAACTGTAACTTCTGCGTTGACGTTTCTTCTGGTCTTGACGCCCGTCGGGGTCATGTTCTTCCACCATCTCTGCAGTTCTGAGGGCAAGAACAGTCGCGATAGTTACGAAAATTCAAAGGATGCGTGGAAGCAAAGCAGGATACTTTTTTAAGGACCGAAAGTGCTGTTTTTTGAAATAACGTTGGATGAGGCCGTTTCTTGCAGCGAGATGAATCTGGAGGTAAAGATCCACAACACTCACGTGACCCAACTCAAACCGAGTCTGATTTTGATAACGGCGATCGTAAGCGTTTCGGACGACAGTAAATCCTAATGCACCTTGGGTATTTTATGTGCGGGCCCGACGTCGAGGTGGGGTAATGGCCCAACCGTGACTTGTGGGCTTATTCAAGCTAATTTAAGAAGCCTGGGTGTATGTTCAGGGAGCACCCCGCCTTCATCGGCATGGCCGCCGCACCGGATGCTGACAGCAGAAACAAAGAATAATACAAATGTTTACGAAAACGGGGTAACCCTGCCTGTGCTAGCGTCCGAATTTCATAATTGTAGACACCGCGCGCTACCACCGCAAAACTTAGGCACAGGACGAGTTAGCAGAGATTGATGTCGCGTTAATTCCGGTCTTAGAGCTTAGCGATGTCGCTTCGCAATCTTCGGGACCGTTAAAACCGGCTAAACTTAGGTAGAGATTGATGTGGCCATATGCGGGCACTAACACCTCGGGACTCAGGCAGACGGATGTCGCAATTTTTGGCAGTATCATTCAAGGACGAAGGAGACATTGATGTCGCAATTCCACCACCTGAGGACGTAGACAGACATTTATGTCGCAATTTCACCAGGACGAAGGAGACATTGATGTGTCTCGTGTGTCGCGGTTTTTTTGTCCACCTTCCTAGAGACATTATCGCAGTTTTCTCCCGGACTCTGGCAAAAGTGATGTCGCAGTTTCTCCCCACCAAAGCACACCCAGACAGACATTGGTGTCGCGGTTTTCGACTTTCACACACGACCCAACCAGCCAATTGTCGTTGAACAAATTTTAATACACTTCATCTGAAGAGCGCACCTACCTACTTGAAAACGGCTAGTGATCGTGAACCGTCGCCGACTTATCCACATTTGAACAAATCGCTCTTGAGGAGAAGATTATTCTTGACACATAGGTCCCCTCCAATTCACTCCCTCATCAAATATAATGATTTCAAGAGTCGCCAGCAGAGCCCTCAAAACCAGATCGGCTGCCACTACAGTCCGTAGTTTCCAAAGTGCCGCTGTCTTGAGATCAAATCAAGACAAGCCTGAAGATTTACCAGACTTGAGCACATTGCCAAGAAGACAGCCTACCGACATACACGTCCCATTGGTGAATCCAGCCGACAAGTACAAAGTCCAAATTGAAGAATTGCATAAGTTTGGTAAGTACGTGATGGCCTGCATGCCTAAGTACATTCAACAGTTTTCCGTCTGGAAGGACGAATTGACCATATACGTGGCTCCTTCCGCTGTCAGACCAGTGATGTCTTTCTTGAAGAACCACACTTCTGCCCAATTCAAGACTGTCGCAGATGTCACCGCTGCCGATTACCCTTCTAGAACCAACAGATTCGATGTTGTCTACAACATGTTGTCTGTGCGTCACAACTCCAGAATTAGAGTCAAGACCTACGCCAGCGAAACCAGTTCCGTCCCATCTCTCGTTCCTCTTTTCCAAGGTGCTAACTGGTTCGAAAGAGAAACCTACGATTTATTCGGTATTTTCTTCGAAGGTCACCCTGACTTGAGAAGAATCATGACCGATTACGGTTTCGAAGGTCACCCATTGAGAAAGGATTTCCCAACCACCGGTTACACTGAAGTCAGATACGATGAAGAAAAGAAGAGAGTTGTCTACGAGCCATTGGAATTGACTCAAGCTTGGAGAAACTTCACCGTCGGTTCCTCTGTGTGGGAACAAGTTGGTGAAGGTAAGGATTTCACTCCAGAGTCCTTCAAGTTGCCTACCCCAGAACCTGAACCAGAAGAGCCAGAAAAGAAGTAAGCGCATAGAGTTCTTACGATGACAAATCTTGAAGCGCTTCTTAGACCCCCAGAAGTAGCCACTCTCGAAATTTGATGAACCTTCGTAACAAAAAGCATACGGAAGACATACATTAGAAACAAGGACGAAGCGTATCGTCAATTATTTCTGAGCCCCAAATTCCACTCATCTTTTAATTTCTCATCTTTTCATGCATTTTTATATAGTAATAATATTTATCGATCAGCGAAACCTCGATCAGACGAAACATGTAGTGAAATTTCGATCAGACGGAACAGTTAGTAAAATTCCGATCTGATGGAAAACATCTAATGATTGAATTTAAGCCTTCAATGTTGTTATTTGTTCCCTGATTTGGGACAACTCTTGATTCTTTTGAGACAAGAAGTCTTCAAGAGTGGATACTTGCGTCTCGATCAACTCTATATCGTTCTTTACGTCACCCAAGTTCTTGTCACTTCCTCCGTTTTTGTGCTGACTCAATAATCCTTCTTTGTACTTTAGTAACTGTTCGTATTCGTATTTCACCATCGAGTTCTTTTGATCTTCTTCCTCGTAATATTTCGATCCTTTCTCCACTTTTTCCAACAAATTCTCCAATTCGGTCAATTCTCTTCTCAATCTCACTTCTTCCCAGTCTGTTCCCTCAGTTGCCGAGAAATCAGTGCCTTTCTCGTTACTGCTCTGACCAATTTTGGTCAAGTAATTGCTGGCAAACTTCTTCGTTCCCGCTGGCTCACGGAATTGCGATCTGTTATTAGTGGAGTTTTGGTTGGCAGACAAGTCGTAGTTGGGGACCTCTTTCGAGAAAGTTGCTCTCAAAGAAGCCGGAACTCCTCTTGGAACTCTCTTGCCATTTTCCCTTTGGTTCAAGATATGTAAAAAGACCAATACCTGGTCTTTGTCAATCGTCTCGAACGACTTGGGGTTGACTAAATTCCAAGCGGAAGAAATGTCGCTCGAGGGAACTTTGGACAAAGTTTTGTATAAGGAGTCCAAGGAATCGAAGCGGACCCGCCCGTATGAATCACTGTTGGAATTGTAAATCGTTTCGTAAGTGGATTTGTCTGTTGGTGAGATGTACCAATCGAAGTCGTCGCTTAAACCATCCAGTCCGTCATCGTCATTATAGCTGATATCCACAGTATCACCTCCGTTAACTGCACGATTCGCTTGAATCAAATGGACTTTCGAGCCTGGAACAAGCCATCCTGGCAATTCGGAAGGTATGCTTGTGATCGATCCATTGACCAAGTCAAAGATCATTCTCATGGTGATACAGAATTCCTCGAAATCCAACTTGCCATCATTATCGATATCGGAAAGCTCCCAAATCTGGGATAACTGTGATTCTTGAAGTCGAGAGTTCTTCAAAACAGGAGAGACCTTCTCTCCTGTTAATTTGTTATTTTCAGGCTTCAATCCCTGGAAGATTTCCCAGTACTTCTTTATCTCCCATTCTTCCAAACGTGGCATTGTGTCTTTGGTTGGCTTTCAATAGTGCAGTGTAATAAATCTAAAGGACTTTTCCGTTTGTGAATTTCAGTTCCCGAAAGATGTGTCGCTTGATGCTATGAGCCTTCGAATCGTTAATGCAATCTTCGTTACCGCTGGTAGATCTCTTGTGAATGGCGGCGATTAACCTTGGCCGCGCGGGACTTGTAACACACACACTTCGTCACGTGAGACGGGGAATGTGGGGGTACAATCGATCATGACAGTCAAGCGATTTTTGGGTAGTTGACCCTGGAATAGAAGTTGTACATCGAGGAGGTGACAAGTTTCTTTATGAGCTTTATATGAGTAATTTTCTGTTTTTGAATTACATAATTTTCGGGCATTTCTTACAGGTGATCATTTTCTTCAGATCCATCTCCTAGCAAATTGATTCTCCTTCTAACTCATTTTTGGAAAACCAGCAATTATTTACGTTGTGACTAGTCTGAGGAGAAGTTGTATTCTTCTTCTTTTTGCGGGAATGAAGATTTTGAAACTTCTGTAGACGAAACTTACCTCACGCAATGATGCGAAGATATAGCTGGTCACATGACCGTTGAGTCATGTTTCCAAATACTACCTGCTAACCATGAATACCCTCAGAAGTACCTTAAATGTGACTGAGTTCCTTATTGCTTACAATACTTTACTCGATGGAATGAGGCAGAATTGAAAATTTTCAAAAAATAGGGCGGTTGGTGTAGTGGTTAACATATCTGCCTTCCAAGCAGGTGTCACGGGTTCGATTCCCGTACCGCTCATTTTTAAATTTTCAACCAGCTGAAAAGCTTTTATATTTTTACTCAGCACTACAACTATCTACCATGTTCTTTAACTTTAAAACGTAAATTATGCTTGTCTATATACATGATGTAGCTACCGTATTTTTGTCTACTCTGTCTTTTCTTCTTCCTCATCCCAGTCGTATCTTCCTTCGATGATATCCACCAAACCATCTTGAATCAATGAACTTTCTTCGTCCATCGGGAGTTCACTCAACTCTTTCTCCTTTTCGTAGCCTCCCATTATTGTCTTCATCTTCCATCCAAATTCCTTGAAAGAAGATACGTCGAGAATCCAGCATCCACCGAAAATGAGCATGGAGGAAACGGTTCCGCACAACATTGTTCCGGTACCGACAGCAACAGCAGCATCGGTGGTGAAGTTGTAGCTCAAAGGAGGCGAGTGATTACCCTGGAATAAGGTGGGCACATATTGACGTGATATGGTGGACTTGTATGCGAATCTCGAGGCAAAGATGGTGGCGGCGGCGGAGGTCAAAAACAACACCATTTGTTGTTTACGGCGCGCTATGTACTCATCGGACGCATTGGCGACCTTGAAATTGTAATCGCCGAGAAGTTTTCTGAGAGTGGTTGTTTCAGTCATGACTAGTTGGTTGAATCTTTGTCAGGTTACGCTACCGAAAAGTGATTCAGTGATGTAGAGTCGTGTAGTGGACAATTATTGCCAAGGTATATTGAAGGCAACAGTAGTAGAGATTATTCAGATGTGAGTCGAATTAATATAGAGTATTACTTAGATTTTTAAATTGCCAGTATGATGGTGTAATACAGATTTTCAAATATCAGTCAAGGTATATTAAAGAAAAGAGTAATACATAGTTATAACAAAAAGACAAAAAATGAATCAAAAAATGGAACTTGAATTGAATTAAAGTTCTAGGCAAGTTGCACAGGAATCAGATTTCTTCCTTGAACAAACCTCCCTTGTTACGATTGTTTCCTAAGGATGAGATCTCATCATCGTAAGCTCCAGTGCTAGCAATGGAGTCGGCTTGAGTTGGTTGCTTTTTGACTTCTTGCTTTGGAGCAGTTGGTTCAGCTACCTTTTGAGGTGTAGGCTTAGAGATTGGCTTGGCAGCGACTTCGCTCTTGGTAGTAGACTTGTCCTTGGAGCTTCTGAAGAAATCACTCAATCTCTTCAAACCCTTCTTCTTTGTCTGTTGAGTGCTCTTTTGTGCGCTCTTAGCAACGGCGGCTGGAGTGACTGGAGTTTCTGCCTTCTTCTCCACCTTCTCTTCCTTCACAACTTCAGCCACCTTCTTTGGTTTGGACTCATCGACAGAAAACAACGAACCGGTATCTCTCAACTTGTCTTCATCAATTTCGGTCTTTAAGTGAGGAGGCAATTCATTGTTAATCTTGTGCTCGTCCTTAACCCTCTCGTCGATAGCACCCAAGATATCCTTCTTGTGAGCAGCCTTGGTATCCAAATGACCTGCTTTCTCCTTTTCTAAGTTGGCTAAGTTTTCATCGAGTTCCTTGTGCGAGTCGGTTGCCTTCTTTAATTCATCACCGTGGGTGACATGCAATTCTTCAACTTCCTTAGAAGTTTCTTCATGTTTAACGATTGCATCTTCCAAATCCTTGGTGTACTTCTCAATCTCAGCCTTGGTCTTTTCCAACTTTTCAGTCAATTCAGTGACCTGGGTTTCGTTCTCCTGGTTCAAAGTTTCTGCGCCCTTGACTTCTTCAGCCAACTCGTCTCTTGCGTCAGTCAACTCCTTCAACTTCGAGTTTTCTTGTTCCAATTCTTCCAAAGTTGGCTTCAATAACTCATCCTTTTCGGCTTGCATCTCGTCCAATTCGGTCTTACGGCCTTGGATCAATTCAGCCTCTTCAGAGTCAATTTGATCTTGATGAGCCTGTTTTTCGGCCAAGAGGGCTTCCTTTTCTTCAGCGTGCTTCTTCTCCAACTCAGTGAGTTCTTCGTTGCTGACATCAACTTCGCCGTTTCTTTCCTTTTGATGCTCTTCAAATGCGTCGTCTTCACCCTTCTTACGTTCCTCATTGGCAGCAGCTCTTTCACGCTTAGCGTATTCGATTTGAACCTTTTCTTCACGCTTGCTCATGATTTCGGCTTCCTTGGCCTTTCTGTGAGAGTCGGCCAATTCAGCTTGCTTAGCTCTTTGAGCCTTGTCAGAGCTTCTTTGAGCATCTGCCTTAGTGTTGATATCGTCCAAAACTGGTTGCACAATAACGGATGCCAATTTGTCCAATTCACTTTGTAACATAGTCAAGCCACCACCCAAGTTGATGACACCAGCCTTGTTGTTCTTGAGTCTCTCTTCACTGTTCTTTTGAGCCACTGTCAAGGCATTGGCGTACAATTGAGCTTGAGCCTTGAAATCCTTTCCGGTGGAAGAATTGATCGAGTTTAATCTCTCCTTGGCCTTAGCGTTGGCGGCTGCCAACAAGGTAGCATCAACCACGTCAACAGCCAGGAAGGTGTTGTATCTACGTTGGGTTGCGGCCTGAGTGCTGAAACCAGCACCGTGCTTCAAAGAAGCAGCAGCACCGTTGGCGGCCAAGTCCTCTTCGTCTTGGTTCAAGTATTCAGTAGGAGGTTGGTGCGACTTGACACCTGAACGATAGTCGGCTTCTGGATTGAATCTAGAGTTCAAGGACTTTGTGGAATTCTTGTTTGCCAAAGCACTGATCTTGTCAATGTTAAGAGTGGTGCCGGAACTCTTGGTGACCAAACCGCTTCTCATAACATCTCTGTTGGGGTTAGTTCTACTGGTCATGGTTGAGGCAGAGTTGGCGGTGGCGGTCTTGAAGACGGCGCTTCCGTTGTAGGCGGGAACTCCGGTACCATTGGCGCTGGAGGTGTTGGTGGCATTGGAGGTCATGCTGGAAGTTCTGGCGCTGGCGGCAGCGGCGTCGGCGTAAGCATCAGTTTGGTCTCTGGTCCAAGCGTTGATATTGCCCTTTTTAGCGGCTAAAGCAGCCTGATGAGCTTCAACTGCTTGCACTCTTTCGTACGAAGGCTTGACAGTCAAGTCTGCCGAGGCTGCCAACAAAGCAGCGGTGTCGGAGGCACTGGAATTGACACCAACCGAGTTGGTACTGGGCAGAGTATAGATACCCTGCTTCAACTTCTGCTGGTACAATGCTTGTTGAGACAAGGGCTTACCATTGGACTGGTAGGATGAACGGGACATTCCAATCTATTGGTTATAGGAAAAGCGTTGTGGGTTAGCAAATGGATGATGCTGAAGAAAGCAATACGGTTGTTTTAATCTGTCAAAGTTTACCGGAAAATGAAGCGCCAACAGCAATGAATGGATGAAATTGGCGGTTGCTGGTTTTTGCTATCGAAAGAGATTGGAACGCTATGTTGAATCAATCGGATAGTTGGTAGGTTGGGGAGGCTTGAGTGTCAATTGATGATGTCTTGTAGACTCTAGCCGTGGTATGACGTTGGAAAACAGTCGTATTAAAGTGATAACGTCACGCTTGCTAACAACCCTTGTGCGTCCATTCTAGGAATGGGGAAATAGCGGTGTGCATATAAGGAATTCTACGTTAGGGGGCACTGAAATGATGACTGCAGCGGACACGACCGCCAGCCTTCTTGAGCAGTGAAAATACATAAGAGCAACCTCTTGTAAGGTGAGCTAAAATGGAGTTGAAAGATGGGAAGATAGAGTTTGCTTAATATGTAATGGGAAACCTCGAAATATCAGCCGAGGCTTCGCTCTAAAGCAAGGCTGGTTTTCGATAGATGCGCGGGCTCATAATTTCCAGCATCGAAGGTCACGGGTCACGTGGAGGATGGCATGTCTTTTTGAAGCCAATTAGCCTATGTGGATAGTGTAAACTCGAAGCGAAGTTCGCTCGTGCCATATATGAGCCTACTAGACGTGATGTTTTCGCATTGGACGAATTTAGCCAAATTCTATTCCGTGATGACATCAAGTTTACATGTACCCCTTTTAGGATATTTTTCAAGCAAATTAGGAAGGTGCTGAAAAATGCACTAGATAGCGAGATAACGTGAACAAAAAAGGATGGACAAGTCAGGAGTCGAACCAGAGACCTTTCGCGTGCGAAGCGAACGCGCTACCAACTGCGCCACATGCCCATTTTTGTACGTCAAATATTAAAGTTGCGTACCAGTCAAATATAAGGTGGCCTTTCAAAAATTATCATCGGTGAGGACCAGCCGCTGTGAAAGTAAGTAAGATCAAAAATTCCGAGATCCGGAGTCTCAATTCATGAGATTATCTACAGATTGACCAATTCTTGCACTAGGGGTGATCAGGGGACAAGAAATTGTGGAAATCAGTAACATCTGGAAGAAATATGAGGTTGGCTACGAGGCTGTGCTGACTGCAACTTTTCACCGAAGCCCGACACGGATGACCACTGCTCAAGTGACTACGCCTGAATAGCTTATTTGATTGCCGAAGCTGCATAATGTAATTTTTCAAGATGTGCACCAACAATCAGCTTCAATAAGATGAAATACATCTATTCAACTCATAGGTGCATCGATGAGGCACCATATGGTGCATGCGCAGCATACAGATGATCTACACTACAACCGTACCTACATTTGCAGTTGCCTCAGTTACATTTTGAAATTTCAACCATTTAGCCAGCCATCTTTTCAATTCGTATTGTTACCCGCACTCGCGAAATGATGGGGTTAAAGATAACCACACAAAGGAAAAAACGGCAGTAGTAGCATCCAAACCAAGGCCATGCCTCGTATCACCAATCCTAGGAGTCGAGACACTGGACTCTACCGTAACATCCCGGGCGACCCCACGCCAACCACCCTTTCTACCACCAGAAAACGTCGGTACCACCCAGGTACTTTAGCGATCAGGGAAATCAGACAGTACCAAAAGTCCACCGACCTTTTGATACGAAAGTTGCCATTTGCAAGATTGATCAAGGAGATATCGACCAACTATATTGGGGTGGATTATGGTATCAGGTGGCAGTCCAATGCCATCCTTGCCTTACAAGAGCTGTGTGAAGCGTTCTTGGTGCACTTATTGGAAGACACCAATTTGTGTGCTCTTCACGCCAAAAGGGTGACGATCATGAAGAGAGATATCCAGCTTGCCCGGAGAATCAGAGGCCAACTTTGAGCTTAACCAGAAAGACCTTTAAACAGAAAGTCCCTTAGACAGAAAGTCACCTTAAACAGAAAGACCTTTAAGCAGAAAGTCACTCCGAATTAACCGTTACTAAGGTATCAATTCTTAAAGGCAGTCGTTTCTAGAGGGCCTTAATCAGACGGTCACTTATCAGATGGTCACTTATCAGATGGTCACTTATCAGATGGCACTTATCAGATGTCACTTATAGATGATATCAGGAGAGATCACTCTCACTTATCACTAGTATCACAAGAGTTATCAGGAGATTCCACTTTGCTTGAGCTATCACAAGATGGCCTGGATCTTCCACGGATAACCATAACTGCGTGGGTTCCCCGATAACTACGGAACGGAGATATTGCGCCACGGGTTTCGGACAGCTATTTTGGCCTGCGGCATCACAGTCTACTGATAGACAACTGCGATCGGGTCAGCCGTTCGGTGACACTTCAACCGTATGTTGGGTCGCTCTAGACCGCGCCGGCCCCAGACCGATGGTTTGCAGTCATGAGGGCGGGGAGGACACCGATATCTCCATGGTCCGTGGCACCACCGATATCAAATGCAACGCTACCGTGGCTTCACGTGGAGTCTGTTGCTTCTGTTGCTGGTGACAAGCATTGCGAGCATCAGATTGGGTGTATAATTATGTATGTAACAATATAAAACAACTAATTGATAAACCACCAATCACGCCGAGAAACGGCGAGTCCGAAGCGTAGGAGGACGCTCTATATTTGGCACACTACATCCTGGAATCCCATTAAGTAACCTCTTTGGGTGCAGAAACAATCGTTGTCAGGCGGCCGCTGCGATTGGTCTCTTTACAAGCCGTTGCGGATCGGCCACTATCTGTTGGACCGACAATAGCGCGCCCACAAAATCGACAATGCTGCGCAAATAGCAATGGTGGCAGCATTGAGTGATTATTTAGTGGAGATTCCGAACCAACAGCGGCCAATTGACTCTGGAATTTTTTGGGGCAGCTCCAATTGAGTCTGATGACTGTTTCGTACCTGGCGTAATTTTGCCTTAGCAAGTGTGTCATTCGCTTACTTAAAAATATCACCCTACACGAGGGTCCGTCGGATCAGCGATGACCTCTCTCCGCGATGGCTGGCCTCTGCGCGAGCCCCGATCCTGTCTAGAGCCATCGCCTGCGTATGATAGTGCTCCCCTGCAGTGTTGCATGCGCGTACTATCTCCGCAAAAGCAAATGATTTTTTAAGGATGCCCCTTTAATGTAACCCGATCTGGTAACCATCAATATCGTCGTCAGACATCAGCTTAGGCGCTCGACTTTTCGTCGCCGCCTTTGCAAGCCAATTGCTGTACTAGAACGACGACGGTTTTCGGCAAAGCCACCACATTGCGCAACCAATCGCGGCAAACACTCTAATCTTATCACCCCACCGCTCCCCACTCATCGGGTGCGCCACCGCCTACGTTTTTTAAGGCCATAGCTTTTGGCTAGACGACCACCGCGCAACGCCTGAGCGACCGACTCGGAATGCATATTTCTCACTATTGTTTATCTTCTCATATGACAGACACCCCACATATATAAGTATCGTCGGGGCTGCAGGGCCCCGAGTGGCCTCTATTGCGACCAATCTATTTGTACGGTCTAGTTTCTCGAATCGTTGCCTGCTGGCTTCATTCCAAGTTGTATCGTATGCTCTCCTGATGGCTACCGTGACCACTACCAAAAAGAAGAAGCTCGTGTACAAGCAGGACCCCGACGGGGTGTTTCGTTTGAAGAAGGTCGATAACGACGAGCCCGCTTCTGCTTCCAGAGGAGCAACGGCCACCGTCGTCCCCGACACTCCTGCTGGCATTTTGAATGAGCTCGTGGATCTCTCGTATAAACTCGTCGACCACGGTCCCGTTACCAAGGTTCCCGCACCTACACCCGTGAGCGAGGTTCCTCCTCCCCGGGAACCTCCAGCTACCGTGGTGATACCTCCCACTCCAGTTCCAGCCGCCGCCGAACCATCCCACCCACTTGAAGCCCCACCTGCCGCTACCCCGGTCGCCGCCGCCGAATTGGCTCCCGCGCACGACAAAAAACGCAAGAAGAAAACAAAGCCCAAAACAAGATCGTCCAGATCTCCCTCCCCAATCACCCCAACGCCACTGGTTCCAAGATTCCACTGGTTGAAAATGGCAGCGAACCAAGCAAAAAATCAAGCTAAGCAGTTCCATCCGCCTAGCTTTGGGCTCGGGGCCGCCACTGCCGGTGCCGTCTACGTGCTGCGGGCAGCACTTGTACGCTACGCGTTAGTTGCGTTCAATATCCTCAAGTTTGCCATTCTCTGGGGTGTTTTGGTGATTGGGGTGTGTTGGTGGACTGGGCTCATCAAGGCCCTGGACACTGAACGTTTCTCTGCAGCATTCAATCGGATGAAGGTGAAGATGGGTTTGCAAGTGGAAGAACCCGTACATGAGGAAGAAGACCTGTCTTCTGAAGAAGAATACGAGCATGATCATTACGATATGGGTACCATTCACACCGACGTTTCTTCGCTCAAGTCTCACGACTCGGGACCCAAGTCTGCTGCCTCAGAACATTCCTTAAGCTCGTTGACCGACGCAATCCCAGCACCACCTCCTATGGCTGAACGCAGAAACACTCTCACCAAGGTGACCCCCTTCAAGTTCCAGCCAAAGAACGAGAGACATCAAAGCACGCCAGATTTGCACCAACATCCCAAGTCTGCACAACCACCAAAACTTGCCCGTATCCATACCACCGGCTTGCGTAACGCCCCACAAAAGGCTACCCCTACCAAGGTGTCTCCCCGCAAGGCCAGACTTGGATCGATCGACACAACTGCATCGCACAAACGCTTGCCTCCTTATCCTAAGGAAGCCGAAGAATTGCCTTTCATCAACGAAGTCAAGTTGGTCAGTGACCAAACTTCCGATTTCAACCAGGACGAGGCGCCCGCCGCTCCAGCTCCAGCTGCTCCTAAAAGACTGAACACAACTCTCAGTAAAAAGTCGGTTTTGGGTACTCGTTCTAATTACAACAAGTTCTTGGCCAATGTTCACGACGACGGTGACGAAGATTGAAGCGGTGCAACACATTAATTTTGATTTGGACTTTAATTCATGGAGTCTCCATCTCTTCCTGCATTTCATCATGTTCATAGCGAATAGCATTTTAATATTGTTAACTAGTGTAGAACCTTACTCTTAATTGATGCACGTTAAACTATAGAAAATCCCCTCAATTTCAGTTTTATTCATGTCTCAATAAAAACACACGTATGATTAATTTTCATCTTTGATTACCTTCATCTTTGATTTTCTTCTTAATCTTGTTGATTTCCTTCATATCATTCCTCTGGGACGCACCGGGTTAATCAAGCTTGGTCGTGCGCGCACGCACTCTCTATTGAAAATTCAATCCACCTAAAACAACATACACCGTACCCCAAATCTTAGCGCATCATGCCTTTCTATAAAGAGGACAGTTACCTTGTGGTATATCCAGGCTCCAATAATACATTGTTCTCCTTTGGATTACAAGAACTGTTGTCTCCACCACAGTATAAAATCCCCTCGGTTGTTTACCAAAACCCAGAAACCAAACAGTACCAAGCACAAAAAGACGATAAATCGATAGAGTTACACCCTATAAAGGGATCTAGAATAGTGGACCTCGATGCCTTCAACCAGTTATTGAAAATCATTTTGCAAAGTATCATCAAAGCGCATCCAATTGTTACAATCAACCAGATTCCACTCTTGGTTATCTCTCCATCCTTGACTTGGACTCGTGCCAATGTGGAATATGTCACCAAGTTTGCCATCGAGTCATTGGAATTCACAGCTTTCAACATCCTTGATTTGTCGATTGCCTCGACCTTCGGGGTGGGATCTTCTCCTAATTCTTTAGTGGTGAAGGTTGGTGCCGATTCCACCCAAATTGTGCCTGTGGTAGGTAACCAGGCAGTGAAATTCGGTGGTAAGTACCTCAAAGTAGGAGGAAACTCGATAAACCAAGTTTTGAAAGGCATCTTGTCAAAATTCACAGAACAACAAATTGAAGAATTGAAAGTCTCGGGCATTTACGAGGTTTTGAACAGTCATGAAGGGTCCTTCTACTCTTTTGCTGACTTGAAGAAGGTCGATAACAGTGAAGAATTCGACGTCGCCAAGATGGTGGCCCAAACTAACGACATCAAGTCTTTAGCAGAAGATGCTGAAGAGTCCAAGCCCAACAAAGAGCTCGAAACCAACTACTTCGTGGACTCAGCCACCCAAGAAAGAGTTTACGTCGGAAAGGAACGGTTCCAAGGTACTGACGAGCTCGTGAACGCTATTGCTGCTGGAATCTACGCGGCATTGGAAGTGATTCCTGACACCGAGAAGAGGCAAGACTGTTACGACAACTTGATTTTCGTAGGATCTACATTCAAGATTCCAGGGCTCAAGGAAGCCATTTTATACAAAATTGTCGAGCAATACTTGGTCAAGGAACCAAGTACTGGCGCCGCACAATCCACCAATACTGAAGGCCTCAACCCTGCCATTCTTGCTTACCAGCAAGCCGAAGAAGCCAATGACGACTCTGGCAATAACTTGGCTCAAGTTCCTAACTCTGTCAAAATCAGCAAATATCCCGACTATTTCCCTGAGTGGAAGGCTCCAAAGGAGCAAGGTGGCTCCTGGCATGACGTCTACTTTTTGGGTGCGCAAATCTACGCCAAGCAAATCTTCTCCAACAGTTCTAACCATGGCCGTGAATTGTTTGTCGATACCGACATTTACGAGGAGAAGGGCCCACAAAGTATCTGGGATGTCAGTATCTAAATCTAAACAGAGTATAAGATAAGAAGTCCAACAAAATCTCGAATCTAAGGTAAAATTGCTGGATGTTAGGAGTTAAGACAAAGAATCTGGATATTACTTTCTACGACTATCTGGGATATCAATATCCAAGAAAATCTGGACTTTAGGATCCATAAATCCTGGAAATTCCTGGATGCTGATATCTCAGACAGATTGTTATATCTCAGAGATTCTAAGAAGTTTTTGGATGTTAGCACTCATCAAAATTGCTGGATCTTAGTATTTAAAACTATCTAGATGAGTTCTCTTACGCTAGTCGCGCGTCTCAATTGTAATATAAATAAATAATCTTCTACCAAATTGTAGACGCGCGGCCCAACTCCGATTTGACTGCCAATTAACCGCACTGTTTATGTTCCACAAGGCGGCTCCAACATTCTTCAAAACTGTTAGAGCATCAAGGTTCCCACAAGCCATCAGACCTAGACCTCCAACCCTCAGAAAAATGGCCCAGCAACAAAGCATAGCTCGGTTTTTCGGTGGCGGCCCCAAGAAAGTCTCATCGCCACCAACTCCTTCTCCCTCCAAAGCAACTGCTAACGAGTCCAAGTCCAATGGCGGCACCAGCATAGCGGATGTATTGAACGGTTCAAAGAGGACTCTTGCAACAGAAAGTGGCTTGCCCGCTAGTTCGCCAGCTCCCGAAGCCAAGAAGGCAAAGTTGGAGGCAGCAAGCCCAGATGAGCTCAAGAAGGAAAAGGAGAAAGAGACAAACGGCGACGACGCTGCAAAATCACAGTCAAGCACAATACCGTACGCGATGGTTACTTCTGTGTTTGAAAACATTGAACACGAGTCTTCTAGACTCAAGATCAGTGCCTTTGTCTCCGACTTCTTTCTCAAGATCTTGAAAACTTCAACCCCAGAAAAGCTAACCAGAATAGTCTATCTTTTCATCAACAGATTGGGCCCAGACTACGAGCCAGACTTGGAGCTTGGATTGGGCGAAACCTTGCTCATCAAGGCTATCAGTGAGTGCTACGGTAGACCTCCTGCAAAAATCAAGAAAGACTATCAAAAAGAGGGAGATTTGGGTAAAGTGGCTCAAAACTCACGTTCTGGTCAACCTACCATGTTCAAACCAGTGGCGTTGGATGTGGACACTGTCTTCGACAATTTGACGAAGATTGCAAAATCAACAGGTAAAGACTCTCAAGCCAAGAAGATTTCTTTGATCAAGAAAATGTTGACAGCTTGTGACATCAAATCCAACGAAGCCAAATTCTTAATCAGATCTTTGGAAGGTAAATTGCGGATTGGTTTGGCTGAGAAGACCGTGTTGATAGGTTTGGCACAAGCTTTCGTCGCATACGAAGGCTCTTCGAAAGTTGGCAAGACAATCAAGACTGGTGTAGCAGACAGAATAAAGGGTTCCGATGCAGATGTTGCCACTGCTGAGGATATTATGCGTGAAGCCTTCAGTCAAGTGCCCAACTATGAAATCATGATCCAAAAGGCATATGAACATGGTGTTTTCAATTTATTGGATCATTGTCACTTGACACCAGGTATTCCATTGAAGCCCATGTTGGCCAAGCCAACTAAATCTATCAGTGAAGTTTTGGACAGATTCCAAGGCGAGGAGTTCACTTGTGAGTACAAATATGATGGAGAAAGAGCACAAGTGCATCTTCTTAGCGATGGACTGGTCAGAATCTACTCTAGAAATTCAGAAGATATGTCCCAAAGGTATCCTGATCTTATCTCAATTGCCAAAGACTTCTTGAAAAAGCAAGAAGGTTCTGAGAACGCCATTTCATCTATGATCTTAGACTGTGAAGCAGTTGCATGGGACCGTACGAATAACAAGATTCTTCCTTTTCAAGTTTTGTCCACGCGTAAGAGAAAGGGTGTGGATGAGAAGGATATCACAGTGCATATTTGTTTATTTGCTTTTGACTTACTATACCTTGATTCGAAGCCACTCATTACCAAATCATTGAAGGAAAGAAGAGAGATAATGACAGAAAATTTGATACCAATTGAGGGAAAGTTCCAGTTTGCAACCAGCAAAAACTCCTCGAATTTGGATGAACTTCAGCAGTTCTTGGACCAATCCGTCAAGGATGCCTGTGAAGGTTTGATGGTCAAAATGTTGAATGGACGTGATTCCTACTACGAACCATCGAAAAGATCCAGAAATTGGTTAAAGCTCAAAAAAGATTACTTAGCGGGTGTTGGAGATTCATTGGACTTGGTAGTGATTGGTGCCTATATCGGGAAGGGAAAGAGAACTGGATCATATGGTGGTTTTCTTTTGGCTTCCTATAATCCAGATACAGGGGACTATGAAACGACTTGTAAAATTGGTACTGGATTCTCGGATGAAGACTTAGTCCTGATTCATGCCAAGTTACATCCTACTGAAATTAGTCAACCCAAGCCTTATTTCGTTTACGATACCACTAATTCAAATGCCAAGCCCGACGTGTGGTTTGAACCTTCGATGATTTTCGAGGTTTTGACAGCAGATTTATCATTGAGTCCAGTTTATAAAGCAGGACACCAACAATACGGCAAGGGTATTTCACTCAGATTTCCCAGATTCTTACGGATCAGAGATGATAAGGGAATCGAAGACGGGACCAGCTCAGAAGAGGTTGCAGAGTTTTACGAAAGACAGGCAAATATTAATTGAATGAAAGTTAACTATAGAGGTTCGAAGCTTCGAGACAGGAAAATTCGAATTGAGGTATACTTAATCATACAGGTTACAGCGTTTAAGGGCATATATCAATTAAAGTATACTTAATTATACAGGTTGCAAACGACAAAAGAACGATGTGAAAAGGAAAACAAACTCATTGCGAAAGGCAAACTTAAAGTCACAATAATAATATAATAAATATTAAAGATTCTTTGAAACGAACAATTGACTTCGTTTGGAATTTAGAATTAAATAAGTTAATGCATTAATGAACAGACTTTAGGAAGTTTTCTCTTTGTTTCTGGATTCTCTGATTCTATTCTTGATCTTATCGGTCAATTTCTTGGTAGGACTAGAGGGTCCTGATTTTCCTCCAAAATTGAACTCGATATGATCCTGGGAAGCTTCACGAGCTAACCTGCTATGAGGAACTGTTTCTCTTCTGACGTGGTAGTCATCATAAATAGATGCGGTGGAGTTCGAAGTGGAATTAACTGTAGAATTGACCATTGAATTTAATGCTGATTGTTGCTCGATAGTCAAGTTTGGATTGTTCGCATTCTTGTGCAAAATGTAGTCGGAAAACATCGGAATATTAGTCAAGGAATTATCGGAGTTCATCAAAGAAATACCATCCGAAACTGAAGATGAGTGGGCATTTTCCAAGGAAAGGGCACTGTTCGAAGAGTTGGTTGGAGTTGGTTCTCCAGAGGCAGTAGCAGCAGCAGCTTCTTTGGCAGCTTTTCTGGCCCGCTTTCTGCTTCTCATTCTTCTGTTTCTCAATTCTTCGGTCTTTCTGTCTTCTTCGGCATCACTATCAACATAGTTGACGCCATCGCTGATATTAAGTTGGTCTTTCAATTCCAATAAGTTGAAGTCGTTAGGGAAAAGTTCTGGACCGAATGTGTTCACCATAAGAGTAATTTGTTCGGCGAGTTCTTGTCTCAATTTCTTAACTTCGGTGATGGAAGACCCAGAAGTGATCGACAAATAGAGAGGTCTGAGCGATTTCATCAAGTCCATGCCTTGTTCTCCAGTGATAAGTGCAGAGTATGTGACAATTACACCACAAACGTAAAGAATCAACCATACGAACACCAATCTGAAGCGGAAAATGTCGCGGGTATAGCAGTAGTAAGTACCCACTGATGCATAGAAACTGTAGACCACGGGAGCAATACCCATGGCAATCAAAATCTTCCAAGTTGCAATGACATCGTTGGCCTTGATTTTCACTGTGGAGTTAGCCAAAGCGGTCTTGGCCTTCTTGGTAGAGATGATTTTCGAACTGATGAAAACAGGGGAGAATAAAGTAGCCCCTGGTAATGCAAGCGAGAGGAAAAAGACAATCTTGACGAGTCTGAAGATGAATACTGGCACCACCCTCAATTTATGCGATTCGTCACAATGTTCCACATCGTGGTCTGGAAGGTACAATTGGTGCAACAACTTGTTATATTGCAAAATCTTTGTTTTGATCTGTTGAATTTCAGGCTTATCTTTGAAAGTTTGGTAACCCAAGACCAATCTTCTGTTCATTTCCACAATCAAGGGAAGTGGAAGGTGCTGAGCAAAATTACCAGCGTAGAGTCTTCTTGCAGCTTGCACAACCATCAAGGTTTCGTAGTCCTCGCATGTAACGGTGACTGCTTTCAAACCGGTGGTAATGATATCCAATAATTCTTTGACAGATTCACGGTTGGTCTCTGGGTTAGCATATTTCTGGACAAGTTCTTTAGGGATTTCGATGGGCATTCCGAACTCAATTACCGCTCTGGATCTGAATTTGTGGGCACTGAAGTAGTTCATACCACAAGGAACAATTTTGACGTTACAGTTAGGATCATTATCCATGGCTCCGAGAGCCATGATAGCGACACCGGCTTTCAAGGGCAACAAATCGGTTCTGTCGTGGGAGCCACCTTCTGGGAAGATCCCAATGCAGTTGCCATGAGACAAGTGCTGGAAGACCATGTCGTAAACGTCCTTTTGGTCGACTTTATCGGCGCATTTGTAGGAGGTTCCGTTGGAAAGAAGGTTATTGATTTGGTCAGTCAGTTTGAACTCCTTTCTGATTCTCAATTCGGTATCAGAAATGATCTCGGAGATTTCAGAGGCACCGAGCGATTGAGGCAATGCCAAGAGTCCACGAGGCATACATTCTTTGGTGAACTTGGTGCCTCTACCTCTGACCAACAAGGGGTCCGATTCAACGTCAATGAAGATCTTACCTTGTCCCTTTTTCAAGTTGTCTTGGGCTCTGACCACGGGAATCGACAATTGGCACTTGGAGAGAAATCCGAACACCCGATGCTTATAAGATTTGGCGGCGATAAGAAACGAGATCCGTCTTTGACTCTCGCGCTTGACTTGGTTCATGAGCACAATTGGATCCACAAACTGGTTGGCATGAGGAGCAGCCACGAAGATCACGGGGCCTGAACGGGGGAGCCTGAAGGCTCCACGAGGTCTGATTTCACGGAAGAAACAGTCAAAGATGACGGAAAAGCACCAAAGAACGAAGTCGTAGATCCAGAAACGGTACCATGCGTGTTCTTTGTAGACAAATCCTGACTTCTTGCTCAGTTCTCTGCCGTTTGCGGCTTTGACATTGCCATTTTGGCTCTTGCTCTCGCTTGGATGATCTTGATGCTGATTCGTTTTGGCGCCAGACTTGAGGTCTGTGGACGCGGCGGTCCCGATAATGGAGGGGTTACTGGCGGAAGAAATGCCCGGAGGAATGGCAGGTTTCTCTGTCCCAATTGCCAGCGACATTATCGTATGGTTTAAGGGGGGGTGTGTGGAAGCCCTTGGGAATATATGTGTTTAAGATGTGGCAGGGGTGCTAGGGAGAAAAGCTAGAAAAAAAGGCCATCATGTGACCTGGCGGCCGCAGGGTCTGCGGGAACTGAAAGAGGAACGAACGGGGAACGCTGGAGGCTTTGAAGGGGGCTAGCATGAAATGTGGGTTAGCGAAAGCGTCACGCTGGAGTTACGTAAGTATGGTTGCTGTATTTGCCATAGTTAAGGTGTTTCAGAGTGTGGAAGGTGGAGAAGATGGAAGAGAGTGGTGCTTCCTTCCATGACAGCCGCGCGGTTTACGAGCCGCTTCGTCCCGGGCGAGTGGTGCAAAGGCGGCAAGGGTGCAGGACAATCTCGGGAAGGTTGAGAGCAAGAAGGATCAGGATCTGGAGAAGGCCGGGGCGCGCAACCGGCGTGCCGAGGAAGTCTCGTGAGGAAATGGTCACGTGATTTGAGAGACAAGACCTGTATATAAACTGTCAGATGACTATGCTGACTAATTTCTTACGTCAGCACAAATTTGACCATTTTTCACTTTCACCGCCCCACGTGACTAGCTTTCATCCGGGCGCGTTCCTCGGTTGTTCCCCCGCAATGCTCCGAGGATCCGAAACCAAGGCTCCCGCATCATGTGACCTCGGCTCTCAACCGCTCTCTACGCTTACTGTCTAGCTGGCCCTTCCAACCAGCCCAGCAGCTCAATTGAGGCCATAACACCATATCCATCCCAATTCATCTCCGGAACCTCACCATCCGCCCTTTCCGCCCAATTGGCCCGATTCCGTACCAATTGTGGCTACTTTATTAGCCTGCCTCGGTACAGCAATATCACAAGCTCGGTCCCCCGAGCTACGCAAAATGTGCACCTGACCGCATGCTGTGGGAACCCCGTATTTCATCCCCGCAAAATGAGGAATATATATATAATTGAAGATCCCGATTTTTCCAGTATCGTCTTTTCAAATTAAAGATGTCTGAATTATCATTTAAAGACAAAGTCGTGATCATCACCGGTGCCGGTGGTGGTTTGGGTAAGCATTACGCTGTGGAATATGCCAAGAGAGGTGCCAAGGTCGTGGTCAACGACTTGGGTGGTGCCCTCAATGGTCAAGGTGGTGACTCCAAGGCCGCCGACCTCGTTGTCGACGAAATTAAGAAGAACGGTGGTTCTGCTGTTGCCGACTACAACAACGTTCTCGACGGTGAAAAGATTGTCGAAACCGCCGTCAAGGCCTTCGGTACCGTTCACATTGTCATCAACAACGCCGGTATCTTGAGAGACGCTGCATTCAAGAAGATGGACGAAAAAACCTTCCAACTTGTGGTGGATGTCCATCTTAACGGTGCCTACAAGGTGACCAAGGCTGCCTGGCCATACTTCAGAAAGCAAAACTACGGTAGAATCCTTAACACTGCTTCTCCAGCCGGTTTGTACGGTAACTTCGGTCAAGCCAACTACTCTGCTGCTAAGTTGGGTTTGCTTGGTTTCGCCGAGTCGCTTGCCAAGGAAGGTGACAAATACAACATCAAGGCCAACACCATTGCTCCATTGGCCAGATCCAGAATGACGGAAAAGATTCTTCCTCCACCAATTTTGGAACAATTGAGTCCTGAAAAGGTTGCTCCATTGGTGTTGTACTTGACCCACGAAGAAAACCAGTTGAGCGGTGAAGCTTTCGAAGTCGCCGCCGGTTTCTACGCCCAAATTAGATGGGAAAGATCGGGTGGTGTCTTGTTCAAGCCAGACAGCTCCTTCACTGCTGAAGCCGTTGCTGCCAAGTTTGATGAGATCTTGAACTTCGACGATTCTGCCAAGCCAGCATTGTTGAAGAACCAACACCCAAGAATGCTCAATGACTATCAATCTTTGACCAACGCTGCCAGAGAATTGCAGCCATTCGACACCTCCAAGCTTGACAAGATCTCTTTGAAAGACAAGGTTGTCCTTATCACCGGTGCTGGTGCTGGTTTGGGTAGAGACTACGCCTTGTTCTTCGCCAAGTACGGAGCCAAGGTTGTGGTCAACGACTTCAAGGACGCCACCAAGGTTGTTGAAGAAATCAAGGCTGCTGGTGGTGAAGCCCACGCCGACGTCCACGACGTCGCCAAGGACTCCCAAGCCATCATTGACAATGTTATCGGCAAGTACGGTACCATTGACATTTTGATCAACAACGCTGGTATCTTGAGAGACAAATCTTTCGTCAAGATGACTGACGAAGAATGGTACGCCGTGCAAAAGGTCCACTTGTTGGGTACCTTCAACTTGACCAGATTGGCCTGGCCACACTTCTTGGAAAAGAAGGCCGGTAGGGTCATCAACATTACCTCTACATCTGGTATCTACGGTAACTTCGGTCAAACCAACTACGCTTCTGCCAAGGCTGCTATTCTCGGTTTCTCCAGAACCATTGCCATTGAAGGTGAAAGGGCCAACATCAAGGTCAACGTTGTTGCTCCACACGCCGAAACCGCCATGACCTTGACCATCTTCAGAGAAGGTGACAAGGGATTGTACCACCCAGACCAAGTTGCTCCATTGTTGGTCTACTTGGCCTCCGATGAGCTCGAAACCACCGGTGAATTGTTCGAAGCCGGTGGTGGTTGGATTGGTTCCACCAGATGGCAAAGAGCCAAGGGTGCCATTTCTAGAGACGCCCACCCAACCCCAGAATTCATCAGAGACCACATCTCTGAGATCACTGATTTCACTCAAGGTACTGAAAACCCTAAGTCCACCACCGAATCTTCGATGGCTATCCTCAGCGCTGTTGATCCAGGTGAGGAAGACGAAGAGGAAGAAGCTGACGAAGATGACGATGACGAAGACACCGAAGACCCTATCTTCACTTACGGTGACAAGGAAGTCATTTTGTACAACATCGCCCTTGGTGCCACCGCTAAGGAATTGAAGTACACCTACGAAATCCACGAAGACTTCGAGGTGATTCCAACCTTCGGTCACTTGGCTACCTTCAACTCGCAAAAGTCGCAAACCTCTTTCGCCAAGTTGTTGAAGAACTTCAACCCAATGTTGTTGTTGCACGGTGAACACTACATCAAGGTTGAAAAATGGCCAATCCCAACCGAAGGTCAAGTCAGAACCTCGTACCAGCCATTGGCCGTTACCCAAAAGGGTACCAACACTGTGGTTGTTCACGGTTCCAAGTCTGTGGATGCCAAGACCGGAGAACCTTTGTTCACCAACGAAGCCACTTTCTTCATCAGAAAGTGTGAAGGTGAAACCAAGACCTACGGTGAAAGAAAGTCCTTTGCCACTTCTCAATTCGAAGCTCCAAAGACTAACCCTGACTTCAGCACTGATATCAAGATTTCTCCAGACCAGGCCGCTTTGTACAGATTGACTGGTGACAGAAACCCATTGCACATTGACCCTAACTTTGCTGCTGGTGCCAAGTTCGATGCTCCAATCTTGCACGGTATGTGTACCTACGGTTTGGCCGCCAAGGCCTTGCTCGACAAGTTTGGTCCATTCAACGAAATCAAGGGTAGATTCACCGGTATTGTCTTCCCAGGTGAAACCTTGAAGGTTTTGGCTTGGAAGAAGGGCGATGTCGTCACTTTCCAAGTTCATGTCGTGGAAAGAAAGACTATTGCCATCAACAATGCTGCTATTAAGTTGATTTCCGACAAGGCTAAAATCTAAATGAATTATGAACGAAACTGAGCTAGATTGACTTCAAGTGGGATAACGTGCGACCATGTATCTACAATATATCAAGTATTTATTAGTGAAAAAGCGTAGAAGTAAAGTAGGCCTAGGAGAGTGAAATTTCGTTTTATGGATGATCCTCAGTTATGTTTAATTTTAGCATATCCGCTCAATTCTGAATTACACATTGAATCCTATTTATATGTTCAATTCTGACTTGAACGATCAATACTGACTTTCACGGTCAATTCTGAGTTTCACGGTCAATTCTGACTTCGTTCGATTCTGAATTAACGTTCGATACTGACGTCCAATACATCTGACTATACAAAATTCCAATACCTCATTACTGGCCCTGGTTTCTATAAAATCTAGACTTCTGTTATTCCAAAGCCGTTCGTTACTATCATGAAATTGGTGGTGGAGGGAGTGCGGCTTTGTTGGTTGTGAGAAATTACTGGAACTGTAATAATAATAAAGCATATGAATAGATAACCATGATCTCTTGCCTAAACAGGACTGGCTGTTGACTTGAATGAATCTAGTCCCTAAAATCAATCCATACACTAATATCCATTACCTAAACGGGACTAGCTATTGACTCGAATATCTCTTATCCGCTTAAGTATGTAATGAAACATAAATAATGAATTCTCACACACACATTGTCGATGAAACGGCAAGAAACTAAATGTTGGGTGGCACAGATATCCATTTAAACCCGATCAATGCATAAACATCGATTTCCTAAACGATCTATCGAACGTGTGCAGCCGCAATTGCTACTGCCAGATTTAGCCTAAATTAAGATTGTATCTCGTATAACCAAGATTCACTACAGAAAACGTATGATGAACATGCAGGTCCATGCGGAAAGCGCATACTTGAGTTATAATTGGCGATACTCTTGTAGCGTCTTGTAAGTCTTGATTCTGGTAGTTTCTGGTATGTTTTGATTGATTCGGTCATAGGAAGCCGTTGAGACCTTGGCTAACAATCGCTGGCCCCTATTGTTGACAAGCTTGACACCCATTAGGCGAAAATTTACTGACTTGCCCGTTCTGGAGCGGTCCTATTCACCAGAGCATTCCGTGCGACATTCCCCAGAATGTTTCAAGCTTGGATCGGCCGGAATGTACAAATGCCTTGGGATTGTTCGCTATGTTCACCGACGCAAGGTCCGGCGGCGGCGAAGGTTATATAAGGGTTTGGTGAAACCCACTAGTGGTTTAGTTTTTCAATAAAGTGAACGTTTATTAAGAATTAGAGCTTGGCGATTCAGATGGCTTATATATCTGGGTCTAGGCGCTATGGTAACGACGTCGATCACGACTTTTCGTTGTGGAAAGGGGTATTATAAGAATAGACACAGGAATTAAAGTTTTGCAATCCCCTTAAGAGAAAGAATCACAACTGGATACCAACCAATTCTGGGAGGAGAAGACAACTTGAGGTGTCCTCGGATTACGTTATTAAATGTTTCTCCTAGATGTCATCCATAAATGCAAACGGTTCTCTGAGATGCATCAAATGGAATCGGTTATCCTCGATGCATCAATTGAGTGGAATCGGTCCATCTGAAGATGACATCAATTGAAGGGACTCTTTTGGAAATAAGTGGGGATTTTGGAATCGGTGATTGTTCCTTCATTATCATCACTTTCTTCGATATTGGTGGTGATGCTACATCTCCTACTGTAGTAGGTATTGGCATACTCGTCATCCTCCTGCTCACCAGCCTCGTCGATGTCTAGGGAAATGAAATTGTATAGTCCTCCGCCAGCAGATGATAACAAAGAGCCCGAGATCTTTCTTGAGTGGTTGACGTATCGAGAAGATTTCGTACCAAAAGGGACGGCAAAATCGACCGGAGTATCGTTAATCGGATCGATGATGGATGAGGCGTGATTGGAAAGTGTAGAGTCAATAGTGGACACCGGGGTAGCCGTGGACAATGGTGAGCTGATGATGGGAGACGAGTTCAAAAGAGGTGTAGACGCCGCAGATTTGGACGTAGTAGTACTCAATCGGTTGAGACTGTGACGCGATGTCTTTTGTTTCAAGTTGTTTGGGAACTTAAAGGAGTTTTGGGAGCCAAGCGGCGCTGGAGGCCGAGCGGGCAATGCAGGGAGTGGTCCGCTAGGCTTTCTCAGTACTGGTTTCAATACGCTAGCAGTCGTAGGGAAGACGCTAGCGTTAGTGACGGTGACATTTGGAGTGGAAGAAGATTTCATGTAAGTGGTCAAATTACTGGTCTTTGACTCGAAATAGTCGGTGAATTCACCCATTGGCGATGAGTATGGGGCGGTGAGCGCATCTGTAGATGAACAAGTGGATTCCGAACAAAGAGAAGATGACGACAGGTTGATGGAAACCAGCGACATCGAAAAGTTGGCGGTGGAGTACGACTTGCGATGGCCCGCTTTGAACAGCGCCAGAGGCGGTTGGAAGTCGGCATCGAAGCTGCTGACCGAGCTGTGGTTGAATTGGGAGAAAATTGGTGATGAAATAGACGCCAGCGACGAGTTGAACACCGAATTGTCATTCGAGAATGTGGATGCCCGCGCCAATTTCATGTCCAAGCGAGAAGTCGATGCGGTCTTCACTTTTGAAATGGATTTCTGACGCTTCAAGATCTTCTCGCTGGTGATGGTGGTGAACGATTGGGAGCGGCTGTGACGGTTGGTGAAGTGGGGGTCTGAGTTGGCTGCAAATTGGTTGTACGATTTGGCGCGCGTCAATTGTGGGTCAGTGGAGGCAAATTGATTGAAGGACTTGGCCCGCGTCAATTTGGAGTCCTGGCGCGCTTTGCTCATATGCATTTCACAGTGTTTCTGGTAGTTGACGTCTTTCATCTCGATGTAGCCTTGCGGCATGCAGCTCTGCTTGTACTTGGCCCAGAAGGCGGAGTAGCCACCTTCCAAGACCACAACGTCCGGGAACGAGAGGCAGGGGTAGTTGTCACTGTTCAAACGACGGTCACACTTACGCAAATGGGAAGCCATCGTAGGACCACGGAAAACACTGAATTCGCAGTGGAAAATCAATAACCGTTTGGGCGTCTTTGAGGTGCCGTCTGCAACTACCGGGCGTGGAACAGACGCAAGGAAATGCTGTTCCAATGCATCTTTGGTGGAGACGTTGACGGCGCCCTCGATGTGCCCTCCGTTGTACTCGTAGTCGAAACGACAGTCGATGATGACAAACTCGTCGAAATCGTTCTCGTGATGTCCACACATAATTTTGTACATGGTGTGTTCGTCGATACGCGGAATAAGATCATTATCGGCAAAGAAGGTGGGTATGGAGGAATCACGGAGGGTGGAGTTGTCTTCCATGCGGTGGTGCGATTCTTTTTCTTTGGAGGTTTGGTACATCGAGTGGATCCGACGAATGGGCCTCTGGGGAGGCGAATGGGTAGGGGAGTCTACGGTGGTGGGAAATCGCGAGGCTCTGCCTTTGGATTCGGTGGGGGATCCCGCAATTGTAGGAAAACGGGAACTTCTGGAGTGACGAGAGTCGGTGGGAGAATCGGGCGAGTCCTGGATCGTATCTTCGAGGGTTGTGTCGGGAGAGCCATCAATTGATTCGGCTTTGGGAGTGTCGGGAGAATCGTCGATGGAATCATTAGACCTCTCGTAATCCGGATTACTCAAAGCGTCCAATGCATTCAACGCATCACTACTGGATGCATCATGGTACTCGTCATGGAACTCATTGAGCTCGTTATTACTGGAAGGTTCAGGCGATTCATTGAGATCTTGGGCTGTGCTGACCTTAGCCTTGTAGTCTTTGTCCTTCCTGAAACCCAATGTAAGTTTCTTCTTCATCGGTAAGACCATGTTGGACAAATTGCGGAAAGGTTGGCGATGAAGGAGTGGCAGACCGGCGTCGATGGCCGGATGGTCCCGCTTGTTGGAATATGCAGAGGGGCTCAGAGTAAACATGTCTACTAAGCAATCATTATTCATGGTCTGGGACGACGGCAGCGAGGGATAAAATGCAATGGGGCAATGGCGCCAATATAAAGGAATGGAAGAAACAAGCGAAGGACGATGTGGTTTGGGAACGACGGGGCGGTAGAAGACAGAGAAGTGGCTATTTGAAACCAGCAACCAGGGTTGATCCAACGATTCAATAAAGGCTGGGCTAACAGGAAGTAAAACTCAGGCGAGAGACGACCGGGTTGGGTTTCAGCCAGATATGAGGGGGGTGGTAGCGGGACAACCGATGCACAGAAACGCGAGCAGGACGAGGCAGCAGAGGAGGAGGCGTCGACAGGTCGCAGATGATTTGAGATGCAAATAGTCGAGAACCGGGGTAGCCAGGGATTATAAACGAAGGGATTGGGTGGGGATAGCAAAGCGCTACCTGATGATGCAACAGTGAACAATCTACAATAGTTGGGCGATCGTTCCAAATTGTGGCCCAGACATAAACAAACACCTGAAATGAGCAACACTCGCAGTGGCGCGTTACGTAATTTTCACCGTGAAGAACTAGCAACTAGAGCGGCACGTGCCGCGATGGTGCACCAAATCCTACCGCGCGCGCAGATACTTAATGCGCCGCGATGCGCCATGCGAGTAATGCTACTGTATGCCAGCGTTGCATACTGACGATGCTAGTAGGGATTTGTTGATGCATCGATTCTTGACTCCACAATAGTAGAGCGAGCGGATCTCGAATCCGGGGTTCGATAGTCGAGCTCTCAATTGATGTGACCTTTTAGAGATAAAAATAATCGTATCTCCCAAAGAACTTTTCTACAATAGCCGCAGATATCGGGTTTACGCCAGCAAAAGCAGCCGCTCAATTACAGCTGTTATTCAACTGAAATATAATTGACGCTGTGCTGCTGTGCTGCTGCTGCGCTGCTTGGACTCCAAGTTTCAAACTTGGAGATCGGGCACGGAGCTTCTAGACAATTTAAAATATTTTATCACAGTAGTAGCGGCCGTCCGGGCAGCGTAGATCACAAGACCTTACCTAGTGCTAGAAGCCACCGGCGCAGAAAAACGTCCTGCGTGCTTCACCGTTGCTGTTGTTTCGCGTCCCACTTGGGGGGATGTTGATGTTTTGGTCGCGCCAAATCTGGTAACTCGATGAGCCCGAAAAATGACTAGATGAACCAGAAAGCTAAAATTGTGACAAAATATTCTCTAGCAATGTGATGCTTCTCACAGCCTTAAGGCTATCGTGCAGCGTTGCTAGTAGGAAATTCACCATTGCAACGTCGACGGCCCTTTGTAATACTTACGAGAGACGCCTCGAGACCTTCGATCGCCTTTAATTGCCTTCAATCCGTCACCGGTGAGCAAACCTTAAAAAGCTGCTGTCTTGGCTGTGACGTGAGCTTTTCGTTAATGTAGGTGATTGGGGTCTCCCTCCAGCAACGAACGTGGCACTATTTTGATCATCCACCACCTAGGCAATCGTCCTGAAATTTGCCAATCTACACAATCAGCCTAGCCGAGCAATTTTCCTGCGTATTGAATCTTTCCGAACAGCACTATGCACGAACTCTAGCTGCACGTAAACTACGCTACACCTTATACAGCGTACCAGCGCAGGGGTCTATTGATTAGTGAAACTGGCATTGGTCTAAGGGACTTGGCGTTATCTTGATCTTGAAATGGCAAGCTTTGCGGTATTTGAAAAAGACCGATTTTATCCGGACAATTCCAAGCAGAACAGCCCGAATTTTGATCTAGATTCGTTGCTTCGCAAACAGCTCGCTAGGCTCGCTACAGTCTCTCGCTGGTTCTGTGTCTGTTCTATTTTCTCTATTGTTATCAACATCGTCTGAATAAACCCGACCTCTGCCGTGGCGGGCGTTATTGTTTCGCAACCCTATGGCACCCTGCCGACAATTGTCGTATGAGCTTCGCTGAAATGCTATTATCTTCTCGTCTAGTAGAAATCCTTTGTTGGTTGATGAAGGCGATGAGTTTCAGGCTCGCCCAGTCGACGCTAACATGCGCTGCAGTGGCTCAATTTAGATCCCTCGCAAGAGCTTTGCGCCAACGCGGGCACTTGATTTCATTCGTCTAGCATCGCGCTTCCATTGGACGGCTTATTTGGGTGCAAATTTGACTCACTTAGACGATCGACCATTTTTAGATTTACAGCGAAAATATTCTGGAGCCCGCCACAAACTCAGATTCGCCGTTGTACCAAGATTCACCGTTAGATGTTCAACGGGTTCTATTACGCCAAGAAGGGTGTTTGTGAAGACGATGAGCTCAAAGGGGTCATTTTTACACAAAATAGCGACTCCCGAATTACAATCCAATTGTGTGAAGAGATCATTGCAGATGTGTCGTTTCTGCGAGGTAGGATATTTTCGCTTAATTCAGTGCAATTAGATAAGCCAAGGAAAGTTCGATATACGCCTCGCTGGTGAGACTAATTAAGCCTTGTTGGTGATGCCAATTTACCTTATTGGTGATGCTAACTTAGCCCTGTTGGTGATGTAATTGACATGCTGATGCTGATTTAGCCTCGTTGGTGAAATTGACTTGCTGGTGATGCCAATTAGCTTGCTGGTGATACTAACTCGGTGTGTATCGCGTTTGAGTCGGAAATTTTACGTTGCAACTTAGGGGAAGTGATGATCTTCGAACCAGGATCGCCGCCACCTCGCATAATTTTAAATCCCCGGATCCTCTCGCTTCGAACATATTGAAGCTTGAAACAAATGACGGATTCGGAATCCGGAAGGATCCTGCATTGATTTATTTTTCGTGCTGCTAGAGTTATGTGTACTTTCGCGATGATCATCCCGTCAAATATCGTAAACTCCATTGCTGAGCTGATCGAACAAAAAATTGTGGGACCACATTTAGATAAAATTAAGGCTTCGGTGCTGTTTGATCTTCTTTGGGAAGATGATAAATGGAATGTGTTGAAGATGAATCGATTATGGGAGTAAATCGATCCGTTTTTTCACACAATTGTGCCGCAGATTGTCACTTTGGTCCGGAATGAGTAACTGTTACTCAGGTGAACAAATTGGGAAATCATTCCAGATTGGCCAGGTGTGCATTTGTACCTTTTCTAGAAACCTTCTTAAATGATCATCTCGTATTCGACCAATTAATTATAGTCAATTACCTAAAATGAATATTGTATTCGACCGATTAAATATAGTCAATTACCAATAATGATTATTTTATTCGACCAGCTAATTATAGTGAAAGATCTAAAATGATCATCCCAACTAATTAAAGTGAATTGTTCAAGATTCTTCATTGATCTTTTTACAAAATCTGTCCAATTGATCAATTGGTGAATCATCCAAAATAATTCAAAAAAAGTTCACTAATGCAATCCATTAAAATAAAATTTGTCTATCTACTCATTTAATCTATCCATATGATCATTATAATTATCTAACTTCTCCGTTGATCTAATTTCTCCAATTAATCCAAAAGGTGATCATCGAATAAATTATCTGACTTTAAGATCTGGTTACTAATCTATCCTACTAGTATTTGATCTTTTTTCAAAATTATTCTATTTAATTTACTCTCTCCAAATTTTTATCATTCGTGAATTGTTAATTCTTTATTGTCTATTTTGAAGATTTTTCTATTTAATCCAATCTATCTAAATAGTCATTCATGCTCTTAAAGTTGCGAAATATCTCAGAATCGTCATTAAGCACAAGAGTATCGTTGGCGGCCTCGCCGCTACTTAAGGTATCGTCTTGGCCATTGTCTTGGTCGTCTTGGTCGTCAACTGCCAGTGCTAGTGAAAAGTTATCGTCTGTCAAGTAAGCATGCAAATTGAGCGAGGACGATGAACTGGTAATGCGGCTTAAACCATAACCGCTACTAGCGATTGATCCCATCGAATTCTTTCGCGATCCTGCGCGCGAGTGTTGATGTCCCGATGTAGGACTGTTCCGCTTACTGCTCTTGGCACTACTGGTAACTGAAGATGGGAATCCACCAGCTCCGGGGCTTTTGAGTGATGATAAACTCGAATCTGACCCTTGGGCATTTGGAGAGGGGAACGCCACGTTCAAGCCAAAAATAGGTGGAGGTTCCATTAAATTGGTGAACTTTCGTTTCTCATCCATGGGGTTCTTGCCCTTCTTTTCAGGCAGTGATAACAGGCTGATGGTAGGCTTTTCGCCTTGAGGCTCTTGCGCTTTGGCTTTGGACTTGTTCCGGGAGAAGAACCGACGCGATGGACTGAAGAACGCTTTGAACGCCCCCGCGGTAGGAGAACTGGCTCCAATGGTGATGCTATTATTGTTGGTTGGTGTGAGTGGTGGTCCCTTGATGCTAGTCGCGCTCCGCGGTGAAGAAGGAGTGCGCTTATATACTGCTGGAGATGAGGTGTTGAAACTATCGATGCTATTAGCGGCGCTGCTAGGGCTGGTCCGAGATCTGAAAGTGGTATCGGTATTGATTTTGGCCAATTCTGGTAAGTTGCCGTCAAATGTAGACAGTTTAAGGACCAAAGGTTTGGGTTTGTTCTTGGTGTATGATAACGAATCCAAGGACTTCCTCAATATCACCGGTTCGAAAGCCTCTTGTGACTTTCTCGCTATCGGTTCAATGGCCTCTGGCTTCCTCATTATCGGTTCAGCGGCCTCTGATTTCCTCATTATCGGTTCAACCGTCTTTAACTTCCAGAAGTCTCGTTCAGTGGCCTCTTGTGATTTCCTCATTATCATCTCTGGTTCAATAGGCACTTGTTGGGCTGTCAGTGACTTCCTGGATACCACCTCTGGTTCTGTAAATGCTGGTTTTTCTGGTGATGGCTCAGGGAGCTTGTCCAACGAATCTAACACGTTGGTGGTGTCTACCACCACAACATCGTCCTCTTCGTCTATATCGCTGGTGAAGGAGGAAGAGTCGTCCAAGTAGGAATCAAGAAGATCGTCCAAAGGCTCAAGATTACGGACGTCGATGGCCGCTGCTGGGGCCATGGCTGGCTCGGGCTTGGCCGGTGCCGGTTCGGTATTATTCTCGACCGGTTTCTTAGGAGCTGCTCCGAATAGTTTCTTAATTTTATTAGAGAAATCAGAAGTTTCGGGTTCAGTCCTCTTTTTAGATGCGGTTTTAGCGGCAAATAAGTTCTTGTTCAAATTCAAGAACGACCTTTTCTCACCCGCTGTCAAGTCAAAGGTGGTAAACTCGTGGTTTTTAATTTCTTCCAAGCTTATACGATTCTCAGGTTCCTTAACAAGCAATTTCCTGATCAAGTCCTTGAGTAGCTTCAACTCCTTGATATCTTTATCTGTGACTCTAGAGCTTTGCTTGATTTTCGGGAACTTGAGCTCGTCCCTCACTATATTCTTGAACAATTCAAATTCATTGAAGCCATTGAATGGTAGATCGTTGAAAATCAAACAATAGAGAGTGACTCCCAATGACCATATATCGATTCTTTCGTCGATCTGGATCTTTTTCACCTGATTATTAGCCTCTTTGGTAATTAAAGATAATCGATTATTAACAAACTGACATAACTCTGGAGCATAAAAGATCGGAGTACCCATCGTTTTACTGAGCTCTTTCTGGTCGTCTGCGTTATTTTGTAAAATCAAACTGACTCCAAAGTCGGAGATCTTGATGGTGTTATCTTCCGCGATCAAAAGATTCGATGGCTTAAGGTCTCGATGGATGATTTTTCTATATTTATGGAGGTACTCAAGCCCGTTGGTGACGTCTCGTAATATTTTATTGATCGTTAATGGTTTACGGTCGAAATGTTGCTGATACTTCTCGTAGTAATGATTGTAGCGTTTCCAGTCGATTTCGCCGAATTTGCAGTATTCCAAAATCAAAAGGATCTTATCGAACTTGAGGTCGTCTATCACTTGGTACAATTTGACCACATTGGGATGGTCGCACTCCTTCATGATTTGGATTTCTCGCTTGATCTTGGTCGTCAGTGAAAGATACGATTTGGTGATGAGCTTGGACCTGTCTATCCGGTTGATGGTCTTGATGGCGACGGTGGTATCTCGAGTTGGAATTCTTTTGCTATTGCTGTTGAGGGTTTCCGGGTTTTGGTCATTTCGTATCACCTCTCCCAAGAGGACTTTTCCGTATTGGCCCTGGCCGATTTTTTTGATTATACGGTAGCTTCCGTTGATGACCTTGCGGTTAGTCTCGGGGTCTAAGACCATCGAAAGGGTTGTGACGTCCATTGTGATGCTGAATTATGAGAAGAAGATGAAAGTGATGGAGATGAAGATGATGAAGATGACTAATGATGTTCGTGATAATGATAATAAAGGTGAAGATGACTAATGTTCGTGATAGCGATAATGAAGGTGAAGATGACTAATGATGATAATGCTGATTGAATGAATGAGATCTGATTTCGCTAAGGAAATCCCTTAAAAGTGAAACCCCCTTCTGATCCACTAGAACTGAGAAAAGCCTTCAAATCCCTTCTGATTAATTTGCCGCCGTTAGACCTTCAATTGAATCGTTTTGATTTGAAGGCGTGGCGCCAAGATTGGTCTAAAATCTGCTAACGTCGATGTCAAAAGGAAGGAGGGCATCGGAAGGCCACGAGGGCAGCTTATGAATCTCAATGCACTGGCACCCTTGAGAAAGTGGTTCAATTAGCGATGTGCCAATTGTAAATCTAGAAATGCGGGATGCGATGCTGGTTTAGTCCGGAGCTATTGTAATCTCATGTTGGCGCATGCCAGGAAGTGCACGCGGTTCGGGCACGGAATTGACAACATGAGCGCAGGGGGAGCGTAGCGAGACACTGGACCAGGGAAAAAAACCAGTGAATAGAAGGGATTTAGCGAGAGGTGCGGCGGGAAAAGTGAATAGAATTGGACTAGAAACTAGGAAGAATTCTAGGAGAGCTCGCTAATCAAAAGGCTATGGAATAGAAGTACCTAGAGATAAGTCTATCAAAGAGGAAGTGCTAGTAAATAGCTTATTTATTGACCTAGAGAGGGTTTTTCTTTACATTCATTAGTGATCATTTTTTACGATGTTTTGAGATTGTAATTATATAATTCTTATTAATCATCATTTTTTACTATATTTGATCTAATTTAATTTCAGGTATTTATTTTCTAATATATGGATCCCTTGCGATTGATTTTCGCAATTGGCTCTATTATTACCGGTTATAATACATATTAGTATACAGTCTTGTCCGCCTCTAGTTGATCGGTTGAAGCGGTTGTAAAGGGTAGGAATGGTGGAAATATATGGACTCTTGTCGGCGACCAGGCGCCGGAAGACCTCTCTGAAACATTGAACTTAGCATGGAATCGAGCCTGAACTCTCAGATATTATTGGTGCCGAATGGGCTCCTGAAATATCAAAATTGTAGCGATGAATTGACTCACACTTTTAAATCTAATTCTCAATATGAAAGCTCATTGATGAGTTATCAATTTGACCGCTTCAATATTTGAATTCATTATTCGTTAAGTTTAGCAACTTCAATTCGATGGTTGAATTCGTTCTTTTCATATTATATGAATTCTACGAGTTCATCCTCGAATCTATTCTTCTTTATCATAATTGAGTTCTTTGAATTTAATCCTTATCGTCACGTTCATCTATGGCCATTTCATCATTCATATCACGGATGGCTTCTTCTTCTTCATCAGTAAGTCCGGTCAAGTCAGGCGGTACTTCCTTCATTTGTACAGATGGCGCATGGTTAAGATACCTCAATTGCTCCAAAATTTCCATTTTCACACTTTCGAGGTACTTTTTGGAGTTCTTGTTATCTATGCGGCCTTCTAACTGTGGGTGCAAGGAGTAGTCGGGTCCAAACCAATCGTATGTTGGTAGGTAGTTTGGAATTTTGTGGTCCAATGTGACGTCATTCAAAACTGATGTTTCGTAACACCAAAGTCTTGAAACGTTTCTGGGAGTGTATCCACCACCTCCGAGTACTAACATTGGGATTCCAAAAGATTTGATGAATTTGACGCACTCGCCATGAGCTCTGATATTAAGGTTGAAACATCCAAGACGATCATAGCCCAACGAGTCCGCACCACATTGTTGCACTATACATGTGGGCTGGAACTTTGTGATGAGCGGTTCCATGATCAGCTTGAATAGTCTGATATATGAATCATCGTCTATACCGTCCCTCAAAGGCACATTAATTGCATAGTTCTTACCCTTACCCATTCCCACTTCATCCACGGAACCTGTTCCGGGAAAAAATTCTCCGTTGTACTTATGAAAAGAAACTGTCATGACTCTATCGGTGGTGTAAAATGCCTCCTGGACCCCATCACCGTGGTGCAAGTCAATATCAATATACATCACACGAGGGTGCACCCGCAAAAGATTGATGATACTCAACACTATATCGTTGACGTAGCAAAAGCCACTAGGCTCGAACTTTTTGGCGTGGTGCAAACCTCCGGACCAGTTGATGGCTATATCGGACATGCCACTGATCAATTTTCTGGTGGCATCCAAGGAGGCACCGGCGTAGATTGTGGAGTAGTCGTACATGCCGTCGAAAACGGGACAATCGTCTCCGATATTGAACTGAGTGAGAAGATTTTCTGTCATTTTGGCGGTCTTTTCTGGGGTGATGGTTTGGAGGAAATCTATGTAGTCTTCTGAATGGAACTCGAGAAGCTCGTCTTTGGTGGCTCTCCGTGGTGTGTATAGGTCCATCTTCTCGTATAACTTGTAGGATATCACCAAATGGTCCGTAAGCATTAGACGGAATGGTTTCATCGGATGTAGTGCTCCATAATGGTACTCGCTAGTATGTGGATTATAGTGGTAGGAAACGTGGGAGCGAGCGCCGGGATTGGGCTCGTAGAACGGCCTGTTTTCCTCGGTCTTCTTATCGACGGAAAACGTCTCGTCGTCTTTGGACGTGGCCATGTTTCGAGTGACAGATGGTGATGGTAGCGGCTAACCAGCAGAGTTCAATGTCGCTTTGAAGAAGGCCGCGATTCTAATGTCGCATGTCGTGCTACCCTTGCGAATAATGTCGTGCTAGCTCTCGAGGATAGTGTCGCATGTCGCGGCTCTCCGACCAAAAATCGCCACTCTCCACCAAACCACTCCACCAGATTCATTCAGCTTTAACGCGCCAATTCTACCCTAACTTGCACTCTCCAGGCACATAGTATTGCATCATGTCCGGTATGTTCCAATTGATCTCATTCCATACCTTCGCCACTAACATTTAGGATCCGCTGGTTTTGACAGACACATCACAATCTTCTCGCCAGAAGGGCGTTTATATCAAGTCGAGTATGCTTTCAAGGCTATCAACTCCTCCAACATCACCTCGCTCGCAGTGTCCGGTAAAGACTCTGCCGTTTTGATCTCACAAAAGAAGATTCCAGACAAGTTGTTGGATGCCAAAACTGTTTCCTACCTTTTCAAAATCACACCATCCATTGGATTACTTGTGACAGGATCGATTGCAGATGCAAGAGCACAAGCTTTGAGAGCAAGAGCCGAAGCTACCGAGTTCAGATACAAATATGGTTACGAAATGCCCGTGGAAAGTTTGGCCAAGAGAATGGCCAATTTATCACAATTGTACACCCAAAGAGCATACATGAGACCACTCGGTGTTGCATTGACCTTCTGTCAAGTGGAAACCGAAGACGAGGACAAGGGCCCTCAAATTTACAAATGTGACCCTGCTGGATACTACACCAGTGTCAAGGCTGTGGCCACTGGTCCTAAGCAACAAGAAGCCACCACATACTTGGAAAAGAAATTCAAGAAGACCGACCACGTCAAGGGTGATTGGAAGGCAACCGTTGAATTCTCCATCACCGCCTTGAGTTCGGTTTTGGGAACTGACTTCAGGAAAAACGATATTGAGATCGGTGTTTCTACCGCAGAAGGTTTCAGAATTTTGACTCCTGAAGAAATAGACGAAAGATTGGTGGCCATCGCCGAACAAGATTGAGTGGCATACATAGCAGAAAACTGGCTTTATGGCTATAAGGAATATACATGTAATGTTTGGATCAGTAGGAAGTTGCTCATAGTAAAAGTATTGGCAAAATCTTTGGTAATTTAGCAGGAAATTGATAATGTTAAAAAGATAAAGAATTGGCAATATCGAATTTGATTTGAAGTATTGGCAATTCCATTAGTAGTTTAGTACGATATTACAATATCAATAGTATTAAGTAGAACGGGTATATTTTGTATTCAAAGTTTTGGTATTAGTGGCTATTTATAGGAATGAACTTCCAAGGGTTTAGATGACGTATGGAATGAACACGTAAGGACAAGCCTTGGTGTAAGTTTCCCAGTCTTTTCCGTACTTCTTAGCACATTTTCTGGCGTCTCTCGTATGTCTGTGGATCAAAACAATGAAGAAGAAAACTGGGAAGAACCATGGGAATGGGGATGCGAAACCACAAGAGAAAGCCCAGGTCAAAGACATGACATAATCAGAAGTGTAGTTGATCTTTCTGGCGTACTTTACCCAACCATCCATCAACAAAGCAGAACCATTGGCAGTGACCATGTACTTAGGGTTTTCGAGCTCAGAGTAAGGCAAGTATGGGAAAGCTCTACGGCTCTTGTTTCCGGCCAATTTTCTTCTGAAGTCATTCTTTTGGTAGTTGGCAGTGTCGAAAATGAAGTAACACACGTTCAAGATCACGAACAACAAGAACATGTAGGCAGAAGACCATTGGTATTCCTCTGGGTTGTGGTAAGCAAGGAAAAGAGTACAGTGACAGTAGGTGAAAGGAACACCAGCGATGTTCCAGAAAATCAACATGAAACCGAACTTTTCGTAGGCCATGTCCCAGGTAGGAACGATCAATTCTTCACCCTTGGCACAAGCATTGACGTATAACCAGTGGGCGTAGGTCACAAGCAAAATTTGAGGGCTAACGTAGCCGTACTGTTCGTATTGCTTGAAACAAGTGGAAAATGACAAGAAGAACAAGATGAACCATGGGAGTCTAACTTCGAAGAACATCTTGAGATCCAAGTACTTTCCGATTCTTGGGTTCAATGGGGCACCCATGAAGATATCGTAGATGTGGTTTCCGGTCATACGGTGGTAGTCGCCGGAGACTTTGAGGGTGTAGACGTACAACAAGACGGAGAAAGCCATACCGGTGACGATGGCGGTGGTCATGATTTGTCCGAAATTGTCGATGTAGTAGGTCATTGGAAGGAGACCGGTGAAGTGTAAGCCCAAGGCCAAGCACACGGTGGTGTAGTAGGAGAAGACAGCATTACAGTAGTATGGCAATTGCTTACCGTTCATGTGCTCCAAAGGTTGGCCCTTGGTCCAGATACCTGGCAAGATCAAGTAGAAGAAGCCTTGCACAACAATGAATGTGGCAAAGAAGGCGACAACGCCAAAGCTGGGGACACCATGTTCGAGGAAAAGATCGAACAAGTGGCCGAGGAATTCGTCCCAAGTTTGGCCTTCAGTGGGCCAGGCTGGCTTACCACCGTAGAATTGGGCACTGAGCCACATGTAGAACATTAAGAGGGGGAAACCAACCATCATACCGATGGCACCGGCGGGTCCGCCGAAGTCCCATTCGATGTCTTCTGGAGCCAAATATCCTGGCTTTGGTGCCGACTTTTGAGTGCTGGAAACAGCGGCCGAGCTGCTGGCAGCGGCATCGGAACTAGACTGATCCACAGCAGTAGAGTACGCTGCGGATTCTTCTGTTGTTAATGGGACACTTTCGGAGTTGGACATGTCTGCAGCAGAATTTGAAAAGCAGCGAATCGAGAAGGCTTAAATACACGTCAAAAGGTAAATAGACGCTAGCATTAAATTTTGCAGCGCGCGTAAGATCAAATCCAAAATCGTATAGGGGTACGAGCGCAAACGATTTAAACGAGCAAGTGAAAAGAGATCACCGAAAAATATGGGAACAGGGTACAGAGGGTGACTTCACACTGCATTTCAACAATAGAGAAGGTGGCGCGGTAGCGGGTGATATAGGCTGCGAATCTGTGGAGGATTATTGGGGTGAAGATCTTACCCACATGGTCATCAGATTTAGTTAGTGCTTGCCAAATCTACCCCAAAAAAAGGTGATGTAAAAATAGGAAGACTCATAACGGCTGATTTGGTGGGGCTTGGCGGAGCGGATAAGTGGGATGAACCTTCCATTCCGTTCCCGGACTGGACCCTGAAAACCCCAGAACTACCAATATATTGATCAGTGAAACAACAGTGAGTTAATTGATGAACTAACCAGTAACTTGAGCAATGTGTCAATCAGTAGTGCTGATACAAGAGTCTTCAATTTGTAGATAATTTCCACAATCAGAAAATCTCGGTGAATGAATAGACACGATTACTCAGGATCCCAAAGCTTTGGAGGCCATTTGGAAGGTATTGGATACAGATGGAATTTATACTGATATTTTCAGTAGGGAAGATTTTTGGTTAATTTTATCGATTTTGGTTCAGATTTCAATAAATTAGTTATGAACGTTGAAATATTAAGATAAATTGAATTCTCCCATATAATCATGTTTTGAGTTTCAGTCAGCGTTGTAGCCCCTCAATCTCATCGATAATTTGACTGCTGAAAGTGCCAACGAGGTTTTCGTTAAAAGTTGCATTTAATTTCGGTTTCTTTAAAAATATTCAATTTCGCTGGCCATCGTCCATTTTCACATCTTTTATAAAATCAACCCTCTCTATCTAATATATTTTCATTTAAATAATCATTTCTCTTTCGAAATATAGACATGATGGTACGATGGGTATGATGATATAAATAGAATCAAAAATTTCTTGATACATATCATACGATCAATGGTATCGCACAATACGTGGCTTCTACATTAACTAATAAATTACCCATTTTTATTCATAATAATACAGGATGATGATTTTTACTTCAATCGAATAGATTTGGCAAAAAGGTATGAAGCTTGACATTTTTCGATAAATCGTGCAAACAAACATGGTGAGGCTTTGAAAATTCATCGGGATAAAGTGTGTCAAAAAGGCAGACAAACTATCCCAAAAATCCTCTCTTAATCTTGATTACCGAGCTACGTTCGCCAAAGAATTCACTAAGCGAATGGGATTATTTCCACATCCTCCGTTTCTTCCTCAGATTCAAAAGGTTCACCTGCAGCTCTCTTCTTTGCCTTTTCCTTATTCTTATAAAGAGCGTCAAGAGCCCCAAGCGAACTACCGTTTCCAAGCTTTACCAACCCCATATAATAGATTTCAATCTGTTCGAAGCTTCTCTGATCGTCGACATAATTGCAACACACCCGGAAAGCAGATTGAAGCATGGATGCCCTGCAATCGAACACGCTTTTCATCAAGTAGAAGTTTTCTGTTTCCACAAGAATATCCTGTTTGTGCACACGATAATCGGGATGATGTTTATCCCGAATCAAAAACGCTGCTCCAAGAACCCTCTTGGTGAGCTCTTTGATGAGTGGATTTGAATTTACTAACCCAGTCAATGTGAGCGTCTTAAGATAAATCGTGTCCACTCTTATCTGTTCGCTGAGATCAAGCCAAGAGTAGTAATGTGCTCGGCCTTCGTGATCGACGATTCTACTGTAAGCAGCTGGAGGGAATTCCATTCTAGGCCCACTGAATTCAGGATGTCCTGGTGAGGATGGTGGGATAAGACAAGACGACTTGTCAATTCCAGGAATAATTTCCGTTTGTCTTGCGTCGTCTAGCAGCGTCATTATCTTGAGCAATTTGCTAGAAGTTATCTGTGAATGTCTGCTTGCCCTCAAATCTGTCAAAACCGCACTTACTTCCTGACAAAGTTCGACGATTTTCATGGAGTACCCTAAAAACAAATTATAGGGCAGCAGTAGTGGGTGCAAAATCGGAATCACAAGGCCAATTTTGACCAAGGCATCATGGTATTCCGGATTAACGTCTCTGTAAAACACACCCGTGTCCATTAATACGAGGAGATTCTCGTCAATATCTTTGTTGTAAGCATTTTGATTTTGATGGGGATTGGCTGGATCTCCATTATTTTCGTCCTTGCTGGTGACGTTGCGATTGAGCGTGCCACCCAAGGTTGTGTTCATACTCGCGATTGCCTCCATGGCATAGAACCAGGTTTTCGCGAGTGTTAACCCACCAGACACATAGGACTTGTCGTGGGTCAACTTGACAGAGTTATATTTGGTCAAGAGGTCCTTCGCTCCTCTCAAATGCACTTTCCAGGAATTCATCATCTCGCTTTTCTTATTGTCCTGGTGCGAGGTAGCTGTGAAGTTTGAAGTAAGTACTAAAATGGTGAGAAGTAACTTTTCGATATCGTTTTTCAAGTATTGGTTCGAGCTTTGAGAACCACCTGCTTTGAAGACTTCGCTCAAAGAGCGAAGACACACGGAGATGTATTTCTTTCTTGAGAAATCATGGACTTTTTTGCCACTTTGGTTATACTGAAAAGTGGCCAGAATTACCAATAAAGAAGTGAGAAGGTAGGGACAGTCAATCAGATATTGAAGCAACAACCGCATCACCTGATTGGACTCGATAGAGCTTGCGAAGGGGAAGATGTGGAAGGATAGCTGAGTTTTGGTAAGCGTATTCAAATAGGTTATGTGGGGCTCCGTGAGTCGATTCTTCTGTACCACTTGTTGGATGAGATCGGAATTTTTGATGGCCAGATCGAAGTCATTTAGCACGACGTCTGGCGTGGTAGGATTGAACGGCGAGTTCAAGTCGATAGACGATTGTTTGCTGCGACTTCTCATGATTTGGTCGGTAAGATCATCGAGCCTGAAATCGTGTTGTTCGAAAGTATCTGAATAGATCAGCCGCACGCTGGGCTCGTTTGAAGCGTTCTCTCCTCCTTCCATGGCCTTGATGCCGCTGTGGAGAGGCTTTTCTCCCTGGATTTCGGAGTCTGCGCCCACGAGGTACTCGTTGGGCACGTCTAGTGACACCAAATCATTGATGTCGTTGACCAAAAGACTGGCCCGATCGAAGAGATGTAACATCTCTGTTTTGGGGGTGGCTAGAGTGGAGGTGATGGAGTTGGAAAGAATGTCTGGGATCGTGTTTTTGAAAGGGATTTTCGCATGTTGTGCTTGCATTGGTTGTGGCACAATTGTTGGTGGCCCCACGGGGTGTGCAGCGGCACCGTGGATGCCACCGGTGTTGTTTGGAGAGGAGGCTGATCCCACGCTTGGACGGTGTATTCTGGAGGGGTTTTCTGGTTTGTTGAACTCGGGAGTGATACTGTTTACAAAGTCATTACCGTAATTGCCGCTGGGGTTGTAAAAACGGACGGCTATACCGTCGGATTCCCGAGAAGAGCCGGTGGACGTTCCCGAATCAAGTGCCGCCGGCCCGCCGTCGGTCTCAGAGCTCATCTTGTCGAAACGGAACTTCTTGTTTTTGCTGTAAACACAAATCTTCTTGAGACGAGAACAGTTGTAACAGAAGGGTTTGCCCTCGTCACACTTCATTTTGCGCCGTTTGCATTCGTCACAGCCGCCACGAGAGTACTTCCGCTTCTTTATACGGGCCTTGTTGGCGTTGGCCTCCTTTTCGTCCGTGGAGACGGGTTCTGCCGCCTCGTGGCTGGAGTGTTCCGATTTGACTATCATGTGTGGGCGCCTGTGAATTTGAGTGGTGCCAAAAGCGCTAAGAGGGATTCAGGTGCGGTCCAGGTGTAAGAAGGTGTGGCAGTGAAGAGTAACGCGGCCTGGTACAAGCGTCGTTGCAGCGTGGTTTTGAGAACTTCTTATAGTCGTTTGCACTGGTTGGTAGAAATGGTGATGTTCACGTCAGTGCTGCGGAGTACAGCGCGGTGCGGCAGCGATTTTTGGGTGCACAAGCGTTGAAAAGTGGTTTGCGGGCTGCAGAAAGGCTAAAGCCCCAAGAGTAATTACATTGCAGCTTCGCTTGGAAGGAAGATGCTGCAGCAGTTCCGTGGCGCCTTGATTTAGCTTCAAACTATACGGGGAGGGTGTCACATCGGATCTAGACTACGAAGGCTGAGATAGTTTGCACTATTCATGCACTAGTGTACTAAAGGCCATTCATAGTAAGCGTGCGGCGAGGTGTCCGCCGTGCTCGAACAACTAGAGGTTCCGGAACCGGGACCCTATGCAATCAGCTGATGGAAGATCGTAGCCCAAACGGGGGTGCACCATCGGGCGATCCTTCGTATATCTGCTACATGCGTGCCATGCTCGATTCGTGGTCTTGGCTGGTGGTCTTCTGAGCTATTCTAATATCCAGCCGTGCTGCCAATCGTTGTTCTTATCGGAGGGTGAGGCGTGATCGCCTATGCGAGTTTGGAATGCGATCGGCGGGTGACTACTGGCTGAAGCGAGACACTTTTATTGTAATAATAATGGCTTGTGAAGGCGGGTCCCAGCGGCAAGGATGCAAAAGGGAAAGACGGGGTCTCGATCTTTCGGCTGGAGAAATTCGATTAGCGCATTAATCTAGAGGAAGAAGTACTATTATTTCTAACATGTGATGTATACGCGCCTATTTCTAGGGGTGCCTCGCTTGCTCTATACCTTTAACTCGCTAGATTTTTTCCCAGGGTGTGCAGAAGCGAGTGGAAGAGCGAACGAATTGATGAGCGAAGCGAATCAATGAGTGAGCCAAGCTATATTGATGAGCGAAGATGAGAGCAATGTACCGTATAGTAAGTATAGACGAATCTTCCGTTTAGTGAAGGTTTTTCAGTGTTGCAGTATGGGCTAGTCTAATTACCGAGATAAAGTGTTAGTATGCAGGGAACGCAACTAGAATTAGCTTCAAGTGGGATGATTCGCCACCCCGAATTTCATAAAGCTTGAAACTACGGAAATTTGAGCGCTGCTTCCAAACCCCACACTGTACGAAAGACTTTTCATGTTAGAGAAAAGTCTATCATAACGGCCCCTTAAAGAATTTTACTGAAGTATGCCTTCTATCGCTTTTAATTCTAAGGTTGGTTCAACTTTCTTGGCTTCAATGGCTCGTAATTCTGAGGTTGGTTCAAATTTACTATAGAACTTTTGTAGTTGATTCTTCACTAATTCAGAAAGCAGATGATGTCGATGATGTCATCGGACCCTCTCAATTCAAATAAAATTGGCTAACTACGCATCCCATCCAATGTGGAGCGCAATAGAAGCCCCTGCATTTCGAGAGGCTCTAATTCGAGCCGAGAAAATCTTGTTGGCTAATTTGTTTGATGAATAAGATCTGGGGTAAAAATTCTTGGCATACTCAATTATAATTCAAAGTGGGTTAAAAAAACCTTTTATAACTCAAAATGTGTTGAAAAGTGATTTGCATAACAGTGATTCACCTGATATTATTCTAGTAGTCAACTCTGAATATTGAATATCATTAAATGCGATAAATAAGCTTAATCATCTTTGAATATCGACTTTGATCGTCTTCATCAGCGCAAAGGAATTTTCACTGACGTATTTTCAATATAATTCCAAGACCTTCGATTCTGCTATTCGCAACCTTAGCAGAGAAAAATCAGAAATAATCAGAAAATTGAAGAACTCTTTCTCTGTTATTTTTCTTCTATTCAAGATTTAGAACTTTTCCCTATTAAAGATCCAAAACTCTCCTCCATGGAATTTGAAGCCAGAAACTCTATTCGTCCCTAATAGCCTAAACTTTTGAGTAGATATTAAGCCCATACTTCAATTCTCATTTAACTTATTATCACACTCACTATTGAACATATTGAACTTATTAATAGAATCAATACTTCACTCATTGATTCGCTTCGCTCATCAATTCACTACTGCTTTTTTCGCAACATGCACTTAATATACAGCTAAAATACAATATAAATGACAGGTCGACCTAGCAGATGCTTTGGATCTTGGTCATGATTCTTCTACCATGAGGAGTATTCTTGATGTTAGGCAAGAGTGGGTGCAAGGCCTGGCTTAATCTTTCCAATTGGCTGGCGCTGGCAACATCCAAACTAGTTTGGAGAACGTAGTTACCAAAAGCGTCGTTCAACATGATGGCAAACTTGTCGTCGTTCTTCAACAAAACTTCGATCAAGCTATCAGACAACTTGTTGATTCTCAAGGATTTTTCAATCACATTGGAGCCAAACTTGTGAAGGGACAATGAAACCACGTTGGATTTGATGTGATCCAAAATGATCTTGATCGAATCATCGTCTCCACGACTTAAGACATATTGCACAACATAATTGCCGAAAGGATCCAAGGACAAGGTGGTGGCATTTTCGGCCACCTTCAACGACAATTGTTTGCGCTGAGCAAAACTACCGTGGTCCAAACATCTCTGCAACACACAACATCCATGTCTGTGGGTTGCAATCTCAATACAATTGACAGAAGCGGCTTCAAAAATGAATTGGTTTTCATGGTGCTTCAATTTTTGCAAACACTTTTGAACAACATGATTACCATTCAAATCACGCGATAATGATACAATGTGAGGTGATAAAGAGTCAATGATGAGTCTCGACTCTTCTTCGGTGGAAATGCATTCAACCAATTTCTGTAAGGCTCTGGTACCGTGAGGGTCCAAAGCAATTCTGATAAATTCGGGAGAAGCGTTTTTCACCAAGATAATTCTTTGGTCGGAAGAAACATTTTCGAATAATTTCTGAATAAGATAATTGCCAAAAGGATCAGTCATGAGCTCTATGATCTTCAAGTAGATCTCGTTGAAAATCATCGTAGCAGCAATATCATTCGTTAATGCATTTGGACTGGAGTTGGCGCCTTCGGCGACTTCCCGTCCCAAATCCAATTGACGTTGTAAGAATCTACACCCGTGCTGGTCCTTGCACAAGGAGTAGATTTCGCCGGTGAAGTCTTCCAACTTCGAGTTGGCATACTTGGAAGCATCGTCACCTTTTCTTCTGTTATTATGCAATTTGCGGTGGACGTTCATTCCATCGTTCATCAAATATCTCGAGTTTCTTCCGGAGTTGCCATGGCCGTTGGGGCCATTGAAACGGCCGTTCCCGTTTTGTCCGTTGTAGTTGGAGCCCATAGACATGTGGGGGTTCATTGGGTGGTGGCCGTGGATAGGAGACATGCTTCTGTTGTCCACGAAGTTGTTTCTCATGTTGGCCATCATTTGAGGATGCTGGTTCCACATGTTAGGCCCACTGGGGACCATATTAGGGCCCATAGGCATCGACAAGTTCTCCTTCAATCCAGCAAAGTTCAAATCCTGTCCGGTGGAAGGAGAGTTGAACCCGCTTGGATGAGGCTGATGGTACAGAGGAATAGGCTGGTTGATGTTGACATCACCACTGTTTAAACCGGAGTATTCGGAGTTGGTAGTGGAAGAGAATGGAGTCGAGAAGGACGAGCGGGACTTGCTTTCGTTGAGAGCGTCGAGTTCGCTTTCTGGAGAGCTTCCATCGTGATTTTCAGCCTTCATTGAAGAGCCGTAGTGGGCCTGATTGAACTGGGTATCCAAAACACCACCGAAGGCATGGGCTTGAGATGCAGGAGGAGGAGGGGTTGAGAACGGCAAGTGCAAAGACGAGGCTTTGTCGACGACTTTGCCGGTGGAATCTTTGGAGGTCTTGTCCTCGGGCAATTCAAAGGGTCTGACGAGGGGAGGTACTTCTGACTCGGAGGAGCCATATGCAAAAGGAGGCGCCGATGCAGGCACAAAGGTGCTGTTCCAAGTGGAGGAAGGAGTGCTGGCAGCACCGAAAGCCAGAGGCGTGAACCCGCCACCCACAGAAGGGTTGGGGGTCATCGATCCTTGATGAGGGTGTGGATAAGGGTAGAACTGGGGCTGGAAAGAGGACTCGCCATACAAAAATGGGAATTGGGGCAAAGGAGCCTCTTCAGCGGGAGCGCTGGGTGTGGATTCTTTCTTGGGTAACGAGAAATCATCGTCCAAATCAAGGTTGCCCAAAGCGCCCACGATATCCAAGGAGGCGTCGCCGCCCTTGGAGTCGGAACTTTCATCCACGGCGGTGGCTTTGCTGCTTTGATCGAATAAGCCGGGAGCAGCGTCTTTATGGAAGAAACTGGAGCCAATGCTGGCGGAACGAAGGGCGCCCTTGGCGGCAAATCCAGGCTTCATCAAGGGCACGGAGTCATCGACGGTGCTGGATATGGACGCCGACCGGGACTGGAGATTGGTGGTCATCGCCAGGAGAGTTGTCGCGGGGCGTTGTGGCGGTAAGTGGATGAAGATCGAGGGTAGTCACTGGCGGTAAGTGCCCTGGATGTGAGAAGGGTTCGGTAGACGCTAGGACGAAGGCTAGACGCTAAGACGGGGGGCTAGAAATAGGGAGCCGGAGGCTGGACTAGCGAGCCGAGAGCGATGCCTGGTGCTGGGTAGTGAAAGTGGATCCGAAACCTGGAAGTGGATTACAGTCGTCGTCTCCACAGCTGGTGACAATACTAGTGGTACAGGGAAAAAATTTCGCTACAGGTTGATCTAAAATTTTTCAGAAATAACGCGAGCACGACCGAGTAAGGGGAAAGGGATAGGGTTGGTAAGAAGGGGGTGGGATATGGTAGGTAGAGATGTGAAGGGTATTAGATATGAGAGTGTGGATATGAAGGGAGGAGCTAAAAGGAGTGGTCAAAAGGCGTAGTAAATTTGGTTGGATGGACGCGATTCTTCTAGATTCGATTCGATTCGCATTCAATTGGGCCCAACACTTGTATTACTACTGGTGATAAAATCACAGAATCAGGGGATAGAGATTTTATAAGGCGATAGTACGCGTAGGTGTAAGGCGTTAGCTCGCTAAATATGTTTTTCTGATATAAGGGAGGCGATAATCTTGTAGTATAGAAGGGAAGTAGGATCTGTTGTTGTATTCGATGGCTTTCGATCGTTTTCCTGGCTGCGAAAGCATACGTATCATGAACGCCACCATTGTGGTTATGGAGCTGAAAGAAGAGAATTAGCGAAGACGAACATAATAGTCAAATGTAGTAGATAACTGATAAACTGGACTAGTTCCTTCCATATCGATTAGAATCATCTAACCATTCAACTACAATAAGTTATATTATTATCTATTATTACTATAATACGAAGCACTAAATAAAAAATGACGGGAGAAAATAAAAATTTAAGGGGAATCAAAGTCAACCACACATTGAAGACATGAATAATAGCTGCAAGATTCAGCAAAAGATGGGGGAATCGTAACATCCTGAATCAATCAACCATTTCTACCACGTTTCTCCAATGCCAGCCTTTTCGCAACAATAATCTGGGGAAAACTGTCACGGGAATAAAAAAATCAACGCAAACACCACATATTAGAATATTAGATGGGCTGCCGTTAATGATTCATCAAATCATAGGAGCACGCACCATGATACACGGATCTACCGGCTAATCATCAATCAGCTTAAGTAGACTTTTCGTGTTGGGTGGAAACTCTTTGCATGGAGACAAGGAAGTCTTCCAAAGATCTGGAGTCATGTGGTTCCTTTCTTGGTCTACCGTTACAGACGTTGTCGAAACCTTCAGAGGAAGACATCAAGTAGTAAGCACCACCCATGACACAGAAGACACCGAAGGAGAAGACCCAGGTTCTGACGACAGTGACAATGTCGGTCCAGTTTTGAGAGAACCAGCCGAACAAGGTGAAACAAGTAGCGATGATGTCGACGATCAAGACGGCACCAGCCAATTGCCAAGATGGAACAGAGGACCAGAAAGGACCTTGAGCTCTGGTGACGAAAATCAACCAGTTTTCAGTCAAAGAGATTTGCAAGAACAAGATACCATCGATGGAACCGAAGTTTTGGACAATACCACCCTTCTTCATGAACATGGTGGTCAAGGTGATCCAAGTACCGACAGCCAAGATTATACCCAAGATGATAGACATACCCCACAATCTTGGGGTGTTCCACTTAACTGGCTTAGGGTCGTAAGGAGCATTGTCGTAAGCAATGGCCAAGGTGGCGACATCAGCGAAGATAGCAATGAAAACAACCAAGTCAATGTCCAAGGACTTGTTCAAGATAGCAATCCACAAACCCAAGAAAAGTTCCAAGTGGAGGGACAAAGCAATACGGTAGACAACGTAAGAGTACATTCTGTGGAAAATTTGTCTGGAGGTCTTCAAGGCATCAATGATAGCAGACAAACCTGGGGCAAGGAAAACAATATCGGCAGCGGAACGGGCAGCATCGGTGGCACCTTCGACGGCAATACCGGTATCAGCCTTCTTCAAAGATGGGGCATCGTTAACACCGTCACCAGTCATGGCGACCAAGTAACCTCTAGATTGCAAGATTTCAACGGCGTTGTACTTGTGTTGAGGGAAGACATCAGCGAAACCATCAGCGTTTTCAACGAAATCAGCAATTTCAGAACCGGCCATGTCACCACCACCGGACAAACCCAACTTTTCAGCATCGTAAATGTTGGTACCAAGACCCAATTGACGACAGGTTTCCTTAGCAATACCGACGGCATCACCAGTCAACATCTTGACTCTCAAACCTAAGGATCTAGCTTCGTTAACAGTAGCAGCAGTGTCATCTCTTGGAGGGTCCATACATGGCATAATACCCAAGATTTCCCAGTGGCCTTCACCTCTCTTTCTAGCAACACCAAGAGATCTGAAACCTCTGTTGGCGAATTCAGCGACAGTGTTTTGGTAGTTTTCGTGGATATCTTCAGGAATTGGGTGGTCGTCCTCAACAGTCTTCAAGACGAATAATGGAGCACCTTTGATACAGACAATTCTTTCACCTTCTGGGGATTCAACAATGGCGGTAACCTTCTTGGAGACAGGGTCGAAAGGTTGGAATTCAATAACCTTGTACTTAGTCAAAGCGGCCTTGGCTCTTGGGTAAGAGATCAAAGACTTCAAGAAAGCCTTGTCAATAGCATCCAAACCCTTCTTCTTTCTAGAAGCAGCCAAACAAGCAGTCAACATCAAGTCATCAGCTTCAACACCTTCGACAGTGTATGGTTCGTGCAAGGACAACTTGTTCTTGGTCAAAGTACCGGTCTTGTCGGAACACAAGATTTCGACACCAGCAAGGGATTCAATAGCAGACAACTTTTGGACAATAGCTTGCTTCTTAGCCAAGTAAGCAGCACCGACAGCCATGGTGGTGGTAACGACAGCTGGCAAACCAACTGGGACACCAATGATAGTGATAGCCAAGGTGTGTCTCAAGATAGCAACGATTCTAACGGATCTGTAGAAACAAGCAACCCAGACAACCAACAAGGTAAGAATAACGAAAACCAACAAAGTAGTACCAATACCGTTCAAGACTTCAGTGAAGTGACCAGTACCAGCAGAAGCCTTGTTAACCAAAGCAGCGGCTCTACCGACGAAGGTAGAGTCACCGGTGGCGGTAACAATCATGAAAGCTTCACCGGTCTTAACGGTGGAGGAGGAGTAGGTAGCATCACCGTGTCTCTTGTCAACAGCCAAGGATTCACCAGTGATAGCGGATTGATCAACTTGCAATAAACAGTCTTCAGAAACAATTCTACCATCGGTTGGAATGACGGTACCGTCTTCCAATTGCAAAATGTCACCAGGAACCAACTCGTTAGCTGGAATTTCGTTCAATTGACCGTTTCTGACAACGAGGGCAGTGTTAGCAAGAGTCTTCTTCAATTCATCGACAATAGAACCAGCTTGGTATTCTTGAATGAAACCAACGAAGGCGTTCAACAACAAAAGGGCACAAATGACACCGAAATCAACCCAATCTTCCAAACCGGCGGCCAAGATAGCAGCGGCTTCCATGACGAATTGAATTGGACCAACGAAGAACATGATGAACTTCAAGACCATGTTTTCCTTTTCTTCGGCCATTTGGTTCAAACCGTACTTCTTTCTTCTCTTGTGGACGTCATCGTCAGACAAACCGGTGGTTGGGTCAGTCTTCAATAATTCTTCTGGAACTTGCTTGAAGGAAGAGTCATCTTCTTCTTCTTCATCGTCATCTTCACCTAAGTTGTGGTTAGATTGCAAGTCGAGGACCAATTGGTCGATGTCCTCTTCTTCATCGTCGGAGACAACCTTGTCAACCTTTTCGTTAGTTGGTTCAGTAGCACTCATTATGGATATAAGACAAACCAAAAACGAAGAAAGAAAAGAGAAAAAGAATCTGCAATTGACCGGATTCGGGAGGATATATATAGTGGATTAGTGGGCGGCGGGCATAGTGCAATTTTGTTACGGTGGAAATACTCAATACGGCTGATTAGCAGAAAAGTTTGGTGCGGATGTTTGTCGACAAACCGAAGTTTCTTTTTTCTGCTTAAACATTTGTGTCTGCATGGTATTATCAGTTTGTCGGTTTTGCTGCCAGCCAATGAATGATTGAGGGATTTTAAAAATTTTTGTCTGTTTGTTTTTTAATTTTCTCAGAACGGCTAGGGAATATTGTTGTTTTCTTTTTTTTCGGTACAAAAGGTTATGCGCGCTGGGCTCATTTCCGGGCAGAGACAGATCACTTTGTCACGTGCGCCCTCTGCCAACAGGATTGGAGGCTGGATTAGGCAATAAACATCTGTGCTAACCGGACTGGTGCTTCCAGAAAGGCATCGGTCTCGTCCCAATCCGTACAGGGCCAGACCGAGTACCTATCTTCCGCCTATTCCGATAACATTCGTCCCTGTCGCTACGGGATCCGCCGCCGAAACAAACATGTTTGTAGCAGACCAAAGTTGCTAGCTTACAATCCAATTCTGATATGCTCAATCCCCATCGCCCCACCTCTCTAACCATAGCATATCCAACTTCTACTCAGTCTCACCTCTTGTAAGAATGTTCTGCCGTCTCTTTCTCTTTCTTCCTGGTGGCTTCATCGCTCAAACACCTCTCTTGACCGCACTGTGGAGACGCACAGGAGCCAGTACATGCGGTGAAATAAAATTGCTACCGGGGGTATCACCGCCAGCACCGCTGAGGTTGACGACGGCGACAGCTATACCTAAGTCAGCGGTGCCGCTATCTGCGGCGGCGACAAGCAGAGGGCTACAGTTGTTGGCCTATCTTCAGTTCCGGTGTTTCCACCGCTTTGTTCCCCCACTCGTTCCGAGTCGAGGCTCGTTCCTCCGGCACCTCTTTGTTTCAGTGTCTGTCGGTGCACTCGGAGTTGAGGTTCCCGGTGGGGATAGGACCAATTAAGCAAATAGATAGCGTAACCTGCAGAATGTAGGTCTGGATTTCGACATTTTTTTATTGGATTTTGCAGATTGTTATGGCGCTAGTCTACCCCCAATAAGCATCTACCAGCCAAGCATTCGGGCTCCGACTCCCCTGTCATCTCCACTTTACTCGCCCCAATCTTCTATTACAAGGTACACAACCAGCCTGCCTTGGCATTTGCATCTGGGACTTCTAGATGCCGTCCGCTTAAATCCATTCGCCCCGAGTCCGCGCAGGCGCCAGTGGAAGTGTCAGACTCATCGCCGTCCATTCCGTAGTCCAACGGTGCGATGTACCAATGAGAAAAATCGCTCATCCGATACTCTCACGACTCGCTTGCGGAACAACCAGGAACAGATTTCGGTTCCTGATGCCCTACTAGATCCGCTAATGCAATTGGTATCACCGTGCCAACGGTTTTCGGTGACTGGGCTCGGTCTTACCAGATTTGATTGGTGAAAGCTAGTTTCTATACCGCCAAAAGCCGCTGTCGCCGCTAACGCCACCACTGCCACTGCTAATTGTATTACTACTAAATGGGCGCTAGCGAGGCAGAGCGCTAGTTCGGTTTTATTAGTTACAGATATAATATTGTAGATAAGGCTGGAACCAGAGATATGCCCTCGAGGCATCGGTATGCAGTCTGGCAGAGCAGCCAGAAATGTCTGGATCCAATGCCCCCCACTGCTTGGTGGTAGTGTAGGTGGGTATTTCTTAAGGCATATCAAGTTACGTTTTGCCCCACATGTACTCCACCACTAGCAGCAAGATTACGTTAAATGCCAACATGTTGAATGAAAATTTTTCAGTCGACTAGCCTAGTGCAGCTTCCAACCGGGGTAAATCCGGGCTCAGGTAGTCGTTGCCCCGACATTTCCATGAGGCACATCCCGTTAAGAACCCGCCGTTCCCGTCAGTAAATAAGCGTCTCAGGCTCCGTGAAAGGACGGTAATTTGCGAGGGTTCACAACTCTAAATTTTTTTGTCTGATTACTGATTACTGCGAGTCGATGCCATGATGTAATCGCCGAGCTTTCGTCCATTTTGGGCCTTCTTCCCGAGAACCCCCGGTCCGCTGTCGGAAAGCCGTACCGGTGGGGGTAACCCTCTCTCAGCCTTACGCTCATCGACCCTCAATAATAGAAAGTGCCTCATCCCTGTTCAGCACAACATAGATCAGGGAAGCCTGTCCCATGTTGATTGCGCCTTTGTGGAAGGGTCCTATAATATCTGACACTGCACTATGCATCTATATTTCTTATCGCTCTAGTGCTATCTAATCCTTTATGTTTATTTTACTCTGTTTTGGTAAAAAAAGTGCAATTTTTGCCAATATTTACTTAACTTTCCAATTTTGAAAACATATTGATTGCGCGATCTGCACAAATAGCGCCCATTCTGTCAAACCCATAATATTGGGTAATGGTCACTGGACTCTTCTGTAAGCTATTTGCAGTATTGTGATTGTCACAAGGCAAGTTTTGGAAGGTATTCTTCTCTCTCTTACCCATCAATTGCGGGTGCTTATTATGGTGACATGCGTGAGTCGCACGTTCACTGGCTTAAGCGGAACATGCGCTCTGCGAGATGCACACCCCCTTCTAATCGCTGACCCTCAGATCATTGAGCAATGAAAGTGGGGAGGTTAATAAACGCATAAACTAATAAGTGACTTACTTCTATACGAGCCATCTGCGCTGTTCCTGGATCACCACAGCCGAGCGCTAGAATTAATGTCAGATTGATGAAGTTGCTTAGTTATCCCGATTCGTTGTAAGCGAATATTCACTGGCGTGCGGCTACCGTTCGAGAGCCTTGTTTTTAAGGTTAGAGTTTGACATGGGTGAATATGCATGTTGAGCCGGTTTTGAGTCTGGGGCCACGTTCTTTTCAAGCATCCCCCAATTATCCCAATCGACTCATATCATTGGAATTCAGACACTTGCAAGGACTTATCTAACCTATTTGGTTCAAGCTAAACAACACCGCATCGATGCGCATCGATATCAGCGCTACTCGCGTCCCAGCGCATCTCCGGGGCGCCCACACAAGGATCTGGTCGGAACAGCCGGATTTTACGACTCGAAGTGAAAAGTGTCTGGCCAATGCTTGAATAGGAAAGTGTAATCATGTATAAATTTCTGCTGTGTCGGTCGTCAGAGGCTACCACCAAGCTAAGCCAGGTACGTTTATCTCGCAGCGATTGATCCAGTTTCACGAGCGAGAACTCAATTGTGACTGAAGTACGTACATCTCGTACTTATGCATAGAGCCTTCGTACTCTGAGAACCCACCGGCAACCCCAGCTATAATGGAAGTCGGAAGTCAGTAAGCTCAGATCTCTACCAAAACTTAATACTCAAGTCTTGGTGACCCTCTCTTATCCTGATTCGATTGTTTGCTCTCGCTTGTTGGATGATTGTTTGCACCACACTGATTTTGTCTGTCGTAAGCCTCCCTCGCACAATTTGGAGCGTCCAACAAAAACAAGCAGAATCCCCGCATCTCGGCATGTCAGCAGATGGTCGCCCTTAGCGGCTACAATGTCGAAATTCCATACATTAGTCGTCTTTGACATCCACAATGTCGGATTTCACTACATCGATCTTTGCAATCCACAATGTCGGCTTTCACTACATCAATCTTAGCACCTACAATGTCCGATGCTCACTGTTTGTTTTGGTATGCGGCTCGATTTGGCAGAACAATAGCTGACAATTGCAAATCACCGAGACCTCCGGTTCACCCGACATTGTAGAGGCAGGTGTCTGCAATTACTCCGGACTGGTCTCTTTTGTTCTGTCTGAAGCATCACGTGTAGTCTGTATTACGAATCACATCGGTATCGCTTCGGTGGTGCAGAGATCGGTGCAGCCGTCAGACATTAATTGATGTTCCAGAAGATGCACAATACAAAATTACACGAGACGTCTTGGATGGAAGGACTATCTTTTATTGTGGTCCGATTGTCTCAGAGACGAGACACTAACGCTCCGTATACTCTGCTTTACGATGTGTTGAAGTCAGTCTTTTTTTTACTCTTTTTACTCTTGGCTTGGCTGTATTTCTACTGTTTGTCATAATGTGCATTTATTTTTTGCCACTATGGCATGAGCGGTATGTAATTTTTGCTGGTTAGTCTAACCACTGTCAGCGGCCTTTTTTGTCTGCTTCTTGGCCAAGAATCTCCATTTGATCGGTCTGAATGCTTTGAAGATCAAGAACAACACACATCCGAGGAAACGGAAGAATGCTAAACCGGCGACAATCCACAAAATAATGGTCAAGAAAACTTCGGAGTTACCACTGATCGAACCATCAGGATTAACACTAGGTTTCTTGGTTAAAGTGTCAAGTCCTCCGGATTCCAAGACAATGACAATAAGAATAGCATTGGTCAACATCCAGACCAAGACAGTAACAGTTCTAACGAATGCGTAGTAGGCGTCGTCCTTCGTCTTGCGGAGGTTGGCCTCGATGACTGGAGGTTCCACGGTTCTTAATTCTTCCAAAATGTTCAAGTACGTTTCGTTCAATTCTTCGGCCACTCCAGGTGCGATCATCACCAATTCGTCCTTATTGACACCAGTGGATTTGGCAGAACCCAAATCCTTGGCTTCAACCACTCCCTTGGTACCCCACGAGACATCGTGAATGTTACAGAACGAATAGATATTCAAGATGTTGACGTAACTTGGGGATAACGCCACATATTGCACGAAAGAGGTCACCATGAACAGCGGTTCTCCGTATAAGAATGCACCCACGAAATAAAGAATGTAAGTGGAAACCATCGATACAACCAAGTCTCTGAACTTTCCGTTTGTAAAGACCATTTGTACCTTGAAATCATCCTTGTGCGCTTTAAGAATCAAATTGACCGTGTGAATAGCCAAGTAAATGGCTGCGAACATCATATAAGCCATCAATATCGAGAAAATCAGCGCTATCGCCAAATAGAACTTTTTGGTACCACGAGGAGTATTACCGAATGCCAAGACGAAAGTAGAAACAACACAGCCAACATAAAACCATAGGAAAATGATAGCCAAGTATTTACCAGTATCAAAGTTCATATCTTTTGCACCCAAGTTAGCAGTCAAAATTCTGAACACAAGGAAGAAAGAAGCCAACGAAAACCAAGAAACCAAAATCGTAACCAATTGATAGTAGAATTCAACCTGTAACCATAACTTTCTAGCCAAAGAATGCTCAGATTTCCAGATATTAGTCCAGTGGAAAACAGCGTATGCAGCGGCGAACATCGAACCGTTCAACCATCTTCTTCTTTGTAAAACGAATTCATCAAGCATTTCAGGAACATCTGTTTCGGCCTTGGCTTCGTTAACGTATCTCAAAACATAGTTGTGATGTTTTTTGGCCACAAGTTCGAAACACAAAATTCTATCTTCGGCCAAGTACATATTGGAGGTGAAAATACCTGCTTCTTGGTAGTTTCTTTCTTTGATATACTTTTCGTCATCTTCCTCTTCATCGTTAGCGTCGATCTGGGAAGCTTGATGAAGGTACTCACCCTTGAAATACTTTTCCAAAGGACCTTCACCATCCACGTTCAACAAGGCTTCATATCTATAGGCCGAGAAGGCACCGGGTAACACAGTAATAAAACCGAACACCGATTCCATAGGCTTATCCAAAATGTTAGAAATCTTATATTCGAAATTTTGAGCAGCAACTAATGGGTTGGCCAATAATCTCTTACCTTGACCCAAAGAAGCTCTCATTTCACCACAAGCACCAGCGACCTTAGGATCACGGAATGCTCTCCACAAGTAGTAGAACGCGTCCTTGGAAGGCTTGGTACCACAATCCAACAACATGACCACCTTTGGCTGAAGAATTGGACAGAATGCTTGGAAAGCCCATCTATGCGAATTAATCTTTCTGGAGTTCTTTTCCTTCAAACAGAAAATCATTTGGACAGGTGACGAGTTAGGACACAAATGGACCTTGTCACTGACCACATCAATACCAACAGTTGAAGTGTATTCATAAATATGCGATTTGACGGAGGAGTCATTAATTTTGGATTTGGCGTAACCATCTTGGTAGACACCCATTGCAGTCAATAAAGACTTGGATCTTTTGTTCAAAGCAACTCTACCATCGTTAACGATCAAGACAACGATCTTCTTCCAGGAGTCTTCTCCCCAGGCTGGATCGGACCGTTTGGTCAAATTCTGAATGTTGTCGAAAATACCTTTCAAGGTTTTTGCCAACAAAATTTCGTCTTCGTTATACATGGTCACACAAACCAAAAGTTCGGTTTCTCTTGGTGGAGAGTAGAGAGCTTGTCTAACATTATAGTTGAATTTTTGGAAATTGGAAGGTCCACAAGTGGCAGCGGTGTATCTCATGAAAGACATTTCTCTACCACTATCAGTGACCTTTTTACCGTAAGTTTCCATCAATGATCTTGGAACAGGACAATCGATAACGTAGTTACCATTGACCAATTTAGCCTTTTTGATGGTTTTGGTGTAGTTTAATCTTGGCTTGAAATCCTCTTCTTCCATTTCAATCACCGAATCATCGGTTCCAAGTGCGGTTTGCTGAGGCTTTCTGGTGATAGTGTTTCCTCTACGAATGGTGTTACCCCTTCTGAGCAAGTCTTCACCGGTTTCAGAGAAGAGAGACTCGTCATCATCGAAAGGATCGAAGTCGTCGCCTTCTTCGGCATCTTCCAATTCGTTAATCATATAATCATCACCTGAAAACTTCAACATCGTGGAGTATGGTCTCATTGGGAATGAGTTACGCAGCACTCCGGTGGCCACCCCTCTGGAGGAACCGGTATTATTGATGTCCATGCTGTCGATCCGTTCCAATTCGTATTGGTTGGCATCATCCATGAGTGCCTTACGAGGACTGTAAGCACTTGCAGGGTACTCGGGTTCAGTCTCACGGAACGCCACTGTTTTAGTGCGCATTGGCGAGTTGACACTGGTGAGCGACTGGTTACGGGGCAACTTCTCGTAGAACACGTCGGCTTCATCGTCTACCATCGTGCTGTACCCCGAGCTGGAGTGGGGCTGGTGAGGGAACATCTGTGAGTAAGGAGCATAGGGCTGATTGGGAGGGGTCTGGAAGTTAGGGAGGTACTGTTGGGATGCAGGGGGCAGCTGGTGGGGCAAGTACCCGGTAGCATTGTAGAAAGGGTTATTTTGGAGCGGATAAGAGTTTTCGTCAAAAGGGGGTGGCATCATGCCTGGAAGAAAGTGCAGTGACAGCTGGCGAGAATGGTTGCGAGAGGCCATATTGAGCGACTGGGCCCTCGAGTGGCTTAACGAGTGTGGGATCAGCCCGGCGGGAGCCATCTGGGCCATCAGGTAAGGTCTGCGGGACAGATCAAGCGTAGGAGTGGCTCCACGGCTCAGGGATCTCTGGTTGAGTCCTGGGTTACCGCTGGCGCCAGAGGCGGCGCCAGGGCCGCTGGAGTTGCCCGAAGAGCCGTTGGCACCGGCGCCGTTATTGTTTGGCGGAGAGGAGGTGCCAGGGGTGTGGTCCACGTCAAATAAGTCGTCTTCCATGGTGGGTGATGGGACTGATCTGGATCGGATGTGGAAGAAAATCTAGTGTGAATAAGGCAGCCAAAGCGGAAGGAGGGGTCACGTGGGAGACCGGAAAAGGGCGCTGACGAGAGTGTTTCGCTTTATTGTGCAAAACGATGGAGGAATGGCAGGGATGAAACCGAAGAAAACAAGGGCGTAAACGATGCGCTATAAGTGGTGGTGTATGGCACGACGGGTCTGGGTTGATAGGTCGCCTTTGTTGACGACTTGAATGTATAAATATGAAACAAATTGGTGGGATGGCCTGAAACCACCTATTTATAGAGTGTTTACGTAATTCCCGGATGGGGTAATGAGCAATGTGAGCGTTTTCAGGGGAAAATGCATCTTAAAAAACGGCTGATTTGGGGTGAAGGGCGGTTCGTGGCACGGTACAATAGGGCCCAGCGAGCCCGGTCTACATGCTCAATACGGAGAGTGAAAACCACATTTTAAGACTACTTGTTCGGAGGTTTGCCATGGATTGTTCGGTAAATTCTAAAATGTAAATAAGGCGGATCAGGGGTCTCCTGCAGGTGCGCACTACGCTTAATTGGTGATGCCCATTGCAGGTTAGTGCGGTAACCTGCGGATTGCTGAAAAACACGGGCGTTGCTCGGGGGCTGTGGGGGACAAGGGCACACAGAGAGGGCAGTTTCACCCTAAGTCCTTGGCATTGGGGGGAGAATACGGGGCGGCTAAATGAATAAACGACATTGCTACTGGTATGGGTTATCTTAAGTAGTGTAAGGGTTGACATGTTGTTAGTGGTTCTGCGACATGGATTCTACGACATGGATTCTACGACATTGCGCGTTCCACGGCTGCGAAACCCACGAGACACTTACAAAATATGGGCTTATTCATGAAATTGAAGAGACTAATCACTATTGTATTGTTAAATATTCTTAAATTCAGGTGGTGATATGTTCTTATATTCCGGTGAGAATGAATTTTTCATTCCCCAGTGCAAATGACACACTCCATCTCTTTCCAGCCCATACACTCGCGATGATATCCATGTCCACACTTGAACAAGACAATTGTACCTTTCATCTCTGGCATAGGCCTTGCTCGCTTGGATCCAGCCAAGTAGAGCTGGTGCTCCTGGCGACGCAGCCAAGCCTCGTAGTGTTCCGGTGAGATTTGGGGCCCCCACAACGCCTTGCCACAAGCCGAACAACTCTTCGCCGGGACCCATCCTTTGACATTCTCTGCTTCTATAATCGCCATGCTTTTGAAGATGTCCTGGTTGAGCATGCGAAGAGATATGTCGAGCATTTCGCCATCGTAAGAGTAAGACACAAATACTTCTTGAAGGATATCCCTAATATTGGCCAAGGTGGCAATGGTGGTGGCTCGAGACTCTTCGTCATCTGTGATGTCTGAGTTTAATATGCGGTGAAATATTCTTAAGAAGGAATCCTCATGCTTCTCTCCAGCCCTGAGCTTGGTATCACTGATGGCTCTAAAACATGAGTGAATACATTGGTTCATGAACCGGTGCGTATTTTCATCACTTTGTCTACCCAATTCGATTAGACTGCCAATCAAGTCAAGCCACAATTTCTCATTCAAAGTAATCTCTTCCTCAAAAGGGTGAAATGTTCCAGGGTGCTCGCATATTTGCATAGCCCGCTTGAACAATTGCTCATAACACTTTGATGAATTATAATTGAGTTGAAGCAGGGAAATGTTCGCACGCATATATGCAATGATTAATTTAAGTGCCTCCTGATATTCTCCTTTCTCTATTTTAACCACGGATAAAGCTTCGGTCTGTTTGTTTTCTTCAAGAACGCGAACAAGATCCTCTTCAATCTCTGAGATATCATTCAGTTTGAGCCAAGCCTCCAAAATAGGGATCACTCGCTCTTGTTCAAACATACACAACAAGCCAATATACTTGACTATTAATTCTTGTTTGAGATCTGGCGAATTTGAATGCTCGAAAAAATAGTCCAAGTACTTCAAAGTCAATGTATCATCTGTAAAACTTAAAGCTTCAAGGTTTAGTCTGGGATTATACTGATTGATCAAATCAATAAGATTTTCCAAGCTGAAAATCGCTAGTTGCTGGTAATTTTTTTTGATCACTTGTACCAACTTAAGTCTATCCAGAGGACTCTTAGTCATTTCGAACGATTTCTCCAATATGTTTGCCAAAGATTCCATTCCTTCGTCATCCTCTTTTTTCAACCACACCTCTAGAACTTGACCATATTTCCCTTCTGAGCTGTAGATGTCAATCAAGACATTGTAGTAATGAGCCAAATGAAGCTTTTCAAGAAATAAACTATTGTTGTAAGGCTCATAAAATGGAAGCAAGCTCTGTAATGCCAACTCACAATCACTACGATTAGTATCATCTGAGTCGTCACACAAGGAATCGACTACCTTTTCAAGGACGGATACAGATAAACGAATAAATTGCGAGTATTTTGAATAGTTTCTTCCGATGAAAATCGAAAGTTGACAGTGATCTCTCGAGTTGAAATCGTCAACCTCAAATATATCGAGCAAAGCCTCGATTATGTATTGACGTGTGATTGGACGTCCATTACCAAATACATCGAGACCTTCATTCAAAGTGGGGTCTTCAAAAAATTCATTTAAAGAAGAGAGCATTTCAAATGACTCTACTTTGAGGAAAAGGAAGAGGTATGGAAAGATAGTCAGATCATTATCTATCTTGAGTAGATTAAGACTACTTTTGGGCCAGTTGATGTAAGAAGTACTGAATAAGATCTGACAAATGTCAGTTTTGGCCTTGATTTCCTCGTCACCTGAGATATATCTGTCCATAGGATATTGCCTTCCCGTCAAAATCAAGGACATGTATGTATATGCATTCAAATAATCGGTATCAGATTTCAAATAGGATGGGTTTTGAAAGTCCTTGATGAACTCAACAAGTGGAGTTTGATAATCATGGAGGATATGATTCCAAATGTAAATCGAACATTCCCGAAGCCCGTGCTCTGCACACAAGGTAATAGTCATGTCGATGTTCAACATAGTTGTATCTAACATACAAAGAATTTCAGTCAAAAGTAAACCTTTGTCTAATTCGATGTAATGCTTGACTAGACTATTGAGTATTGTTGGCGATAGTTCTAGAATTTGACTGGTTAAAATGTAAGGTTCGAGAAGGTCAAACAATTCTGCTTTGTCAGAATAATATTCGAACATTTCAGTGAGTATATCACTAAGAATCTGTCCATTTTCTTTCTTTTGAAGGAGTATGGCAATCAAATGTAAGTAAAGCTTCACAAACGAAGGGTCCACTTCTTTACTAGTGAAAATTGGACCGATCGACTCTTTCATGATGTCCAATAGGTAAGGCGTTACTAGTTTCTTTCTTTGTGAAGTGTCTTCGGGAAGTCCGATCAAGACTAGTTTGCCCACATTTGTTGGTTCATAGAACTCGTGAACTGTCAATAACGCTTTCGAGTACTCTTGCAGTGACAAAAGACCCACCAATATATCCGCCCAATTCATGAGCTTGCCAATGTATATTTGATTAGGATCGCGACCTGTCATGACTATTAAACGCTGTTTGATGCATTTGATACAATTATCGTATGAGTCGAGTTCGATTGAAGATGATTTGAATGTGAAAAATGCAGGATCGAGATGCAATGTGTGTTCTATTGGTATGATTTTGAGAAGATGAGCTCCTTTGTCTTCTTTGGAGTAATAAAGCACTTTGAGTTTCAATGTGGTTTCTTCTTCTTTTTTGATGAACACAAATAGTAACGATGAAGTGATCCATTTGCTCATTACTATTTTTTCTGTTTTGCCCGATGTTTTCCATCGGCATGTAGTTTCGAATGGAAGTTTTGGGATGCCTTTATCTTTGTCTTTAAGGTCGTCTATAATATCGAGTAGATTAGACGGTAACATGCTATTTTTTAGTTCAACAACCGTGAGGAGATTATTCCAATTGTATGCAAGCTTGGCATTCTCAACCTTTCCATCTGGTCTCGTCATGCATGGAAACCAATTCAAGCTTATCGAAGGGTCCTTTGATTCGATAACGTGTTTGGACTTTCCTAACTTGAAGTGGGTAATCAAATTAATATTCTTGTGGTTATTCAACGATAAGAGCGACACAATAAGCAACGTGCTCTCTGTGGTGAGGGCCATTACCCCTAAGTTATCGGTGATCTGTCTAGCAGAGCCAATGGGGAGTAATTCGCAGGCATGGAGTATGAATTTGGGATCAGTCACATTGGCGTCGTTTTTCCCTAAGATTTTGGTGGTGATTATCACCTTTTTCATTAACTTTTTGATGCCGGAATGATAGAATGCAAGGCCTGAAAGGTCCACGGATACGATTTTGCTTGCCAGGTTGCCGATGAAGGTGATATTGGTGATAGGACAGCCCTGAACATGACCCAGCGCGTTTTTAGTGAATCTATCCTGAAGTGTAATGGGAGTTATCACGGCATAAGGCGTCAAGAGAGCATTTGGGGAAGCGACAGCTCCCAAGTCCCATATTCTGATTTCACCATTGGTTGAGCCTGCAGCCAAAAAGGTTGAATCAGAAGTGAATGAGATGCTGCTCACCGGCACACCGTTGCCCTCGAGCACGAATTCGATCTTTTGATTGTAGGAAAAGCCCACAATGTGGCCGTTGGAGGTGCCTACTGTGAGATGGAGCGCTGATGCTTCAATGATCTCCGGACGGCCGTGGTGGTGGACAAACTCAGAAGACAGAATGATTCGATTGATTATGGCTGTTTCTGACCATTTGAGGATATGACTGGTGGCGGTGGTCGAAGTCGCTTGTGGAAGATCGATGCTGGAAAGGGACTCCTCGAACTTTGAGCTGTGCAACTTCAATTGCAGACCGACCACGGTTTGACTTCGATCATCAAAGCGAAGCTTTCGTATGGGGGTTGAAGGGCGGGACGCCAGCCCGGCGCTGGACTCCACGCTTTGCGACGGCGATGCAATAAGCCTGCTGGGCATATCGAAGAGGGTATCGTCCATGGTGGCGGAGGAGTGGCGGGAGTGATGGATGGCAATGGAGGGCGGTAAACGGCGGTGAAAGGCTGTAAGTTTAGGTGCGACTCGTGCTGCAAAAGCCAAGGAAACGCCTAAATGAGAAAAGAACCTAGGAAATGGGAGCTTAAAGGGAAAGAGACTAGAATTAGAAGAGACTCAAATGGGAGCGATTTAATTAATAGCTAGATATGGTATATACATGGCTGGGAAGTTTTATAGAAGGGTTGTTGTAAGAACGGGATTTGGAGGATCTAATTAGTTGGGGTGAGATAGCCGGAAATGCGCAGAATGGGTTTTTCAATATTTACGCCACTTTGCTCTTATTGAATCTCAACATCGCAATCCCCTGATGTGCCCAGATCACTAGACTTACAGCTGCTTGAATCCTGGCCCAATAGAACACCCGCTCGCTAGCACGTCGCGATAGCATCCGGAAAAGCGTTTCTTGGTACCGGATCGCTTTTTGCTCGCGCTGGATCTTGGCTAGTTTGAAGTGTAGCCGCTGGATTCTACCCACCACAGAAGTTTCTAGGTCAGTATCTGTACTCTCTTCGAGGGGTATCACCGGAACAAACGACACTGTTACACGCGCACGATGAAACTCAGAACCGGGCTTGTTTCCATGTATTGGCTTTGGAGTCAAGCAAACGCTGTGTAGGCCTGCCTCCGCCGCGTTGAATGTAAATTTTCCGCTAGAACTGCTTCTGTGGTGGACTAGCCGCCGAGAGTCCATGAAGACTTCGATCACCACTCCCACGTTGTCCAGGGGCGAAAAGTAGATAGGAGCGTATCTATCGCGGACCTCGATTTGGTAGGTGCCATTCAACGACTGGCCTTGGCTCAATTCGTAGCTGAAACAGTTGGATGTTTTGGGGTCTGCGTAGAAATGGAGTGCTCGCGAAGTTGTCACTAGACAGACAAGTAAGGCGAACTGGACTCGCCATAGAAACCCCGTGATCATCTGGAAGTTCCAACGGTAGGGACTATGTATATGGATATGGTATGAAAAGATGGAGAGAAATGTGGTAGAGTAAGCGATATTTGAAACCCGGGGCGGAAGTCATTGGCGCATTGCAGCCAAGACCGCGGGGACTGTAGGTAGTAAGTTATGACGTAAAAGACAAGAAAAGTGAATGATTTGTAATAAACGGATCAAATTGTAGGAATTTAGATTATAAATTAATGAAGATAGATTAAAGGAGCTCCAATATGAAAACTAGCTTTCTCTTCCCACATTTCTCCATATTTTCTCCCACTTCTTATCGATAGTCCACCATTTCTTCTCTACTAAGAAACTCTAGATTTCAAGATTTCTACTATTTACGCTGCGCGCGACAAGCTTTCGCGACAAAGTGCCAAAAAGCAGCATCTCCACTAATCGCGTCACTCTACCATGAACCTCTCCCTCCAGGACCCCTTTGCCGTGGCCAAGGAATACCCAGAGACCCTCGTGAACACCCTCAGTATCGGGCACTCGGTGGTTATCCAATTCAACCACAAAGGAGACTACTTAGCCTCCGGACTCAGCGATGGTGTTATTGTCATTTACGACATGATCAGCGGGGCAGCAGTGGCCCAATTGGACGACGGTGGCCATACCAGGCCCGTGACCTCGCTCAGCTGGTCCAAATCCGGGCGCTACATCTTATCGTCGTCACAAGACTGGAGCTGTATTCTTTGGGACTTGAGTTTGGTCAATAGTGAAGAGGATGTCTCACCAGTGATCAGAAAAGTCACCTTTGACGGTCCGATCTGGCAAGCTACGATGCATCCCAAGGACCACAACGTGTTCACGGCGTCGCTTTACGAAGATGAGCCTGTTTTGGTCAAAGACGGGGTCATTAGTAAACTCCCAATAGGCTCTGTCAGTTCTTCTACGGCAGAAGACGACGAAGAACCACGCAAAAAGCGCAAAGAACGTCACAATACATTGGTAACCGCGTTCAGCGTGGATGGAAGCTTTATTTTCACAGGTACAAGCAAAGGGTGGCTCAATGTGATCTCCACCGAGACGTTGGAACTCGTTTATTCCGAAAAAGTGGCCAATGCAAATGTGAAAAATTTGGTCGTTTCGGCCAATGGAAGAAAAATCGCCATAAATGCTTCTGACAGAATTATACGACAGGTCAATCTTCCCGATATGATCAATTTGAACAGCTCTCAATGGGAGTTCGAGACTGAGCATAAGTACCAAGATGTGGTCAATAAACTCCAATGGAACTCGGTTTCGTTTAACTATAACGCGGAGTTCATCGTCGCTTCTACTTACGGACAATCCTCGCACGATCTCTACGTGTGGGAAACCTCGATGGGTTCCTTGGTTAAAATCTTGGAAGGAAGCAACGAAGAATTAGTGGATGTGAAATGGAATCATGCCAGGTGCACCATTGGAGCCACCGGTTTGGACAGTGGTGCCATCTATTTATGGCTGATTGAATTTCCGCAGAAATGGTCGGCACTTGCACCCGATTTTGTGGAAATCGAAGAGAATATCGAGTACGAGGAGAAAGAAGACGAATTCGATATTATTGGCGAAGATGCGTTGAATAAAAAGAGATTGGAGGAGGAACATACGGTGGTGGATGTGGTGACCAGAGAACTCGTGGATGCGCGTGGTTTCGATACCAGACCTTCCTTTGTGATTCCCATCAACTATGGAACCTAGAAAAGTTGAAATTCGGAAGAAGTTGAATATTCACTCAACTAATTCCTTTGATATGAAAATGGTTGACTCTAGAGTTAGAAGAATCTAGAGAATGGATTGACGAAAATTTCATCCTATTCAGTTGGAATCAATTAGAGCTATGATCTGTTATAGGTTTGATGGAAGCTAACGATGCAAAATCATTGAAGAAATTTTGATTCTAAGTTCAAATTTATATCTAAGGAACTCCGCATTCCAAACGCAAAATCGCATAGAAGGCATTAGATCCGAGATGGAAAGGGATAAAAAAAAACTGGATTCTTCATATATTTCCAACTCAAGAACTCACATATCCAGAACTATCATATCAATTTTCAAGACCCCGTTAGAGGTTGGAATACCACTAGCTCTCATGACATAGCAGTATAGCCTCGTACGAGGAGACAGTTCCGACTCATGTCGACGTCACACGTGACCAACACACTCGGAATTGACAAATTTCTGATCGGATAAGGCTTAGGCTTAAAAATAGTTCTCGCTTGTAACTGGCGACATTCGTTTCTGGCGACGATTGTTCCTCGATGGCAGCACCCGGATTAAACTTCCAATTGGATCTCTAAGCTTTAAACTACGGGGTTATGTAAAATAGGTCGTTTCTTTTGAATAGAGGCACGCATCAGTCGTATACTGAGGCGACAATACACGCATTTCAGCACCACCAAAAAAACCACCTAAGGTGAGCCAATCCCGGATTCACACATATGCATAGACGCCCCTAAATACACATGAAGATAACCAGCGTAAATGTGGTAGTTTTACAGATTTCACAGCCGAAGAAGATTATTCTCTCGTTTCTCAGGGTTCACTCATTTTTAGGTATTTTCCATCCTCTGAGCCTCGGTCCAGGCTAAGAATGGCATTGAACTACCCAAACTTCAACACTTTAAGAGACAATAACAAAAAACCAATAATCTAGTCCTTTTATCACCCCATATACTCTTCCCATGTCTATAACTTCTATTCCTTCTATTCCTTCTCTAGTTCTTCTACACACTCCCTGGAGCTTCCCGTCGCACAAACTTCTGCGCCCGACACCTGCATCACGTGCAGCGCATAGAAACAAACAAAATTTTGTTTTGTAAACAAACCAACGAACAAGTCAACGTCCCCCAGCGGTGTTTCCACCCTCCATTTCAACCCGCAAAACCCGTCTTGCACCCCACATCGCACCTCTATCACACCCCACTGCACCCCCATTACACCCTTGCTCTAGGAAGAACCCCCTTTTCTCTTTCTCCCGCCCAAGCAGCATTATCACCCGCCGCAACACAATTTAGTCTCCTCCGGATGTCAACCACTTCTACGCCTCGAAAACGTCCTATTGGCGAAGTGGACGAAAACGACTTGCCTTCGTTTGAAGATCCGGCCGACTTGGTCAATGCCGTCATTCTGACTCTTCAGTCGCCCCAGGAGCGTACGAACGTGGCAGATTCATATGCCAACGATAAGAACTTGGCCACAGAAGTTCAGGCCTACGCCAAAATCGCCGGCCAAGATTGGACCTTCTATGTCAAGTCCTTAGCCGTGTCGCTCGGTAGAAATACCGACAACCAGCCGGTGTCTGCCGCGCCAGCAGCAGCAGGCTCCGTGGATATCGACTTGGGCCCTGCCAAAGTGGTTTCCAGACAACATGCCACCATCACCTATAATCTCGACCTTCGCTGTTGGGAGCTCCAAGTTTTGGGCCGGAACGGTGCTCGTATAGATGGCCTGAAAGTGCCTGTGGGCCCCAATCATTCCACCCCGCTTCATTCGGGTGCTATCCTTGATGTGGGTGGCACTCAGATGATGTTCATCTTGCCCGATTCTTCTCCAAATATACTGCAAAAAATCCTTAGCAAGTGTTTGTCCAAGTACAAGGAAAACCTTGGGAAGGTGAAAAAACCCACCATGGGCACCTATACTAATCCAGGATCGCAGATTAGGAGCTTCCAGATGTTCGATAAGGCCCAACTTATCCAATCTCCTTCTTCGGTATCCGCCACTTCTTTGCAGAACAATTTGGACCAGGATTTGTCGAAAGAAGAAGCCAAGGATATCAAGCCTCCGTACTCTTATGCCACCATGATCACCCAGGCCATCTTGTCCAACGACGATGGAGTGATGTCCTTGTCTGAAATTTATAACTGGATCGGCTCCCATTATGCATACTACAAATACTCCAAAACCGGCTGGCAAAATTCGATCAGACACAATTTGTCGCTTAACAAAGCGTTTGAAAAAGTACCCAGAAGACCCAATGAACCAGGTAAGGGAATGAAATGGCAAATCAGTGAAAGCTACAAGGAAGATTTTTTGAGCAAAATTGAAAATGGCTCCATCCTGAAAAACAGAAGAGGTTCTTCTGTTTCCAGACAGCTTCATTTGCACTTGGCCACTCACAAAAGTCTTCCAGAGTCTCAAAAACCATTTTCTAAGGATCCGTCCATAGAACTGCAACTCCATCATAATCAGCAAAAGCAATTGCAGCAGCATCAGCAACAGCAACAGCAGCAACAATCACAGCAATTCACCCACCAAAGAACCAATTCTTTGCCCAGATTGGGCCAGCCATACCTGGTGGGGAATCAGGCCGCCATGCAGCCAAACCCTCTCTCATACATGACCAACCAGCCCAATAATGGGTATGGTGGTGTGACTCCATCTCAGCGTGCTTTTGGCTACCAAGCCAATGCGCCCCATTTGATGTATGGAGCTCCCATGATGCATCATCAAGTACCACCCGTGACTATCCAAGGTCAACAGGGTGTATCCAAAGGTGAGTTGTCGTCGCCACTTAGACAACTCAACGAGGCAAATAGTAACACCCCAAAATTGCCCAAGGTATCGGGAAACCATTTATTTAATCTCCCACCACCACCACCTTCTCATAGCCTCGGGACTTCGGCCCCGGGAGCTCATCACTCAAGGCTGAATTCATACACCAATCCTGCCCAGTTGCAGGACGCCATTCTGGTCGGCTCATACTCTAATAATCCTAACCCCAGTTCGACGGCCGATTCGTCCACCAACCAAGGAAACTCCACCACTGCGCAAACCGATTTATCCCTTGGATTCACCAGTCCAAAGAAGATCGCCCCTCTTGAAGCATTTACTCCGGAAAGAGGCTCCAAGTCTTCGAATGTTAATAAACTTGGCGTCAATGGAGCTAATACTAACCAGTCGTCCCCCGCATTCTGGAACTTTGTCCAATTCAGCACTCCAAATGGCCAAACGCCAATGCGGAAGAATAGTGACGAAAACTCCCAAGGCAGTCCCACCACCAGAAAACTTCAAGGTCTTAATAATAGGTATGATAAGAAAGAAATCGATAAGGCTGACTTATCTCCATTGAAGCTTAAGGGAGAAGAAGATAAAAAATGAATTTTTTCTTAATGAGCTAAAGAGCGATGAGAATAAAAGAAAAGCTAGCCTTTTCACTGAAGCTTAAGAGCTCCGTTTGAGATAAAAATCGAGATTCGACACCTTTGCGTGGTCCCTTAGAGCTTCAATTAAGACATCAAATGAAAAGTAAGCCCTTTGTGAAATCCCTGTAAATGTATTTAATAATTTATTTAGTTGATACCCTCATATACGACAAATCAAGAGATGAATTTGTAACGTTGATGACAATGGAATTAACATGCCGAAGTCAAACCTCAGAACCACCGGCTCCAAAAATAGTCAACTAACTATAATCTAAATACACTCAATTATCTTTTCAAATACTTCTCAAACCTCTCTAACTTTTGAATTTTTTATTTGTGTCTATTTTACAAATGGGTGCAAAATATTACGCGTCCCGACTTCATAGTCTTCTTTAAAACGGCATCCTTTTACCAGGTCTAACTTGATCGCATTCCTATCAATTCAGAGTCTACTCTACAATTTCAACTGGATACAACCTTATTAGTTATATTTCTATAATACATCTCCCTTTTTATAATACACTTCTATTAAAAAGCGGAACGGTTACGCAAATCGAAGAGCTTTCTCTCGATTTCCTTTGGCGTCCGGTCCACTGCTGCAGCGACCTTGACCTTAGCAGCTGGAGTCAACTCATGGAAAGTTTCCACCAAATCTCCATCAATGACGTTCTTTACAGGATTGTAATAGCCGCGGAACTTGAGATGGTCCTTTCCGACCAAATTATTCCCACGCTTATCAATATCCATATCTTCGTCGAAGTTATAATCGTGGTGATCGCGCAAAGCACGTTCTAATTTGCCCAAAAGCTCTACCTCTGGCTTGGTGGCTACTGGCAAAAAAAGCCCCACTGTGCCGAGCAAACCAGTGTAGAAAATACTCTCTTGACCTCCAACCACCAAAGAGCCCTTGACGAATGAAGTGGCGATATCACCTAAGTGGAACTCACATTGGGGTGTCAACCGTGCAGGTGCACCGTTGAGCATGCCTTCCTGGCTTTTGTTGAGTGTCCACTCTTGTTCGCTTTGTACCGATACCGCCTTTGGCACCCTCGATACCCAGATATTACTGTATTTATCACCTGCGACCAAAGTGTCGTGATCAAGTGGTTCCATGGCGGTGACCAGACGTTTCATGATATCGTCTGCAAATGGAATGAAACAGTTCCCAGGAAGGTCGAATTTGAGATAGGTGGTAGTGCTTCTGGCATCTGCCACCACTATACGATCATTTCCTGGAGTCGTTAAGCGATTAACTGCCAGGATATACTCGAGTTTCGTGGAGGATTTCCGTAACAACTGTTTCTGTCCCAAATCGTAAAGTCTCAAGTAATTACCCAGACCTACCAATAACCGGCCCTGGAACGCCAAAATACTGGAAGGAGGAAGGTCCAACTCGGTACGGTGGAGGAAACGAAGCTTATTGGGCAAGCCTTTCTTTTTGAGGATCCGGAAGGTGAGAAGATAGCTCTTGTCCTGGGTATTAGGCATAAAGCGCTGGTTGGTGGTAATTCCAACAATCAAGAACTCTGAGCCTTTGGGAGCACCTGAGAAGTGGAGTTTATCCATTGAAAGAATAGAATCGGAGGAGGGGAATTCTACTGATTGAGTGATGGTTTGGGTCGCAAGATCCACTACTTGGATACAAGAGCCCCAGGAGCCAGGAACTGGAGTTTTGGAGATATTCTCCTCTGAATTCGTTTCTCCATCAATTCCTTCCACAGTCGATTCCTCATCCTTTCCATTCTCCTCATTTTCACCATTCTCACCACCTTCTTCTTTTTCATTTTCTTCTTTTCCATTCTCTTCCCCATTTTCCATTCTTTCTTTATCACTCTCCAAATTAGACGGATATGTTCCCTTAATTCCATACTGACTCTCCCCCACGTACGCGTGTACGCTCTTCATTTTTTCGTCGCGGTCAACCACCATTCGCCGTGGGAAGTAGCGAAGTTTCAACTGTTCCACGTTGAAATCCAGTGATGGATCGAACCCCGAATCATCACCAATGCTGAAAATCACTAATTCGTTGCCTGCGAGTCCAACAATCCCTTCTCCGCCAATGTCTTCCGATACAAACAGCAGTCCGCTGCTGATATCGGTGTTCAAAAGTGGGGCGATCTTGAAGTCGTCCGAGGCATGGTACCCCACCCAGGGCGAGGAGGAGATTGCAAGCAACGCACTGGCATTATTAATTGGTGATAATCGCACCGGACGTGTACCCAAATATTTAATCCGGGTATCACCAAGGGTACCCGTGATAGGGTCGAGCGTGGTACGCACGTACACTCCGTTCTCCATTCCAATGTGAACATGGGTGGTGTGCGGGCCTGCCCGCAACATCACTACCGATACACTGCGTGCCAGAAGTGCTTGTAAGGACTGGATGGCAAGACAGTTGTGCTGGGCCAAGGAAATGACTTGGACGGTCTCGTCAGCACCGCCAACCACCGCAAATGGCGATTTACGAGAGTCTGGGTGCGAGGCCACTAATGCTAGCGCAGTGACCATGGTGTTGATTTCGAGTCTTTCTTGGTACTCCACCAACTGGTCGTCGTGAGCGTCCACTTCGAAGTAGCACACCTCGCCATTGGATAATCCCACCAAGACCTGTTCGGCGTTGGTGGCCGTCTGGACCACCGTGATCCCCGCGGGCGGAAACCAGTCGGAAGTGACCTTCTGGCCGTCGTTCTCTTGCCGTATATGTTTGATTCCATGGGCGTAGATTTGTACCACCAGCAGCACGCCAACTTGTTGCACTGCGAGTGTAGGTTGGTCTGCCACAAATAGCGAGTCTTCCACCTCTTCCACCACCTCGCCAATCGAGAGCACGAGCGTACGGGAGTCCTTGGAGGACGAAAGCACCAAGTACTCGTCGTTGGCCAGCGCCAGCGTGAGTTTGGTGGTGTAAATGCTATCTGGAGTGAATGGTAGAGGCAGCGATACCAAGACATTGGTGGGGATTCCATGAGTCAAAGTCTTGAGCCAGGCATTTCCCGAGAGAGTGACGATTTGGGTACCCGTCATACCCGAAGCCTGGGTGGTCTGGACCAATTCTGCTTGGACCACAGGAGACAAATTGTCCAAAGTGTCCACTAGAGCCAAATTGTCGAGTTTTCTGGGTGCAAATTCGCGTTCAGCTTCAAGCGGAAGATTATCGATAGTATTTACCTGGTGTAGAATATCTGCTTCGTCGACGTCGTCCCCCAATTTTTCAAACTGGTACAATTGTTTATCGTTATTAATGACATCCGCGTACAAAAAGCCGCTTTTGAACACCGCAAGCGAGTTACACCCCGGGATGCTATCGAAGTAACTCACCTGGATATCCTGTACCAACTCACGGTCCTCATCGTAGTCCACGGTTAATTTGAACAAGTCACCTAAAGTGCTCTGGAGCAAAATAAAGAAATTGTTTTTCTTCAATTTGTGCGTAACATGCAGCGTAATCACCGTTCCTAAACTGCCTTTTCTCACGGGAAGTGGCACGTAAGCTCTGCCTGGTTTTGCCGGGTTTTCGTAGATTAAATACGACTCACAACAAACCAACACTCCACGAACGTGTCCTGGTAACGGCACAAGATGGCTGGCCGATGACGGTATTCCGGATGGACTTTTTTTCTTGACCACATGGTTCAATCCCTGGTCCAACTCGTAATAATTGAGCTTTAATGACTGCGGATCGGAGTCAGCACACTCAATCGCCGCAAAAACGGGGTTATCGAACTCGGTATCGAGAGCCGCTATTTCCAAGGTGATCGTATGCTTGAAACTGGCTTCGAGTGGTGCTGAAAGCTCCAAATGGCCCCGCTGTGAAGACTGGACTTTATAGATAAGCTTATTCTTTTCCAATGCAGAAAGACAAATAGCCCGGCTCTGGGGGTCCACCGCAAGATAGGTGCTCTGTGAGAGTCTATTCAAGCCATTTTTGCCGTATGTTTGTTGTACCACTGGCTGGAAACTCTGGGTCTGATTGTTGAACTCAAGAATACTGATCTTTCCGGAGTCGCTGGTGACCACCAAGAGATCCTTCGAGTTCCCCACAGCACGCACTTTGTCGATGTTGGCAATAGTGGCGAAAACGCGTTCATGTGCTTTTCCAATGGAGATGAGCTTACCGGTGTCAGCATCAGCGGAGTACACTTGAAGGGTAGAATTGTGAGCAATGACGATTTCCTGGGCCTTTTTTGAGGAGGCGGTAAATTGGCCTAGACAGGTGTGGAGTCCCGGAGTGGCATGCCGGAGCGTGAGGTTGTAGAGGTAGAGGGAATCGTCCGGTATCATTGTGGTGTAGAGCTATGAGATGGCAAGAATTTAGAACGCGATGGTGGGGTCACGTGATTTAATGGAAGCAAAAGGTGGAAGTCATTTAAGTGTGCCATAAGGTTGCAAAAGGGGAGAATGAGCGATAGGTGAAGTGAAACTCATGAAGAGCTTGAGTTTGGCAGGATTTTGCTGGAATGGTTAGTAATCACACGTGGGGAGAGTGAAGTAAATTAACTCATTTTTATAGGTGAATCAAATTGGTGCCTGATTACCAGGATTAGCTCACTTTCATGTTTACGTAAGCTGTTGTAGATTAGCCAACTTCTCAACGATTACATAAGTGAGCTCATAAATTCCAAGATTAACTTTAATGTTTACGTAACTGCACTACATCGTAATAACGTCCAAGATTAACTTTTCACGTTTACGTAATGCACTCAATTAGCTCACTATTTCAGCGTATTACGTAAGCCGTCAAAATTGTACGAGCTTCCGAAGTAGATATCGTTTCATTTGATCCCTGGGCTCCCAGCCATACTTTATCCGCTAAGAGTTGCTTAGTGGCACCATCAATCATACCATCCTATTCTCAATTTCCTTCTGTTGAATCACAAAATGATTCCCAACAAGAATAGTTTTTAATAGATCTCTTTTAATTACTGACTCGGTTATCGGTGGAAGCTAGTCGAAGAGGCAAATCAGTAGCGCCTCACGTGAGCCCATCTTTGAAGCAATTTCTTCTTTGGGGCTTTGAAATGGGTTGAAAGGTGGCCTTTTGCTTGGCTTTTGCTTGGCTATTGCTACATTAATTTCTAGCCGTTTAGACTTCCCTTTATCCAGCCGCTTATATTCCCGGAACTTCTAATGTAACCTCTTTAGCTAATTCTTCCCCAACTTGACCCCAACTACATTTCTCCGGATGGAACATTCAAAGAGGGGTAGCGCGAGCCTGCGGTGCCGCAGCGCTCATTTCTAGATGCGCCAAAACATTCTCATTCGATGCCTTGGCAGGGATGACTACTTTGTGATGGCTTATGAAGGAGATTTGAAATTTGAATGATTTCAGCGATCTGAAGGACCAAACGATCTTAAGAACTTCAGTGGCTCTTATCTTTAGTTGCAGTGGATTAAGATGTTATCAGCCGTGCGATAGTCGGTGGTAACATCCAATCGTAGACGTGTTATTTTTGGCTAGGCGGTCCTGGCGAGCCGCGATGTAACCTCGCGGATGTAACATTGGGGAGTGTGGGGACAAACGAGCGTTAGGCATCCAGTGCATCAAATGCAAGTGTCGAATGCAGGTAATAGAGAAGGCATCGCGTGGGTTTACAAAGTGCTACAGAGTCAATCAAATATCAACGCTCGCGTTTATTAAAGAATTAGATGTCTTTCATAGACTAGGCTTCGGCGACAATGTTGGATTTCACGGATCTCAACTCTTCAGTGTCGAAAATGGCATCAACGTCATCCTCTTCAAGGCCGGTGTGGTCCTTGATTCTAAATAAGATCAATGGTGCGGCAATCAAAAGAGAACCATGAACCAATCCCCACGAGGAACCGAACATGGCAATGAATGAAGTTCCGTCACCATCGAGCTTCCAGGCAACGGCAGCAGCGGCAGATTGAATACCCTTGTAGAAACCACCGTAAAGAGCAGTCTTCTTTGGGTTGTTGGACATAGCACCAAGAGTCCACAAGATGAAGTTTTGGAAAACGGCATCGTACATACCGTAGAACATGTACAAGAACATTGGCCCAATGTAACGTCCTTCCTTATAGTCAATTGGGGCAAGCTTTGGTGGCTGAGTCTTGGTAGAAGCGACATCAGCTCTGTCGAATCCCAATTGGAATTTAAGACCACCACCCCAGATAGCCATACCAGTAAGGAAAACAATACTCCATCCGATTCTAGCTCTGGTGGATCTCTTGAATCTAGCCCAATCGAGCACACTTCCGATACCGATGGCACCCACCATTTGGCAGAACCAGTAAAGCAAGGAGTTCAAGGATCTGGTTCTAAGGTTGAATCTTCCAGCGTTGAATTCGTTGAATTGGTAAGTGTAGAACCAGTTAGAGGCGAAGAACATTGGGAACATGAAGTAAATCTTTGGTTCCTTAATCAATAATCTTCCCATGCCCATCAATTCGACCTTCCAGTTTGGATGAGCCTCAGACATCACCTTAGTACCATCAGATCTCCAGACCTTGGAGATAGGCAACATGAAGAATGCGATGACGGAACCGAGACACATCAAAACGATGAAGACAATGTAAGTACTGTCACTAGCGGTACTACCCTTGTTGTGCAAGTTGCTGACCAAAGGATTAATGGAACCAATAACGGCACCCAAGTTGAAAATGACCCAGAAAACCATGATGGCTCTACCTTTTTGGTGTTCGGCTGGGTAAGACATGACAATCGAACCCTGGGCAGCCCACAAGACTGCAGCACAGACACCCAAGAAGGCACCAGCGAAAATGACGAAACCAGAGTTTTCAGTGTGGGCGAAACAAAGCAAGGAACCGGAGTAAATGGCGTAACCGATACCACCAAAGATAAGAGAGGCACGAACACCAATGGTGTTACAGATGGTACCACCGAAGAAACCGATGGAGGCGAAAGTGGAGTAAAGAGCGACGACCGAGTTATCGGAGGTTTTCACATTGGAGATGGAGGCACCAATACCGGATAAGGCATTGTACATACCAGGAGTCATAAAGACGACGAACGCCAACACAACCACCTGGGTCATGGAGTCGGAGTATCTGAAGAGACCGAAGATCTTCTTGTCGTACCATTTGCCTGAGGACTCGATTTCAGCAGAGGTATGGTGACGGAGTTCGAGATGGACATCGTCGGCACCGGAGATGTCGTTGGACGAGTTTGTGTTGACTTCCACTTGTGCTTGGAGTTTCTCTTCAGCCATGATGTTGTGGATGATTAGAACCAACTGAAGAGGGCGAGAGCGGGTACTTATATATCGATGGGGTGTACTTTGGAATAACCGCCCGATATACGCCTGCTTACGTAACTTGAAAAGCTAATAGGCTTATCTGCTAGAGTTGATGTTACACGGCGTCGAGTGGGGCTCGCGGCGATGAAGCCGGGCGTGCGGGCTCATCCCCAGAGACATTACCCGATCGGTACAAATATCTGTGGGATACTTTTAACCTGCGTTACTTTAACCAAGGCGACAGCGGGGCTACTGAGTGAGATGTAACCACCCCGGGGTTGCATCGGTGTGTTTGTGTTACGTTGCGTGAAGAGGATGCGACATGGATCTACGCGCGCAGCTCTTCGTAAGTGGCGTCACGTGATGCGCTTGCCCACTTTTGCAACCCACTTATCTTTGGCGGAAAAACAGATAAGATTATCCGATCCAGGGAGTTATCAAAGTGGCCAAGGGTTCTGGCCAGGACTAAGTTACCAGTATTAAACACCACTTTCGTTGTATGACTCTACTTCTCTTCACTCCAGACTCCGGTTGCAACCTGCTCTCGTGCTTTGGTCTAAGACCCGCACGGCTGTTCTCCACTTTGGCCCCTCGTCACCGAGGGGGATCTGCATGATTGTCACGCCGCCGCGATCGTACGCCTAACCAGTGCTAATTAACGGTCACCCCCAGACTAAAGGCATATAGTTCAAAATTACAGATTATATCGCTGGTAACGGCGACGGGTGTAACTTAACCATAGCAGTTAAGATCGAGCCATTGGATCTCGTAATCGGCTCTTATCGTCTGATTTTCGTAGCTCGCTGCTGCCAGATGAAATTGCCCCTCAAAGCTCTTGCTAGTGGTACCTCCCACCCAAAACCACTCATTCCACTTTTTTGCAACCAGCGTTTCGTCTGTTGCATTGTGATAAGTCTAATAATGGCACCTCATGCTAGATAAGCGGGGATTGTTTATTACCAATGTACCCTAATATGCAAAAAATACGATAACAAGATTTTTCGGTGCGACTACCGTAACTCACCGGGGCCCATAATCTTCAGTCGCAGACAGGGTTCAGTAACAGTTATACATTTGCAACAATATGACCAACCTTTCGGCATTTTGAATCAAATGTGGTTTAGGCTCATAAATCCGATAGTCTCCACAAATTGGAATTTCTCAGAAGTTGCAACAGAAGTAGCCGATTAAGCCTCCATGGAATGTCGGTTCCATCTGATAATTTTCTACCGTCATTTTCGGATACCTGTCTTCTGATGTTACGAGCAATTAATGAATGAAATACCAGCATTTCTAGAAACAACCGAAACAATGAATCAGCTAGTTACTTCTCAAATAATTGAAACATTCACTCCCCATCGCCGCTAATGATTAAATCTTAATTTTATCTCTTACCTACTCCTCTTAATGAACCATATATTCCTCTATTCTACGATCTAATCTATTGCTCTAATTTTTTTGCAGCTTCGATAATACCCGCAATCAACTCATCGACCACCCGGTCCGTCAAAATAGGCGAGTTGAACACTACTCTGAAAAATTCGCCCCGATCCTTTTCGCCCAGTTGCGACTGTGGCATAGGCGAAAAGTCGACCAAAAACTTACCAGCATGGTGCAACTCACGCGAAACGTAACGAGTGACCTCGGTGTTGGCAACACCCTTCACTTTGTAGTAAAAGCATACTTGCAAACATTGAGGCTCTCCTGGTACCACCAACTCGAAGTCTGGGTTCTGAGAGATCTTCTTGACGAAATCTTGGCCAATCGCGAATGCGTGATCGACTCTCTCGGCAAATCCCTTTTGTCCATAGTACAACCAGGCCATATAGAACTTGAAGGCGTCGGGACGACGGCCACATCCCATGGTACCGTCAGCCAAGTCATAGTTTTCGCGCTCGCCTTCAGGCTCCTCCGAGCCTTCACGTCCGTGGAATAAATAAGGCGCGTTGAGCGACATTGCCCGCTGGAAGTTGCTGACCTTAGGAATCAACAAGAACGAACAGGTGTTGGGCACTCCCAACATCTTGTGGGGGTTGACGGTGATGGAGTCGGCGTGTTCGCTACCGGCCATCTTGGCGCTGTGGGTGGGGGAAAAGATGACATTACCACCCCAAGAACCATCGATGTGGAAATGACAGTTGTGTTTACGCGCCACTTGTGCGATAGCGCCAAAATCGTCGTAGGAGCCAAAAACAGTGGTACCGGCGGTGGCGTTGATGTACAATGGAGTGTATCCCTTGGCCTTGGTGGATTCGATCACTTTGTCCAATTCTTGTACGTCCATGGTACCGTCAGGATTGGTCTTAACCTTGAAGACCTGTTTCAGTCCCAAACCCATCAAAATGGCGGCTTTTTCCACCGAATAGTGACAGTGCTGCGAAGTATAGATGGCAAACTTGTACGCGCCGTTCCCTTCGTCTTTGGTGTCAGGGAACCGCAACGAACGGGCCATGTGCATCGAGGTGATGTTGGAGTACGAACCACCGGGGAAAGTGAGCCCTCCACAGGTGGCACTGTTGTTGAAGAAGAGTTGGGCGTACTTGCGGCCAATGTAATTTTCTATCACAGAAAACACTGGCGAAACGGTGTAAACGTGCGAGTTGGTGTTGAGAATACTCAAAATCATATCGGAGACAACACCAATGGGGTTGTTGGAGGCGTAGAGCTTGTCCAAGAACCCAGGGTGCCAGGTGTTGACGGAGTACTGCAAAACACGGTCTATGACCTCGAAAACGGCGCCGGCCTTCTGCACTCCATTGTCCATATCTTCCTGGAAAAATTCCTGTTTGAGCTGGGATGGAACATGGTAGGTGCCCAAGGCATCAGCCTGGTAGGATTCCGAGGATAAGTCACTCTTTTGGATGTACTCCATGAGCTTGGGCTTGAGGGTGGTGAGCAATTCGTCGAGCTCTTGCACTCTATTGTGCTCTAATTGGGACTGAATCATGTTGAGGCAACTCTTGGAAGGAATTTGGAGCTAGCACTGTCTATTGGAAACGATCACTAAGCTTTCGGACCCGTAATAAGTTGTTGATGATGGCCTTTGGATCTCTAGTTGGAAAATTATGTCGGGTCGTGCGCCTGTGAATCACTGACACTTGCCGAACCGAGCACTGCCCCTGGCCCTGGACCCGGCGCTACCGTTTCACGCCACAGTGCCACAGATATTGGGAACAGCGAGTCACATGGTATGCTTTACCGTAGTAGGAATCGTACGCCTTTGTAAAGCACTTTAAAGCGCTCGCTGATTCCCAAATCTTCGAATTATCGCCATATTTCGTCCTCTTCGGTCACCTGACTGCCGACATACGCTGCCGCCACTAACCGGCAGCTGTGACGGGGTTTGGCATGCGATGAGCCCCAAGACACATTCCCTTTGTTGCAATTATGTGCCTGTCCACTGCATTGGGCTCTAAAGTGGTTTTACCGGTAAGTATCGCCACCGACTTTTTCATACCCATTTTGTCGAGATAATAGTATCTGATCTTGAAGATCTATTGTAAGTATTATCAATAAACTTTGAAAGATTAGGGCTTATCTTCTATATCAGGAAACTTTCGTGGGATTCCGCTCGATCTTCGTATCAGTAGATTGTCAGATCGTCTCATCCGGGGAACCCTGAGCTTTCAGGGCCCATTGCCCTTTGGATGCAACCTGTTGAGGTTGCATGGAAAAAAACAGTATCCCCGCGGTTTTGAAGAAATTAACCGACAAACGTAGAACAGTACGTTTTCCTGATCCAATTCATCTAACCACCGATCTGCAGGATGTATGCAAAGCCCTGTTCTTATTTCCCAAAATAGAATTACTCGTTTTGTGGGTCTCATGGCTGATTCCAAGCCATTTCCTGTCTATTCTATGTTACCTTTACCCCAGAAATTACCCCAGATGACCTGCATGCACCTCCCGCCGAGACGTGCCATTGCTCGTGCAGGACAAGGTTACATTCAAGCCATAGTGGTTACAGCGGAAGACAACGGTTTTATACGAGACAATTGTGGGGTTATAGTTGGAGGGCATTACCTAGCGAGGTGTGGGGTTGCGGATATACTTACGAGCGGACCCCTGCGACGGTCATACATATGTAGGCTGACTACGACACAATCGGCAAATATGGCCAAACAAGCACATATAGTACCGAAACTTCGTAAGGCGATTCGACGCTTTCACTTGGCATGGAACCCTAGTGATATTTGCAATGAGCGATTACTCTTGTTGCTTTGAGATCTTGCGCAAAGTGCCTAATCTACTTTAAGTATTGCGGGGTCGTTTCGGGATGAATCTGCGGATAAGGCGAGAATCTGCGATCTTCCCTAGATCTTTGAATAGTTAATATATGAGGATTTACAGGTTTAGCTTATCGAAGATTTTACTATTCCTAGGCGTTTTGCACATGGTTATGCGGTCGATCATTGTGAACGGCCCTTTCAAGTAAAATTCGTCGGTCGAAAGGTATATTGCTTATTGTTCGCTTCGAGGTTACAGACGAGAATTACCGGCCAAAATTAAGAATTTGTAGAGTCTCATGCAATCAATTTTCATGCAATCGAGCTTAGTCTCAAATGATGAACCTTACTTCGTTCACAAAGATGCCTGAAGTATCTTATTCGCGAAACAACAGTCGATTCTAAGCCTCGTTGCTATAAATACGAGTGGTCTGAGGTTTCGAGTCTACACGAGCACATTTGCAGTAAAAACAAGTAGTTCGAAGATGTTGGAAGTGATTTTGCATAATTCTGCAAATTTTTCATATTTGATTCAAATCGCTGTGAAAGTTGTGCGACGGTATTGTTATGAAAGCTCATAAATATTTAATATTTCACTTATGCAATCTCAAACTTATTAGATGACTTTTCGTCAGTTTCTACTTCTCGTTTAAAATCACTTGCATTATTAAGCTGCCTTCATAACTATTCTAATTTATTGATAGGAGACTAATTTAATGATATGACAGTAGTAGTATTATTTTTCATCATTAATCTATGGGTATAGTAGAACCATCACTACATCTTCCTCATTCTGATCTCTTTGATGTCTTATATTTCATTACCCGGCCTATTTACATATATACATGGAGAAGCGGCCCGACTTCCCCTATAGATTGCAGCATCATGTTGCTATGACTAACGAGTCCCATTATTCTCATGAAGAATTAAACTTTATGAGAATTCATATGAGGAGTCTCATCTTTCATGGTTCCAATTTTTAGGAATCTCACATTCCCGTTTTCTTGCTACTTGATTCTCATTAGTAGAATCACCACCTCTCATTCACAGTCCCAAGATTAGCTCTCAAGAGTACTGTTACTCTTGACTACGTTCGTCAGTCATCTTCATGGGGCATTGTTGCCCAATCTGGCGCGTTCTTCGGCCTCTTTCAACTGTCTTTGTTTAGACAAGTTCCGGTTCAACACGTCCAACTTCTTCATCTCCTGCGCGGCATCGAAATTACCACTGGACAAGTTCTCATATGTCTCATCGTACTTTCCGGTGGAGATGGGGGCGTTACCTCTCATTCTCTTTCTCATGTCAAACATACCGTTTTTGCACTCAACGAACGCGCGGAAGTTGGCCACACAAAGTTCTGGCAAGTTCTTCTTGAGTTCGGGGTCTGTCAAGCACTTCTTGGGGGTATTCCGTTCAATTAAGACACATGGTGACCTTTGGAGGCATATCGCCAACGCTTTCTTCTGGTCCTTGCAACTGGAAGTTAGTAATGAAAGTCAAAGAGAAAGTAGCCAATAGGGGTATGCTCCCATAGATAAGCCTGTATCGTCCTTATTCTACTTACCTGGCACCCATCTCGGTATAATCTAGATGTTAGCTGATACTGGTAGATGGTATGATCCATCACGTGTAGAAGTCTTTGATCGCTTTTTTTGGCGGGCTTATCTGCACTCCCGAGAACCGGATCCACACCACCTATTACACGTGACGCAACCTCTAGTTTCACCACCACGATGCCACGATGACCATCACCTTTGTGCCCGGAGAAGCTTCAAAGAGTGATAACACCATCGTCCAGGGTTCCTGGGAACACCGCCACGTGACTGTCTATGGCTCAGGCAACAATTTGATCATCTACTCCACCTCCCCCCACCATCTCCCCTCCGCCAACGGACGCCGTCACCTTCAGACCATTTACCTCCCCTGTGACCCCTCTTCCATCGCCATCAATGCCGCGGGCGTCATTGCAGTGTCACTAGGACCCAAAATCGCCATCTACACTCCCATCAAGTACGTTTCGACCCCACAATGGCAATATACGCTTGAGGTCGATCACGGCTCCGAATCCCCCACAATGCAATGGGCGGTACTGGAGCCCGAATTGGCAGTGGGCTCGCGAGACTCGGTCTCTCTATACCAGCTTTACCACGAATATGACCAGTACCACTTGTCGCAGCTGTGGAAAATGGCCCAAGCCACGGGAATCTCACTGGTGAAGATCTCCAGAAAGGCCGATAGAATTGTCACCACCAGCGGCAATTACGACCGTTTAGTGAAGGTGTGGACCCGGGTGAGTTATGGTGATAATACGCAGTTTGAGCTTGCCTTTTTGGACCATCCAAAGGGCACCTTTGTGGTGGATTACCACTTGAGGGTCCATGACGAACGGGACGAAACGCCGCAAAAGGGCTTGGACGGTTCTTTTGCCAATATCAAGAATATTCGAGGCTATATTGAGGCCGAGGACGAAAGTAACGATATTATTTATACTTTTTCCAATTCCAATGTGCTTCGAGTATGGGCCTCTTTTGAGTACAATGGCCACTCTCATATCCGAGCCTGGGCCGAAAAGGACCTATCGGGGGTATTTGAAGACGCCGAAAAGAAAATTGATGAAAAAAACTCCTCCATTAAAGAGGAAATCGCTTCCGTGGTCGTGGTTGAAAACCATTTCGTGAAAACTAGCCTGAACGACGATCTGGACTATCTTTTAGTGATTTCGAATACGGGCAGAGTGGCTGTCTATACGATATCAAATATTGGGTATAGTCCACCCAATAACATCAAAATCGAAAGGTTCAGTGAGAAAATATATGAATTTGGTGAAAATGCATTCCCCACCCCTTTGAATGATTCTAAGAAAATTGAATCGGATTCTTTGAATAACTCCAATATCATCGATTCTGTCTCTTTTAAATCCGATATTCAGTCCGATTCATACTTTGACTCCGAAGAGTTCCTCATAAATACCAAAAAACCAATTGGCATTCTGGATATCACTTGGTTGGAGCCCAAGTCCAATTCCACCAAGTTGGCAATGCTTATTCATGATCGGGTGAAAAATACGATCAGACTCAATTCGTTTGATGTTGCCCGGTATATCCAAAATTCCAAAGTTTCCAAGCCAAATCCCACCAATTTCACCAGTCTCCTCGACAAATTCCAAGGACACACCAAATCGATCCGAAAATTAGTCAAATCACCAGATGATACTATCCTTCTTTCCATCTCCAACTTCGCATCGCATAACTACATTTGGGAGCCCATCTACCTCGACGGATCGACCACCAAAAGGATGACCATCACCAAGCGATTTTGCATTGATGTCAGCATTGGCGAGGACGAAGATAATGCAATTTGGGACGCCCTCATCATCAACAACTTGGAAGCTAAGCCCAAGAAAACTCATGTGGTTATTACTTTGGAAAAGAAAGGTTTTATCAGTTTCTGGAAGTGTGAAGATCTGGTCACCGATGGCTGGGCACCTCTCATTATGAGGATGGACTTGGAAACTAAAGAGACTCCAAAAGCGTTTGCGATGACAGAATTGGCTCCTCACGCCAATACAAGAACTTTCTGTATTGTCGCCGTTTATGAGTATAACCACGTTCTTGCCTGGAAACTTCAATTGAAGTATCTGGACGAGAAATTCGAGCATTTAAAGGCAATTGATATCAGTTCTGAACCGATAGATCCATTGCCGCAACTGGAGAAAATCCACCAGATCGAGAAGATCGATGCCTTTTTATCCAAACTGGAAATCCAGCAAAATGATAAGATTGAAGAGGATAAAAACGTCGTTTCGGTGATCAACTCTGCGGGCCATCTCAGAGTCTACGCTTTAGATACACACAAAAAGGGCCTGTCTTTATCCTGGACAGTGACAGCACAAATCCACACCAACCACGTCAATGCCACCAAAATCCAGGGAACAGCCGTAATGAATAAACTCGCGATCGTGGACGAATCGGGGCTAGAACTAACCATCTGGGATATCAAATCGGGAAACTTGGAGTATCAGGAAACATTCCCCAAAGAGTATGGCTCCGTTCGCGACTTGGACTGGACGTTTATCAACGCCAACAACGACCGGCAAATGACCAATTCGATCTTCTCCGTTGGCTTCGACAGATTCGTGCTATTGTACACTCAGTTACGGTACGACTATACCAATAAAATCCCCACCTTTGCGGTGTTGAAGAAGATCGATATTTCCGACTATACCTCTCATGAGATCGGAGATCTGATCTGGCTTAGCGGTGGCTATCTCGTGATCGGTAGTGGAAATCAGTTCTACATTGACGACAGATGGGTCCGTTTAGGTTCGGATAAAAAGTCTGCCATTGACTCTATCATCAGACAGTTGATGACCGGGTACACTCAAACCAGTGCTGATTACGAGAACTCTCACTCACTTCAGGAAGACGATGGAGCTGGATATAAGAAAGTCGACAAATCCAGAAACGATTGGATCTACGATATTGGCCATATGACCCGGATTTTGAACGGTCCGTTGCCCGTGTACCATCCTCAATTTTTGATCCAGTGTCTCTTCTTGAACCAGGTCAACTTGGTGCAAGATGTGTTGGTTAAATTGTTCCAGACCATTCGCAAAGGTGATGCTATCACCTGGGATCTAGGCTTGGATATGACCGAAGAGATGTTGAACTGTAAGTTGCTGACGACCCAGGAACCCATTTCCGGGGTCAACACTCCAAAAGTGGATTTGGAGCATGAATCCTTATCGAGCCAGGCCAACGGCTTGAGCCTCTTTTCCAAGTTCAATTCTGAGCTTGCAGACTTGTTGATTGAGAAATTGATGAAGATATCACTTCCTTTATTGACCAGACACCAACAGAGCACGTTGGTGACGCTTGTCACCATTACGAAGACGCTTAAGAGACACGCGTTGTCGCTTGATAGAAACGGTATCCGTTTTCTCATTGGTTTCAAATTGTTCCAGATGTCTACCAAACAGCCCAAGCTTTTGATGAGAGATATCAACTGGGCCTTGCACAGTGATAACAAGGAGATGCTTTTGGCGGTGGTGGAAGAACACTACAAAAGCAGAATGATGTGGGAACACATCAAGCAAACCAGATTGGCCTACTGGGTCGAAACACCCCGTTTGGTCAGGATTATGGAAGCTGCGGCCAGAAATGAGTTCAGTGAAGAAAGAGACCCTTCAGGAAAAGTCTCTTTGATTTATTTGGCACTCAAAAAGAAGCAGATCTTGATTGGATTATGGAAGACCGTCAGTCATCCTGATCAGGCGAAAATGATCAAGTTCTTGAATAATGACTTCACCCAGCCAAGATGGAAATCGGCGGCGTTGAAGAACGCCTTTGTCTTATTGGGTAAACATAGGTACTTGGACGCGGCCTGCTTCTTCCTATTGGGTAATTCCGTCAAAGATTGTTGCCTGACTATCGCGAATAAGGTCAATGACCGAGCCTTGGCAATTGCCATTTCCAAGATCGCCAACGGCGATAATGATCTGGACTCCAGTTTGCTGTCTGTGGTCGAGAACTTTGTGTTGCCAGCCGCGATTGAAAACGGTGATCGTTGGACTACCAGTTGGATCTTCTGGCAAATGGGATTGAAAGAGTGTTCGATCCAAGCCTTGATCAAGACTCCGTATGATATTATTAAGGAGAACAGTTCCAAGTTCTCGGAGTTGTGCCAGAAAAACTATATTGACAAGGTGACTACCACAGCTCGTGGACAAAGTTTCTTGAAGGATGATCCTATTTTGATCGTTTTGTTCAATGAGTTAAGACACCAAAAGGTTAATTACTTGAAGGGGTCAATGAATATCAATGCCCTGGAAGAATCACAGTTTTTGCTCAAAGTGTGTATGATTTACACCCGGATGGGATGTGACTACTTGGCTATTCTTTTACTCAGAAACTGGAACTTTATTCATGCCCAGAATAAGAAGGTTGAAAAGTCTACCGCTACAATCCAAGAGCTGCCTCGTAAGAAAGCGGAAAAGAAGAAGGAAGCTCCGCCAGCAAGCGCTTTTGAAGAACCCGACATGAGTGCATTTGACTTTGGCTTCTAGCCTCTCAATAAAAGTAAAATCAATAAACTCGCGATTTTTAGTAAGCATGACAATAATATTGAACATTCATTGAAAATAGGCGTACATTCCGTAATCAATGTCTCATTTATTCATTCCTTATCCTATTTATTCGTTTATTCATTCCTTAATTCGTTCCTTTATTCATTCCTTTTTTCAGTATCCTTAAGTATCCTAATAACGCGTAGGGAATAATACTTCCATATCCTATTTACACGCGCGTAATCCAATCATGATTCATTCGATCGCATTCCTGGAGTATCATAATCGTTGATCTTAATTTGATCATTTCGCATTAATCATTCAACTTTATCAATTCGATTCTTGATCATTTCTCATAACTCATTTATCATTCAGTTTGATCATTGATCATTCACATTACTTCCAGTCTCTACGACACTAGCCGGCTAGTCTCGAACATTCTACCAAATGGAGCCAAGATCCGCCCCCAGGATTCCTGTAGAGTCACCGCAATCCCCAATAAAAAGAACACCGATACCTTCGATACCAATAATCCACTTATAGTATGAGTGATCATTGAATACACGAAGGCAAACGTGAATGAGAGCGACTCTTGCCAAATCTCCACAAACTCCTGCTTATCCACTGTGACTTGTAACGCGGTGCGGAAGAACCACCACATTAAATTAAGGGGAGTCAACCGACACGCTACATTGATAAGCGTTTCCTCTATCAATTCCACCATGTGGTGTCTCACAAAGATAAGGTCAAAGTGCTGGAATTCCTTGACGACGAGTGCCTCCACATCATTTTCGAAATATCTCTTGCAGATATCGGGTCTGATTTCACACACTTGCTTTGTGAGGATTACCAGGTAGAATTTTTGGTGGATACTACGGGCGGTAGAGGGATTGAGCACGTAAGGGACGGCAACCACACAAGCAACTATGGGGATGACAAAGAACACGAGATATTGGATATTCTCTTTCACTTTTACCTTCAAATCATTGGATGGCTCTCTGGGCATGATTGTGATGGGTACATTCGAGTGTAATTAGTTGAGAATCATTTGATCTCGATTAGTGGGGTCGCAAAAAAGAAAACAATACTTTAACCCTACCCGGGACTCGAACCCGGAGTCTCCCGCTTAGGAGGCGGATGCCTTAACCGTTTGGCCAGCAGGGCGCGTCTGTTGAAAAAATGTGTGAAATATGATACAGACCAGAGTAAAAATTACATCTGAAAAAAGATAAAAGAGTCTTTTTGGTAGGCTGATGTCCATTGTGATGGCATTGAACGTACCCATATGGTCTATAATTGAAATCTTCGCTCTTTAGTGGTCTATAATGGTCTAGACTCCTGAAAAAAAAAAATGAATCGATCGACTCGCTCAGATATTTTAGAGGTATTGGAACATTTAGTAACGTGACTTCTTTGCATAGTTATATATTTGTCATGATGGAATGCTTATAATTTTTCTCCGAAATCTGGATGAGTACTTGAGAAGCTGAAGAAATAAATAGTCGAGAAGATACGAACGATTCAAAATTAAAAGAATGTCATATTTTAGTTAACTGTTTTCAATCTATATAAAACTTCATTTGTTGCATTTTATTTTCCAGCATTCCCAATTGAAGATTGAATTCTCTAATATATCTCACTCAGCGAGGCGAGAATTCACATTCAATTAAAGTGAGGTTATATGGCTTTGGTAACCTCATATCTGTTCTCGAAAAAATTAATTATATTTACATTATCAAATGGAAACTCTTCCACTAATCACAAGCTTCTAATATTGCTCTGTTGAAATATTTGAAAACTGATTAAAAAAGCTTTGTGCCCATACCTTCAATCATTCCAGTAGGAACTTACAAAGGCGATAAAAGTTTTAGATACCGAACTCCTTGAATAATCCTAAATGAAGGAACCTACCAAGTATCGTGATTTGCTACAGCTTAGACATTGAAAATCTTCAGTCAATTGCTTACAATGAAAGCTCATATGTAGTATAATTGCAACCAACTGATAAGACATTATCTTAGCCATACTTCGAGGAATTGACGTGATTATTCCCTCTATGTTGCGCCAATGGACTTGATCATCTGCTCCTTTTAATCAATTTTAAAGAATTCACTCATTCACTATGTAAATTACCAGTGAATAGTATCAAGCTTCGGTCAGAATGCCATTTTAGTCAATCCAGACTTCTCGTTAGACACATCCTAGTCCCAGAAGTCAACTTTCATCTTCAACTTGTTCCTCATGGCCCAATGGTCAAGGCGTCTGGCTACGATTTAGTAACCACTTCTCGGTTGGAACCAGAAGATTCCAGGTTCGACTCCTGGTGGGGAAGTTCCTCTTTTTTTCGATCTCAAGTCATTCAGTCGCAATTCGCATGAAACTGACATGACTATAACGACCGCAGGTCATTTTTGTTCCTAACTCGTACCGTGAAAAGGGCTACGCCTTCATCTTTAATTCCCTCATTGCTCTCTCCTCGAGTCCCCTAATGTATCAGAAGTAAGTTCTGTAGTTCTTGGCGCGCCAGATTGGTATTCATGCAGAGAATCTGCACCTTAGAGACGATCGAGACGCAAGAGTGAAGTGTGGCTACTAAGCCTCCGGGGAACCCCGTGAGACGCGTGAAGCGGCAGTGAAACTTGTCTTTGTTAATCTATAGCTACATACATAAGACGGAGATTGCGCTATCATCAAACGATCAAAACTGACCAAGTCCGTTGAGGCTTAACACCGTCATTGACACTGAGCTGCAGCTGTCAGGCTATGGATGCAGCCTCCTGCGAAATTTGGGTGATCCCCGGCTTTTGAGGGAATTGTTGACCTCTTGGCAGCTTATCGGCCCTGAAAACAGGTGCCCAGTTTGCCCATGTAGTATACGGTCAATATACCCGTAAACTAACCGGGGCAACATTAGAGCCGCTCGTATCTCAAAATTGAGGAGTATTGTCAACGCATGGCGCTAGGCCGTACGGCTGCGGCTCCAACGAGGCGAAGTCGTTGCCTTTCCCCAGCATGGGCAAAATCGCGCGCATGGAATCACCGTTTAGCTCCAGACGAAATTCAGCAACGAACAGTGACGTTTGATGCCAACGAGTCCACCTAAAATTTGTTGCCACCATCCGTAGTAGCAAAAGTGCAATCGACGGCATGACATTGGAGCTGTCTAAGCCCCTTCTAGAATTACCGTCGTGCAGTTGCCACGCGATCGGTGGCTGCAAAAAGCATTGCTTGCCCGATTTCAGCGCATGTGTCTGGCATCACTAATTACTGTCACTACCCCAGCCACGGCTCCATAGAGTTGCCAGTACGAACTGAAAGCGAGATCTTGGGCCGATATACTCAGCCCGGTGCCGCTTTAGGCGCTATAGGCGTCAAAAATGCAACTGAAGGTGGTGAGGTGACTCGGGAACTCGCCTGATTGAGCGATATCTGGATCGATAACGCTCCAATCCCCCACGGAGCCACTCGCCGGTGATAATGAATCGGCATGGAAGCGCGTGCTGTGGCATCTCCGTTCTGTCAATCAAAGCAGGATAGATTAACCAAACTAACTAAACTAACTGTTACACCAACTAATTTTTCATTCCAAAGCAAAATTCCCTCTAATCTCTATAGAATCGTAGTTTCCACACTGGTCTTCACGACCCATGACACAATCGTCTGTCACCGCTCTATTATCAATCGCTTATCGCATCCCCAGCATCACTCGATTTGCCGATACAATCACAGACTGCATGCAAGCCTACACAGCCTCGTTGCGCGCATCGCTCCTTCGATGTAGCCTTCATCTCTTGGCAGCATAGCTGCGCCAGGGTCGGGAATTCTGTGCCTAATTAACTTACATTGCCAGTGTACCTTCCTCTGAAACTCATGTTGGTATATCTCAGTCCCAAGACCTTTCACTAAAGCCCCATTTACATAAACTGTCGATCTCGCCCGGACGCGACATATTCGACTACCACTAACCTCAAACATCCGCCGCCATTATCACCTCCCCGGCTCCACTCCCTCCAAACGCCGCCGCCATTACTTTCCCATAGGCTCTACTCCATCAGGCACCGCCACCATTACCTCCCAATAGGCGTTCCAGCATCACCATCTCCCCATAATGGCACCCCAAACTCCCGCCGATAGAGTGGGCGCTGCATCGCTCCTCCGGCCTGAACAAGACAACGTCGATGCCGCCAGTGTCAACTCTGCCACTCCACTCAACGAGTCCCCAGAGGACCTCTCCAACCAAGCAGCCCCAGCCCCATTAACCGCCATCAGACAAACATTCACTGGGCTTGCCACCACTGTCTCCAGAAAGTCTCTCCACCAATACTCTATTTCCACCGACACTTTAACCGAATTGCATGATCCCAAATCGCTCTTTGCCTTGCACAGCTTGGGCGGCTTCTCCAAGTTGCAATCGTTGCTTCAGGTCAACGTTGACACCGGTCTTGACGATAGCGACAAGCAAGATCTCCAGGACAGAGAAGCGTTCTTTGGCGCCAACAGATTGCCTACAAAGTCGCAGAAATCCTTCTTCAGGCTCTGTTTCGAAGCCATGAAAGACAAGGTCTTGATCCTTTTGTCTGTCGCCGCCGTCGTCTCCTTAGCTTTGGGCTTGTACGAGACTTTTGGCGAGGAAACCTTCTACGACGACGAACACAAGCCTATACCCAAGATCGACTATGTGGAAGGTGTGGCGATCTTGGTCGCTGTTTTCATTGTTGTTGTGGTCGGTGCGGCCAACGATTACCAAAAAGAAAGACAATTTGCCAGATTGAACGCTAAGAAATCCGACAGAGAAATTATTGTCTACCGTGGCAACCAACAAAAATTGATCTCGATCTATGATCTTTTGGTGGGTGACGTGATTAATCTCCAGACCGGTGATGTCATCCCCGCCGATAGTATTTTAACCCAGGGTGAAATCGACTGTGACGAATCTGCATTGACCGGTGAAAGTGCCACCATCAAGAAAGTTGCTGTCAATCAAGCAATGGAGTTCTACGAACTGCAATTGCCAACCGATGAAGATTTGGGTTCTTCGCAAATCAGGTTCAAAGACCCTTATTTGATTTCCGGCTCCAAAGTCCTTGAAGGATTGGGCCACGCCGTTGTTACTGCCGTTGGTAAGAACTCCATCCATGGTAGAACCATGATGAGTCTCGATACCGACGCCGAAACCACCCCATTGCAAGAAAGATTAGACAACTTGGCCGAAGGTATCTCCAAGTACGGTTTTTTGGCCGCCCTCGTTTTATTCATTGTGCTTCTTATCCGTTTCTGTGTGAACATTGCCCCTGGTGGCCGTTTTGCACATTACGTTCCTGCTGAAAAGGGTAAAGTTTTTGTTGATATCTTGATTACTGCAATTACCATTGTTGTTGTGGCTGTTCCAGAAGGTTTACCATTGGCTGTGACTTTGGCCTTGGCCTTCGCAACCACGCGGATGGCTCAAAACGGTAACTTAGTCAGAGTGTTGAAGGCTTGTGAAACCATGGGTGGTGCTACCACCATTTGTTCGGACAAGACCGGTACTTTAACTGAAAACAGAATGAGAATTGTCAGAGGTTTCTTTGGATTGGAAAACGACTCCCCTCTCGCATTTGACGATTCCGTCGGTAGCGAGGCCGTTAAGTCGAAAGAACTCCTTGACAAAATTGATCCAAACCTCAAGATTTTCCTTTGCACCAATATCACGCTTAACTCCACTGCATTTGAAAACACCGAGTATGACGAGGAAAAAGCCGCTCAAGCACAAGTCAAACCAAAACCTACTCCGCTTTTGAAACAGATGTTCAAAAGTCACGACAAACTCCAAGAACAAATGCACATGGGCGCAGCTGTTGAGCCATATGTTGGTAACAAGACCGAATCGGCCTTGTTGATTCTTGCTAACGAGCTTTTCGGTGTTTTTGAGTCCAAAAACTTGGAAACAATCCGTCAAAGTAGTGCTCCCGAAATTGTGCAAATCTTCCCATTCGAAAGTTCCAGAAAATGGTCTGGGCTTGTGATGAAGATCGAAAATGGCTTTAGATTCTACGTCAAGGGTGCAGCCGAGATTGTCTTCAAGAATTGTGGCTACCAATTCAACACTGAAGGACAATCTGTTGCAATGGACCGTAGCACCAGAGACAAATGTTTGAACTGTATCGATGAATATGCTAACGATGCTTTGCGTGCGATTGCTTTAGGTCACAGAGATTTCGTTGGATTGGAAAGCTGGCCTCCTCAGGAATTGGCAATGGCAGATAACGAGAAAGAAGCCGATCCAAACTTGATGATTCAACTCAAGGGCTTCAACTCTTCTGCTTTGGCTCGTTTCAATGGTCTTGAAGACACTGAAGAAGTCAAGACTCAAGAAAGACCAATTACGCTTGATTCTATTGTCGGTATCCAAGATCCACTTAAGGAGGGTGTTCCTGAAGCCGTTCTTCAATGTCAAAGAGCTGGTGTCAGTGTCAGAATGGTCACCGGTGACAATTTGATCACGGCTAAGGCAATCTCCAAAAGTTGTTATATCCTCACTCCTAACGATTTGTCCAACGACTACGCCTTTATGGAAGGACCAGCGTTCAGAAAACTCTCTCCAGAGGAGAGAGCACGCATTGCCCCTGGTCTTAAAGTTTTGGCTAGATCCTCCCCTGAAGACAAAAGAATTTTGGTTGATACCCTTCGTAAGGCCGGTGACGTTGTTGCTGTTACTGGTGATGGTACAAATGACGCCCCAGCCTTGAAGTTGGCCGATATTGGGTTTTCGATGGGTATTTCTGGTACTGAAGTTGCCAGAGAAGCCTCCGACATTATTTTGATGACCGACGACTTCAACGACATTGTTCAAGCCATTAAGTGGGGTAGAACCGTGGCTATCTCGATCAAAAAATTCATTCAATTCCAGCTTACCGTCAATATCACAGCATGTGTTTTGACCTTCGTCTCTGCCGTCGCCTCATCTGATGACAAATCTGTGCTTACTGCCGTTCAATTGTTATGGGTCAATTTAATCATGGATACCTTGGCTGCTTTAGCGCTTGCTACTGATAAACCCGACGACTCTTTCTTGAACAGAAAACCAGCCGGAAGAACTGCACCATTGATTTCCACCTCGATGTGGAAGATGATCATGGGACAGTCGATTACTCAATTGATTATCACCTTTACCATTCATTTTGGTGGTGCCAAATTGTTCCATGGAAATAAGACCTTGGACAACCACGAACAGCAACAACTTAATGCATTAACCTTTAACACTTTTGTCTGGCTTCAATTCTGGAAATTGGTTGTCACGAGAAAACTTGATGAAGCTGATGATATCAATACGGTTCGTGGTAGAATTACCAGGGAGAACTTGGACTTTTTCCAGGACTTATTCAGAAACTGGTACTTCATTACGATTGCAGCTATCATTGGTGGATGTCAAATCTTAATCATGTTCGTTGGAGGTGCTGCCTTCAGTATCGCTAGACAAACTCCTGGACAATGGGCTACCGCCATTCTTTGTGGATTTATAAGTATTCCTGTCGGTGTTGTGATTCGTATCATCCCCAACTGGTGGGTGGAAAAAATCTTCCCAACTAGAGCATACAAAATGATTGTCTACTACATCAGTTTCCAATTTCTCAAGAAAAAGAAGAAGGATGATGTTGAACTTGAAAAGGGAGTTCAGGTAGAAAAAGCTCAAGAATAATTCGTCATAATTTAAAAACTACCCACCATTTATATGGATCATGCATACAAGTTACGAGTGTTCACGACCATTAATATTTAGTAATTAGACCAAAATAGTAATAACAAAATTAATTCAGACAAAGAGTAGACCAGCAAAAACCTTTCAGATATTCAATCAATTGACTTTTTTATTCAAATCAATGATTCATTTGCATTCTTTTGAACTCATTAATCGTAAATTTTTGGAATATTATTCAATATATTCAATATGTTCCTTAGGTAATTTAATTTTTATTTTAATTCCGTTGATAAATTCATTAAAATTTCGATCAATTTTAGCTCAATTCATTAAACTATTGATTAATTTGAACTATCAATTCATTGATTCATATCGTTTAATCATTTCTTTTCCTTACAAATTATTCTTCTATTTCATCTATTTTCATTACTATTTACTGGCTTTAAACGCATCCCTCTCCGCTGCTATCCTTACCAAGAACGTCTTATACAGTGGTCCGAATTTGTTCATGTTGTTGAACAAATTGCCAATCTCGATTAATTTATCTATTTGATCCAAAACGGGTTTAGGATCAGCCATCGTGGCCAAATTCTTAGTAGTGGCGTGGAAATCGTTCAATAATGCTTCAAACTGCTCAACAGTCAAGGAATCGTTTGCTTTATTGCCCAAAATAGTCACATTCACAAACTCATAAATCTTAAGCACTTGGCTCAAATTCGATTTCACCAACTTGAGTTGTCTTAAGTTCTCCACCGAATCCACTTCTTCTTTCTTTTCGGAGTCCATTTCCGATACCACCAGCGCAAGCTCTGTTTGGAGCGATAGTATGGCGTTGTTCAACACATTGACGTAATATTGTAATCTGGTGGTGGATGAGGATGACAGGCTGAGGTTGTGCTGTTCTCCGACGAGATTATTGGAATTGGCATTCAAAGTGTCGAATTTTTCACGCAAGCTGGAGCTCAATTCGTTGGTGTAGAAGTCCAAGTGGGTGATGAGTCCCGAGATCTGGTTGGAGAGCTCGCCAAGGCCCTTGTTGTGCTGATGAAGCGTGGGACGTGTCGTAGTGGACATCTGGAAGAGGGTGTCCACGTATGCTTCGGGATCGTACTCGTTGTCGAAAAACATCGCGAGATATTCTGGAGGCGTCGTCTCTGTCATTATGGAGGGTATTAGGGCCAGTGGGGATGTGATCTATTGGATTTAGGTGGGTTGGTGGACCATGAGATCGGGACACTATTTGAGTGCTGTCTGCAGGATGTTAAATCGAGAAAGCTGAGGAGAGAGATAATATCGAGAAATTGGCTGAGAATTCCGGATATGCCATTATAAGTTCTTTTTGAAGCCCAAAATTACAGTATACTTATTTAAGGAAGAGATGTGAATTCAATTAGTTGCAATTGGCACTTTAAAGCTATTGGAGGATTCTTATAGACTGATAGTGGGATTATCTGCAGGACCTCATAACTCAGAAGGTTTAACTAGTGGACTCGCTTATCTGCAGTACTCTACGATAGCATCAGATCAAGCGGGTAAAACGGGAATAAGGCTACACGATACTCTTGTCTCGGAAAGTGCTGGTATCTTTCCGAATATATACCCCTTGTGATCGGGACGTTATTAGCGGAGTTTGATGTAAAGCGTCCTTATCTGAAGGGTGCAATTTAAAAGCCGGTTAAAAGGCGCAGCGGCGCTTAAGTAAATTATTGCAAGCCAGTAATTGGATAGCTAATTGAGCCAGTAATCAAATTCCAGTAATCAAATTCCAGTAATCAATATCCATAATCAATAGGCAGTCTTAAGTGGCTAAGTTCTTGGCTTTAATTGAATAATTGATGCTAATCATTGCAGGTGATTATTGCAAGTGATTATTGCAAGTGATTTGACTACAAGCTAGGCTAGATTCTCAGACGACGTTTATTGCATAAATAGCTGTCACAGACAGACCGATCACAACTTGGCCTTAGGGTCGAGGGACTTGAAGAGAGACTCCATGGCAGTGGCCTTCATCATGTTACCTCTGACCTTCAAAGCACCGTTCATGAACAACTTTTGACCGTTGGAGGCACCGGTGGCCAACTTCAAGAAGTCGGCGTCCTTAAGGATCAATTGCACATCGAACTTTGGAACAGAGTCGACCTTCTTGACGGAACCGTCCTTCTTGAGGTCCAAGACCCACGATTGTTCCTTACCTTCCTTGTTCTTCAAGGTGATGGCGATAACAGCCTTAATCTTGCTGATGGCCAATTTCTTGACTTCTTCGTCACGAAGTCCGGCTCCCAATTGTTCGAATAAGGAGGAAGCGTTAAATCCATCGGCGGCTAAGTCAGACATGTTGTAGTTATTTGTGTTTAAGATAATACTTGCAATAGAGGTGGGCACTGGCTATATATATATTACTACAGGAAAATTTCACAAGTATGGGGTAACGCACAGTGAACAAAGCGCGTGAGCACTATATCATAGTATCGAGGGGTAGCCGATGGGTAAAACCCCAGAAAAATTCCCTTGCCTGGAGTCTGCGGCGTCAATCGTGGAACGCCAATAACGTTTGTGACCTCGCCATGTGAACTTTTATTGGTTTGAATAGCTGGGGAGTGTACCTAGGAGGTGGAGTCACGGTGACTGATGCCTCGGTCTCTGCGCGGGGCGGACACGTGAGAGCAACTTCCATGTGAAAGCGGCCGTAGTGGCCGCGGGATGCGTCAAAAATAGTGCGTCACAGCTGTCTGTCTCGGGTCTTTGTGCACGTGAGAGAGCCCAAAAACTCCGGTTGTGGAATAGGTCCCCTCGCTAAAGATCCGTCACACGAACATTACGTCGTTTTGGGCCATGTGCAGGGAGTAATGTTGAGTGTGCTGATAGAAGAAGACAAAGAGCTTGTGATGAATTGATCGTGATAGGCAAGAGGAGAGAATTGGCACCGAGGTGGTGATTGAACTGAACTCTCTGTGAATTCAATTATTCATAAATCAGTAATGTAATACTTCTGCCCGAGTATTTGATTTACAGTTTAAACTTGCGATACACGATTCACTATTTCATCCTACCTTCTTGTAATCTACAATTATCAAATATTGTTAAGTATGCCAATTCTTGAATCTATGATTTTCTTATTGCATCCAAGTCGCTCTTAATAATTCCCTTGATAATCCTTTTAGTAATCCTCTTGATATTCTCTTGCAATTACGTACTTTTGTCTCAAAAATATGTAGGCCACCTAAGGAAATAATTTCGCAATTCATAAAGAACCGCGGCCTTGAATCACCTCAAATTGCAAGACACTTCCAAGCTCTCCTGCAGATACAATTTGTTGAGTCTCTGTCTTCTGCACAGTTGACTTGTGAAGTTGTCAACTGACATAGCCTCTGCAGATGAATTGACCTGTAAAGTCTTCATGTTTCCTGCAAATAACTAACGGCTTAAAACTCTTTATCTTACCTTTGTTTCGAATTGACTAGCTTCTACTCGTTATCTCTCTCCTGCATACTCCAAAACTGACTTACATAATCAGCTTTATCTCTGTCCTGCAGATGACAAATTCTATATTCTGATCTCCTGCACACACTCCACCCACTCCACCAACTCCCGCAACTCTTCTCCACGTGACGTATATCAAATTCTTCTCATCTCATCACCATGGCCTTCTCCTCCAATACCTCTAAGAAGCAGGCCCAGACCACGGTAGCCAAGCTCTTCGATAATGTGTTCCCCGGCTCCAATTTAGCCTCGAAATCCGAAGACTCCACCGCTTCATCTACTCAGCTCCTTTCCAGACAATTGAACAATAAAGTCACCAAGACCAAGAAGAAGAATAGCAAAAATGGCAAGATAAAAAAGCAAATGGAGAGCGACAAAAAGTTCAACAAAATGATCAAATATAACATCATCAAAAATCATGAAGAACACACCCCAGAAGAACTCAAATATTTGGCCAAATTACGTAAGAGAAATATCAATCAGATCAATAATTTGACCAATATCGACGATGAAGATGTGCTGCAAGAATTGGACGAATTGAGATCCTCGCTCTTGGAGAACGAACTTGTGTCGAAACAACCAAAAAAGAGATTGAGAGGCAAATATGTCGATGCATCCAGACACTCTAAGTACCAGGACTTTGACAGTAAGGTTAAGAGAGGTTTGATTTCAGTTCCTGGTTTGACCCCTGGTTTGGCTCCAGTGGACTATAACGAAAGCGATAGCGAATAATCGCTTGATCCCCTCTCGGAAATATTCCGTCAAAAATATCAGGAATGTTTCATCCAAAATAACATTAGAATTAATTCTTGCCCATCATCCAGCAAGAAATATTCAATTACGTCCTCTCAGGAATTTCTGGTTGTATCATATTCATCACATTTATCAATAATTATGGCCTCTGGCTAAAGCATTTATAGAGCTTCTTTTTGGCTGCATTTAATAGTCTCAATCTAAGAGAATAAAGATTATTGTAGAATAATGAAATATATTTATAAAAAATTGAATTTCAATCATTTACAACTTATGAAGTTCATACGCTTTCATCAAGCTTGTTTATTGTTAAAGAATTTATTATCGTAATAGGCTTATAATTGTCTGTAATTTTTTGCCTCTCTATATTTTGTCGATATTAATTTTTATATTTCGTCTATGATTTTGTCTATTTGTCTATAAAATCTCAAATTTCATATAAAACCTGTCTCAAGTCGCAACAGAGCTTCCGCACCACTCTTCTCTTATCATCCAATCCACCCTTCAACTCATTCAACGCCTTGGTCTTGTATCTGTCAAGACCTTTAAATTGAGTGAAAATTAAAATCAAACATTGAAAACTCAAAATTCTGACTTGTTCGGTGTTGACTCTAACTTTGCCATTCTTTATCACGTAGGTGGCCCAACGCAAGAGACTGGGGATTAATGTGGACAAGTGAGATTCGATGATGTCGTGGCTCTCTTCGATGGTGATCTTTAAGGTCGATAATGAAGATTTGATGATGGTGACAGAATCGGTGACGGAGAGTCCCTTCAATACCAATGGTAAGATTTCTTGTAAGTGGCCAGTCAAGATCTTGGTGGAAATGTTTTCGATGATCAAAGAAAGGGCACTAAGCGCAATTTCAGGGTGATTGTTGGCATCCTGGCAATTTTCGATCAATTTAGGAAGAATAAGCTCGAAGATCTGTTGCTTGTAAAGAAGCTTGACGTTCAAATTAACCACCTTGGAAATCAATTTCTTGGTGTTGATAGTTGGAGTAGTTTGGCTGTTATCGAAAATCTTCAAGTCCACAAACAAAATGTTCAAGGATCTGGAAATAATTGTTCTTCTCTCGATGTCTTCGTTGGTGGAAATCTCATCAATGAGCTTCATTAAGTATTCCACACCAACGCGATCAGTTCTCAAGATCAATGCCTTGATCAACCAGATCAAGATTTCAAACGAAACAGAATCCTTTTGCGAGTATAATTTTTCAAGCTCATTGGCTTGACTCTGCACGTTGAACTTATTCACCAAAATCGACAAGGTTTGTAAGTATTGAATTCTTAAATATTCATCGGATTCGAGTGAGTAAATGATGGAGATCACTTGCTTTTGCACCTCTTCAACTTGGTTGAAAACCACTGTCTTGTCGATATTGGCCAATACTTTATTCATCACACTGATGAAACGGTCTGGTTTTTCCAAAACGTGGGAAATTTGCCCAGATTTGTTCTGTAAGAAATCATCCAAAATGGATTGATGCTTGGATTTTTCAATAAATCTGATGATAGTTCCCACCAAGTCACCAGTTCTTTCAATCAAATATTCATTTGGCACGCTTTCAAGCTTCACCAATGTGTTCAAAACTCTGGGCACAAACGACTTGTACCATGAGTTCATCAAAAATTGATTTTTGCCCTGGATGTCAATGATCAAGTCAATGAAAAGCTCAACAATCGACTGGAACAATTTGCTATCCATAGAGGCATTCATTTTGTTCGATAATCTAATCGATAAGATTTCGAGGAATTGGTGATTGACGCAGATGCTACCAATGAGATCCAATAATCTCTGGAATTGTTCGAAATCGTTTTGGTTGGAATCGAGATGGATTAAGAACCCCGATAAGATGTTTTCAATCACCAATTGTTCATGAGTATCCACCACTTTGGCCAATCCTTCCACGATTTCGTTCAAAACCACGTCTTTCTCCCAGAATGGCGTTTGAATCGTAGTGTCTATAATATCGGTAAAATAGCCAAAAATGAGGAGCACTTCGTTATCGTTCAAGAACTGGTCGATGGTGATTAATTTGATCAATTGGCGGATAGTCTTGCTCTTCAACGTCTTCTCAAGATTGGAGGAGGTCATCAATAACTGGCCGAGGAAAATGAGGAGATGGTCTTTGTGAAGACTCAATTCGTTGCTCATTGTGAAGTGCTCGAGGTACTGCGCATTGGACTTGGCACCAAGCTGTTCAAGCAATTGTTTATAGGCGATGAAGACGAAACCGAAGTTGTCGACCAAATCACGTTGCTGGGCCACATCAAGCGTCTCTTCGGCGATGTCCATCTCATCGGAAGATGGAGGCTGAGGCTCATTGGAGATGTATCTACCCCAGATTTCGTTGGAGAATAAGAAGCCGACAATCAGGTTAAAAGTAGGAATGGATAACGAAGCCACAGTAGAAAGCAAAAGCACCGATTGTTTCGACTTGTCCTTGGCTTTGATCAAATTTTCCTTCAAGTCTGTTTGGATCGTCTCCAACAAATTGTCCATCTGGACGTCGCCCAAGGACTGTGCTAATTTCTGAATGATGACGAGGGTAAGCACCAATGATTTGACATCATCGGAGTCTTCCATGCTGGCAGGATCGGGATAGAGCACATCGGCAGTGCTCTTAAACATGGAGATATCGTTGTGGAGAATCTCGAATTTGAGAGCGTTCCAGATCGTGAGCCAGTACTCTTCAAGTGTCTCGGTATTGTACTGTTCCACACACTCAAGCAATGTCTTGAGAACGTCGTTTCTGATCGTAGGATTAGTGGAGGTCAATTTTTCGATCAAGCTGGAGAACGAGTCCTTGGCAAACAACGGCTGCGAAGCGATACAGGCCCTCAATTCGAGCTTCAAGTCCTCGGCCGTGATTTTGTAGGGGTCGTTGGCTGGCGGTGTGAATGAGATGGGGAAGTAGCAGAAACAGACATCGAACAAGTCGTTGACGAAGTTGTTGTGCAAGTCGTTGCCCTCGGTGTCAAAAGTGAAGGACTTGTTGATCTTGATGTTGAGTTTGAACGAGGTGACAAGGTTACGGGGGTCCTTTTCGCCGGTGGCTATATGAATGAAGGCCTTGACCATAAGATCGCTGGAATGGCGAGTTTTCACCAAGTAGTCCACATGGTTATCAAGGATGTTCTGGAGGATCTGGAACGCCTCGTGTCTGACTTTGGCCAAGTTCTTCTTTGGATCGTACTCCTGGATCAATTTCAACAACACCTTATCGACGTTCTCGTGGAGAAAATTGGAAAATTGGCAGAGAAGCGAGATGCTTACCAAGACGTATTGTAAGCAAATCTTATCCTCGAGCTTGTTGAGAAGAAACTCCACCAAGACGTTGATGTCCTGTTTGGATAATTTGGACTTCTGGAGCTTCTCCAAGGTGGCAGACAAGCAATTAAGCGATTTGGAGCGGATGAGATCATTCTCGGAGGTTAACGATGAACCCAAGTGCTGGATGAACTGAAGAAGAGTGAGTTCGCCGGAAACAAGCAACGCCGCTAGTTCTGTGGCATGGGCGTCCGCGGGTTGTGGATCTGGCGTGCCCACCGAGGCGATGAACTGGTTAATGAGGGTGGGAACGTCGTGAACGGACATGGTGGTGGTGAGAATAATTTTCAGCCTGATAACTTATCTGGTGGCGCGAGGTTGGTGCGACTGTTGAGCGGAGCGAAACCGGCGCTACCACACTAAATCCGATCCACTACTATCCCACTAGAAACTACCGAAGAGACTAAAAATCTCCCCCAAGTCTGCCACTATCAACTCTCTCTAAATCTCCAATACCTCTCTCCAAATCTCCAATAACTCTTTCTAAATTACCAACTAAGTCTATAATTCCCCCATTTACGTTCCCACTTACTTCCTTTCTATATGCTAACTCGCGCCTATTGATTCCCCCACTGCCTCCACTATCCGCCGTTGCAGCTGATTTGCATGGCTTGGGATCTGCATAGCATCAGGGGTACTCAACTATAGAAAATACCCAGGAACTCAGCCTATATAGATCAGCACTATGCCATACCTATACACGTCTGACACATAAATCTATTATTACCTTACTAGTATTACCCTATTATTACCCTATTATTTTTTGGCCGATTTTTCACGGTAACCTCGTGCTGTCTTCCCCCTCAAGCGAATCCTTCAACAATCGAAGTTTCATGTATCGAATATCGTTCACCGAGCAACCGCTCCGAGATTGTTCGACGAGTCTTGACGAGACTCCCCTGTAATACCGTCACTCTCCTTATTTCGTCACTTCAAGTGTCGTCACTCTGCACTTCTGTCACTTCTGATACCGTCTTCTTTGGTGTCGTCACTCTTCTGCCTCACTTTTCTACCGTCAACTGGCCCATCTCCGCTTTGGCTTGTCCCACCGCGCTGCCAAGTTTGGAAATGTAATGGGCTTATTTGCCGCAGCCACCACTCATTGAAAACATCCCAATCGCGTAATAACCAATAACCCCGTAGTCCCTAGAGACCCTCCCTTAAACACGTCTTTATTGACGTCTTATTTGGGGTCTTCACCCTATAAATAGACTCTTCTCTTGACTCCACGTTCCAACTCGCCCTGCCGGCCCGCCTGATGCGCTCTCCCGCACTGATCTCGTTCCAGCGCATCGCTAGAGGAGGCGCACTTCTGGCGCACCTTCTGGCGCACTTTTAACGCACTTTTGGCGCACTAACATCCCTTCTAAAACGAGTAACTACACATCTACTTTCTATGCCAGCGGTGTGCTTTCGTCCCCACCTAGCCTGAGCACTCCCTTCCATAGCATCCACTACACATAGTCATCGACTCGTCATGATTGAGATCCCCGATCTCGATGAGCTCTCGTCCTTCTCGCCCCAATTGGACGACAAATTCAGGGCAGATCACCCGGATCAACAAGAGATGGCCCATCTTGAAACGTCGCTGCCACTAGACGAATTGCCCCCAATCAATAGCTCCAACGAGCTCCGCGGTCCGGACTCCAACGCCAATTCCATAAATCAGCAACCGCTCTTCACAGACGTCAACGATCCCCAGCTATTTACTTCTCCGGCCACCGGTCTTATGATTGGATCCACTCACAGTGGCGGCGCCCCCTATGAACTTTCCGGGACTCCCTCCAATCCTGAATACTCCAAGATCTCTCTAGCTCTCACCGAGGACTCCTATGATCCCAAACTTCATTATACGGAGTACGAAACGGCCCAGGCCTTACCCGTGCACCAAGTATCACCGGACGTGGAAGCTTTGGAGAGCCAAGTGCGTCATATTCAGCTAGATAACGATTTATCAATGCAGAATCAAGTCCGTCATATCCAGCTAGATAATGATTTAGCAATGGAGAAACAAGTACATCAAATCCAGCTAGACAATGACTTTTCCCTCCAGAGTGCTCCAGAAATTCATAGTAAAGTACCTCAACCGATCTCTGCTTTATCCTCGCAGACCGAAGTGGTCCCCGAAGACACCAATAACGACGGACAACCGTTTAAATTCAATTTCAAGTTTGGTGGAGATTCGGCACCGTCCATGAGCGACACTTACTCGCCTGACAAAACGGACTTTCCGTCAAAAATACCGTCCATGAACCAATTATCCTCCCCAATATCACAAGTGTTCCAATTGAACCATCATAAAGAGGACTCGCCACAGTTGCCGCCTCCGTTATCCCATTCAGCCAGTATAAAACGGCTTACATTTGCAAACGGCGAGGAATTCTCCTCCATACGAAGAGACTTGGCCACCGATCTGAAGTCCCCAGCAGAGTATACGCTCCATATAATATTCACGCAGTTTGTGCGCCATGCTGAAAGAAAATTGAACTTGTGTCTCGATTTCCCGCTTCTGGAAGAGCCACCCATCGTCAATTTACTCTCCGAAGGAGTCGATCCCCAATTTGACAAAATCGTAGCTTCTTTGGGTTACGTTGCCAGAAGAAAGCCCAAGCCAGTGATTGACAGTGTGATGTTCTGGAGAAAGTCCAAGAGCGAAGTAGCAGCAATGGCTGCGGCCGAAGTGGAAAGAACAGTTGCAACCGCAAAGGCCAATTTACTCAAAATTTCCAATTCTAACGGCATATCTCCTACCAACCCCGGGATAGCCAAGAACTCCAATACACACGATAAATCAAAAAGAAGTTTGAGTTTAATGAGGACAAAGAGTTTTTCCAAAATTGCCCATCGTCGTAACCAATCTACATCTTCAGCACTTCCTTCTGTTTCCAGCTCATCAAGCATGAACCTGATGGAACAAGAATTCGGACGCCAAAAAAATTATTACGACAAGCAAATTGCCCAAGCACGCGAAACTGCCATCCAAGCCGATCGTAAATCCTTGGCTTCCATCTACATCTTGTGTCGTTTATTAATCGAAGTGGTCAAGCAGACCTCTTTCGAGGTGATGGGAGAAGACTTGGAGGATAAATTGGAGGAAATCGTCTACACACAGTTAAAGACCACCGACCCTATCAGTACCAGTCAATCCTTTGTGAGGTCGGCCAATTGGAACTTGTTCGCTGAGTTATTAGGTTTCATGAGTGAAAAGAGGTTCTTGAGTGTCAGTGACAGGTTTATCGCTGACTTGGAGAAAATTCCGGTACAGGTCAAACCTGAAGATGAGCCTAAACTCCATTTGTTAATCCACGGCATGAAGTACTTGAAATTGACTAATTATCCATTGGAAGTGTTTGAAGAAAGCGCCGATTTCATCCAGTCACTCGCCAAATTTTACGACCAATCCCAAAATGAAACGATCATATTTGCATACTGTGAGGTGTTGAGTAATTTGGTGCTACCATTAGCGGGAATTTTGACCGCAGAAGCCAACCATCCAACCTGGGTGGAATCAATTGAAAAGATTTACTATAAATCGGTCAGGATATGGAACGAAACCATCAATGGATCTTCTTCCTCCAGCAAAAACATCACCAATTCGTCAGGTACAGGTTATGGTTTGAACAATAATTCGCTTACTTCAATGTCGAATAATAACAGCTGGTCATATGCGCTTCACACCATCACTTCGGCTTTATCTGTTCTGAGAAAAGAGTTGTTCTCCGAAGTCTGGTTCAAAGTGATCGAGGAAAATAGCTTCAAGCTCAAGCCAAAAGTTGAAGTGGAAGACAAAATCACCTACATTGTTTGTCTGGCCAGATTGGTATGGGTTTACTTATACAGACTTCCTGATACCTTGAATAATGTCGTCAAAAAGCTCGATAGTCTTTTCCAGCTTTTGATGTTCAATTTATCCTCCACCAGCAAGAAGAATCAATGGATCACTTTTGACAATTTACTTATCAACGGTTTGGTTGAGTTGATCAGAATCGTTGGTTTCAACCATTTGAATTATGTTTTGGAAAACGTCTTGATAAAGCTTTTGAAGTTAGGTTTTAATGGAACCTCTTTGGAAAACTTATCTCCCGAAAGAGTAATTTTGGTTGTCAAGAGTTATTTAGTGATTTTGGAAGATTATGATTCAGGAAAGAAACCGAAATTTCCAACCGATAAAGCATTGGACGAAAGAATTAACGAAGACGAAAACAAGGAACGGTCAAAGAGATTGCGCGAGTTTTTATTCATCGCTCGTACAAGTAACAATTCCCTTTCACACGAAGAGCTTTGTCGCTCATTTGCCACTCTTTTGAGACTTTTGGATAACCAATACGGTTGTGAAATATGGTCGTCCAGCAATGTTTTGTCTCCCAACAACGGAGGATCCGGTTCCAAGAGTCAATCGACATTTTCCGCTTTCCACTTTGGAATGGACTTCTCGTATCAAATGACAAAAAATTTGCACATTGAAGTATTTGCCAACTTGATCGACTCCATTCCTTACACAATGGTTCCAGCAAGTGGAGACAAATCACCATCGAATTCGAATGTCAGTGGACCAGGTGGAATTCCATTCAAGAGCATTGTGGAGATATTGACAAGAAACTGTGTACACACGAACCCTAGAGTTTCTCAATCGGCGATCAAGGCCTTAAAGAAATTGGCATCGCGGAAGAACCCAAGCAGTTTGATCACTATTTTTGCCAAAATTGCATTCCAATTCAGTGACAAACTCGGACCCAGCTATGATTCTGATTACTTGAGTTCGGCCGAATTCAACAAACTCTTGAAGATATACGTTGATTTATTGAAATGCTGGTTGGAACAGTTCAACGAAATGACAGCTCAGAAGTTAAAGGAGGGACAAGCCAACCCCTTGAACCAAGAAGACGAAATGATGAATAAAGATGTGCTCAACGATTTGTACCAAATTAATTACAAAAATGATGATATGAATATCGGCAACGGTACCAAGTTGAAACCTAGTGATGAGCTAGAGTGGAAGACCATTATCACTGTGATTGAAGATGTTGAAGGAAACGGTCTTTTCTTCTTGTGTTCCCAGGACTCCAAGTCCAGATACTATGGTATGTGTATCTTGAAATTGGTTGAACAATTCGATCAAGCCATCTATAACATCACAGATGAAGCCAGGGAGATGAAAGGCGGTCGTTCACTGACTCCAGAGTCAGATCCGAAGAAATCCCATTCCAGAAGCTCCTCGAAATTTGCAGCCGATATCGGCACTCGCTTGATCCATATCTTGGAAGAAATTGATTTTATCGAGCTCATCAAACCATACAGAAAGGAGCTCAGTGTTCCAGAAAGAAGTCGTTTGGCCAAATTGAAGAACAAGAAGAATATCCTCATTAAGCTTGCAGAGTCCGACTACGGTATCGACTCCAAAATCTGGTCCAGATTGTACCCCAAACTCCTTGATATTTTCTTTGAAAGGTGTCCTATGCCGGTGGCAATGTGCCGATCGATTGTCTGTGTCAGAATGGTGCAAATGCATGAAAGAATCTTGGAAATTTCGGACAACTATAAAAATTTCACTTCATCCATCTTTTCAAAAACTTCGTCTACTATTACTTCCACAATCACTTCCAGTTCTACAATCAAGGTTCCACCCGAAATTTTGATCAACCAGTGGAAGCTTTATCTTATCTTTGCCTGCTGCTCCTTGACCTCTACCAACGACCAGAAAATCTCGTTCCCAAATCAACCAACTCATGGCCGCAAAAGATCAATGCAAATGTTCATCCAACATCAGAAAATCACTTCAGCCAAATCAGTGTTCAAAATGGTTTTGCCATTGTTGAAATCTCAACAACCTATGATCAAAGAAGCGGTGATTAGTGGTCTTAGTTGTTTGAACATCAATATTTTTAAGACCTTCTTGGATAATATTCCCGCGGGTGTTAATGAATGGGAGATTCAGCTCAAGAAACGGGATCATGGTGAAGACTTGATGAGGATTGAAACAATTCATATTTTGAGTAACATCACCACCAAATTCAAAGCACACTACCAGATTTATCATGACGATTGGATGATCGCCAATTTGGTCTCAATCATCAAAAACGTCAAGACCTTTTTATCGCTCCCACCAATTCAAATTAGTATTGAGTTCCAAAAGTTGAGACGATATTTCTGTATTCTTCTCGAAAACGTCTTGATTGGTCTTAAAGAACTCACTACCTCCAATAAGTGGATTCCATTTGAAGCAAGAATCGGATGCTTTAACTTCTTGAAAGAGTGGTGCGGTTACGGAGATGAGGATATTACCAATGATAGATACACAACCATCATTCTGAGAGCTCACAAAGACGCTTCTTCTGGCTCGAAAGAAAATTCGTCCAAACTCATTGCGATGTTGGAATTGGAAAGAAATCTTCTCCAATCAGCAGCTCTCAGTTGTATGGCTGTCTTGTGTCTGTTCCCTATTAAACAGGAAATCGAAATCAATGGAAACTCGGTGGTGATGTCATTTGATCTTGGTGGTCTCATGAACTGGATCAATGCTTTGTTCAAGGCAAAAGACGCGAAATCTAACGAGTTCGGAAAACAAGCTTTGAGACATGTTCTTGCTCTCAATCTTGATGACGACGACATTTATTCATATGTGATCAAGGAGTGTTATTCTAACCAAGAGAGTCCAAAAACTTTAGAGAACTTTTTCACCATATTTGTGGAAGAATTATTGGCGAGGGACCAAGAATTCGTCAAGGTTCCCTACGATATATTGTGTTTGGCCAACTTTTTAATTGGTAACGACAACTTTGAGATAAGATGCGCTTCCCTCAAACTATTGAAGTTCTTGGACGAGAAATCATTCAAGAGTTTCACGATTGATCAGTTCACCGAATTGGTTCACAGCAAATCGACTATCGTTTACAAAAAAGTATTATACCAAGTTTCCAATCATTTGACTATTTTGGACCCCGATGGAATTTACGATAGAATCAGTTTCATGACCAAGTACTTCAATTTAGTCGGGAACGAGGCGAGAAGAGATATTTTGTCGTGTTTACTTCCTTGGGTGCAAAATGTTCAGTTGAAAAACGATGAGTTGGACACCAGTGAGGAAAAGGAATCTAGAACCTTATCAGAACCCTCCGTTATGGTACTCAACAATTTGTTTGAAATCACGGTCAAGTTTAGCTCTAAAATCTCCAATGAAGTCGAGGCCTTGTGGGTTGCATTGGGTAATAATTCATCCAACTTTGATATTATTCTTGACTATATTTTGGATAATTGCTTGCAAAGGAAAAATCCTATATTCGTTGAGCACTCCCGTCAAATTATTGATTATTTGGCCTTTGCTAAACCGGACCATCAAATCTATGCTATTGACAAATTCATTGGTAATCTTCAGCCTAAAACAATGGTTCCGCCAGCATCCAAAGCAGTCAACCCGATGGATAACATCCAAAATTTCCCCTACGTTGCGAACCTTTCCATGGTTATCCGCTATAGTGAGAAAGACTCCAATTTTTCACTTGGACAACTATCGATGATTTTCCTAGTTGATTTGCTCATGGTCAGAAATGACCGTGTTTTGGAAAAATTGCCCTTGTTGCTTCATGTCACCTTCTCCTTATTAGATCATTATCTTCTGATTACACAGGAACAGGCAATCAACCTTTTGATTAATTTGATTCATTCCATGACACCTGACGAACCTAAAAGCGCAGAAACCATCGAGCTTCTCCGGTCTCGGAACTTGTGGAGTTATGACGACTTGAACAACGATAAAAAAGGTGCTCGGACCCCGAAAACAATGGACTCGTTGACCAGAAATATGTTGGAAATATTTAAGAACTTGAGTCCAGGTTTGCAAAATGATTGGAGCAGAGTCTCCTTGAACTGGGCCACAACTTGTGCTGTAAGACACATCGCGTGTCGTTCTTTCCAAACCTTCAGATCTTTGTTGAACTTTTTAGATCAAGGAATGTTGAAGGATATGCTTCATAGGTTATCTAATACGATTTCAGACGAAACCAACGATATCCAGGGATTCGCCATGCAAATTCTCATGACGTTGAATGCCATCACCGCAGAACTAGATTCAGCGGAATTGATCGATTTCCCCCAATTGTTCTGGTCTTCGGTGGCTTGTTTGAGTACTATTCATGAACAGGAATTTATCGAGGTCTTGTCAACGATGTCCAAGTTTGTTAGCAAAATTGATTTGGATTCCCCCGATACCGTCTCATGTCTTATTTCCACATTCCCACCAAAATGGGAGGGTAAATTCGAGGGACTCCAACAAGTTATCTTGATTGGTTTGAGGTCTTCCACTTCTTGGGAGGCTTCGATTAAATTCCTCGACAAGCTCAACACTTTGAAAGACAGTGAAATCATTGGTTCTGGGTCTTCGAGATTGCTCATGAGTTTGTGGGCTAACATGCCTCGCTACTTGCATGCTCTTGATACTAAAGTTATCAATGCGGAAATTGAAAGCTCCGCGATGGCTTTGAGTAGAATGGCTTTGAACTGTGACAAGCAGGGCTTGTCGAAGATTTTGGTTTCATTGTCGAAGAATCGGTTCAGATCTAAGAGGGACTTTTTGGTTCAAACTGTCAATACTATCAAGAACTCTTTCTTCCCCGAGTTTGAAGCACAGTCGCTTGTTTTATTGCTTGGATTCCTTTCCAACAAAACGCCATGGATCAAGACAGAAACTATGAATATCCTCAAGCAGGTCTTCCCACTTGTCAATCTTCAAAGAGATGAGTTCATCGGTGTGGGTGCAGATTTGATATCACCATTATTACGTCTTTTGCTTACTGACTATGCTGAAGAAGCATTGGAAGTATTGGACGAAGCGGTGGTTATTTCAGGCTCACAGTTGGATAAGGATGTGTTGAGAATGAGTTTGGGTAACACTTCTCTCAAGAAAGAGTACGAAAAGACTGCCACCTTATTTGGTATCCCTGATGAGAATGGTTGGGCTATTCCAATGCCTGCTGTTACTGCCTCTAGTACTAGAAACAATGTGCACGCGGTCTTTTCCACCTGTTTGGTTAACAACGTCGTTGATGAAGTTGAAGTAAAGAACGAAGAAGAAGAAAAGGAAGAGATCCATTTCCACATGGAAGACTACTACGGTCCAAGTATCCCACAAGACTATGGTGATTCGGTTTCCGTCAATGTTGAAGAGCCAGATGCTTCCTTGAGTAATGTCTGGGCTGCTTTGGACGATTTCGATTCTTTCTTCACCAAAGACACCGAACAGACTCCACTTGTGAATGGAAGAAGAGGAAGCATGTTTGGTCCAACCTCGTTCATCAATAGCGGTATGAACAGTGTACCTATCGGAATGAACGGTGAGCACAACCATAGCGCCTCGGTGGATACCAAAAACTCTGCCGATATTATTGTTCCAATGGACTCGGCTCCACATGTGTATGATAAGAATGCCTCGGTGATTCTCAACCGGAGTTTGGCAAGAACACAATCCAATACTTCATTCAAGAGCAGTTTGGCTGATTCCATTGGAACCTCTAAAATGGGTGATAATCCAAGTGCAAACAGTAACAAGCGGTCTTACATTCCATTCAGAAGTAGTAAGAACAACTACAAGAGTAAGAACGATAGTTTCACCACCCCTGTTCTTCCTATGAATTCGACGTTTGAAGCCCAAAATAGCTCGACCCCTTTCAGAACACCTAATGTCACCACTCCTACTCATTCCAATTTCACCGGTGGTTCCATCATGAGTCCAAGCTCGCCTGGCAACTATTCATTACTGGAATCAGTGCAAAGTAATGCACACGAGTCCAACAGATTCGCCTTGGGTAACATGAAAAGATCCAAGAGGGCAGCTAAAGTATCCCCAGGTACAGTTTCACCCGAGCTTCCTTACTGGAAACCAGGATCTCCAAGCATAACTCCTCCGACATCAGCAAGTACCAGCACACCCAAAGTCAAGGAAAAAAGAAAGACTTCACAAAAATTCCGTTGATCGAAAGATAAAGCCGACTTGATTCCCGAGAAGGAGTTCAAAGATGTTAAATATCACAATTAAACATGCAAATATATGAGGCTCGATTGATAATTTTGCAACTCTGTAGTGAAGTTACTAAACCTGAACAGGTAAATATGTATGTGCAGTATCATCTTTGTCAACCTAAACCCGCTGAACGGTATGGTTTATACGTGAAGTGTATTAAATCTTATTCATGTCCCATTCATGACCGACTTTTATGCTTTTAAGTAATCTTGTGCTGTTATATGTCTTTTCACAAACAGGACCGATATTTCATCTGTAATTTCAATGATCAAAAAGTTTCATTTCAATAGATTCTTACAAATAGAGTAACGAGCAAAGACAGAGTGCAAGCAGATATCTCTTTTCCTACTCTGCGCTTTCCTTAGTGAGGTTGCCAAAAAAACTGTTAAAAAAAGTTGCAAAAAAGAATCTCCTGGGGGTGAGTCGAACACCCGATCTCAAGATTACTTTGAGTTAACATTACAGTCTCGCGCCTTAGCCAGCTTGGCCACCAAGAGGATTTCTTGATTTTCGAATTTTCTGTATAGATATATGATGTTTATTCAAGCTTGGAGACCAGTTTGGGTGCTCGAATCTTAATTTACAAGGTACTTTCCTCAATAATTAGTCAAGGAATATGTTTCATTAAAATTAAATGAAAAAACTTTTTCTCGATTTTTTGTGAAAAAAGCATAAAAGATAGAAAATATATCAAAACTTATATTCAAAATAATGATTGTGTATCGGATATGTTCAATTACATTACTTGTAAAAAGCTTACTGTGCCTTAACATTCCCCTAAAATAAATCACAAAGATATCATGTCTTACGAGCAAAAGTGATGCCTTCGCACTACGCTAAAATTTGCAATTAGGCTCGTTCGAGTATAATTGCTTGCGCTTCTTCGAATGGTCACGTGACACAGAACATCTGACGTGATCTTCATGAAAAAATCATCGAAAAGTCTTCAATCAGTTTAAAGGTACCATACGCAACCATGCCGCCTAAAAAGCAGCAGATTTCCGATAAGAATAAGGCCAAGGCTAAGGCCAAAGCCGCCGATGACAAGACTTTCGGTTTGAAAAACAAGAACAAGTCCAAAAAGGTGCAAGACCAAATCTCTCAGATGAAAGCCGGTATCGATGGAGGAAGACAAAAACAAAAGGAAGCTGAAGCCGCCAAAAGAGCAGCCGAGAAAAAGGCTTCCGAAGATGCAAAGAGAGAAGCCGCCGCTTTGTTCGGTATCCAACAGCAAAAAGTTCCATTTGGTGTCGACCCTAAGTCTATTCTTTGTGAGTTTTTCAAGAAGGGTCTCTGTACCAAGGGTCCAAAATGTAAATTCTCACACGATATAAATGTGGGTAGAAAGGATGCCAAGAAGGACTTGTACACTGATGCTAGAACCGAAAAGGAAGAAGACACCATGGACAAATGGGATGAAGAGAAGTTGAGAAAGGTCATTCTTTCCAAGCATGGTAACCCTAAATCTACCACCGATAAGGTTTGTAAATATTTCATCGAAGCCGTCGAAAACGGTAAATATGGTTGGTTCTGGGTTTGTCCAAACGGAGGTAATGAGTGTATGTACAGACACTCGTTACCACCAGGTTTCGTGTTGAAGACCAAGGAGCAAAAGAGATTGGAGAAATTGGCAGAAGATTCTGCACCAAAGATCACTTTGGAAGAGTTCATTGATTTGGAAAGAGGCAAGTTGGACAAGAGCAAGTTCACTCCAATTACTATCGAGACATTCAACGAATGGAAGAAGAAGGTTCAAGCCAAGAAGGCCGATGAAAAGAAGAAAGAAATAGAAAAGAGCGGAAAGAAGGCATTGACTGGTAGAGAGATCATTTTGGCCAAATTCTCCGACAAATACTATACCGAAGAAGACGACGGAGAAACCTTCGACTTGTCGGAATTCAAGACCAACTTGCCTGAAGATCCCTCTGAGAACGTCAAGGACTATGGTGATGGTTCCAATGTTCAAGAATTTTATCAGCAAGAGATCAAAGACTCCAAAGTGGAGGATAACAGTACCGCCATTGCCGCATAATTATATCTTATCATCCAACTTTGGGGAAAGACCTCCTCACAAAATCGCATCATGTATATTATTCAAATAGCTGGTATCGTCACAAGTCAGTTCACAATGAAATGGCTTGCTCCAGATCTTCAATTAACGTTCAAGAAACTATTAAGAATTGTAAGAAAGTATGAAACGGAAATAGCTACGTAGACAAGACTACGAGGATATTATTTAATATGAAACTACTGAAATTCACTAGAGTTTTATCTGATATGAGACCACTGAAATGTTCAGAGTGGTAGTCATGTTAATCAATTTAGGTCTAATTAGATAAGAATGGCGTTTGAAGCATTCCTACGTGATAGCTAGTCGAATTGAATTGTTAAATTGACTCATTACCCGTGGCAGAAGCCTTGCCGCTTATGAGTGAATGTTCTATAGAAAAAATGATTAGGTATACTTGCGACCAAATCAATAAAGCTGTTGGGAAATACGGCAGATCAAAAATTAACAGCTAAGTCTACGAGGGTTTACGGCTAAGCCCCTGAGGGTCTTATCGCAAAATGGATATGAAGCCAATTTTTGTTTGTGCACAAAAAAAATTCTGTTACAGTAGTAGCCCCTACGAATTCACCAAGCCATGCCAAGATAAATAACTGAACTTATGATTGGATATATACAACGAATACTCATGGCGAATTTAAGATGTTTTCAATAAGTCCTTCAACTATGTTATTAATTGCGAATAAGCCCCCAAATTAAAGAGTCTTTTATGTACATTCTCAAATCTTGACTTCCCTGAGATTTTCTGGTGAGTATTGATACTACTTAGGGTGCAAAAAGCACGTTTCACAAGATATCTTTTGGTTTGATGTTGGACTGGAGAATAAACTCCGATTGTAGGAAAAAATCAGCGTCATCATCGATAAATAATCTCAATTCCGTGTTTGTATCTTCCAAATCTTGAATGGCGTAAACAATTTTCAGAATCCACTGTGCACCTTTTGGATCCATCTCTTCCATTTCCAAGAACTGTTGGGTCAGAAGGATGTTTCCAATATTATCCAATCTGTTTGTCTGCTTCACTGGGCTTGAAATATTATCAGAAGAACTCATTTTAGACGCGGGCAGAACCTTATCACGAGCTGCTAGATTTGGATCTGTATGAGACCTGATATTTTGAGCTAATGGCGTAGGAGCCGGCTTGTCGACGTTATTTCCTTTAAGAACGTTTGGCTTCTTCGGCACCATTGGTGGTAGTTTTCTGAGGGGCTTATTGGAGGTTGCAGAGTCATTAAGGTCAATCAAGTCTTCCACTTCCTTGGGTTTTGGAACAGTGGCTTTGAGTGTTCTTTTCTTGATAGCAAGTAATTGATCAATTTCTCTTAAAATCTTCAAATCATCAATGTCTGATAAGGAGTTCTGAACATATCTGATGTAGATAGCAACAATCTGATTGGGATTGGCCCTTGCTAAGTCCACGTAAGCCTCCAAGTCGTGCTCACCTGAGTCTCCCACACAAATGAATTTTTTGTTCGGGAAGTCTTTCACGATTTTAGTAAGAGCTCGTTTTTTCCGGGATGATGATGGTTCCATCAATGATGCGATTATATTGCCCGTGTACTGCTTCAAGTGGAATGAGCCAAGAGGAAGCTCGGCCGCTTTGAAGTATTGATCGATGGTGGTGTACAATTGCCATGGCGAATTGGAGACGTAATGGAAGGAGATGTGGGATTTGTTGAACAAATCGGTATACCATTTAATCACGGTTGGAATTTTCCACAGCGACACATCTCTAAGCAAAAGGTTGGTCATAAGTTCTCGTTTGTCTCCTATCACTCCTGTCAACTTTATAGTGTCGTCGATATCACTTATAATACCAAAACCATCACTAGGTATCAAAAGAATATCTTTATAGGCGAATACGGATTCATCGTTGAGCGTTTTAACGTGGATGAATGAAGGCTCGTAATGCACCTGTAGACATATTTCAAAGTGGCCATTTTCATCCGTTTTCACTGTATATGGAGTGACAAGCTCTCTATTGCTGGGATCTTTGGGACCCACAATGATTTCGAGCTCGGCGAAAGGAATAGACCTTGCAATAAAGCAGGCCAATCTTTCTTTGATCAAGTCTTCCGAGCTTGACGGAGGCTGTGATGTTCTGGTGCCCATGGAGGAAGCAGAGTTGGTGGTTCTTATTGACTCTGTGTCTGAATCCGGCAGATTCGAGTCCGTTTGAAGATAATCCCGGCTGAATTTTTCACTTTCCAATTGGTTTACCACCTGATCTGCTGCTTGTGAGTTGGAGTTGTATCTGGTGATTTGTCTTGCCAAAGATAAGATCAACCTATTTTTACGAGTCATCAAGCCTGGACACGAAAGCCAGCCTTTGACATCGACGTGGTAAGCATTGTTCTCATATCTTGTGTAAGAGGGGAATATTGTCAAAGACGTGTCCTTGGGAAACTTCAAGTTTCCATGCTCATCGTATAAGTCACTATTGCCGCCGGGACCAAAGGCTCGAGAAGACACTCCCGATGCAAGCGACGACACCGATCCGGTGATTCGCGGTATGTACTGGTCCCTGGTGGCTTTGGCAAGGCCAAGTAATTTCTGTCTTCGAGAGGTGGGTTGAGATGATCCGACTTCCTCAGACATTCTGGCATTCCGTATCGACCGATGGAGTCGAACAAGGGTTTTGGAGGGTGCAAGGGCTTTGAGGGAACGGAAGTCGTTGTAGATATCGGCCACGAGCTTGAACTTGGACTGCTTGTTTGGAGGACTACGCTTGAAGATTCGTTTTGCCACGAACGCTGAGGCTAGTTTAGCGAAGGGAGTTTTGCGGCCTCTCAACGTGATTGTGCTGAAATGGTTGGTGAAGGAGAAGTGAGACGGTGGTGTTCTCACTTTTGGACTCTATTAACTGTCTGTGGATCAGTTGAATCGTGGTATTGATTTGATAGGTGGTATGTCGCCGTGCAGGAGTGACCGTTTGCGACGCAAATGAACAAATCCTCGCGCTAAATGAACTGCTATAACTCGCACTATAATAAACTCGCGTTGCAAAGTCTCACGGAGTAGGTAGAAGGAAATGGGAAACTTCATTAGGATTCCAACGAATTGTGTTTATCAATGTAGCTTGCTTGGGAGAAGCTAGGGGGATCTTAAGAGTGACTCTTGTGTCATTTCTCTTGTCCTTCTCAGGTATTGCAGTGTGGGTTTATTGCTGATGGCTGCAAAATAAGAAAGCATCGGTCCGGCACTGAGGCCAATTTTACTGTCATTGTATTTGTAGTATGCGACTGTTTTGCCAAAATTCTTGAAGAGAAAGACTTAAATTCCAAATATTCTCTGGTGGTAGCAGCCTCCCTTCCGTCCACTACTAACCATAAGTCCAGCTTTAAGCCCTTTTGAACGACTCTCAATAATCCCAAATCTTGATCATCTCCTCACCAACAATCTTCATAGCATCTCATAGCTCATTACATTTATATTCCAATTATTTCTGTTCCGACAGATTCTCTATCTTCCTCATTTCGCATTCGCACCAGCCCCTATCCCCGCGAAATTAGCACCACCGTTGGTGACGCTCGCTCGCCCCCACCGACAAGATCAGATCGCATCACACTACAAAGGCTCCATCAACTACACCATGGCGGAGATATCGATAGGGAACGAGCTCAAGGACTCGTACAAGGCCACGTCCAAGTGGATCCAAAACGGGATCAATTGGCTCTCGGATATCGAGGAATTCTACAGAGAAAGAGCCACGATCGAGAAAGAATATGCCAACAAGCTCAAGGAATTGTGCAAGAAACACTTCGACAGGAAAGCCAAAGTCTCGGCGCTGTTATCGGTGGGTGATAACCCACAAATCACGCCCGGATCGCTCGAGTCTGCATCTTTGGTGCTCTGGACCGATGTGTTGACACAGACGGAAGCAATCGCCGAGGAGAAGATCAGCTTCAATCGGGAACTCAACTCCAAAGTCAGTGAGAACCTCGTGTTGCTTAAGTCAAGAACAAGCAATATCGCCAAGCAGATCGAACGGATCAATGAAAACTTGGTTAGTGACAAGGATAAAAGTGAAGAAGAGGTCAACAAGGCCAAAAAGAACTACGATTCGCTCTGTCAAGTGACCGAAAGCACTCGTGAAAAGACGGAGAAGTCATCGAATGAAAAGTATCAAAGAAGATTGGACGAAAAGACGGTGGATATGAACAATGGTAAGAACGATTACCTTATCAAGATCAATATTGCCAATAGATTGAAGGATAAGTACTACTACCAAGATGTGCCCGAATTGCTTGACTACTTCCAAGAGCTCAACGAGAACAGAGTGGGCTTGGTGAACAAAATCTTAAAGAATGCCAGCATTATCGAACGCAATTCAAACGATAAATGCAAGGAAAAATTACACTTGATAGACGGTACCATCAACCAAAATGACCCCAAATTGGATGTCGCTATGTTCATCAAGCACAACATCAGCGATTGGAAAGAGCCACAAGATTTCTACTTTATTCCTAGCTCGATTTGGCACGATGACGAATCGCTTGTGGTGAAGGAGCCCGAATTGACCACCTTGAAAAAGAGATTGAATGAGAGATCAATTGAGTATAACAAGGTCGAAGAAAGGTGTTTAGATAGCAAGCAGAAGCTTGAAGAAGCGACCGTGGCCAGAAAACAGGATCCTTCAGAACTTACTTTGAAGTTTGATACCAAACTTCTGAGCTCGCTCAGTATTTTACAGACGTTTATGAAGCACGATGGTGAAAGAGTACGCAATGAGGTTGAAATCGAGGTGATTCAGAACTTTGCTGGTGACAAAGATTTGTCTTATTACGAAGAGGCACGGGCCAAGAAGTCGACATTCGGGTTCTTGAGATCGAAGAGCAAGAAGGAAAAAACGCCAGCAAACGGCGATGGTGATGCCCATTCCATTCATACCGTCAAATCAGCACATAGTCATACGCCGGGGAGATTCAGTCTCCGTAAAAAGGCCCATTCCATCATCTCGGGCCTCTCTTTGGACGGTGCAGACCTCGCAAAGGCATTATACGAGTACACTGCCACAGGAGACGACGAGGTCTCCATCAGTCCAGGTGACCAGCTTGTGGTGGTCACCGAAGACGATGGATCTGGATGGACGAAGGTGCGCTTGGGCAGTGGCAACGAGGGTTTGGTGCCCTCTACATATATAGAAATCAGCAAGAGCAGTTCAGGGGACAAGAAGAAGGGACCCTCGGTGGCTCCAAAGAGAGGTGCCAAGAGGGTGCAATACGTGGAAGCCTTGTACGACTACCTGGCGGATGGAGACGATGAAATCAGTATTGTTGCGGGAGATAGAATCGTCTTGGTCCAGGACGACACCGATGGTAGCGGCTGGACCGAGGGTGAGTTGAACGGCCAAAGAGGTATGTTCCCTACTAGCTATGTGAAAAAGGTATAAAAGAATGACAAAACAAATGGATAATCATAAGAGTTGTAGAAAGAGTAATGAAGAAATATAAGGAATCAAGCAATGATAGTTGCATAAGGTAAGTATTGAGCCGAATTTTACATACGCTATTGTCTCTGCTTTAGCGAGTATTTTCCAATTATAGGGAATATCATCAAAATATAGGAGGCATTTTCTACATGGCAAAATTCAGTAGCCACTGTGGTCTTTCAGTATTGGAGTCAGCCTTTTAATTTTGGTGTTTGACATAATATTACGTAGTCTCTTCCCTTGTTTTTCCCTGGTCTTTTCCGGGTCTTGACGTGGTCTTTGCTCTTACGCGGTCTTAAGTGTAGGAAGATTGTGGGGGATTGGGGGCGGGAAAGTGCGTCGAGACGTATAAAGAAACGAAAATTGGCTATCGCGAGTCAACAAGACTTTGAAGCAAAAAACTGTTATTTTCAGAACTGTCATTGCCGGCCACTTCTTTCCCGTAACTCCCTCTCTCTCCCACCACCTTGTTCTCCCTGTAGATCACAAATGGGGCCAAATCGGGAGACGGCTTGCCCAACCTGCAGTGCGCGCAGACGAGCTCGTCCGTCAACCGGTTTGCAGGTTACCCGCGAGACGTGTTTTGAAAAAATGGTAGCTATCAAAACACGAGGTCCTCTACTAGATCAAGCGTCCATCTTTATTTGTACAGCCCAATTGGTACTGCTCCCCGTGCACCCGCCCATTTGCCCGATTGGTCCTCCAAATTCTGACCTATCTTATCCAACCCTCATATCTTTAAAGACGACCTACTCGAGATGTCTAACAGTTTCTCGGTCGACAACAACGCTTCGTCGGCAGCGTTAAGAAAGCGGAAGACGCTCAAGAAGTCGATCAACTTCTCGATAATGATCATTGGAGAAAGTGGTTCCGGAAGATCGACCTTGATAAATACGCTCTGTGGCGGTAACTCGATCGTCCCCACATCGCTGACCATCAACCAAGATCCATTCACCAAGAAGTTGACATTAAGACACGAAAACGTGGAATTGGAAGACAACGAAGGCCACAAGATCTCGTTGAACATCATCGACACCCCCAACTTCGCCAACCTGATCAACTGTGACGAAGACTTCAAGATTGTGGTCGATTTCATAAGACACCAATACGACGAGGTCTTATTGGAAGAATCCAGAGTCAAGCGTAATCCCCGTTTCAAGGACGGCAGAATCCATGTATTGATCTACATGATAAACCCTACAGGACATGGGTTATCCGAGATCGACGTCAAATTCATGCAACACGTTAACAACTTGGTCAACATCATCCCTGTGATCGCCAAAGCTGATTCCTTGACCCCTAAAGAATTGCAATTGAATAAACAGTTGATCTTGGAAGATCTCAACAACTACGGGGTCAACTACTACAAATTCAACGAATACGAATACGAGCAGGACTATATCGATGATGAAATCATCGAGTACAACAAGTACTTGAACTCTTTGGTTCCATTCGCAGTGATTGGAGCCAACGATTACCAAGAAAACCCCAACGAAGATGAAGATCTTTTGAAATTAAGAGTTTTGAACCCAATCAACACCAAGCCCATCAATGTGGAAAACCCCGACGTCAACGACTTCACCATTTTGAAAAACGTTTTGTTGATCACTCACTTGAACGAATTCAAGGAATTGACTCACGATTTGATCTACGAAAACTACAGAACCGAGGCCTTATCCGGTAAGCAATTCCAATACAGTGCTGGAAAGGAAGGCGAAAAGTCGGATTCCGCCAAGGGTGAATCGCCAGATGAAGAATCCAGCTACTTGGTCAAGGAAGAACAAATCAAGCTCGAAGAAGAAAGATTGAAGAAGTTCGAAGAGAGAGTCCACCAAGACTTGATCAACAAGAGAAAGGAATTATTGGAAAGAGAAAATGAATTGAAGGAGATTGAAAAGAGATTGCTTGCCGAAGGTTTGAAGTTGAATGAAGAAGGTGAAGTCGTCAAGATCGAAGAATAAATCGACGTTCTTCAACGATAATCTTTATGGACACCAAGGCATTTGCATCTGTATTTCTTCATCGCCTGAGAGTGATAAACCTTTTTACTTAAATTAAAGGTGAATTATCTGAGAATATTTCTCAATCGAAGGCGACTTTCTCCGAGAGTATTCCTACATCTCGGTAGAAGGCGAATCTATCTTTCTTTTTATATAGTTCTAAGTAGAACGTTTCTGCTTATAATCTCAATCGAAGGCGATTTTATGTTTCTTATAATATAATTCTCAGTAGAAGGCAATTATTTATATCTAGATCAGTAGGATTTCATCCTTATTATATCCCACTCTCAATAGTATTTCATCCTTTTTATACCTCTTTCTCAGTGGGGTATTCTATTTTAAATATCGTTCTGTTTATTTTTTCATGTTTTTCTTCATGCTTACTTTTCGTTTACTCCATTTCTTGTTTATTTCTATTCATTCTTTTATTTAAGCGGCCGCCTTGTACTTTTGCACGATTTCATCAAACTTGAGGTTGATATCTTTCAAGTCCGACAAAACGGGGTGTTCTGGCTCGACGCTGTTCAATTCAGCCAACAATTCAGGAACTCTGGCTCCGTTGTTTGTGAGGTAATCGTAGGTGATTTGGTTGGCAATGAGATCGCCATTAGGCTTAGGGTTCAAAGCCTTGATTTGATCCAAGAGTTCTTGGGCTTCAGGGTAATGTTTCAATTGTATCGTCAACACGAACAACACGTTCAAAATCTTGAATTTGCCGTAGTGATCGTCTTCAAAGTCGGTGGATAATAATTCGTCGTAGAAGTAGTAGGCGTTGCTTATGTTGTCGGATTCTCCCTTAATGGAGAGCAACCAAGATTCCAAAACTTGGTAAATGATGCTGTCTCTGGTAGCATCTGGAAACAGGCTGAAATTGAGGAAGATCTTGTTGGCGGCAGTGAAGTTACCTTGGCTCAAGTATAATTGAATCAAAACCAAGTAGACCTCCAATTCGTTATATTTTCTGGATCCGTGGCTTTCCACGTAGGCCACAAGGAACTTGATGGCCTCGTCCACGTCCTTTTGGAATTTGACCAAGTAAACGGCGGTCAACACCGCTTCAAGCTCGAACTTGGCTTGTTTGACATCATCAAAATAGGTGGAGTCGTCGGTGCCGAACGACTTCAAGTCGTTCCAGGCACTCAACAACTGGAACAACTCCTCGTTGTCGGGGAATTGGCTCTTGCCGTCTTCAATCAACTTGGAAGCGTCTTCTGCCAAGGCCACGGCCGATCTGATTTGGTACTCCAACACTTTCAACTGGTGCTCGGCCGAGAAGTGGCTCAACGAGTAAGCCTTGACCTTTTGGTGCTGGTTGGTGAAGAACTGGTTGCGGATGTTGTACAACTCGCCGGAATCACTGAAGGCGTCCATTTTGGGTTGATGGGTTGGTGTTGAATGTTGACAAGTGGACGTGGATCTAGTGTACGTGGATGTCGCGCGCCATGGAGAGTTGAGTACAGGAATATATAGTGTGAGTTAAGTGCAGGAGGGAAGCCAGAGACGTACCCAGGAGTAAGACAGGAAGACATTTAGTAATGGTATAGTATTGTTTCGTGTTCATTGAGTATATACATTAATATTGGGAGAAACCGGAAATTTGATAAAATTTTAAAAGAGGCGATATTTCAAGTAATAAGTCATTTCTTCGTGTTGAGGTCAATTTTCTTCAAGCAAGCCTAATTTGACGTTTGATCATTAATTCTGTTTTATGTATCATTGTAATTGGCATACCTTGTTGGTAGAACAATTTCAATTCTTGATTGACTTCGAAGTAGTTGAAATTCTGTTTCGTTGATATATTTATAATTCCGTTTCATTATAATTGTTCCTAATTATTAGACTTGGAACGAATAGCGTCCCATGCCGATTTTGGTGCTGGCTCTCCTGATTGCTCTGAATCATCACCAGTGAGAGCATCAGTCACTCTATCATTATTATCATTTTCCGTTCCCTTCCAGTTGGTTTGCGCGGCGTAGCCATTTTCTTTACGGATTTGGTCCCAATGGGAAGCGCCGGCGGCTCCCTGAGCCACGGGAGCGTTCTTTGGAGGGTGATATCTGATTTCGTGTTGTGTCTCCTTGGTGAAGGTTCTTGGGTCGTGGATTATGTAGCTGGGGTCTTCCGCGGTTTTCTTGTAGTAAACGTAGAACATTCCGGCTTGATGGTAGTCCATGGCTTTCCAAACATCTGTGATCCGTTCATTACCACCGTCTTCCAATGTGGCAATCTTTTGACTGAACTTGTACTTTGCAGTTTGTTGGTTGACCACCATCAATGAGGTCAAACCTAGCATAAACGACAAGAACGGCTTGTATAACCGAGGTCTCATGGCACCAAGTTTGGCAGCATTGGCATTGAGTTGAGGCTGGAGGTTCTGAGACTTGGCATAGAAAGTAGGCACCAACAGTGCTACCACAGAGGAACCAAGTCCTAACAAGGTGGAGCTGGTCAAGGCGCTAAAAAGATCATTTGCAATCTGTTCACGGTCGTGGGGCTGGAGTCTCTGGTCTGCTTCGTAGAACTTGACACTGGCGTCGAATTGAGCAGGACTGAGTCTTTCCAACAAAGGGTTCTCGCTGGAAGGTTTCTGTGATTGTGGGGTGTCTGATTGTGGTTCTGACATGGTGATAGAACTAGTGTGGATTGCTATAGTGGAACTGGTGAAATGGCGCGACTCTATAAAATCTAGAGTGTGATGAAATCTAGAGGTTGAAGTGAGCCTCTTTTTTATTTTTTTATGGAGAATTGAGCCAATTCTTCTTTAGAGATCTTATAAAGATTTCATTAATATGTTGTGGTGTTTATTCCTGTGATTTCTTTCTTTGGTTAAGGATTTTCAGCTTTCAGCTTTATAATTATCGGTCTTTCAGTCGTGATCTTTGGATCCTCATTACTGTATAGATTTTTCTTATGGTATTACTTACTCTGAATCGAGTACTTATGGGTCTTATTTACTGTCTTGTCATATGGTTACGGTTTGGTTTCATATGTTCTAAATTACACTACCTACTCCTAAATCAACTTGTTGTCCCTTCTCTTTTCGTCTCTCAACTTGATCATTTGTTCGACAACTTCATCGAACTTGACCATGGCGTTCTTACCTTGGTCTTCTGGAATGTCTCTGTTTCTGACATTGACGGAGTTGGACTCTTCTTCTTCGGCACCAACAATGAAGATGAAGTTGTACTTGTAAAGTTGACCGGTTCTGACCTTCTTTGGCAAGGTGTTACCAGAAACGTCGACGTCGGCGTAGAAGAAGTGCTCGTCGTTCAACTTCTTTTGAAGCTTTTGAGCGTAGTCGTAGTACTTTGGACCAACTGGCACAATCAAAATTTGTCTTGGCGACAACCAGAATGGCCACTTACCCTTGAAATGTTCGGTCAAAATGGCAGTCATTCTTTCGACAGATCCCAAAATGGCTCTGTGGATCATCACTGGTCTACCAAGGGCATTGCCCTTGTCGTTGGTTTCAGCCTTGTATTCCAATTCGAAACGGTTTGGCAATTGGAAATCCAATTGGATGGTGGCACATTGGAACCATCTGTTCAAGGCGTCACTGATCTTGATATCGATCTTTGGACCGTAGAAGGCACCGTCAGCTGGGTTCAATTCCCAGTTGCCCTTACCCAAGAAAGTGTTCAAAGCACTTTCCAACTTTTGTTCGGCGTTGTTCCAGGTTTCGATGTCACCAACGTATTTCTCTGGTCTGGTGGACAATTCCATCTTGAATTCGAAACCGAAGACACCGTAGATCTTTTGCAAGAAATCGAAGACACCGGCAATTTCTGTTTCAATTTGGTCAGAGGTACAGAAGATGTGAGCATCATCTTGTTGGAAACGACGGACTCTGGTCAATCCAGACAAAGCACCGGAGAATTCGTTTCTGTGGATCACACCGAAATCGGCAACACGCCATGGCAATTCACGGTAGGATCTTTCTCTGGACTTGAAAAGCAAACAGTGACCAGGACAGTTCATTGGCTTAAGACCGAAAGTTTCCTTTTCGACTTCGAAAGCGAACATGTTTTCCTTATAGTTACCCCAGTGACCGGAAGTTTCCCATAACTTGGAGTTGTACATGTTAGGAGTGATGACTTCGTCGTAGCCTCTGGTTCTGTATTCCTTTCTCAACAAGTCACACAAGGTGTTGTAGATTCTGGTACCGTGAGGCAACCAGAAGGCGGATCCAGGAGACAATTCGTTGAAGATGAACAATTCTTGTTCCTTACCGATCTTTCTGTGGTCTCTCTCGGCAGCTTCAGCCAAGAACTTCAAGTGGTCGGTCATCAACTTCTTGTCTGGGAAAGAAATACCGTAGACTCTTTGCAAGGAGTCGTTGGTGGCATCACCCAAGAAGTAGGACGACGAGTTCTTCAACACCTTGAAGGCCTTAATTTTTCCGGAGTGAGGAATGTGAGGACCAACACACAAATCGATCAAAGGACCACATCTGTAGACGGTGGTGGAGGTTCCGTCTGGGATCTTGTCGCTGATGAATTGCACCTTGTACTTGTTGTAGTGGAACATCTTCAACAAGTTTTCCTTGGAAAGTTCCAATCTTTCGAACTTTTGCTTTTCCTTGATGGCCTTGGTGGCCACTTGTTCCAAGTTGGAGAAGTCGGCTTGCGCCACGGTGGTTTCACCGTTGTTGATGGACATGTCGTAGAAGAAACCGTCTTCGGTTGGAGGACCGTGGGACAAGTGACATCCGTAGTGACATTCACAGGCTTCACCCAAAATATGGGCGGAAGAGTGCCAGAAAACAGCCTTACCTTCTGGGTGCTCGAAGTCGAGGAATTGCAAGGTAGCGTCCTTCTCGAAAGGTCTGGTCAAATCCCACAATTGGCCGTCGATCTTGGCGATGACTTGTCTTTCGGCGAAAGACTTACCAATGTCGTTGGCGACATCCATTGGCGATGTTTCGTATGCGGTGGCTTCTCTGGTGCTGCCGTCCTTCAAGGTGATGGTGATAGGCTTACGTTCCTTGGCGGCGATCTCGGCGTCGTACTTGGCCTTGAACTCGTCGAACATCTTGATACGCTCATCGAGGAAAGCGGGTTGGGGGTCCAAGTACAAAGGGTTCTTGGCCAGGGCGGCGGCCTTCTTGTCCTTTCTGGACTTGCCGGCCTCCTTTTGTTGCGGCTTTTGTTGTGGCTTGTCGTCCTTGACGTTCAAGGCGTCCACCTTATCGTTGATCGCTTCCACTGCTGACATTGTCCAAACTGATGGTGTAGCGATTTGGCGTGGAACAAAAAAATTTCAGACACCTGCCACACGCGGTGGCCTTTTTTAGTGCTGAGAGATACGCACGGTATTTGAGAATTACACCTAGACGAGATCCAGTAGAGCTACTAAAGTTTGAACTACGAGGATTAAGGTTCCTACACATCTAGAGCGGTTTCCAATGCTTACGCCTCCGGTTTCAGGCGACACCGCAGACTTCCCACGGCATGACGCGCCGGTGCTGGTGCAAATCAAGGAATTGAAGCTGTTGATGGCAGATCACGATAGTGTGCTTGAACAACGTCTCACGTCATTGCGGGCATTGGCAGGCGACTTTCAAGCAACCGAAGTGCCACAGGAACTCAATGTGCTCCACTACAAATTGACAGACATGTTGGTGAGGTTGGAGAGGCTGTTAGAGCCAGCGGCCCAACCGGCTCCACCGGAAGATCCATATATGGCATCGCCTCATGACTTGAAGCGGAACCGTAGACGCAATCAAGCTAACGAAAGCTTTCGCTACAGTCGCACTTTTGAATACGACACTACGGAACGGGACCAAACAATTAACGAGACTTATGAGTCATTGACATCAGACAGGGGCGCCAGCTCCCCTGCGGAGGCAGTTACGGCGTTGCAGGGATATTTAAACTCGATTTTGAATATTATTAGGCCGAATGTGAAGAGTAATTTATCCGAATTATTGGAGGCTACTGGCGAGTTAGTGGCTGCTACACCAATGAACACGGTGAATATTAATAACATGAACGAGTTGATCAGCCTGATTGAAGGCACGATAGGGACATTCACTATTTAAGAGAATTAATAGCATTGCATTTTGAAACTTGTAAACCTTTCCTCTTTCAAACTATGAATAATAATTGTATTTGTGCGCGAAGAGGCTTAATATTGAGAGAGCTAGAATTTGTTCGTAAATCAAAAGGAAGTGATTTCTTAGACTCAAAGAGAGCCTGAAATGAGTTGAGAGAGTGCCTACATGATATTATTTCTTTTTTGGAAGAAAGGTATTTTTGTTTGAATTGGTTTGATTTATTCTTTAATTTTTCAACGACCCTCAAATATATTCTACCGACATAATCTGAAACATGTATACTTGAATCCGTTGCAAAGTTCGAAAATTTCAAGAAAGTCATAACTAGAAGCCAGATGACAATTTAGCCATCCAGCCAAATATTCTATCAGAAAACAGCACTTTTCACTCTTTCCACAAACTCCCTTCAAATATAGCATTCTTTTTCAAGTTCTGATTCTACATCTTTCTTTCAAATCTTATATTATGTACATGTATGCTAGCTAGCGTAAAACTTCGTTTTATACTTCCCCATTAAATTTCAAACCTAACGAACCGAGCTTGCACATTTTCAAAAACGCTTCATCATATTCACTCTTTGATTCGTCTTGATTTCACTATTGGCTTCGCTCTTGGTTCACTCATTGATTCGCTTCGCTCATCAATTCATTAGAAGGTCTTTGGAGCCAAAGACACGATCTTGTTGAACTCCAACTCTCTCAACTCTTTGGCCACTACCGAGGAGACTCTGGTACCCAAAGGATCACCACTCTTGTTGACCAAGACACAGGCGTTGTCATCGAATCTGATGACAGAACCGTCGGGTCTTCTGAATGGGGCTCTTGTCCTTACCACGATGGCACGACATATATCTCTTCTTTTCACACGGTTACTGGAGGCTTGACCAGTGATTTCAGCTTGTAAAGGTTTGGCCTTCTTGACAACCACGGTGATTTCATCACCGACTTTGGCGAAGTTTCTTGGGCCGTGACGCAAGACCTTGATACACTCCACGACTTGGGCGCCCGAGTTGTCTATCACGTTCAAAAGGGTCTTCAAGTAGATCATGGTGGTAGTGGTTGGTGTAGCTTGTACATTTGAAATTTTTCATCTCAGTCGGTGCGGTGTATGCAGGAACATTAACTTTGGCTGCGGTACCCAGTACATTTATACTGAGAGTGATATCGAGACAGTGACAGTTAATTGTCCCTTTATTCTTACTAGCATGATTATTAACAATCGTGAGTGGTACGGGAGACTTATGCTGGCCAGCAGGCTACATCAAAGCCTCTTTTGTGCTCGCTTCAAGAGCAATGCCAGTGAAGTGATCACCAACTGGAACGAATCAGACATCACCAGCGACCGCAAGTCGCGGTTCCAGGCCCGCTCTGTGCCCTTGCTGCTGTCCGAAGAGATCCCTGCTGTTCTCCAGCAATTTTTGCAGAGCCATAAAAGTTTTGCAAAAGCATCTCATCCCCACATTATAGCATGGAGAACAGCCACAATGGTGGAAGGAAAGCCTACCAATGTGCAACAAGGCTACAACGACAATGGCGAGAAGGGCGCGGGGATCAAGCTTTTGGACCAGGTCCTTGTACGGGAAGATATCTATAATATTTTGGTGATTGTGACACGCTGGTACGGTGGCAGTCCACTAGGAAGTCTGCGATTCCGCCATATTGTCAATGTGGCCCGAGAAAGCTTGAGAAAGAGAAAAGGCTAGAAATAAGGAAAGTTGGAAAAAGAAATTGGCAATTGGCTCTTTTAGTACCTCCACTACTTCCAATTCTTTATGTGTCTCCAGATTACGAGAATAATGTCTTTTTTCAAATATAAAGGATGATCTCTGGTGGCAGATCGGATCACGAAATTTCCGCGCGGCCCGATTATCAACGGTTTTCGATCGCACTTATTCACCCCACCAACATGGCCCTTTCATGGAACAAGACAGTCTCCATCATCTTCCTCGGGATTCTTTCCCTGGGATGGTACGAGACGATGACGCTTGAGTTACCGCCCCACTTGGAAAAAGCCGGAAACTTCCAATTCCTCACCAATGCCAGTTTGACTGTGGCATTATCATATCTCCTCATCAACTTGGCCGGATTCAAGGGGCAATGGGTCCGTAATTGGCACCATCTTGCTGCCAATCTCGAGCTCACTGTGACCGTATGTTACTGGACGATGATCTTGGTTTTCCCGCACCTTTTGAATACGGATTCGTTCCCATTCAAGCTTGATTTGGAGCTCAAAATCCACTTGTTGCCCTATGTTTACCTTCTTTTGGACCGCAAACCAAAGATTTCGTTCGTGAGATCGGCTCTTCAAAGTCTGGCCTTCATTGCGCTTTATATGGGAGCCATTGAGCTCCACGTGTTTCTCAATCGTGCCGATGGAATCACTCGCTATCCGTACCCAGCATTGAACGATGTTTCTCATTGGGGACGTTCATTGTGGGCATTAGGATTCATGACTATTGCTGCCTGTCAGTGGATTGTGGAAAGTATCCTCGGTTTGATTTTGGGTTGAAAGGAATGAACCAAAAGAATGGACCAAAAGAATGGACCAAAAGAATGGGTTTCATCTAAATCAAAGTATGAAATTTCAATCAAATTCAACAGAATGGATTACATCTAATTGGTAAATCAGTATGAATTTTCTATTATCAAGGAATAATTTTCTATACTAATATGAATTTTATCAAATCACCGAAGTATGAATTTCATCAAATCAGTCTTACCTAATGCATAATCAGACGGAGCTAAGCCCTTATTTATTCAAGAGACATCGATCTCCCTTTGAGTTTATATTCTTAGAAATATATGAATAGTTCTTAGATATCATAAATACTCATATTTCAAATAATTCTTTTTCCACACTCAATAATATCACGAATACTTATAAATACGTAATATCATCACCATTATATATTAAGAAATTATATTCTAATATTTTAATTCTCAGGTATCGTGAATTTATTCTTAAATAGTCACAATTTATAAATAAAGATCTAGTCATTTTTCTTAGCGAAGCGGTCGATGCGGGCATCTGCTTCCTCGGTCTTCCCCACAATCCAATCGTAGAGCTGTCTAAAGAACAAAAATTGTATGAAAGCAATCATGCCAACCACCGCAAACACTCCCACTCTTTGTGCCTCGGTGTCTACATTCATGAACATGTAAGGGTAGGTGGCTCCGCTCTCGACATCCACCAAATATTGCAAAAGCGAGTAGTATGCCGCTGACAATACAACCACGAGTCCCAATGCGGTGGAAGTGCGGATCGTCCATTTTGGCATGAATACCAAGTAATCGATGAGCAAGGACACCACAGGCATCAAATGGATCGCCAAGTCCACCTCCATGGTAATGCGGATATCGCCATCTTTCACCAAGAGGTGAATGAAGTAGAGCCTTAAAGGCCAGTAGACTACGGCCACAATACTCTCAAGTGCCAATCCGATGGGATGGAGCGCATTCTTCACTTCAAAGAGCGCTTGCGAACGGAACAAATGGGCAAAGAAGCCAAGCACAAACACCACCAAGGCATACACTAGCGACAAGTTGGTCAAGAACTGCCAGTTGCCGGCCTTGGCCAAGTGGGGCGGAAGTTGGGCTAGCATGATGTTGGAATGGATTCCGTAGAAACCGATGGCACACGAAACGGCATCGATGAAAAGGATGGTTTTGTTTCCGACAACTCTCCGGGACATGATAAGGAGATGAGGAGGAAGGAAGTGGAAGAATGTAGAAGTAGTAGAAAGAAAGTAGTTGATCAGTGAGTTATAAAAGGTTGGTGATCGGGAGTTATGGAAGTTGGTGATCAGGTGTATATGAAGAATGGGATCCACAGCGGCAGCACGGATATTTAACGGTATGAAACGAGGCAGATGCTGGCGTGATAGTGCACTAGTTGCTCGCAGCAAATATTGCTTGTCCAGCCGCGCCGGAACATGAACAGGCCGCAGCGCACCGGCCGCTTAAGAAAATAAGTGAGACAAGGGAAGGACTTTGGGGAAAGAGTATAAAAAAGAGTGTAAAGAAGAGCATAAGGAAGAGGGCTACTATTAAGCATGACTTTCTACAGTGCCTACTTCAATTCCACTTTTTTACTTCTTATTTGAATGTTTATTACTAGTTTTTACGGAGGGTCCTTTAAGTGGCATTCTATTGTTCGGAACGGTTGTATCGTAATTGTTATTCTAATGGTGATGGAAGAACTTGGCAAAGCCTCGGGAGCGCGATCTAGACTCCGAGCGCGAGTTGGACCGAGAATCCGAAGCCGTCGCTGCTGCTCCGTTACTGCTCCGGCCCCTCTCGTCCTCTCTACGGTCGAGACTTGCAAGATTGGTATGCGATCCGCGTTCCTGTGCTAGCGAGGAAAGATTGGTGTGCGAGCCGCGACTCAGGACCATATGCGCGAGATTAGTATGGGAGCCATGGCGAGAAGACGAGGGACTAAGCGGATTCAATTTCAGCATTCGCTTGACCTTTTCGCGAGGAACCGCGGTTGTGTCTATGTGACGGAGCAAATTGAGGAAATAGTCCTCGCTATCGATCGGATGATCCAAGTATTCCACATGATGATAAGTGGGCTTGACCACGATAACTGGCACAAGTGCGCACTCTAAGAAATGCTTGGAGATTGATGACTTGGACAAAAATGATTTATGGTAGTCCTTATTGGCTTGATGAGTACCAATACTCATCATCAGCGGGTTGTACTCGTCGATTGCGTTTTTAAGAAGTTTCTGGGGCTTTCCTATGACCACTTCAAACACTATCTGTACTTTTTTGAAATGTTTGTTCAACAGTTCGATTTTGAGCAATGCCTTGTTGGCCTGAATTTTATCAACTTGATCGTAATGTTTTTCGTCCAACACTTGAAGCACAATAAGGGTATCTCCATGGACTAGCATTTCGTCAAAGAGCCATTCGATGGCTCTGATGGACTCCAAATCATTATTGAATCCAGAAAGGAAGGTCTTGTTATTTCTGCGGAATTTGAACTGCGGATGCTTGACCTTGACCGTAAATGAACGCCTATGGTCATCGGTGGAGGTATCGAAGGAGACCCCTCTTTCCAAGGAGCGGAGCCGCGATAATGGCGGTCTGGCTCCCGCCAAGTTGGTGGATGATGAAGAGCGCGAGGTGGCCAAACTGGTGGCACTTCCCGTGCTTAATTGGCTCAATTTGGCTTGGAAATGTTCTGCTGACGCCGACCCGGACATTCCCAACGTGCTCAAAAGTCCTCCTTCGCCCAGCGGCGATATGATTGGGGTCCCCGTGCCCGAGAGAACCGGTGAGTTGGCGGTTTCGGAGTCATAATCGTCATAGTAAAGTCTTCCCAAGAGGTCGGACGAGTTGTTTTCCTGCTTATACATATCCACAGTATCGGTGCTGGTATGGTACAACAACGCGTTGAGCTTGGTGTTGTGTTTGGTCTCTGGATCATCGATATCCAGCATCTTTTTCCGGGGCTTCTTCTCATTAGATGCGGTCAAGTCTTTCTTGGAGTCGCCGGCAGAGTCGCCGGCCTCGGTCTTTGAATCGTCCTCGCCAACATCTGCGGCCTTGTTCTTTTTCTTGCTCTTGGACGAGTCGTAGCTCACATGTACTGGATACATTGTGCAACTATTGTTGTGGTATATAGGACATTAGCCGTTCCCCAGGTTCGTGGATCTGAGATCAATAGGAGCCAGCGTTATCAAGTCGTGCGGCGCCCGTCCCACAGCCGTACGGAAATGGTGGGGCTCCGGTCGCCGCCGCGACAAATCCCGTTAGTACGTTGCGGGGAGAAGAAAGCGGAGGGAAAGATAAAGATCACTATCGATTGACGTATGGGTTAGAAGTCAACAAAAGGATTAGGGGTTTAGGGGTATAAAGGGGCTTAAAGAGGCTTATAGTTCCTGGGCCTGGGGAATTAGTGGGCCAACACAGCTACAGGAAGCGGAAATGGAGTGTACGATTACGACGCCGTATGGTGCGCTTAGGCGCTATTCTTGGCTCTACGTGGCGCCGAGAACGGAGCGCGTAGCGCGCAAGCGGGACCGAGACTGAACTGCGGGTAAAGATAGGCGAAATTGAGAGGTTCTAAACCTTTGAGCCTTTCGCGCTTGTAGAAGAGGGTTTACGGGTTTTAATTAGGGAAGCAAGATTTTTTGAGAAGAATTAGTGTGTTGGTTTTGGAAAGAGTGATAATTTCGTATTTATTGAGCTTTCCAGTTGGCTTTTTCTATCATCTGGCTTCTTTTTCTATTTTTTGGTCCTATCTTTTTTCGATTGGTCTTTCCCTTTTCAATTGGTCTTTTCCTTTTCAATTGGCCTTTTCAATTGACCTTTGATCGATTCACTAACTTTTTTTATCCTTTACTGTTTTCTCAGTGGTCTGGGTTCTAAGCCCATGAATCTATATTAATGATCTATGTACAATATGCTGGGAGGAACAGGATCTGAAGGTTTCAGACTATCTGAATTAGTATATGACTATTTCGGACTAATTCTGGGTATTTCCGATTTATATCTCAAACTTTCCTGGAATATTTGAGTATTTCCGATCTAATATCTCGGTCTTTCCAAGAATATCTGGGTATTTCCAAATATCTCAGTAGTTTTCTTTCTTGGGTTATTAATCCTTTTTTATCTCATCCTCGATGTATCTGCCGTTATCAACACCTGAATTATGCTCGATTATTCCCCAAAGACGGTCCATTTTCAACCCGCCGATATTGTCGACCACATAGTGCTCTCTCTTGGTCTTGGATTCGGGATCCACCTCAGTCCATGAGGCATACGGCGCAATCACCAGTCTTGATGGTGCCAACTTCAACAGTTTATTGTTAGAAACTTGCAAAAGCGTATTGTAGGTCTTACCTCCGGTCGGATTCAATTTTTCCAAGATCAATTTCTCGTCTTGCACCAAGTTTTCCAAGGTTTGAGGCTTGTCTTTGTCGTACAAACGGAAGATTCTGGTGACGTAGTCCTTGGTCCTATACTGAACATAGACCGCTGGAACCCCACATGACACGAGGGTGGCCATGGCATAAATATCGTCGAACTGGGCCGATTCATAGAATAATTTGGCACCGTAGACCCCCAAAACTGCAAAACTGAGAGTCAAACGTTTCAACATCGCCACGTACTTGGCACCAGGTGCCTCGTAAAGTGAGTTATAGGATAATCTGTAATTGCTAGGCAAAGCGGTGGCTCTAATGGAGTTGGGTTTATGAACATAGACGATATCGTCGTAGAGAGTGGGCGACCAAGGATTGTTATCGGTGACAATTTCATCCGATTCGACGGTGGCGTCGGAGCTTCTGAAGTTACCCTTGTGTTGCATGTGCTTGGGGAAGGTGGTGTTGAGTCGACGAACGGCTTGGGTAGAAAATGGCAGTATCTGGCTAGGGCCACGGATTATTCTGAGCATTGATGGGATATTAATGGTATTTATGTGGTGATTTCTTGGGTAGACTAAAAGGTGTTTGTGTGGAGATTCAACTTGGGTAGATTTAGTGTGGTAGAGCCAATTTTATGGAATGAACAGGATGGCTGAACGAACCAATTTTATGTAGTGCACAAACTGATTTGGCTGATAGAATTAAATTATTGAAGATTTGGATGCGATGGTACAGAAGTTTCGGTGCGATCATGTGACGCGAACAGACACCAAGAACCAAGAGTCCGTTAAAGGAAGAACACTTATGAGTGTTCATCATGAAACTTCATCATAAGAGTTCATCATAATCGCAATCAAACCCAAAGCGCTTTGGAAGCGTAAATTTAAATTTTACCTGTGATCTTATCGACCTCTAAATATTCTTCTCATATAATAACTGCTAATTGTATAGAAAATTGTAATTAGTACACTCGCGTGCCGGATTTGACCACTACGATTATTCGGATCGATTTGAGCGTTGAGACCGGCAATTATTGTCAGTTGCTCGTCTAGCATCTATAGGTTGTAAAGGCGCTTTTCATTTACTTCTTTATTGCTACTGCTTCGCCTTTCGTGGGCCTATCAATTCCCAGTTGTTGACTTAGTCATATGGTGTGTCACATGTTAGTCTCGTGAAGCAATGATCACAACGCGCCATGAAAGTCCGTGTTTCAAAATCCATCCTTCAATCTGGAAAGATTAAAGACAAATCAGATCGTCATTTAATTGTCTCTCCACTTAACTGTTGATATTGTAGATCAATGCTAACGTAACTGTAAGTTAAACAGAGTTATAGGGTCGGATTCTGCCTATTGTTGGAGGTCGTGCGCCGCCCCACAAATCGATCTCAACTAGCATCACGATGGACAAAAAATTTATACCAAGCCATACCCTATTTATCAACCATGGACAACGAATCAACCAACAGATTTATTCCAGAGTACCGTCGTACCAACTTCAAGAATAAGGGCAGATTCCAGAGCGATGAGTTGAGAAGAAGAAGGGAAAACCACCAGGTTGACTTGAGAAAACAAAAGAGAGAGGAAGTGTTGTCAAAGAGAAGAAACTTTACCGACAACGCCAACGACTCCGAAGACGAAGACGACGAGTTCGGCCAACAGAACAATGACGAGAACCAATTCTACAGCAAGTTGCAACAGGACTTGCCCAAGATGATCGAACAAATCCAACAGAACGACTTCGACAGTCAATTGAATGCCACCGTCAAGTTCAGACAGATTTTGAGCCGTGAACACAACCCACCAATCGACTTGGTGATCCAGAGCGGTGTGATCCCCACCTTGGTCGAGTTCATGAAGGAGGACCACCCGCAAATGTTGCAATTGGAAGCCGCCTGGGCCTTGACCAACATTGCTAGTGGCAACAGTGAACAAACCAGAGTGGTTGTTGAAGCCAACGCCGTGCCCTTGTTTGTGGAATTACTCTACTCCAACTCTTTCGAAGTCAAGGAACAAGCCATTTGGGCCTTGGGTAACGTTGCTGGTGATTCTGCTGACTACAGAGACTACGTGTTGGAATGTGGTGCCATGGGCCCAGTCTTGAACTTGTTCAACAGCACCAAGATGTCTTTGATCAGAACCGCCACCTGGACCTTGTCCAACTTGTGCAGAGGTAAGAACCCGCAACCAGACTGGAACAAGGTGCAACAAGCCATTCCAGTTCTTGCTAAGTTGATCTACTCTATTGACCCTGAAACCTTGGTTGACGCCTGTTGGGCCGTTTCTTACTTGTCTGACGGTACCACCCAAGCCATCCAAGCTGTGGTTGACGCCAGAATCCCTACCCGTCTCGTTGAATTATTGGGCCACGACTCCACTTTGGTTCAAACTCCTGCTTTGAGAGCAATTGGTAACATCGTTACCGGTACTGACTTACAAACCCAACTTGTGATAAATGCTGGTGTTTTGCCAGCTTTGGCTCCATTGTTACACTCTCCTAAAGAAACCATCCGTAAGGAAACTTGTTGGACCATCTCTAACATCACCGCTGGTAACGTCGATCAAATCCAAGCTGTGATTGACGCTAACTTGATTCCTTTGGTGATCAAGTTGTTGGCTACCGGAGACTACAAGACCAAGAAGGAAGCTTGTTGGGCTATTTCTAACGCTTCGTCCGGTGGATTGGCCAAGCCAGATCAAATCCGTTACTTGGTTTCTCAAGGTTGTATCAAGCCATTGTGTGATTTGTTGGCCGTTGCCGATACCAAGATCATTGAAGTCACCTTGGACTCCTTGGAAAACATCTTGAACATGGGTGAATTGGATAAGGAACACACTGGCAGCTCGATTAATCAAAATGCATTATACATCGAGGAAGCCGGTGGTATGGATAAGATCTTCGAGTGTCAAAGCAACAGCAACGAAAAGATTTATCAAAAGGCTTACAATATTATCGCCAAGTACTTCTCCGAAGACGATGAACAGCTCGATGATGACATCATTGCACCAGAAGCTTACGGCGATGCTTATGGTTTCGGTGTTAACCCAGGCCAGCAACAAAACTTCGACTTCTAATCCTGATAGAATTACAACTCCCTTTTCACCCCCTCACCCCCCTCTCACCTATTTATACCAACCCCATCTCTCATAAACTAAACTATGCTCTCTTCTCTTATAGTTTGTCACGTGGTAAGGTTCCAAACTCACCCACACTCTGCATCTCTTTTCATTTTCATCTCTAATTCTCCCACAAAGGTGGATCATCTCTCATATATATATCTTTCATATATATCTCATAATACACATCTCTCAATTCTTGCAGTCTCATAATACGATATTTCTAAATTTCATCTTTTCAATTCTGACTTCAATAAATGGCATCGTCATAAATTTCGTAACTTGAACAATATAAGTCTAGTACTCCCGAAAAGTCCATCATAAAGCGCTTTGTCGTGCAGTGATAACAAACGTTTCGTCATGCACAGGAGCCCTTTGTCTGAGCTCGGGGTTAATTAATCGAGAGTCGGAACTCTTATCCGGTGTCCAGAAAAAAGAGGTGTAATTTCCTAGTAACAAGGGAAATTTTCTCCGGGTAACCCGGACTGCCATTTAAGGTCCCGCTTACGCTCTTTTGGGACTCTCACCCGCTACGCTCCGCAGCGAAAAGTCGTTGACGACATGCGGGCACCGAGTGTCCGGACATTTTCCGCCCAATTAGGAAGGTGCTTTGCGTAGTTCATAACATGTCTGCATATAGTTGGCTAATACAAGGGAGGCATCGGTGAAAAAATCACTCACATTGCTCCCAGTTGTACCGAGATTTTCTGCCAATAAAAACAAACAGAAGGAATTTGTGCACAATTCTTGGTAATCTATCTTGAATTTGGTCAGTTTTATATCAGTTTCTTCTCAAACCTCGATTATAACCAAGATGAAGTTGAGCAGTGTTGTTATTGGTATCGCCTCCTTGGCCGCCGTGGCTCACGCCGCTGATGATACCACCAGAGAAGTTGTCACCACCACTGTTACTGGTTCCACCAACACTCACAAGTACGGTAGATTCGATAAGACCAAGAAGTCTTCTGAACCATCTTCCACCGGTACCCACAAGTACGGTAGATTTGACAAGACCAAGAAGTCCTCTGAATCTTCTTCCACCGGTACCCACAAGTACGGTAGATTCGACAAGACCAAGAAGTCCTCTGAACCATCTTCCACTGGTACCCACAAGTACGGTAGATTCGACAAGACCAAGAAGTCTTCCGCTCCTTCCACCACCGGTACCCACCAGTACGGTAGATTCGACAAGACCAGAAGATTATCTGCCTCTACTTCCTCCGGTACTCACAAGTACGGTAGATTCGACAAGACCAAGGGCCCATTGACCACCACCGTCTATGTCGACCCATCTGGAGCCAAAAACGCAGGTGTTCTTTACGCCAACAGATTGGCCACCAACGGATCCAACGGTACCAACGGTACTAACGGCACCAACGGCACCAGCACTTCTTCCCACCACAACGGTGCTTACGTCAACACCTTGAACGTCGGTGTTGCCGGTGCCATTGCTGCTGGTGTTGCCCTCCTCATCTAATTTCATTTCATATCCAATCATGCCTTCCTGCCTTCATCCGTTTGTAATTTACTTTCTTCCAAAATGAGGTTCTCAGTGAATAGAAGACAAGCACATCATTCCGGTAGTCTGAACGAGGGTTGGTGGCCTCTAGCTGTAGAAGCCTTTGCCAGCCCCTGGACTTACATGGGATTCCGAGTGCGGTCAGCTTTTTATAACTAATACACATCTATATATATAATCCATGGCGCGTGATTCTGGTCAGCTTTTATAATTGATGCGAATATTTGCATGAGTCCATGGCGCTTAATTAAATGTTGGCTTTTTGATACAAATATCTACATGAATTCATGGCGCTTAATTGAAAGTCAGCTTTTTGATAGAAAGATCTACGTGAATCAATGGCGTCTAATTAAGGATCAGCTTTAATTAATAGAAATATCTACATGAATCCATGGCGTCTAGAAGTGCTCAGCTTTTGAATCTAATTCACATTTATTCATATATGTTCATGGGGCGTAAATTTATTCGGTGGCAGCTTTTGCAACCAAAGATGCGGGAATTGGTCCTTTCTTAACCATACTGGTGATTAACTCATAGGCAATTTGAGCTCCGTTGGTAGAGGTGATCTCGGCGTTATCGTATGCTGGAGACACTTCCACGACGTCACCACCCACGACAGTCAAGTTATCGATGCTTCTCAAGATATGGATGAGTTCTCTTGGAAGCCATCCACCTGGCTCTTGAGTTCCAGTGCCCAGAGTAAAGGCAGGATCTAACACGTCCACGTCCACAGAAATATAGGTAGGAGTATCGAGAGGAACCCGGTCCATAATCTGGTTGACCACGTATTCTGCTCCCTTCAACCAGACGTCGTCAGCGTGAATCCGGAGAAAGTGTTGGGTGTCGTCGTCTTCGTAATCCTCCAAACCAGAAAGCTTAGTTCTTAACCCGGCGTGGACGTTGTTGCGGGTGGTCAATCCCTCTTGGTGGGCTTTCCAGAGCATCGAGCCGTGGTTGATCTCCGATTGGTCTGAGTGCCAGAACGATGGGTACTTGTCAGGAGCCCAAGTGTCCAAATGGGCATCGAAATGAATTATGTTCAAGCGGCCATAGACCTTGTGAAGCGCTCTCAAGTGTGGTAATAATACGGAGTGGTCACCTCCCAAGACAACGTATCTTGGTGGTAAAGCTTGCGATTCCACCGATTTTCTTTCTGAGACCAACTCTTTGAATGCCTCGGTCATTTGGAGGAATGCCACCGAATTGTCCATTGGAGTGACTGGAACGTCTCCACAGTCAATGACTTTGGCCCACGACAGGTATGGGTTGAAATTGGCCCGCTGGTTGAACCCTCTCAATGAAGTTTGTCTCTGCGAAGCGGCTCTAATGGCTCTAGGTCCAAACCGAGCACCTGGTCTGTACGACACCGCCGTGTCAAATGGAACGCCGATGAGTGCAACATCGTAAGGGGTTTCAGGATCGAGCAAACACTTGTGGTGATCCAAGTGGGCAAAAGTGTTGATTCCTTGGAAGGGCCACAATCCATCCCATTTCTCCTCGAGCGAAGCGGAATCTTTGGATTGAAATGTTACTTGCTCGGAATTGGGATTCCAAGCGTGTGCAGATACACAAGTTGCAAGAAGAATTGCTGCTAAGGTAGACTTCATGGTTTACTTTGAAGATTCCCAATACCTTGACCCTGCAAGGAATATATATACTCTGGGGTTCTGGTAGCGGAATTTTTCCATATCGGGCAATGCGCCAATCTATCTACACTTTCCGCTAACGAATGCGCTTCAAGGGAAGACATTAAATGTCAGTAGTTGCAATAGCGGTACCATAACCAAACAGTAATAGTAAGGAGACAACAAAGCATTACTGAACCACATACAATGATTTTCAACAGAAGTTTTTACACCTTTTGCTCAGATACAAATGTGTTTATGACTTTTATACTACAGAGAGAACAGATTTTAGAAAAATCATCAAATTTCATGAAAATTACAACCACTGAGAAATAAATCTGAAATTGTGTGAATACTATCCAATTCGGAAAGGGATATCCAGGCCATTCAAAACAGCTTATTTGGGCTCAAATAGAGCTATTAGTATAGAGAAAGCTATATCCGCTCACGTGCACCTGAGACTGCACATACACACCTTCTATCTACCCCAGATGCAGAACGCGTACCTCATTCAATTTCATTACGTCACTTTCTGAATAACATCACCTAACACTGTTCAATTAGAAATAAGATGGGTTTTAGCGATTTAAAGAAGGCACTTCGGAAGATTGATGATTCTCTCAAACATAAAGATCAATCCTCAGATGCTCCACCACCAATTCCTGCTAGGGATTACCAACAAAAGCAAGCTGTGCAACAACCACTTGTCCAAAACACGGGCGCAGCGAGCTTAGACGGAGATATCTTTGAAAGTCCAATTGATACTGCAGAGCCTCCAGAAATCTTCAAGAGAATTCAACATGCTCAGTTGCCTCAAGGAACGGCTCATGGTCCAAATGATGCACCCATTCAAACCAACAATTTCTACAATAACCTCACCTTAGAAGACCAAACATTCCCTGTTTGGACTCAGCCATATTCATTGTGGTTCACTAAGGAGCCAGGACAAAACTGCGGGATGGCTTTCAATCATACTGAAAGATCTCAGCAGGTATTCGGCCCGGAAGCACAAGCCAATCCCGTGCAGTTCTACTTCAATCCTCCGCGGATTCAATCATTCGTGGTTTCTGCAGAAGGCTTTAGTCCAGAATCAACCAAATTGACCTTAGAGAACCACGCAAAACTTTCAGTAACATCGAACTTGGTTCAAGATGACAACAGATTCATCTCGCTCCCATTAGTTCACGGTATGGGTTACATCACGGCCATCTATCAGAATTTGAAACCAATCATTGCATCTCAAGTTGGTGTTCAGAACTTCGCCAAAGCTGGAAGTATTGGATCTGTTACTAAGTATCAGGTCCAACTTTTTAATCAGGTTGAATGGAGTTTATACGTCACCGGCGATGTCAATCTTCAGCTTGCCAATCCCAATCAAATAGTTGGTGATAGAGAAGGAAACTTCACTTTACAATGGGCGAAAGGCAAGTCCCAGCACTACGATCAGAGTGCAGGCTCATATCAAGATGCAGCTGAACTTCACGGTAATGTTTCTGGTGACAATGGAACATACCAGTTCAAGTACTCAACAAAGGGGTCTTCCCAAGCTGGCTGTGGTATAGTTTGGGCACTTCCACATCAATACCAGGTGCTTCGTGACGATATTAAGTCCAAAGAGATCGATTTGACTTTAGATTCCACTGTCAAAGGTGTAATGAGAGGTTTTGTTACTTCCGAATTGACGATGACAGAAAAACTACCCATTGATATCAATTGGGAACCATGGGCCTCATTCGCTGGGTCACAGCCACAGTATCCCGACCATGCCAAGGAGTTGATTAAAGCCGCTGCTCAAGAGGAAATCAAGCAAGACATTGTGGGTATGGCCAATATCGATTCGATGTATACATCTGGAAAAATCTTGGACAAATTTGCTTATATTGCATATGTTTGTCGATTTGTTTTGAACGATGATCAGCTCACAGATCAAGTTGTCCCTAGAGTGAAAGAGGCGATTGAAATCTTTGCAAAGAATCAACAAAAGTATCCTTTAGTTTATGATACCGTTTGGAAAGGTCTTGTTTCTTCTGCGGAGCCTGCTGCTGATTTTGGTAATGCAAACTACAACGATCATCATTTCCATTATGGCTACCATATCCATGCTATAGCACTCATTGCAAAAATTGACGGTAATTGGTTAAGTTCAAACAACAATTTGGTATTGAACTACGCAAAGACTTTACTTCGTGATGTTGCGAGTCCAAAAGCTGACGCCTACTTTCCACAATCCCGTAGTTTTGATTGGTTCCATGGCCATTCATTTGCTCATGGTATTTTTGCATCCGGTGATGGGAAAGATGAGGAGTCTTCATCGGAAGATTACCATTTTGCATACGGTATGAAGCTTTACGCCCAAGTTGTGGGAGATGCTAACATGGAAGCAAGAGCGAACATGATGCTTGCGATCATGAGACGTTCAATGGGACTTTACATGCTTTATACGGATGATAACCAAATCCAACCTCCAAACTTCATCAAAAACAAGGTTGCCGGAATAACTTTCGAGAACAAAATCGACTTTTCGACTTATTTTGGTAGAGGAACAATTGCGGACGAATGGATTCATGGAATTCACATGCTACCCATCACACCAATTTCGTCTTATATACGTACGGAACAATTTGTCAAGGAGGAGTGGCAACAAAAGTTAGCCGGAATTATTGATCAAATCCCCGATGGCTGGAAGGGTATTTTGATGCTTAACCTAGCATTGTATGATCCCAAGACAGCTTGGAATTGGTTTTCCAGAAATGACTGGGATGATCGCTTGATCGATAATGGAATGTCTAGAACATGGTCCTTAGCATTTATCAGTGGTATAGGTGGAGCTAACTGATAGTGCGGAATCCAGCAAATAAGTGATCGATCAGATCTAACAAATAAGCTTGGTTTTCTACTGATTTGGTGATCAATCAGATCTTACAAATAAACTTGGTTGTCGACTGGTTTGATGATCGATCGCCAAGATATCTTTGTGGACTATTTAAATTTAATCTAGCGTTAAGCGAAGGATCGATCTATTGTTCTGTGCACTGGGCTTTACTTATCATTTAAAATACGAGGTGCCATGCAGAGGTTAAGCCTTTCCAAACTCGGGCAGTATAGAGTTTGGATGCGGGGTTTTCCAGGCTTTGCTAGTCGGATCTGGCTACCCAAAAAGATGCCACCGAAAGCCGAAACCTTACTTGGAATTCATGTATCGGCAGAGTCTATAGATAACATCGATCCCCCAAGTTTCAGAGACCTAGATAAGGTGAAATCATATGATAGACGTGGCGTAAATCACTGGCGATTCTTTTTTTAGAGCTGCGGCGTTTGTACCAGGAACTACGAAGATTAGGTATTTTATCGAATTAATGTGCTCAACCGACAAGATCAGTACAGCATCGTCGAAGTCAAAATAAATCGTTCCAAGACGGCATTCACGCTTGTACATGAACGAGATGGAATTTCAGCATAGCGCACTGTATGTTCCAGCCCCAGAAAGCTTGTGCATTTACGGAAAAATCAGATGAGGCGGAATATTCTCACGCACTTGGAAAATCTGGCACCCGAGCCAGAATGCAAAGAAATTAGAAGATCGACCTGGTCGCTGCGATAATACGTCAAGAAAGTGAAGGCTACTGGGGAATCTGGTAACTGAGTAGCGAACGAGCGATAGAGCAATCATTCGTCGACGGTTGAGGTGGGGAAATGATGTAATGCAGCCAGCGATTGTCAGCATAATCAAGGCACTACAATATATACGAACCAAACCCAGTAATTGAACGCGAGAGCATATCTTAACCGAACGCTCGCTAGAGACTAGATTACTCGTAGAATAAGATATGGATCTCGTATTACAAACAAACAGGTCATCGCATTTAGACCAGTGAACAAAAAGAGACCACTGCCACGGCAATAACACGCAGAAAGATCTGCGCTTATTTATCGTCATCGGCACGATAAGATTGGACAGGATAAAAAGTTAAGATACGGCGTTGTCTTCTGCGTAAAAATGTGGAGGAGGTGCAGCTGCTCGAACCAAAGCAGTTTCTTATTAATCGAGAAGTTGTCGATTGGAGTCAGGAAATTCATAACGGCAAAAGCTTATCGCCTTAATCAGAAAAAAGCCCGCATACTATCGATGAAGCCACCTCAGTAAAAATCAATCGCCGCACGGAAAAAAGTGGCGGCTCCAAGACATCTATTTTCCATTCATCACTGCTGGATAACCGTTTGCCAAGACTTGTACGAGTTCTTCGGAGAAGATGCGTCAATTTAGACTGCACCCGAAGATTGGTAGAAGCGTTTGGTGCTGGTGCTTTCTGCGAACCCGTTTTGGTGTTTGTTATGACTGTAATCGCAAGAATCGCTGCAACATCCCCCATCTGGCCACATCGGAAGGTGTTGCCGAGTGCGGGACATTCATCTGCTGACAACTAAGTCCGCATCAACAAGTAAAAAATTTTCGGCCTGCGACCTGCAGCAGCTGCGAGCGCTGACCCCCCCGACTATAGCCCTAACCAACCGGCCGGAGGAGTCTAGGGATGTTGCGGGGTTGGGCTTTGAAGGAGCTAGGAGGAGTCAGAATAGAAGTCATTTAAGTTAAGTTAAGGGCAATATCGCCAAGCTTCAAGCGAGGCTTAATTGACATATTGACAGCTAGCGGTAATCCTTGGCAAACGCCGGTTAAGGCCGGCGCACACCTTAACGTTCGCGAAGTCCGCTATCAGATGCACACGATATCGGCCCGCAGCCTCCGATTACGCCTGGTTTTTGCGGTTTAAGGAGGAAAAAGAGCCGTTCAAAAATGCCTTGTCCAGAGAATTCCCCACCGATCCTGTACCGGCAGATGCAACATAATAGTGATATGCAGCTATTCACGGGTCTTTATGCGTAAACCGTTTTCTTTTTGCCGTATGAGGCCGGTAAAGGTGCATTAGTTGCATCTAGCCTAGTCGAAGGTCTGGAGATTCCGGATTGGGCTTGAGCCTTGGTGTGTATATTGATGCATCATGCATGAAGCCCTTTATTACAAGGCAAGTAAAGTTATTATCAATAATCACGATCAGGCCTGCATTCTGAAATATGCCTCATTGCAAATTATTGGGCGCCGATAAGAAGTGGCGTTCTTATAAAGAGGCCCCAAATCGCTATCGTTTTTAAGGTTTTGCATCGATCTTTGGTACTCAATAATGTCCAAGCTTCAATCCATCAGAAGTATCGCCTCCTCGGTGGCCGAACAAAACGTTAATGCCATTAACAACTTGGGCGCTCGTCCTCAATCCTTCGGCTCTGTTCCTTTGGCCGAAATCTTGCAAGAAGCCAAGTTGCAAAGAGAGTTAGAAGACTCTGCTGAATACATGGACGGTCATGAATCCAACACTCCTCTTGCCATGCTTAAGAACAAGCTTGGTGGTGGAAAAAAGGTTGAAACCCAACAAACCGAAGTCGACTCCGGTAAGGAAAGCGCCGATGTCGAAAAGAAGGGTTACCTTTCCGCTGACGACAACAAGACTCTCGAAAACGCTAATAGAATGGCCAGATCCGCCACCTGGGGTTCTGTCTTCTTCTTGATCACCACCGATATTCTTGGTCCTTCCTCTGCTCCATGGGCCATCGCCCAACTTGGTTACGTTCCAGGTACCTTGCTTTTCTTGTTATTCGGTGTCGCTGCCGTCTACACTGGTTTCCTTTTGTGGAAGATGTACTTGTCCTTGGACTCTGACAAATATCCTTTGAAGAGTTACGGTGATGTTGTTGGTAGAGTTTGTGGTGAGAAAATCAGATACGGTATCGATCTTCTTCAAAGTTTGCAATTGTTGTGTAACGTCGCTGTCATTATTCTTGGTAACGGTCAAGGTCTTTCCCAAGTCACCAAGGGTAAGGGTTGTTACACCATCTTGATTTTGGTCTGGGCCCTCGCCGGTATGATTGTCGGTCAAATTCGTACCTTGCAAAAGTTCGGTTTCTTGGCCAACTTTGCTATCTGGTTGAACGTCTTTGTCATCATCGCTACCATGGCCTGTGTCGCCCACATGAAGCCAAACTACGCTGCCGTCCCAACCGCCAAGATTGGTCCAGTCATTACCCACACCGTCGTTTCTGGTTCTGGTACCGGTGCTTTCTCTGACCAATTGGTTGCTTGTATGAACATTGTCTACTCTTATGGTGGTGCTATGGTTTTCGTTGAATTCATGGCTGAAATGAGAAGACCATTTGACTTCTGGAAGGGTATGATCTTGGCTCAAGGTTTCATCTTCTGTGTCTACCTTCTTTACGGATTGTTCGTCTACTCCCAACTTGGTCAATTCGTTGCTAACCCTGCTAACCAAAGTATCTCTGGTTACGGTATGCAAACCGCCACCAACGTCATCAACTTCGTCTCTGCCATCATCGCCGCCGCTCTTTACGGTAACGTCGCCATTAAGGTCATCTTCAGCACCTGTGTTGAAAAGACTTTCGGTGCCAAGAGCTTGGAATCTCACACCAGAGAAGTTTTCGGCTTCAACTTGGGTAACGCTAGATACGCTTTGACCACCCAAAGACTTATCTGGACCGTCAGTGTTATTGTCTACTGGGCCCTTGCCTTCGTCATCGCCTCTGCCATCCCACAATTCTCGGCTTTGACCTCCCTTGTCGGTGCCGTCTGTATCTTGCAATTCACCTACACCTTCCCACCAATGATCAAGCTTGTCTTTGACGTCAGAGTCAAGGATCTCGAGACCAACGTCGACAACGCTACCTCTTGGTACATTGGCAGAATCTTCAGAGCTTACAAGGCCAACTTCTTCAAGAACACCTTCCACCTTGTCCTTTTCCTTGCCTCTTTGGCTACTGCTGCTCTCGGTATCTACTCCTCTGCCGAAACTCTTAAGGAGTCCTTCGCCCTGCATGTCACCACCTCTTTCACTTGCAAGTCTCCAGTTGCTTGAGATATTCTGATGTACAATATAGTTCAACCATTTATGACATCCTAGAGATGTCCAGGCTTTTGCCGGTTATAATATGATATCAATTAATGAAAAACTAATCGCTTTCGATGACTCCTGTAATAATAGCTCGCCTTGTGAAAATTTCATTTCTTCTCTTTATATACGAGATGATTGTTTGAACTGCAGAGTTTATTGTCTCATCAATTTACGGAATGATGACACTTGTGAAAAATAGTTTATCTCTTATTATTCACGATTTACTGATTGAGACGTTTACGAAGAATCGACCCATTAAATATGTCCTGTATTTAGTGCACTGACTAAGAATAGAAGTCCCACAATATATCCTGTACATAATTTCTTGAACAATCCGATTGTTGAGAAGTGCTCGCGAATCTACACCTATGTTAGTATTTCTTTATTCTCACAATTCTGATGAAGAGCGACTGCTTGTGAAATTACCTGCACGAAGAACTTCTTTGTACTCTCAATTCTGATGAAACTCGAGCCAACGAAATTATAAGCCAAATTTCGTTTTCAGATTGAAATGTGCCCTGCTGTGGATTAATGAAAGGCGAAAGATTGAAAAATTGGTGTATTTTTGCAAAATTATCAGAAGTTTTAAAGTTTCTCCATATAATTGCAATCGATTTTTGTCTGGCCGAGTGATCTGCAATGATTGTGTTCTGTCAGAGAAGCTGTATCGAGTCGCTTGTACGGTTTAGTTATCGAATCTTTAGTGAACGTATCTATTACCTACGTCCAGACGCGTGATCTTCTTTCAAAAAACTAGCACTAACAATCGCCATAAATGTCCCGAAGACAAGAAACCAGTATAGAAAAAGAGAAATGGAGCAGCAGTACTGCAGTTTTGACCCAGAAATAAATACTTGATCAGAAAGCAGAACTTTTTCTAAGTGCCACAATTAAAGAACTAATTACTATGCAATATATCCCCAAATCAATAGTAAGGGTTTGAATAGACGTATAATCCAAAGAGAGAAGTCTGGTATGGACCTTTCTCACTGGCAAAATCTCCATAGACTTACCTTAAGTTAGAGAAGTGCAACCGAGGCGTTTGTTGATGGACTTTGGTTGCAAATATTTAATTAATGTTCGTAATCCCCTAATCCTCAACTTTAGATTAAGCCTTCTTTACAAGGGAGATATTTCTGACTGCCGAGCACCACCCGACATGCAAGTCCGAGCTCAATTTTAGCAACATTAGCCAAAGGTATTCTATCCACCCTTGTCGGGTGAAATGTCGGCTCAAAGCCAATGCTGAATTAATGTCTGCCAATGTATCATTGCTAACACAATTAGTCCTTTAAGTATTGCAGAACGTAAAACTTCAGGTTATTTGCAAAGTGAAGTAGGTCCGAAAGTTGTTGGTTATATCCAGGTGGTGAATATATTTCATTACATGAATCCCGATCAGGCTCCCTATACAAATGGTATTCGCCTTAGATCACTTAGAGCAGGTGTACCAGATATCCTACGCTTGGTAAAGTTGCGGTCCATCAGGCTGTGTTATAGTACAAGAAAGTCCTCATTCACAGTAGCCATCAGGTGTCGCATTTGCTGCCGTACGGTTGCAAAACTTTTGGAATGGACCGTTATGAGATTATAAAGTTGGTTCTTTTTGGGCAAAGAGCAAACCCCGCAATCCTCGAAGAATGAAATATATGACATAACAATAATGTTTGCGACCTTCGAGAGCTCAGCGAGGAGGACCAAAGAACATAGCTATGCTCTCTGCCCGCACATTTAACGTTAAAAAATATCATCTAGATCAATACTTTGTAGAACTTGCAGTATGGGTTTTGATTTAGTGAGTCTGAATTTATGATTTGATAAAATCACCAAGGACTTGGAAAGAATGAAAAAGAAATAAAAGGGAGGGCACGAGCCGCCGGGGACCAGATGTGTCCTATCTAATCTATGCAAGTAAGACACTAAACGGCGAAGTCTAGACGCACTCCGGCTAATCACATGCCCAGACTATCATCAGGGTCCACCTACTGGTCATCGCCCCCACATTCTTGTCAGAGATGGCCGAGCATCAGCCGCAGTCACATTTGTGCTCCTAGACCGGTAAGTATCATAATATTCGCTTACAGGCAATTTCATGACTACCGTCCAAATTACCCCACCACACTTGTAGTCTGCATCATCTTTATTGTCTGGTGAACGTTTCTTGCCCCATTTGGCTCATTAAAACCGTTTCCAAGCTTTTTCGTATGCACTAATGTCAGACTAATTTCGCGGCTGACTGTTGCAGTTGGGTGCAAGTAGAAATAAGAAACGCAACGTCATCGTAACCGCAATTTTATGGGAAAACACGCTTACCACCCACGAAAACTCCACGCGACCAACATCAAGGTCTTTGAACAACAAGATCCACCGATCCTACTAAGCCGTGCGTACCGCCCTGTTCACAGCCGCGGTGCACTGGTCATGATCAAGTGCAAAGACAAAACCGCCCGTTTCTGTTAGCTCTTTAACGGTCATCTTATGTTGATCGGCGCCACTTTTCAAAAGCTCGGGGATAATTTGTCTTGCGGAACAAACACGCCAGAACAAATACGGCGGAACAAACACGGCGGAACAAAAACGGCTCGGTGTTTTTATTCGGTAAAATACGTACATGGATAAGGTATCGCACATGTGCAACAAACCTGCAAGTCATACCTGATGATGTCTGACAAGGTTTGACCAATATAAAGAACTCTATAAAGTACAGTAGTCGCTACCATTCTTGCCGCATCCATCAGCGATATGACCTCAATGTCTCTTGTTGAATCGTACGTGCTAGCCCTTAAGGTTTGGACCAAACTCACCAATGAGGCCTCCTACCCACATTCCAGCTTGCGTAACCTCGTGGTGCAAGCGAACATGTTAGACAACATCATGTGTTATATTAGCGGAGAAACAGAAAAGATCATGATTAGAAAGAAAGCGAAGAGAGTCGCTGCTTCCGCATCCACTTCGGTGACCTTTTCTGCTAATATTCCACACCTTCGAGAAGCTACTTCTGTTACAGAACATGAAGTAGGTTCTGATAGTGACTCCGATGAAGAAATCGACTACGTCAATCCAGACTCTGACAATGGTGATCACAGTAACAGTGATTCAGATGACTACTGCTACTACTCCGATGAAGAAAATGAGGATGTTACTGAAGCTTCAGTGGCTCACTGTAGCTTCAAAGAACTTCCAAGCATGAACGCGTTGCTTTCTCCAATTGAGGAAGAGGAAGTGGATGAAGAAGAGGAAAATAAGGATGAAATAGTTGCTGCTGATGACGATACCGGGATTGTTAATCTTTGTCGTAAGTTATCATTGACTGATAACAAAGAAGAAGGAAAAAAAAAGAGCTCCAGCTTAAACCAAGGCGCAGCTTCGTTCATGTTTCACAAGCCCACTACAATTCGTGGGGAGAACCCGTGGAAGTGATCCGATACCAAGACCTCAAGAGTCGCCAGTGCGGGCATTGGCGTCAGTTCCTGCCTGTTTGAACACCAACCAACCTCGAATGCTTTTCATGTTAAAAACAATGCTATTCATCACGAGAATCGCTTTTTTTAGCCAAATGCATTTATGCCACACCGTTACGATTTTATGCTTCAAGACTTAAGACTTTTAGATACCATTTAATACAGTTAATAGATTATGATAACGTACTTCTCAATGTATAATCCCAAGTGTAGGTTGATTTGCTAGTGCAGTCTCTACTTTTTTGCCTGCGAGATTAAAGCCATGCAGAACCAGATCTACTACGCGCACTTTATTTTTTTCGGATAATCGGATAATCTCCTCAACGGCTCAACTTTAATTGTACGCCTATCGTATGCATGATGATTCGCAGTAGTCATTCTCTCGGAGAGGGCCGGAGATGAACTTCTCCTACCAACTCCGAATTATGGGGAAGCAATAACTTTTCGAGCTGATTCCCGAACTGTTCAAAAGCGATGATGTACCCCACTATTAAAGAGTTGGTAGTCACGGAACTTCAGTTATCGGATATATGACATATTTGTGGACCTCAGTTTGTGACAGTCATCGGAAACATGAATTTCTTTGATACAGTACTTCCTAGCTCAATAGCGCACCTTCCTCAAATGAATTGGTATTCGAAAATGTGACTATGCGCACGGGACTCTGTAAATTTTGGCGCACTTGTAGAATATGAGCTAGGCGACGCTTTACGATTTGCAAAAGTTGCAAAAAAAAATATTAAAATTGAGAATGGCACCGGCTGGTAAACCACAGCTTGACCAGACCTCCGCATCCACGGATCTGCATCTATGCATGTGCATCCTTGGATCTTATTCAGAAGAAAGCTCAGTAGGTTAAGACGTGCAACAGTACGAGGGACTCAGGATGTGTTTCGAATAGACGTCCAGGGCAGAAACTTATGCTCGAGTTCGTCCGTAATTTACGAAACGGCCAACTGCATACTAATCATCTAGGATCCAATGCAAAAGACATCTACCATAACGATGAGATTAATTTAGTTGATATAGTTAGTCATGAATAACGATTGCAAATAGTTAATTGTACAATAAAATTTATAAATTAGTATAACTCATATTATTCGTGAAATCATGAAATTTGGCAAACTTTTAGGTTTATCCTCACATAAAACTCATTTATTTTATTAAATTTTTGCAATAAAAAAATTTACCACCAAAACTATCTCTATAATATTATTTCTATAAATGTTAATTGCTTGCTTGAAAATTCACTTGTAAAACGATTTGTACATTTCAGCATAATTATAATAAAATCCTTATAACTTAGACCGAAACATGCTTAGAAAAATTCTTCTTTGGCACCGAGACAATATTTTCAAACACCAATAAAAGCGATGTAAGAATCACAACTATACCCATCAACAAGGTGGTGTTTAACTTTGCAAAGCTCAAAAATAAAATAGTGATTCCAACTGGGGCTCTCCAGAAAACTCTCCAGAACTTGGAAATATGGTGCAAATCGTGGGGGTCACGAGAGACATCAATCAACCCAAGGACGCACATTGAGACGAGAGAGACGCAAATACCACCAGTGAAGAAGAACGAAAGCCCATATAAATTAGGTACGCCATTTCCGACTTCTTCGGGATGTTTCACGTAAGTAAAGTCGCTTCCAATCAAGTCACCTCCGGCATCAGCTGCCAACACGAGACTAGCTACCAAAGGCAAATGTACATACATCCAAGTCATCGCCGACCAGGCATTATGGCTCAAAGCATGGGTGGCTTTCTTACTGGTAGAACTATTGTTATAGATCCAGAATAAGACGTAGGCAATCCAAATGAGAAAGATGCCTCTGGCATACTTGTCCGAAAGACCCGGACCTAATGGGCCGGAAGCAACGACCTTGTATAAGAATTCACCTATGGCAATGGTGACGAAAGTGTTGACTCTTTCCACTTCGTGCTCGATGTTCAACGCAGTAGACGTTCTTAATCCCATGACTTTTTTGGTGTATGGATGAAATACGATAATGGTGGAGATGTTTTCAAGGGCCATAACACCAATTGACATCCCGATTTTACCCCTTGTGTCCAAGAAAACGACGGGAATCCACAAACAGGAGGTGATAAAGATGAAGAAACTGTATAACCGCATTTGAGGCCTATGTTCAGGTATAAAGAAGGAGTACACAACTAAAAACACCGCCAAAGAGATCCGACACAATATGTAGGGAATGATTGTTAATAGAGAACCACCTCTGCTATTCAAAAATTGGGTATAACAGTTAATAAATAAGGTCAATAGGCACAAAATCCAGATAATATAGAGCTTTTGCGACAAGTCTTGATTGTAATAGTAACTAGTAAAATCCTTGATATCCGACCACACAGTCCATGCTGGAATAAAAAACAAGATATACTGCAAAACAGCGGCGCCGCCGGGCTTATTACAAGCATTATCGGCCAAATTGGAGACAATCCCAACATACATTAAATCCAAGAACAACTCCATCTTGGACGATGTCCTCACGCCCTTTGTCCGGTATAGCACCCCGTCCTTCAAGTAGTTCAAGGCATAAGGTCTGACGAGCCAAGTGCCATCCTTTGGTATTTTGATATACTGGAAATCGGTTAGTCCGTACTTTCTGACGAACTCATCTTCGTCTTCGGAGTCCGTAAGCGATTCGATCTGCTCTGAGAGCTCATCGTTATAGTAGCAGGTGTCCTCTGTGTTTGATCTATCACTATTAACTCCATTGTCTTCTGAGGTGTCTTGAGACATAGATGAGGACTGATCTCCAGCCATATTTGGTGCGAGTTTGTTTAAATGTGAGATTACGCTTGGTGGAATCTACTGTAGGCGCAGCACGCGGCTTTACCAAATATACTAAAGTGAAGGAGCGGTGATTCTTAGACGTTATCGCTTAGCAAGTTCTGTAAGTCCAAACGCATTCGTTGAAACAGTCACAGATAAAGCTCCATGCTTAACTAAAGTCTCCCATGATATCGCCCCTATTAAGACATGTTTTTCTGTAGTTGCTGAGAACTCTTTACTGTCAGGGACTAAAGTGGACGCGGCTTGCGAACGGGTCAAGCGGATGCGGCTATTAAAGGGTCCAACGAAGATTCGCTGCACTGAGACTTATCTGATCGCAGCTTGGCTTGAGCGCGCAGTCATCCGTAATTGAATACTAGAGGTTTTATCGGTGCTAATTCAGGGTGAAGAAAATGGCGAAAATTAGAGAGGGAGATAAGACCGATTGAGTCGCTTAAGTTCCGAGAATTCCGACAAGTTTCATATTGAGTTCGACAAGTTTCAGCGCCTCTTTTATGTGGCCTGCACCAAAGAAGTTATTGTTGCTGCACGTGCACACAATTTCACGACGATTCGATAATAGCAAACTATCAATTCATCACATTGGTCACCCAGGTATCGAACCCTAAGGGCAGTACGTAGTCACAATTAACAGATTGACATATAAGTATTGCAGTATGGGTTTTCTCTAAGTATTGCAGTATGGGTTTTCTCTAAGTATTGCAGTATGGGTTTTCTCTAAGTATTGCAGTATGGGTTTTCTCTAAGTATTGCAGTATGGGTT